>CM033469.1:354686138-355286138 GCA_019447015.1 Hymenochirus boettgeri | reverse complement strand
CTAATCATAAAAAAAGTTTGTTTTTTTTAACCCCCAGCCTGACACAGGTAAACACACCTACTGACCTACTTATCCATTATTGTAGCAGCCATACTTAAAGGGTAATTAAAGTAAAAAAAAATAAAATTGATCGATAATCAAAAAAGTTTTTTTTTAAACTTTCAACCTGATCCAGGTACACACACCTACTGACCTACCCTTCCATTTTCATGGCAGCAATATTTAAAGGGTAACTAAAGTCAAAAAAACAAATTTTGATCAATAATAAAAAAAGTTTATTTTTTTAACCCCCACGTGACACAGGTAAACACACCTACTGACCTATCCCTCCATTACTGTGGCAGTCATAACTAAAAGGTAACTAAAGTCAAAAAAACTAATTTTGATCAATAATCAAAAAAGTTTTTTTTTTAACTTCCAACCTGATACACATACACACAACTTCTGACCTACCCTTTCATTTCCATGGCAGCATACTTAAAGAGTAACTATAGTAAAAAAAAAATTTTGACCAATAACCAAAAAAGTTAATTTTTTTAACCCCCAACATGGCACAGGTACACACCTACTGACCTACCCCACCATTACTGTGGCAGCCATACTTGAAGGGTAACTAAAGTCAAAAAAGAATTTTGACCAATCATCAAAAAAAAATGTGTAGCCCACAACCTGACACAGGTACACATACCTACTGACCAACCTTTCGATTTTTGTGGCAGCCATAATTGAAGGGTAAGTACAGTAAAATAACACATTTTGACCAATCAGCAAAAAAGTTAGTCTTTTATCCCCCAACCTGACACGAGTACACACACCAACTGGCCTACCTTTAATTCATGTGACAGCCATATTTAAAGGGTAAAAAACAACAATGTCCTAATCATTGGCATTATTGAGTATTAAAATCTGCAGCACAAACACACACATTCCCTTCCAAATGCACCTTTCAAGCCAAATTCAAAGTTTATACTTAAACTTTCCCTTTCTAGTTTATACTTGGACTTTTTTGCCCTTAAACTTTTAAATCTTTGTTTCTGTATAAACTGCTGAATAAATTTGTTTTCCTTGGAGCTTCGCCTATGTATTCCAGATGGCAGTGTTTCTCCAGCACATATGGTGAAGCATATCGTAAGCTCATAGAAGCACGACCGTTGTATTGTTCCATGAAACAAACACAATGATAGGGTCACTGACACATGTCAACAAGCCTGACAGCCAAAGTAATGACGGTTAGAGCAGCCGTTTATCTGTGCAAACATTGATTTGCACAAGGCTACCTCCTTGACTTCTTGGTAGTGAAATTTAAAAAAATGTTTCTACCCTAACATCAATCATTTAAATAAAAATGATGGTGCCTAAAACTCAGGATGAAGCTCACGCACATTGGGTTGATTTCAAAGGCAAAGACTGTTCAATATTCCCCTGAGATGAAGTCTGTGCACTTTCGGGTCAAATCTAAGCAGCGACGGCTATATTAGCAATTAAGCGCCAGTTATGCACAAGTGTTCTGGCACTCATATTTACTATTCAATGTGGATAAGATGATCTTTCATTCTGAAGAACAGGAATTTTGTTTCTTCTCTACAAAGCATGATGTATAGCACTGACTTATATTAGGTACAACACAAAATATACAAAATACATAAACCTACTTACAGAACTGAGATCCCTATTTGAACATGGTTTGGTCAAAATGGGAGGTTAAACCACACCCCTGGGTCTGCTCCATGTGAAAGAAAATGTAATCCAGAAAACGTTTCTGTTTGCTACACAGGATGTGATGTGTATTGTAATGGACATATACACCAAGGTTCCTTATATACCACCTCCAGCCTGCAGGTGGTGTCAGTGATTAATAAAAGACAAGACATCCCTGCTCTCTGTGGCTAGGAAGATTGAAAGTGAAAGTAGATTGTGGTGTGGGCTTTGGAGTGATATTGACTGCAACACCAGATCCTGTGTATAAGATCCTGTTACCACCTGTTGGGAGGACAGATTATTGGACAGACAATTTACCTTATTGGATACAAACTCTGAGGCAAAAGATAAGTGTACGCTAACTTACAAGGACACAATATACAGGCCTGGCCAATATTCAAAGTGGTGCACCATAGACAGGGACACCACTGATTACTGCACATGTTATGTGGGGAACCTGTTTATGTACACTGTCTGCTTTGTGCCAGACCACCAGAGTAACCCACTGTGTGCCATGCTATCCATAATCCTTCCATAAAGCAGTGATCTGGTACAAATTGGTGGCAGCGGTGCTGGTAATACCATTTAATCTCCCTGTTTTCTCTGTATATTTGTTCTCTGTATTAATCTATGGAGGCTGCTACTGACTATTGATTTAAATACTCCTGTCTTTGTACCTGCAGATGAAATGCCCCAATTAGACTCAGTAGCTCTACCAGGCCCAATTGCCAAACCTATTTGGACTGATTGGCTAAAACAATTTGAATTGGCAGCCACTATTAATGGTTGGGATGAAGGTGCTCGCTTGCAAGTCCTTAGCCTTTTGCTTAGTGGTAAAGCCAGGCAGGTATACCAAGGACTTACTGTAATACTGAAATAAAAGGCAGTTATCAGTTATTAAAAATTGCTCTGAAGCAGTTTTTTTTAAATTAGATCTGTAAAAGAGTATATAAAGGATAAATCCATCTGGGAATGATAAATGTTTGTTTATACTTTAAATTATAAGGGCAATGCTATTATAATAACATGATGCTGTGAAGTAACTTCTGTTATAATATATGAGGTACCATCATGAATACTAATATGTAATAACCTAGCATATTTAATTTCAATCAAACAGTGTGGCAGGATTGCCTGGGTCTACTCTCAGACCTGCAGGATTATCCTATATGGTTCCTCTGGAAGCTAGTGACTGTCTAAGTCTGAGTTACAGTTTAAAATATACCTGTGCAAAGATTCTATATCCACTATATCCACACATAGCAAAACAAACACACACATAATTTCCATTGTGCACCAACGAGCACAATTTTGCTATAGATTATAACAATGTTATTTTACATTTGTTTAAAACTTATGAATGATTTTATAACAAATAAATGTTATGTCACAGTATTAAGTACCATCTACAGGTAAATACACCAAAATGCACAAAAGGCTTTATACAAGCAACAACTGTTATGGAATGATACCTTTCTACCTACAGACTTCCATTTTGCTTATATTTGTTTGTTATTATGCATTTTATAGCATTAATTATACTAAACTATATGTAGGAGGAAAATCACAAATAATGTGAAAAGATGTAAGAACAAGGAACATTTTCTGCCAACATCTCTGTGGTTTAAAAGGCATCTATACCGAAAAATAGGTTATTTTAAATTGACCATAACAGGAAACTAGAACTTCTCAACTATCACTGTATCATTTTTTTTGTTGATCTGCTCCGTTTCTTTAGATATCCAATCTAAAACTAATTATATTTCAGCTGTCAATCAAGTTCCTTGCTCTCAAAAACTATTCTTCTGTGAGTCGTTTTACTGTAGCTGGAATGGTGACAGTTTTGACAGTTGGAATGCTGTATGCTGTGTGCAGGATTGACAGTTGGTTTGTGGGGGAGGGGGGGGAGGAGGGTCAGATGGAAGTGGGAGTGGTTAAAAGAGAGAGGGGGGTACTGCTCCTAAACAAAATTTGTGCTGCATTGAAGGCATGCAGAAATACTCCAGAGTAAGTGCTACTTACATGTATTAAATTATTTAAAAAGCCTTATTATTAAAAGCCTAAAAAAGTTGAAAAACACATTGTTTTAGAGTATATAATTTCTGTAATTAAAAGAGGGAGAGATGCCCCCTAAGCGGACCACATGCAATGTTTATAAACAGGGCTGTCACGCCAAAACACTGGAGGGCATCGCCGTTGCCTTCTATTGAAGGGGAGCAGTTTCATAGGCAATCTGCTCCTGGTGCTGCTCCACCTAGAGATCCTGGTTATAATTACAAACGGTATTTTTCTATTGAAGCACAGACTGGTAAAAATAGTACAAACATAACTTGCTTATATTCAGCCACATTCTAGGGTATTTTTTTGCCAAAAGATTATTGCAAATCTTTTTGAAAGGAGAAAGACAATAGAGTGCCTAGTAATTTTAAGAATTCCAGTTCAGCATAATCTTCCAAATTTTGTACTTACGGGCAAGACATGTAGAAGAAACCATGGCCAATCAGATATTATCTGTAATCAATCTAATGCAGTAAGATTGGTGAAATAACACATCTGGTTTCTATTAGTTACAGAATTTAAGCATGCCCCAACACAGGATACATTTTTTGGTCGATTTAACTAATTGGGTTGAAAATTGTAGGCCAGTTTCTTGTTTTTCTGATCAACCTCTTTAAAGGGCATCTATACTGAAAAAAATGGTAATTATAAATTGACCATAACTGGAAACTATAATTCTTCCCAACCACCACTGTATCATTTTTTTATTGATCTTCCCCCTATTTCTTTAGCTATCCAATCTAAAACTTCTTATATTTCAGCTGTCAATCAAGTTCCTTGCTCTCAAAAACTATTCTTCTGTGAGTAGTTTTACTGTAGCTGGAATGGTTGGAATGCTGTATGCTGTGTGCAGGCTTGACAGTTGGTTTGTGGGGGGGAAAGTCAGGTCAGATGGAAGTGGGAGTGGTTAAAAGAGGGAGGGGGTTACTGCTCCTAAACAAAATGTGTGCTGGATTGAAGACATGCAGCAATACATACAAATCAAAGTAAGTGCTACTTACATGTATCAATCATAGATTAAGATGAGGCAAAGTCATTTTTAGTGTCCCTTTAAGATCTGAAGTGGTCATGTCAGATTCATGTATGGCTACCGCAAACAACTCTGCAATTAAGTAATCAGTGCAAATATTTTTTTACTCAATTTCACTTCTAATTAATGAACCACTATGACTTTTCATTAGGACATAGGAAAATGTTAAGTTATCAGAATGCCATATGACTATATTGTGAATTGGTTTACTAATAACAATAGCTTCTTCTGATGCTCAACTGGATTATTTTATCCAATATAAATTGTCAGAGTCTCTGTTGTGTTCTAGCTGTGTGATGTTGGTGGTGTCATCCATTTGACTGTATATGTTATACAGCAATTAGCTCACCTTTATTTGGGTACAAACTGCCATATATTTGTCCCATCCACATTTAGTTTTTTACATAGAAAGGGCATTACCATACAATGTTAAAATGTTTGCTGTGCTTTATCCATTTCTGCTGGACCATTATGTGCTGTATTAATGATAGGAACCAAAATGATCCCAAATAATTTTTCTATAGAATTAATGCTCTTCATAACAATAGCACCGAGACCCCAAGGGTTAGGGATGCCTGAGGCCCAAGATGTGATTAATGTGCCATTGTGGGCTGTAATTATTCTGCACAAAATATTTCACCAGGCTATGTAAAGTCTCTTGGGCAATACAAAAAAACACAGAACACAGAAGGCAAACAAAAGAGAAAATGATCACGTATATTCTCTATCTTATTCATTGATTGGGTTTATTTTAAAACAGGATTTAGTTCTAAAAAGAAAGGTTAAACCTATCTAAGCACAGTGTAGACGTCCCGAGGCCCAGAACTGTATTTGGCTTTAGTTAGGGTTGAGGAGCATATTTCCTGCAGTGAATCTCTAACGTGGGTTTCAGAATCTCGGGTTCCTTGCTCTGTCTGTAATGGATAGTTCAGATACAAACTTTTCTTTTACTATTTTCTAAAACTGATACAAAGGATGGTAGGAAAATATTATATTATAATGGCAATAGACATATATATTAATAACAAGAGGGTTAGAAAGGGATTCTGGTTTATCAAACTCACCATTCGGGACTATAATATATTTTTAATATAATAATTACATGTTATATGATCTGATTCATTATCCCCATAATGACCTAAGCTGGGTACTGTGTGTTTCCCACGACCGTGGCCGATGCCCCTATAGGGAGACAATGACGGCCGAGGGAAATTTAAGTCTTTCCCAAACGACCACGAGGCTAACGGTCCTATGAGAAAGGTGCTACCCCCATGCCGATAAAGCCCTGATACTCTCGGATCTTATAGTATCAGGGATTTATCTTTAGTGTGTGTATTCTAGCTTTAGAGCAGATCAGGATACAATGTCCCAGCATTAAAAAACAATAAAACATTTCTAACCAACCCCCTCCCATGGTAAGGACCTAAACCACTACATCCTCCCCCTTGGTTTACCTTTGTCGAGATAATGTAGTTGCCATCACCAGTCTGTGCTTATTACTATAAACCATCCTGGGAGAGAATATCATACCAAGTAGGTCTAGGCCCCCTTGGAGGTTTAGTTTGGAAGGACACTACCAACAACAATTACTAAACTGCTCTGCATCCAAAACACATTCATCTCAATTTGAAAACACGATCCACACGTAATGAATGAATTAATTAAAATCACTCTCCAAACTAATAATGTGCCAAGCATTCTTCATCATAAGATTCATTCAACCACCCATAAAACGTGGAGCGATTAAGCAGAAAACACAATGACATGGAAGCTTTTACACGGCACTTTATACATCACCATATCACAGCATAAGTAGCATATAAGTAAATAGCCAACAGCCAACCATGGATGTGCAATTCACACAGAGCTAGAAAGGACGATTTTAGATAGATCCCAGGGGAAGCAAAAAAGACAAAAAGACAGATAGAGAAAATGTTGGAACATAATATTCAGGTAATAATAAAAAAAAGGGAACTAATTCACTATATTTATGTTCTTTACCAAACTAAGGGGGAGATTAAATATGGCCAAAATCCATCTAAAACCCATGTTAACCCAACGAAATTTCAGGTTAACGTGGGTTTTAGATGGATTTTTGAGCACAGTGCCATTTCCTAATGTTTTTGGAAATAGCACTGTGCTATCGATTTAAAGCCCCTATCGTTAAGTTTTGCACCACTTGGTAGCGTGACACTTAATGGTACTGTGTGGGAGGCTTTAAAGTCGCGTTACTTACCTTAGCCCGATCCCACAATGCAATACCTGACATAATCTCGTTTACATCAGGTATTGTATAGGGGGATCGGGCTAAGGTAGGTAACGGGACTCTTCCTTATTGAATCTCCCCGTGTATTTTGTCCCAACTCAGCTTGAAATCTAATTAGGATTGTAAAGAAGGTAGCTGAGGGAATCAGGGTTAGTAAGTTTACTTACACGTCAAGTTTTTGGTGGGGTGTTGTAATAAATCTATTAATTAAATAAAACATGGGAAATAATATATATAAAGTAGTGAATTGTGGGTAATTTGACATTTAACATTAACTACTAAAAGAAATTATTCTGTTTTTTATGATCACCAACAGTTCCTACTAAATTTTAATTGGTTTATCCGGCCTTGAGGCTCATGCACACGTGTGATCGACCCGCGATGTACAATGTGAATGAAACAATTGTTTCATGTATTGGTCAGGGCTCGTTACCCCAATTTATTTGGTGGATCATCAATGAGCCCTGACTGAACAGCCATTTCACACGACCAATCACCCATTCATGGAATAATCGCCAGCTGAAACAGACGTTCCCTACATATAGTGCATTGCTAGTCGGCCCCCGCGATCACACGTGAACCTTTAGGGCTAGGCCCCAGTACCCAGCACACAAATGTGATCATGAATCACGTGACACAGCGCAACACGCAATTCATGCACACTTCCTCTGATGTTGCCCTATTGTAGCGCATGCGATGCGCACCAAAAATGGTGATCACCAAAAGTGGGTACACAGACATGGTGGGTCTCCCACATCAGTTTACACTGGCGTGCGCTAGTGCAAGTGCAGTGCAAAACGTGGGTAAAAAAAGCATAGCGAGGCCTAGCCCTTAAGGTTCGGAGATCGACCTGGCAGATTGGGCAACGATCCCCGAACGAGCGGCCTTTGCGGCCAATAAAGTGCTCATACACGTTGTGATTATCGGCCGAAACGGCCATTCGTACACGTCGTGCATCGCGGGTCGGCACCTGTGATTGCACGTGTGTACGAACCTTAAGTCCCAGTAACTACCTGGGGATGGGAGTGGGGGTAGCACAAAAAATAAACTGTTCAGTTTATTCACACCATGGAAAATCTCTTCTCACTCTCTGATCTGCTGGAATTATCTTATGTATATTTGCCATATCACACTAACACGTTTTGTGTTCAGTTTAAAAACCAAATGCTTTATATTAGATTGTTGTGGTGATATTGAGGTTATTGATTTCAGAAAAACAAAAGCAACAAATGTTAAATTATTCCTAAAGAGGAATCTCTTTCTCCGTGTTTAAGGGGAAGTGAGAGGTTTGTATTTTTTTGTGTAATTGCTCAGTCTTCCCAATATTGCTTTCTCCTTCCCACACTGATGAGCTTGTCCAGGTGCAGAAGCAGCGTGCAGGGGGAAGATCAGACTAAATTGAGCAGGGAACTCCAGATGTTTTGAAAACTACAACTACCAGAATTCTCTGGTTTCCCTCTTTAGTTAAGGAATGCTGGGACTTGTAGTTTTCAAACATCTGTAAGCACACAGCTTGAGAATCCCTGTATAGAGCAAAAAATCTACCTACTAATATTTATTTAATGATAGGGTCTGTGGGTAACATAACTAGCAAGTGGATGGATTAATGTTCTTATGGACAACACATTGTATAATAAAAACAGCTGCTAATAAAGCAATATGTTTTTTTTATTGGACAAATAAAAACAAATCTCACAGTAAAGAATCAACAAGAGAACAGCTCTCTCTGTACTTCCACGTTTTCCGCAGCTCAAAACCAGGACCCCCTCCTGGGTCCTTACAAGGAACTTTGTGGCCCTGACAAGGGCCCTTTGGGGTTTAAGGGGACCCCTCTCCCCGGCACTTATAAGTGCCTTTGCGGCACTAAGAAGTGCCCTTGTGGCCCTAACAAGGGCCCTTTGGGGCTTAAGAGGTCTTGCAGATTGAACTGGGTCCCCCCTCCCAGGCACTTATAAGTGCCTTTGTGGCCCTAGGAAGGGCCCTTTGGGGCTTAAGGGGTACCGCAGCTAAAACCGGGACCCCCCCTCCCCGGCACTTATAAGTGCCTTCGCAGCACTAAGAAGTGCTGCAAATAAAAAAAAATTGGGAAATCTGATTGGTTAATGTAAACCATGTAAACCAAGCATTGAAAAATTGACCAATCAGAAATGGATTAGGGTTTTCTGCAAACCTATGTAAAGAGGTGCACACCTCCGCGTAGCTCAGAAGGCATGGCAGTAGATGGCAGAAGAAAGAAGACGCCGGATCAAGACGCCAGTAACATCGGCCTTGTTGAGGCCACCGGCGCCGGAGGTACCCCTGGTGGCTGCATGGGTACTTCTCGGGGTTGTGGCCTCAGCGGAGCTGGTGTCATCGGATGGAAGACAGAAGATGCCACCCAAGGGCTCTTTTAAAAGCCGCAAGGGATCCCAGTTGCCTCTTGGTCCAACAGCTAGCCGGGTGGCTGGTGAAGGGGATCCATCCGTCCTGCCTCTCCTCTGGCCTTGTTCCTGCTGCACCGCCTCCGGACTCAGGCGCTCAGGGGCTTTCTTCCTTCTTCTGCTGGATCTTCCTGCTTGCTTCCCCGCCGTCGTCAGGGTCCTTTCCAGCTGCTGTCTCAGCCAGTCGTATCCAATACTGTGTATTTAACTGCTTGTTTAGAAACCACTGTTTGTGAAACTCGTTTGCTGCACATCATTCCACTATTGTAAGTGCTTCTTAATATTCCCTTTTCATATGGGTATATATTCACTCACTTGTATTGATAGGGAGGCCCGGGTGTAAACCACCCCGGACCTATCACTTCCCCTTCCCCCTGTTCTCCAATCTTCACCTTGGAAATAGTAACACAATGCAAACGTATAGTTAAGACTCACCCCTCTGCTGGGTTGGTCCGGGTGCCACAAGAGCCCCAAACCCGTAGCTTGGATCCACTCCGTGAATTTGTAATATAATAAAGGACTCTTGGTTCCCAACAAACATCTCCTCGGCACTTCAGTTATAATTAAACATCATTATTATACATACATGTCTAAAAATGCAGAACCGCCTGACGCGTTTCGGGAACGTGCTATCCCCTTACTCATAGGCCCCTTACTGTCTCAGCCAGTCCTCTCCTTTCTCTGCTGCCTTGGCCCTCATCATCCTCAGGAGCTCCTCGTCCAACATGATGGGTGACTTTTCTTTCCCTGTGAAGACTTCTACAGCCCACTTACCTAACCACCTTTCCTTGCTCGTTTTCCCTGACAATCTGCCATGTCCTCCATTCCCTATATTCATTACGCAACTTTTTCTTTCATTTGTCATTAAAGACGTATACAACCAGGAAGAGGATTCCTCCAAACATGGCTAAGTATGGACACACTAGCAATGTATATTCCATACTTATCATCTGGGACAGGTTGGTGTCTGGTTTGCCCCCCTGGATCTTATCAAAAACCTGCCAGACAGAATAAAAATGAAGAAATTAAAGATATGAACTGTGACACACACAGCAGAGCTGTCCATTAGAATAATAACCAATAAACACTGGCACCAATGGGATCTACTTACTGCGCCGGCATAGTAGCCACTAACTACACCGCCAATAATCTCCGATACAAAGGACTGAATTCCCTCGGCTAAATTACGTCTAGATGGGCTCACGGCACTCTGGAAAAGAAAAGAAGAAATCAGGAGGGGAGGATTCTGGACAGTGATCCACACAATAGAAAACAATGAAATGTATCTGGTACACTAAATTAATATAGGGCCAAATAGGTCCGGTATATGGTTCTGGTACATTACCATCATCATGTCTTCTTCAATGGCATCCCCTAGATTCATAAACATGTTGGCAATGAAGATTAAAACCTGAAAATAAGGAAGAGAAGAGGGAGAAAGTGTTCAGACAAACAAACCGTCTCATATGTTTTAAAGGGCATCTCCACCCTTCATAACAACCTTTATCCATATTATAGTGCACACCAACCCACCCCCAACCGCTATGTTAAAAGTTAGAAAATCGATCCCAAACAGTACTTATAGCTCCTTGTTCTAGAGTCGCTCTGGTCCAGTTCCAATGCCTGTCAGAAATTCAAGCATTGGGCCGGACCGGCAGCCGCAGCTGTGATTGGCTGAGAGGCTGCCAGCAATGGATTAGACACTGGAACCAGGAGCTGTAAGTTCTGTTTGGAACCGATTTTCTAACTTTTAACTTAGCGGTTGGGGGTGGGAGGCTATGCCTTACAATATTTATTAAGGATTTTAACGCTGGAGGAAAGAGACAAGAAGGGGATCGGGAGGGAGTGCTCCTGTGCGCATGTCTCCATCCCTCCCGGAGGCAACACAGGAGGCAGAGCTGTTTGGACAGGAAGACTGCCACTGCTTTTGAGTTTCCTGAACTTTGGACATATACTACAGGGGAACCATAAGGAGCAGGAATGTAAGGTAAGGATTTTTTTAAAACTATACTGTGGGGCCAGTAGTGGGTTAAATTTTAGTTTTGGGCGTGGATATGTCCTTTAAATATTTTAGATTTGTGTTTATTTGTCACTCTTAAGGCTCATAAATACAATGGACCTCACGTGAATGAAATGCCCAAGTGGATGATAATCCACAAGAACAATCCCACACACATTATGGTCTTCCTATGGTACTGGTCCAATAGAATCCCGATGAGTGGAGCGAATATTGCATTGCCCCAAGTAAACGCTGCGGTGGGAAGAAAAGATGGTGAGAGAGTCAGACATTGACAACACTCACAGGAACCTCATCAATCAGACATATAAAGGGTAAATGGCACTAAACCATGAAAACAGCCCATTTACTAGTGTTACAATAAAACCCCAATGTTCTGTTACCTGTCTCTATTATAAATGTTCTTTCATCTGTAATTCCATAATCATCTTCAACCACCGGTACGAAAACTGGAGAAATAAAGTACAGAGGGAAACAATGAAATGAATGTAAGATGGTGACTCAATAAGGAAATAAATATAAACTCAATATAAACTCTATAATGGGCGTATTGATTTACTAACTGCAATAAACAGACTCGCGGTAAGCAAGGCTTTTCTATTCCCCCATGGGGAGATGCTATAAGACAGGGTTGTCCAACCCTGATGTACTTGCAACCAGATCCCACCTACCGATCATCGTGTATTTTGATAGATTACTGACGAAATTCATAAATATGAATACACAGAAAGTAAGGAAAAGTCGAAATGCGGAAATATTCCCTTTTTTCTCCTTCTCCGTTTTCTCCTCGGTCGTTCCTTTTTCTATGTCCATCGTGTTTAGATTTTTCATAAAGAATCTTTCAGAAAAGCTGAAATGACAAGAAATATGTATTAGACATTTCAAAAACAACCCAACATGTAGTTAGATTTGCCCCGGTCCCAGGTCCATTTCATTAAGAAAGTGACCATTAGGGTTGGATCACATGACCCTAAAACCTCAGAATGTTTATGTTTAAGGATAAAATCCATTATAGTCAATGGGGAAAAAATCTGGAAATTTGTGATTAATTCGACAGGTTATAGCACACGTCTACTGTGTGTTTCACACATGTGGAAAGAAAAAAATATGGACACACCTCTAAAGACATACATATAAACATTTTACTAGTATTGATGAATTAATAAATGCAAATTAATAAATGATCTTCCCCACACTAATACTTACTAAAATCCCTTATCCATAGCTGAATTTTATAAAAAAAAATAATTCTATAAATGATATTTGAACCTTTGAGATGAATAAATATGTGAAAATAATTTAACAGTGGAGAGAAAAAAATATGGACTCACCTCTAAAGACTTTGGGACAGGAGTAAAAATATTTCACTAGGATTGCTGTTTTACACTGAATAAATTATGACATCACAGATGGTCTGGTGTCATCTGACTAATCAGGTTAGGTTTGCTGTTTTATACTGAATAAAGTAAGACATCAAAGAGGGTTTGGTGTCGCATGACCAATTAGTTTACTATGGAAATGGTGATGTCCATTACACTGCATTTGAAGTCATGTGATTTAATGTTTAATTTAATGTTATGACACACATTCACCTACACTACATCAACAGCACACTAAAATTGTGGAAGGGGGGACAGTGAATTCCATTGTTTCCACATTACGACAAATGTTGTTTCAATTACAAAGTGGGGGATCTTTTACACCAGGAAGTGGACTAGTCGAAAGGTAATCGTAATCGTCAGCTAACGTCCGGTATCGGTGATCAGGTGGGAGCTAACCAGATGGCCTCGGCTGGTATGCCCGCTACTACGGTAGCACAGAACAATCAACAGGCAGCAGTAGGGACTAATCTGCCAAGTCCTATTCCAAACTTAACACAGACGGGGATAGGTACTGTGGCAGACTCAGCAAAAGGACATACATTACTTTGCTTCGAGGGCCCACTAGGGGCCCACTTGAAGGCAG
This sequence comes from Hymenochirus boettgeri, assembly GCA_019447015.1. Taxonomy (NCBI): domain Eukaryota; kingdom Metazoa; phylum Chordata; class Amphibia; order Anura; family Pipidae; genus Hymenochirus; species Hymenochirus boettgeri. The sequence continues at coordinate 355,272,684 of CM033469.1, read as the reverse complement.
AAGTGAAAGACAAGGTGTGGAGGAGGGACTATGTAGACATTTTCTCCCTCTTACCTTTAGACAGGTTTAACTTAGAAAAACTTGAGCGCCCTGGGGACTCCAAGAAGGAAGAGGATGAGGGAAAACGTCGTAGCAGGCTGATACCAAGAACTTTTGGTAATTGGCTTCAGGCTTTCTCGATCCTAGCTAGCGTGATCAGGGAAAAGCAGCTGGAAAATTGTTCCGCTCTATTCTGTTACCTGGATGGGATCTGGGAGGCACATAGGGTTTACGGAGGCCAGGCATGGCTTCACTATGATGAAGCTTTTAGACAGTGCATAAGGAAGGAGATTAGCTGGGACCATCGCAACATAAGTCTGCGGATGAAGCTAATGAATAACAAAAACCTCCAAAGCTATGGGATGACTCCTAACCAGTCCTTTCGGGGAGGGGAATCATACATGGCGTCTGCAGGGACGGGGCCAAGAAAGGGCTGTTGCTGGCTGTACAATGGACAATGTAAATGGGGGGCAACAAGTCGGTTCCGACATGAATGTTCCTTTTGTGCTGGCCCCCACCCTGCCACCAGATGCTTCAAGCGAGGAAGTTTTACCGGAGGCAAAGGTAAAGATTTTGGAAAAGGGATGGACGCCAGTGAGAATAGAAGCGATGCACCCGTTGCTAGATAGTTACCCGTACCCAGAAAAGGCCAAGTCTTTGTGGGAGGGGTTTTCTTACGGTTTTCACATTCCTTCTAGAGCAGTTGGCCCAAGGATAACCTATTCCAACGTGAAGTCAGCAAAGGAACAGTCTACATTAATACAAGAAAAAATCGATAAAGAAGTTAAGTTAGGGCGCATGGCAGGCCCATTTAAGGAACTAGCCGTAGCAAATTTAATAGTCTCCCCACGGAAGCTCGGTGAATGATGAAATTGATAGTCAACTAACAGCAATTTCATACACTTCCTTCGATGAGGCAATTTGTCTAGTTAAGGCAGCAGGCCGGGGTGCCCTTATGGCAAAAATGGACATAGCCTTCTGTCTTCTGCTAGTCCACCCAGACTCACAACACCTGCTAGACTGCTATTTCAGTGACAGAGCACCGCCAACGGGCTGTTCTATCTCATGTTCATATTTTGAACTTTTCAGCAGTTTTTTAGAATGGGTTGTCAGACAGGACACAGGTGTTTACGCAACAATCCATTATCTAGATTATTTCCTCTTATTTTCAATTAAAAACTTAAAAATATGGGTGGACATGCCCCACTGTGTAGTGTTAAAAAACCCTTACCTTACTCCCCTGCTCCAAATGGTTCTCCTGTAATCTCTGCTCAAATTCCAAAAAGTGAAGAGTAGGAGGTGTCAGTGAATCATCCAGTCCCTGCTTCCTTTTTGTCCTCTAAGAGGTTTCTGGCAAGCGCAGGGGGTACCCTCCCTCCATCCCTCCGGATCCCTTCTGTCTCCTTGAGCATGTACCATTAAAAGAGTCCTGTAATGTAGGGAACCCTACCCCACCCCCAACAGCCAAGTTAGTTTACTAAATAAGGCTTCAGAAATTTACTTATATCGCCTCCTTCCCCTGGTGTTCTCTATTGCCGGCAGCTGCATTTGTGATTGGCTGCCTCTCAAAGCGCATGGGGAACAAAGGCATTTAAGTATAGTTCTGCAGATTTTTTAACTGCTCCAAAGACCACCCACCACTGATAATTAAAACCAGCATTTTTTAATTTTTATTAGCCTCCTCTTCAGTAATATTTATATTAAAGGAACAGTCAGAAGTGTTACCAATTGATACCACTTAACAACACAGAAAATTCACTTGGAATTTAAAATGTGTCTGTACCTTTAATAAGGAGTGGTAGGAGGTAGGAGTGAAAGAGAAACCGGCCTTCGCCCTGTGTACAGCTAAATAGAAAGGGGGTTAGTTTTTTCATTTGTTCTCTGTTAAATGTGGAAATAATTACCCAGAAATGAATGGGATTGTTGTTGAAGATCCTCAACACCTTTTCATGGTCCCATTAATTGTGAATAGTAAATTGTGGACATTGGTTTATTTCATAGCGTCTTCTGCAGGCCTGCCCTAGCTTAGTTCAGCTGACTCTACACATGAATAATGTACGCTATTTAGAAAACAAATATAAATGCCTTTCAATCACGTCTTCCCGTCACCCTCCAGACAAACTGTAAATACAATGGGGCTGATGTAATAAAAGCTGCAAAAAAACAATCAAATGCTATCTACAGTAACTGCAGTAAACATCTGATTGGCTGCTGCAAATATTAAACCTCTGCTCCTTTTATTGCATCAGCCCAATTGTATTTTATACTGTGCATCATTGTTCTTCGTACATTGAATGCAAACTGAAGGACTAGGCCTACTATTAACTATGATTACCAGCATTGTGTAAAGTCAACATTCAGGCTCCAGAATGGTTCCGGCACTGTAATGCTAATCCCTGTAATTAAGTTTGTGGAGTCGGGAGGATGCCATATTAAGTTACATACCTGTTTCATGCAAGGTATAGTTCCCGTTCAATGTCAGTCCTGATATAGGTTATCCAATATATATGCAAACAGCACATAGCCCACCATCTTTGCTCTGGTGCCTCTGTATATGTGAATGCTCCATTAATAATTAAATCAAGAGGCATATGTTTCTTTCTTTGGCCTCTGTATTCATTCTCATTTGTTAAATAATGTTTTCCCTGAAATTAAATATAATTATAATTTATAATCAAGAAAAAAGGGAAAAGGCAGAATATTCTACCCTTTTATATAAATCGTTATAGGGCATCCAACCCTGAATTGAAATAATGGCTTTCTATCTCTTGGTTCAGGAATAAATGAATGTTGCATATAGCCCAGAAACAGTTGTTATTGTGAAGTAATTGGGCAGGAAATGACCAATTCTTCTCTGAGCATGACTGAGCCAATGACTTTGGATAGGAGGAGGAGTTAGAAGTGACTGTAGGACTTCAAACAGGTTAAACTTCTCCTTCAAAGAATTGAATTTTCCCCTCCGCTAGCACTTTTAGTTTGGTTGAGTTAGTCATGTAATATTAAATCCCTACTACTCATATGAATTGATACACGTTTCCCAACTATCACCCTGGCACCTGTAAGTATCCATTGGCAGACTATGAGCTTTCATTTAGGTGAACACATCAGTAAAGGGGTCTCATTTTCTGACGCCTCCTAATCACCATAGATGGACTTCCAAGATTCGTCCAGGTTATATTTTTTTTATAGTGAGGGATTTGAGACACAATAAGGGAGATTCAATAAAAGTTCTTATAGTTAAAAATTGTGCTAATTTTGCCGCAACCAATCAGATGTTAGCTTTCAAGTGATAAATAAGATCTGATTGGTTGGGGAAAATTAGCATAATTTAAACAATAAGAACTTTTATTGAATCTCCCTGTATATTTTTAAGTCAATTACTGTATATGGAAAGAAAATATAACAACATTCTCTATATAACTCCCCTTGCTTTCTGTATGTAATAGGGTTGCTGTGAGCTCCTAGTGACGTTAATTTGCCAGCCGCTGGACTTTATTTTAAAGGATCCTCCACTTTCTACAAGACTAATAGTAGTGTTTGGTCAAAAACACAGTTTAAACACAGTTAAAACCGGTGGCTCTCTGTTTCTTCTTCCCTGCTGCACAAACATAATATTGTAATTGCTAAAACTGTTTATATCTGTTGTATTCAGTTAGATCAACTGGACTTGAAGTTTAGTTATTGAAAATGTTTCACTAGTCATCCGACTGGCTTTCTCAATTCAGAATGACTTGTACAAGAATCTGTTGGCAATAAATACCCTGAACTCTGATTATTCTTGTAAATTAAGATCCAGTCGGCTAAACTTCAAATTCAATTCCAGTTGGCCTAACTGAATACAACAGTTATACCATGACCTGTATTAATGAATATTACAGATATACCATGACCTGGATGAATGAATATTACAGATATACCATGACCTGGATGAATGAATATTACAGATATACATGACTGGATGAATGAATTTACAGATATACCATGACCTGGATAAATGAATTTACAGATATACCATGACCTGGATGAATGAATATAACAGATATACCATGACCTGGATGAATGAATATTACAGATATACCATGACCGGGATGAATGAATATTAACGATATACCATGACCTGGATGAATGAATATTACAGATATACCATGACCTGGATGATGTATTTACAGATTACCATGACCTGGAAAATGAATATTACAGATATACCATGACCTGGATGAATGAATATTACAGATATACCATGACCTGGATGAATGAATATTACAGATATACCATGACTTGGATGAATGAATATTACAGATATACCATGACCTGGATAAATGAATATTACAGATATACCATGACCTGGATGAATGAATATTACGATATACCATGACCTGGATAATGAATATTACAGATATACCTGACCTGGATGAATGAATATTACATATTACCATACCTGGATGAATGATATTACAGTTATACCATGACCTGTTTAATGAAATATTACAGATATACCATGACCTGGATGAAATGAATAGACAGATATACCAGACCTTGGATGAATGAATATTACAGATTACCATGACCTGGATGAATGAATATTACAGTTATACCATGACCTGTATTAATGAATATTACAGATATACCATGACCTGGATGAAAGAATAGTACAGATATACCATGACCTGGATGAATGAATATCACAGATATACCATGACCTGGATGAATGAATATTACAGATATACCATGACCTGGATGAATGAATATTACAGATATACCATGACCTGTATAAATGGATATTACAGAGATACCATGACCTGGATGAATGAGTATTACAGATATACCTTGACCTGGATGAATGAATATTATAGATATATCATGACCTGGGTAAATGAATATTACAGATATACCATGACCTGGATAAATGAATATTACAGATATACAATGACCTGAATGAATGAATATTACAGATATACCATGACCTGTATAAATGGATTTTACAGAGATACCATGACCTGGATGAATGAATTTTACAGATATACCATGAACTAGATGGATGAATATACGGAAATACCATGACCTGGATGAATGAATATTACAGATATACAATGACCTGGATGTATATTACAGATATACAATGACCTGGATGTATATTACAGATATACAATGACCTGGGTGAATGAATATTACAGATATACCATGAAATGAATGAATGAATATTACAGATATACCAGGACCTGGATGAATGAATATTACAGATATACCATGACCTGGATGAATGAATATTACAGCTATACCATGACCTGGATGAATGAATATTACACATATATCATTACATTGATGGATGAATATACAGATACAGGTATACCATGAGTTGTGTGAATGAGAACCTTCACAAGCATGCTGAGATTGTTGTTTTTTGTGATGACTTCCTTGCATTGATGGGGAAAGTGGTCTATGATTAAATGCAGGTTTTAAGCAAACACATCATGGCTCAGAATCCACGGTTTAAAGCCATTAAACAGGTAGATAGGTTTCTATTTGTACAGTGACATTAGACCTGCAATTTACACTTTTTTGTCCTTCAAGAGACAGTTTCATGATGAAGGGGGTTTCAAAACGTAAGAGTAGACACAGGGGAGACATGCATACTCGGTGGATCTGGGACTTTATTGAAATAGAGAGTAATTTGGAACATTGCTTTTCACTTGTCAGAATATGTCAGTCATTTCACGGCTCTATTGAGCGTTCATCTTCTACTTGTTCTTGCCCTTATTCTACTGAGAATTGTTTGTTTAAATGCAGGGAACTGGGAAGGACAGACACTCACACAATTTTTTCGTTGTTTATCTTTATTAATCATCTGCAGAAAACAGTTGAGTATCTAAATACACCTACATCTGCTATATGGTCTGAACACGAGCCCTGCAAATTGCCATACGAAAGAAGTTTAAAAGGCTTATAAACAAGCAAAACGCCTTTCTTATAGTTGGCATTTCAGAGGCCCTGTGTTGTTTATCCAGTTCTACAAGGGCAAAGCACGGTAACAGCCCAGATGACTACCCAATGTCTAGAAAGTGAACATCTATAATTGGCGAGTGAATGGAGCTTTGGGAAAACTCAATCACGTATGAAACAGCTGTTGGCTATGTCAAGCCCCCTCCCTGACAGCCTTTATATTACAGAATACTTATTGATCTAAGCCTCAGTGAATAAATAACGGCAGAAGTGCTTGAGCTCAGTAAACGTTCCTCTTTTCTGGCAATGTGAATAAATTACACTAACTTAATAGTGCACCTGCTGCCATCCTATGCTCCTTTATACCCAGCTTATTGATATGCGTATTGTGCTGTTGACATCAGTATTAGTGTGTTCACAGATCTTGGGGGGAAAAACATCCCAGTAATCTTTTTGCAGCCCTATGATGAAATAGTATCGCAATGTATATTTCCATTGAAGAAGCGGTGATTGTGCAGGGATTTTGTGCGGAGATATGTTCACTTTATACAATAAAGTGGGCCATACAATGAACTCTCTGGTGCATTGTTCACTAATAGGTCATATCAGAGGACACATAGACATCCTTTAATATTGGAAGAAAAGAAGTTTCATCTTCAGGTTAGGAAAGGTTTCTTTACAGTACGGTTTCTTTACAAAGTATGGACCTAATTTATCTGGGACTTTCTCTTGTTATATAATGAACTATTGACATTTTTTGAGCTTGGTTACTACACTTAATATGTGACACATACATATATGATAGCAAGTGATTTCTAACCCAATATTTTCCTGAGTTGCTATAGTTATTTTCACTTAAACCACTTCTTCAACACAGCGAGATATAAAGTTGTTAATTTTATTTATGTATACGTATAAAGTACCTCTTGAATATGCAGCCCATTATAGCAATGCAGTGTATACAAACAAGGGGTTAGTGCAAGCAAATATACATATACATAAAAATAATTACATGGATAGAATTTATAAGTGTTATATTGCACACTAAGGTTCTATCCCTGGAAGTGAATATATAAACATACAGATACAAGTGTGTGTATGTGTGTGTGTGTGTGTGTGTGTGTGTGTGTGTGTGTGTGTGTGTGAGGGTGGGGGTAAATAATTGGACTGTGCTTTGGGGAAGATAATTGGAAAGCTCTGCCTTCTCTTCCTTGATGACATGAACTGAGCATGCCTGTCCCACTGAGAAAAGTGAGTTTTCTGATTTTATACAAATATATCTTTAATAAGGAACCGTTTAGAGAGGTAAGGAATACATTATTTTAATTAGCAGCCTTTAAGTCATAAATCAGAAAGAGGGATGCTTACACCAAAGTTCTCCTTTATCACGAAATACGGTATTGTTTGATTGTTTGAATGCAGTTTTGGAGACTGAATTGTAGTTATTAAACACTAATACTTATTAGAATATACAGCAGTATCACCCTCAACCTACAACAGATTAATATTCTGCACCAAACCTACTTCTCCCCTAAAAGCAAACACTGTATCCTTCTATCAAGAACAACTCACGCCAAACATGCTTCCAAGACCAGACAGACTTTTGCCAACTTATCTGGACTTGCCCCCACATTAGATAATAAACAAGTCATCTTTTTTCTCTCCAAATTAAATGGTTCGACTATCCTGTTTAAGGGCAAAATATGCAAAACATTGTATGTTTGACGAAGAGCAAAGGACGAAATACCACAGAATTTTTCTGATTAAACTCTGTTCTATGCATAAAAAACTTTAATACTCAAAGGTTTGGCTTAAGATTCATCACTACAGCACAATGGAAAACTTTAGTTATTGCCACACTACCTTACCTTAAAATACTTTATCATGTCCAAAGAAATTTGCCAAAATCTGGACTGCATGGACTGACAGCCATGATACTGCAAAAATGGAAGCCACAATTTGTAACATGCTTTATTGATACTTGAATTGTCTTCTGTATTTAGTTAAGTTATTACAGTTCATTCAACCACAAAACCTCCCCTTATTACTTGGGATATACAATATATGTGTAAACTAATACTGCATTTACCATTTGCGATTGCCATCTGCAGATCACTGTTGTAATAACTGTATATTGCACTTGTGCACTTGCACTGTTTCATAAAAATGTACATAAATGTAAAAAAAAATGTATATATATATACACAGCTCTCACAGCAATACAATATAGTGATCAGCTGCCTGTGACACTGGCTAAATATTAATTTGGATCCTAAAACAGATGTCAGTAATTTACAGAGCAGTTCTAATTAAGTTGACAAAGCAGTCAGTGTATGTAGATACATATTTCAAGGGCTTTATTGTACATTCCAATCTCTAGCAGTACTGGGCTTTTACACTCACCTGAAATTATAGCAACAGAACAGAAGAACAGAACAGACTGTTATTTCAAATTACAATGGAAAAAACATTGTAAGTGAGTTAGAAGCCAATAATACTCCTTTATGTGCTGCAGTGGAATGGACACCACGGAGAAAAGAATAATTTTTCATTCTGAAATGTTGATGGGGCTCCATTTAGGGCAATGGACTGGTACTCATAGGATGTCATAGGAAGGGCAAAATGGTTGAACTTTAAGGATGTTTTTATTCAACCTCAACTAGTGTGTTATAGTTACAGAGAGACAGTGTTGTGCAATGTTAACTAAAGGTAGAAGGAGGAGAGGTCCACTGTTTCTTCAAACTCAGAGTCTATCCTGTTAAGAGGTGTATATTCTAATAATTCTAAAGGTTCCGCCGTACTATTATACTTTATCTTTAAACTCATCATGGGTCATTCCGGTTACATTGTTGCCATGTGAAAATGCCACATATAAAATGAACTTTGGCATAGCTGAAAAGCTTCAAGGTCCTAAAACCCCCGATTTGACTGGACCTGTTTATTTTCTATAATTTAAATTTCCATACATTCTGTATATTGAAACAAAATCCACATCAGCAGATGGAAATATACAGAATCTGTGATACACGTATATACTATACAGTAGCTATAGATCAGGGATGTCTATGTACTGTAGCTATAGATCAGGGATGCCCTACCTTTAGTTTTTGCAAGTCATAATCACCTTTATAATTTTAAAACCCCAGCCCAATAACATCATTGAATGGATATCAGATAGAATTATAGATTTTTCCTAGTTTAGGTTGTTTTTTGCTGTAGTGATCCTTTCAGTTTTTCCTTATATAAATGATATCTTTCAATTGACTGTACTATGTCTTATACAATGCAAAGTCTAATCTGTGTATACAAGAACTTGAAAAATACATGGAAAAGTATCATATAGAAATAGACAAGGTTTCAACAGGTCTTTAAGTATAGGCAGTTTCTGTTCGTCCAACACCATTCAATACCTTCTCCAGTATACATGACACTGTTCTCAATGGACGTGTAACGTTATCACCTCTGTCCAGGCATCTTTTGTTCTATCCACTTGATAGCTGGTGACAGACCTGTGTCGGAGATATTTATTTCCTTTGGGGCTCTCATCTCGGAGATATTTATTTCCTTTGGGGCTATCATGTGGTAATTATGATGCTTTCTGAAACGATGCCAGCGCACATTGATTACATTCCCGGTTAAGCCTAGTGAAATGCCAACAAATTTATAACTAATGCCTCAAAGCTGTTTGCATGGTTCATGAGCAGATGTAAGTAACCTTTATGATCCCACTCCGACTACTATTACTGTATATATGTAATATTGTACTGCGTAATGGAATTGGAAAAGGAACCCAATTGCATGCCACAAAATATTATTTTCAAATAATTATATAAAGAATATATTGTTGTTGTTTTTTTTAATCCAAGCAAGATGATGGGGCCCCCCTGACTCCCAGGCTCCCCTGTGGTTGCAAGGTCTGCTGCCTTGGTTTTTACACCCGTGTTTTAAACAAAAGGTATAAGAGGTTCACACTGCTTAAACAAATAATATTTATTTGAGTGAATCACGTTTCGGGGATCACGTTGTGATTCGATATCAAATATTTAATATCGAACATCGAATATTCTATATCGAACATCGAATATTCTATATCGCACATCAAATATTCTATATCGCGCATCGAATATTCTATATGGAACATCGAATATTTCTTATCGCCATCGAATATTCTATATCGACCAACGAATATTCTATATCGAACATTGAATATTTCTATATCGCACATCGAATATTCTATATCGCACATCGAATATTCTATACTGACATCAAAACATTCTATATCGAACACGAATATTCTATATCAAACATCGAATATTCTATATCGCACATCGAATATTCTATATCGAACATCAAATATTCTATTCGAACATCAAATATTCTATTCGCACACTCGAATCTTGCTTATATCGAACATCGAATATTCTATATCGCACATCGAATATTCTATATCGCGCATCGAATATTCTATATGGAACATCGAATATTCTATATCGAACATCAAATATTCTATATCGCACATCAAATATTCTATATCGAACATCGAATATTCTATATCGCACATCGAACATTCTATATCGAACATCGAATATTCTATATCGCACATCGAATATTCTATATCGAACATCGAATATTCTATATCGCACATCGAATATTCTATATCGTACATCGAATATTCTATATCGAACATCGAATATTCTATATCGCACATCGAATATTCTATATCGCACATCGAATATTCTATATCGAACATCGAATATTCTATATCGCACATCGAATATTCTATATCGCACATCGAATATTCTATATTGCACATCGAATATTCTATATCGAACATCAAATATTCTAAATCGCACATCAAATATTCTATATCGCACATCAAATATTCTATATCGAACATCGAATATTCTATATCAAACATCGAATATTCTATATCGCACATCGAATATTCTATATCGAACATCGAATATTCTATATCAAACATCTAATATTCTATATCGCACATCGAATATTCTATATCGAACATCAAATATTCTATATTGCACATCGAATATTCTATATTGAACATCGAATATTCTATATCAAACATCGAATATTCTATATCAAACATCGAATATTCTATTTCAAACATCGAATATTCTATTTCAAACATCGAATATTCTATATCGAGCATCGAATATTCTATATCGAACCTCGAATATTCTATATCGCGCATCGAATATTCTATATCGCACATCGAATATTCTATATCGCACATTGAATATTCTATATCGAATATTCTATATCGAACACAGAAATTTATTGGAACTTTGTTTCCCATTGACTTCTATTAGGATTGTTTTCGGAAAATCCGATATTGGAACGAAACTCACCTGATTCAAACAATGGCTTTATCAAAGGAACAGGAATAGCTGTGTTTAAACAAAATGATTCCACTTAATCACAGGTGGAAGTGCAATGAAGAACGCGATTGGTTACACCTGACTGGGTTATAAATATGGTATAGGAGGGTGATCCTTAATCTATCTCAGTGATGCAGTGATTTGCTTTTTTATTTGCTATAATACCTAGTACTTGACTTTTATAAATTGCATTAAATAAATACAGGTTAATTTTTGTGTGTTTTAATTTCAGGCTGCAATAAAGCAAAATGTGAATAATTTGATGGAGATGATTCTCTTCTATACCCACTGTGGCTGTCATTTCTCAATCAAACCAACTGCTGCATATTTAATCAGATTTTCTCTCTCGTTACCTCTAGGCAGGGCAGAATTGAGCTGATTACATGTCATAATTCAATACTAGCAACATTTATTTGTAGAAAGCAACACAAACACACATTCCTTTTGATGTGCTTGTAGATGTGAAAAGCAGCCAATGGCATTAACACAGGGCACATTTGGCACATTTCAGGGTAAAAGTGAAATCTATATCAGATTTATTAACAGTCTGTGTGTTATCTCTAAAGCTGGTAGCACACATTAACGATAAAGGGACAATTCCGTTGGATAAGATGGATCCCCTCACCCATCTGTACTAAAGTATAGGGGTCCAGCCACAGTCGTACTTTACATAGGGAAAATGCTCGGGACTGTGTGTAGCCACATCTTTGAAAGTTGGTAGACAGACTCTAATGAATCATCTTTCAATTATTGGTACAGCTGACTATAGATAAGAAATATTTGCTAAACTACTATCTGCCCCCAAAACTCCAACTCCAACACTGGCCCTATGACATCTTTTGTAAGACCACAATCATTCCTTTTGGCAGATCCATCAGCAGTTGAGCTATTTATTCAGCAATCCTGCAGATGCTTGGCCTGGGTCTCCCATAAGCATACAGGTACTTAAGCTAGCCATACACAGGCAGATGTTCTTCCACTCAGATTATCGATCAAGTGCGAATCTGATCAGAAGAACCGCTTGAGGCTCCGATCTTTCCTCAGATTTTTCATTAAAATGGGGTCTGAAGATGGGGCTAACAGAAAATTTTTCTGGTGCAGGTTCGCCCACTTTCATTGACTGCCTGCATGTAAAATGTCCGACGCGCGTTTTCCTTTAGTGCATGCGCAGAATGTGAGAGGATCCGTCGGGACTGCTGTCTGGTCGATTCTACACACACACACACACACACTCATATTCCCAGCATCCCCTGTGAAATCAATCTTAGAGTTAGACACAAACAAATTTTTATTAAAAACAACACAAGTCCCCCTGTATTTGTTACAGTAGTGTGGGAAGAGGGTTTAACGTTTCCTCCCCTGTCTCTCTCTGCATAATCAGCTGGAAAAATGAACTTAGAGAGTTAGAGAGGAAAGGATTTCTTACTGCAGCCAAGTGGGTGTGTCTGCTACCATGATGATGCACGTTGAGTGACAGCACTCCCAGCACAGGGGAAGACACACCCCCAGGAACCTGCACAACTTTCCCATGCTGCTGCAATCAAACAAAAGGGAATTCTGGGGGAAAAAAGGTAGGGGGAGGGTTGGGGGGTGGTGGACTTTGAAATAAACCCCCCAAAAAAAATGCTTTTTCCTCAGTGGAGATACCCTTTAAAGGAAATGTAACTTCAAGTGAGATATCATAGGGTAAGTTCTACATCCATAATGAGCAACAGTACTTAATGTGGAAACTACATTTTATATTCTGTTACTGTACGAAATGTTGTCCCTAATTCTTATTTCCAATATTTGTTTTAAAATAGTTTCTTCTGCTTGTTCTTTAAAAACCATTATATCTTAAAAGGCTTTTGTTAGCTTGTTTGAGTTTATTCCATGTACAAAGAATCCATTGCTCTTGAGAGCCTTTTAGAAGTCCCTTTTCTGAAGCAAAATGTGTCTTTGCATAGCAAACACAGGATCAAAGAAAGCCATAAAGTTTATGGCACAATAAGCAAATGTCTTGCAGTGGGTCCTTTCTCTCTCCTTGTTTTTTAAAGACAAGAAGTGTCAACAATTTTATTGCCCACAATATTCACCACTATGTAAATGCTGAAGCTGTTTTGCTTCCTTGTACTTGTTATTCATGTAGATTCAATATTCAATTGTCAAAGGCCTCAAGCTAGGTACACACACTGCCGATAAAGCCCCGATACTGTCGGATCGAACAGTATCAGGGATTTATCAGCAGTGGGTGTAGTGTCTTTCCCGAATGAGCTCGCTGCCTCTGAATGCTCCCATCTGCCTCATGGTCATTCGGGAAAGGCCTAAAATTTCCCTCAGCCGCGGTAGATTCCCTATAGGGGAGCTGCCTGCGATCATGGGAAACACACAGCCCGATTGTTCCCCTATGCTGTGTATATGCTGTTTATAGGGAGAATGCTCGGAACTAGGTTTTTCCTGATCTTTGAAAAAACACAGACATGGGGGCATATTTATAAAGGTTCGTTAACTTTTCGCGGCCGTTTTCGCGGACATTAATGCATAAATCGCGTTTACCGCGGATTTAATAAAGTCCGAAAACGGCTGCGAAAAGTTAGCGAAGGTTAACCTTTCGCGGCGATACTTACCTGTTACCGCTGCTCTATTATAAAGCGGCGGTACTGGTTCGCTCGGGTAGTATCAGCTGTTTAACTTCGCCACCTTGAAGGTGGCGAAGAGTAAGCGATACTAACTCCCGTGGCGCGATACTAACCTCCGCTGTGGGGAGGGCAGGCAACCGCGGCGGGTGGTCGCACCCGCCCGGAGACACGCCCACCGCACACCCCCGCGGCGGCGGCGACCACCGCCGCCGCTTCCCAGCGAACGGAGGCTAGGAGGGGCTGCCGGGAAGGGGCCGCAGCAGGTGGTCGCGACCACCGCCGCGCACCCCCTCCGGCAACCCCTCCAAGCCCCCCGCCCCGGCGCTCCCGGGGAGGGGAAGGGAGGGAGCCGCTGGGGGGGGTGAGGCTCCTCCAGCGGGGCCCTGAGAAGGGCCTTTGGGGCTTAGGGAGTCCCGCAGCTCGAACCGGGACCCCCCCTCCCGGCCCTTGTAAGGGCTTTGCGGCACTTACAAGTGCCCTTGCGCTCTAACAAGAGCCCTTTGGGGCTTAGGGGTCCGCAGCTCGAAACAGGACCCCACCCGGCCCTTGTAAGGGCCCTTGCGGCACTGAAAGTGCCCTTGCGGCACTGACAAGTGCCTTTGGCGGGGGTCCCGCAGCTCGAACCGGGACCCCCAGTGTGCGGCTCTTAAAAGAGCCCTTGGGCGAAGTCTTCGGGCTGGCGACACCAACCCCACTCAGGTCGCCGATGCCAGGCAGACTCACTGCGGCGACAGTGAGCCCGCTGGCACCGCCGGCCTCAGCGGAGCCGATGTTGCTAGCCGCTTCTTTCTCAGCCATCTACTGCGATGGCATTTGAGTTCCGCGGCGGAAAGCTCCTCTTATATGTTTTGCAGAAATCATAATCCGGTTCTGATTGGTCAATTTTTAATACTTGCTTTACATTAACCAATCAGATTTCAGAACTTTCCAGAAATTGATTGGTTAATGTAAAGCAAGTATTAAAAAATTGCCAATCAGAAACGGATTATGGATTTCTGCAAACCATTAAAAAAGGAGCTTTCCGCCGCGGAACTCAGATGCCATCAAGTAGATGGCTGAAGAAAGAAGCGGCTGGCAACATCGGCTCCGTGAGGCCGGCGTGTGCCAGCAGGCTCACTGGCGGCCGCAGTGAGTTGCCTGGCATCGGCGACCTGAGTGGGGTTGGTATCGCAGCCCGAAGACGGCGCGTCGGATCAAGACGCCGGCAACATCGGCCTTGTTGAGGTGCCGGCGGGGCGGGGTACCTCTCGGGGGTCGGCGGGCTCGGGGAGCTGGTGTCGCCGGGACTGGAAGAAAGAAGACGCCGCCCAAGGGCTCTTTTAAGAGCCGCATGGGGGTCCCGGTTTGAGGGCGGGACCCCCGCAAAGGCACTTGTCAGTGCCGCAAGGGCCCTATAAGGGCGGGGGAGGGGGGGTCGGTTCGAGCTGCAGGACCACTAAGCCCAAAAGGCCCTTCTCAGGGCCCCGCTGGAGGGAGCCTCCACCCCTCCCAGCGGCTCCCTCCCTTCCCCTCCCCGGGAGCGGCCGGGGCGGGGGGCTTGGAGGGGTTGCCGGGGAGGGGGTGCGCGGCGGGTGGTCGCGACCACCTGCTGCGGCCCCTTCCCGGCAGCCCCTCCTAGCCTCCCGTTCCGAGATTGCCGCGAGCGGGGAACGGGTTGGGAGGGGCTGCTGGGAAGCGGCGGCGGGTGGTCGCCGCCGCGGGGGGTGTGGGCGTATGCCCCGCCCCCTTAGGAGCGGCGTCGGGAAGGGATTTTAAGTCCCTTCGCGGCGATACTATACAGTATCGCCGCGAAGGGGCTTAAAATTACCGCAGCACATCGCGGCCGCAATAGGTATCGCGGGAATAGCGCTTGCCGTTATAAATACGGCGATAGCGCTGTTTTCGCGGCCGCGATGTGCGGCGGTAATTTTTTTGCGCTATTATCGTTTCTTTATAAATATGCCCCATGATCTTGCAAACCACTGTGGGAACATTAGGATGAAGGTTTCCTAGTGCATGTCCAGCATTATTTGTTCTTATCAATCCATTCCTAAAATATTTTTTGGTGCAAATACCATGCCTGCATTTTTGGACACTGGACTGTTTTTAGCAATAAAAAAATGCAAAACTGTTTTATAAAAACAGACAGTTGCCCTTTGGTTGGTAACCTGACATTTGGTCATTGCAGTACTGCTTTACGTTAAAACTTTTATCAAATAATTGACCATTATAAGCCCAACAACCAATTAGAGAAAGGTAGATCTTTCAACGATACGGGTGTTATGATGCCGACAGTGGTGGCATTTCGGTTTGACAGTTAACCAATGTTATTATACAGAGAAGAAGCACAATTGCTTTATAAATTGGAAAGCAATTGTCCTTCTCAACAAAGGTGATATGTCAAACTGTCATCGGACCTTGATGAATTCCTATTTTATTATGTTGTCTCCTGACTGCGTGTCAGTGTTAAGGTAAAGTACGCGTAAAAATAATTAAATGTAAATATAGCAACCACATATTCTTCTTGGATGACACATTGAAAATATTTAAATTAAAGGGCAAACATAACCCATCGATATGTTGAGTTTGCATTATTTTCCCTTGTGCGGTTAAGGTATAATGGAAATGCTGGCTGAGTTTGTAGGCACTACACAAATGTTAACCTTCACTTGAGTCTTCCCATAGGCATTATAAGAACTACAATGTCAAAAGGTTAAATCATATGGCGTGTTTTATTAAAAACTCTATGGAATACCTTTTCTTAACCAAGCAATATGGTGGCAGATTACATTCCATTCTTGATGCTCTACCGGGCTGCAGGTGTCCTGTACAATGTGACTATAAATATTTATAATAAGGTAAATACCTTCAAACCATACTGCTCTACAGCATTTCTAAACCTTCGTTGTGCTCTGTAGGCCTGCAGACCAATTAAGTGGGGGGCGTGTAGTTTTTAAACAGAAGATAATGCATTTTGGAGGAATTTGCATGTAAGAAAAGTTCCAAACTCTCTATTTATCCCTATTATCACTGCCAATGTAGCTAACAATGAGCTTGAAGAATATATCCTAGCAGGAGCTTTAGTTCTAAAACAAGCACGATGTAAAAATACATTTTACTAATTTAAAAATATGGGTATTTATTCTAATGATAATACGCCATCTACTTCTTTAGTAAGTTATCCTATGGCTAATAATACCACTCACCAAGGAGATATATCAAATAAGGATTTACTATATTGTTATTATTGATTTATATAGCGCCAACATCTTCCATGGTGCTTTACAATAGTCATGCATTACTTACAGGGTTATACATATTATACAAAGTCATATATATTACATACACAGGTAATACATAATATAAGTAAACAGGGTAATGTGTTACTTACAGCAATACCGTGATACAATAGGAGAGAGGACACTGTCCTTACAGTCTAGAGGAAGTAGGGGTGAGATAAGGTGACAGGAATCGTAGGCTGTAAATGTGGCAGAGTGTGAAAGGCGGGTTGGATGATATTGGGTAGTAAGAGGGGTGATGGAGTTGTTACAAATTATGCAAAGTAAAAAGCCAGTCAAGTATATTAGAGACAGACAACAAATGGTTGGACTTGATGGACGTATGTCTTTATTTAACCTCAATTACTATGTTACTAATAAACATATACATATACTTTACTTTAAGCATAATTAGTCTATTAAGGTGTATGATAGCTCCGGTCTAGGTTAGGGAGCGGGCGCCTGACCTGGAGGGGGAAGATGCCATCCGGGGATGCTGGGAGCTGTAGTCAGCCGGCAAGCTCCTCCTCGCGGGTCCCGGCTGCGGCGTGCGCTGATGACTTCAGCGCGGCGTGCCTTCTGATTGGCCGTGCTGGGTCTCGCGAGGCCCGGGAACGTGACGTCACGGCTGACGTCACGCGAGGGCATAAAAAGGGGGCGGCCACGAGGTATAGGTGCCATTTTGGATTACATTGCCAGGGAATCACTTCTCCCCTCCCTCCCTAAAGTTAAAGTTTTCAGTTATTTGCTATGTGTGGTTATATATAATTATGTTAAGGAGAATGGGATTTTGCAGTCACAGCTGGCGGATACATCCTTGCGAATGGTATGGTTCAGAAGCCGTTACATGCCCTCTGGGGATCCAGAGGCCTGGCATTTAGCATTGGCTACGGCTGGGAGTTCATTGGAGTTAACGCAAGGATGTAAAAATTAAGAGCTGGCCTATTGTGGTAACACAAGTTGTAATGTGTTAAATAAAGCCGTGGCCGTTAATTTACACCCAACCATGTGTCCGCCTGTTTATACCATTTCTAAGTTAAGATTGTTTATGTGGGTAAGGTTAAGCAGCCCAGTTTATCCCCATCTAGGTCTGTGTGTAGAGTGTGTGTAGTGTGTGGGAAAGTGTCTGTCTCCCCGACCTCTGCCCACTTACCCAAGTGTGTGTGAATCCTGACAAATGATATACCTCTATGGTGTCTTAGGTAGCACTCCATGAACGGTCACAACTTGCTGATGACCTTCATTTTCCAAAATAACATATATTACTTTGTGAGTAAGTAAGACAGCTGTGCATACATAACAAGCTTTGGTGAACTCTTTGCAATAATAATTAACCCTTTATATACTGGATTCAACAGGTCCCCCTCTGCACACTGCAAACACCCACCTGGAACATAGTTTTAATGAATAGTTTTAATGAATAGTTTTAATGAACTCTCAACAACTTCTTTCAAGTTCCATTCACACCTTGGTTCAACTTTTCAGTCTTTGTCCAATTATATTTTTATTAAAATCAATTCCATTTACAATATCCATCAACATGGGAGTCTTTCAACTTGTATAGATCGTAATCCCAAAAACAATGGCCTAAGATACGAACAGGATAACACTCAAATCTGTACTCTGTATATGGTTTCCAGATTACTCCTATCCTGTAAACATGGATGTAGTTTTCCACAATTTGATAAAATCCTGAGCAATTTTAGAGAAACAGGGAAGAGTAATAGTACAGGTATTCACTGATGCCCTTTTGAGGTCCCAGACTTTCTTTCAGGCTGCTGGATTCAACACACGACATCTGTCACCCTCTTTTAATCCTTTACCCCTGGCTATGTGCAGCATTTTATTGCTTACAGAAATGATTGAACCTTGAATGGTCAAGTATCTTGTGGGGGCAATTCCTGTTCAATCTAATAAACATGACTGTGCTCCTACTGGATAATCAGTACAGAATGGAAAATACACAAACTCCCTTGTGTTTGATTGTGATTGATTTATTTTTGACTAACGGCAAAACTAAGTTACTCACGTACAGTGACAGATAACAACTATACAAAAAATGATCCATGTTGTTGAATTAAGTAGGTGTTCTGGGATGGGAGAGAAGTACAGGATGGAAATCAATAGTGGATCTGTAAAAGTAATACTGGGGTTCCCCCTGTTTGAAGTAGTCTATCCCTTACTTCTACCAATGGTCCAGTTTATATTGATTTCAACTATGGCAATAGATCATGTAAATAGATCAGGCTGAATTATTGCTTTAATTGTCAGATGGTGTCTGATTTCCAGTTACAAGCTATCTCTAGCGCCACTGTCAGATGCAGTGAATGTCGCCGCGGCTGACGGTTAGCTGTGACCATTTGTGTGGCCCATAGGAGACCTAACAATCAGACGTGATTTACTGACATGTCCAGTCACCTGTTAGTTCGATCTGGGCTAACGGGTGGCCGACATCGGTCACGGGCTAAAACAATTATTGCGCAGAATATTCGTCCTGACCGACATCAGTCGGTTTGCCCCAAAAATCTGCTTGTGTGTACCCATTCATAGGGTGGCAGGGAAGGCGTGATACAATTGTCTTACTTTCAATGGTGTATTGGCTGCGGTGTATAGCTAGAAGGGCTTGGTTCACAAAAGGCAGAGCCTTCCAAAATGTCAGATAAAAATGCAAAAGGCTGTGTCCATTTTCTATGGAGTTCAGAAAATGCTTGTGAAGGTTCTCATTCATCCAGGTCATGGTATATGTGTTATATTCATTCATCCAGGTCATGGTATATCTGTAATATTCATTCATCCAGGTCATGGTATATCTGTAATATTCATCCATCCAGGTCATGGTATATCTGTAATATTCATTTACCCAGGTCATGGTATATCTGTAATATTCATTCATCCAGGTCATGGTATATCTGTAATAGTCGTCCATCCAGGTCATGGTATATCTGTAATATTCATTCATCCAGGTCATGGTATATCTGTAATATTCATCCATCCAGGTCATGGTATATCTGTAATATTCATTCATCCAGGTCATGGTATATATGTAATGTTCATTCATCCAAGTCATGGTATATCTGAAATATTCATTCATCCAGGTCATGGTATATCTGTAATATTCATCCATCCAGGTCATGGTATATCTGAAATATTCATTCATCCAGGTAACATAGTAACATAGTAACATAGTAATTAAAATTAAGGTTGAATAAAGACATACATCTATCAAGTCCAACCTATTCACCCTCTTTTTTTTTTCTAAACCTACCTAACAGTTGATCCAGAGGAAGGCAAAAAAAAACAGCTAAAAAGGGGGGAAAAATTTCTTCCTGACTCCAAATGGCAATCGGAAAGTATCCCTGGATCAACCAGATCTATATGCATTAATACCAGTAATTCTCAATATTTTTTAGTTTTAGAAACTTATTCAGGCCTTATTCAAGCTATTCAATGAACTTGCCATTACCACATCTGCTGGAAGACATTTCCACAGTTTCACCGTTCTCACTGTAAAGAAACCCTTCCTAACCTGAAGATGAAACTTCTTTTCTTCAACCTTGAAGGATGTCCACAAGTCCTCTGATATGACCTATTAGTAAACAATTCACCAGAGAGTTCATTGTATGGGCCCTTAATATATTTGTATAAGGTTATCATGTCCCCACGCAAACGTCGCTTCTCCAATGTAAACAGCCCTAACTTGTCTAATCTGCCTGCATATTCAAGCCCCTCCTTTCCCCTTATTAATTTAGTTGCCCTTCTCTGAACTGCCTCAATTTCCAAGAT
Organism: Hymenochirus boettgeri; assembly: GCA_019447015.1. Classification (NCBI taxonomy): domain Eukaryota; kingdom Metazoa; phylum Chordata; class Amphibia; order Anura; family Pipidae; genus Hymenochirus; species Hymenochirus boettgeri. Next base: position 355,251,648 of record CM033469.1, on the reverse strand, counting down.
GTCCCTTTTGTATATGGGATTCCAAAACTGCACTGCATATTCCAAATGAGGCCTTACCAGTGCCTTGTAAAGAGGGAGAATAATATTTTTCTCTCTTGAATCTATTCCCCTTTTTATACAAGACAATATCTTGCTAGCTAGCCGCTGCTACCTGGCATTGTTTGCTATAGCTAAGTCTGTTATCTACCAGAACCCCCAAATCTTTTTCCATTACAGATGCACTTAACACAGAGTTATTAATGGTGTAGGTGGCACAGGGATTATTAAATCCCAAATGCATCACCTTACATTTATCAACATTGAATCTCATCTGCCATTCTGCTGCCCATTTTGATAATCTATCTAGGTCTGCTTGCAGCACTTGCACATCATTGGAAGTTTCCAAAGCTCTGCATAGTTTTAGTGTAATCAGCAAACACTGAGACCTTGCTCTCAATGCCCCCTTCTAAGTCATTTATAAACAGATTAAACAGAAGCAGCCCCAGTACAGAACACTGAGGCCACTCCGCTTAGAACTTTAGCTCACATATTGTAGCTCCATTAACCACCACCTCTGTTTGCGGTCCAATAACCAGTTCATTTTCTATTTAGCTAGTTAATTGCTTTCTTGCACTCTTTATTACAGCTTTTGTACTCCCTGTAAGCCTGTTCTGTGCCTTTCTTTACCTAGAAACAGTTCCCCCCAGTCTATGAGCAGGAGCGATTCTTTAACAGCATAAAATTAGCTTTCCTAAAGTTAAAGTTTTTGTTAAGACCAGTGCACTTTAGTTTTCTGCAACCTATATTAAATGACACTATATCATGTCGCTATTCCCTAAGCTTCCCATTACCTTCATCTCCAAAATAGCTCTGGGTTATTAGATATCACCAGATCCAACAACGCATTCTGTCTAGTAGGAATTTCTACCATCTGTGAAAGAAAATGCTCATATAGGAAATTTAAGAACTTTATACCTTTTGAGGTGCTGGCAGTTCCCTTACTCCAATCTATGTCAGGGTAGTTAAAATCCCCCATAACCAGAACATGCCCATACCAGCAGGTCTAGTATATCTGTAATATTCATCTCATCCAGATCATGGTATACTGTTATATTCATTCATCATCTGTCATGGTATATCTGTAATTTCATTCATCCGTCATGGTATATCTATAATATTCATCCATCCAGTCATGGTATATTTGTAATATTCATTCATCCAGGTCATGGTATTCTATATATTCAATTAGATCACTGGACTTGAAGTTAGTTCTTGAAGACGTTTCGCTATCATCCGACTGGCTTTCTCAATTCAGAATGACTTGTACAAGAATCTGTGGCAATTATGTACCCTGAAAGTCCCAATTAGTAGCCAGGTGTGAGGGACCTTCTGAATGCAAGGCGTGTTCAGAAAATGGGATAAATTGGACCTCTTGTCCACATAATGTCCATCACATCCAGGGAGCTTGACAATTGGACATTTTATCCACTTGATAGCTGGTGGACAGACCTGTGTCGGAGATATTTTATTCCTTTGGGGCTCTCATCTCGGAGATTTATTTCCTTGGGGCTATCATGTGGTAATTATGATGCTTCTGAAACGATGCCAGCGCACATTGATTACTCCCGGTTAAGCCTAGTGAAATGCCAACAAATTTATAACTAATGCCTCAAAGCTGTTTGCATGGTTCATGAGCAGATGTAAGTAACCTTTATGATCCCACTCCGACTACTATTACTGTATATATGTAATATTGTACTGCGTAATGGAATTGGAAAAGGAACCAATTGCATGCCACAAAATATTATTTTCAAATAATTATATAAAGAATATATGTTGTTGTTTTTTTTAATCCAAGCAAGATGTGATGGCGCCCCCTGACTCCCAGGCTCCCTGTGGTTGCAAGGTCTGCTGCTTGGTTTTTACACCCGTGGTTTTAAACAAAAGGTATAAGAGGTTCACACTGCTTAAACAAATAATATTTATTGAGAGTGAATCACGTTTCGGGGATCACGTTGTGATTCGATATCAATATTTAATATCGAACATCGAATATTCTATATGGAAATCGAATATTCTATATCGAACATCACAAATTCTATATCGCACATCAAATATTCTAATCGAACATCGAATATTCTATATCGCACATCGAACATTCTATACGAACATCGAAATTCTATATCGAACATTGAATTTCTATATCGCACATCGAATATTCTATATCGCACATCGAATATTCTATATCGCACATCAAATATTCTATATCGAACATCGAATATTCTATATCAAACATCGAATATTCTATATCGCACATCGAATATTCTATATCGAACATCAAATATTCTATATCGAACATCAAATATTCTATATCGCACATCGAATATTCTATATCGAACATCGAATATTCTATATCGCACATCGAATATCATATGCGCATCGAATATTTATATGGAACATCGAATATTCTATATCGAACATCAAATATTCTATATCGCACATCAAATATTCTATGAACATCGAATCTTTAACGCACATCGAACATTCTATATCGAACATCGAATATTCTATATGCACATCGAACATTCTATATCGAACATCGAATATTCTATATCGCACATCGAATATTCTATATCGAACATCGAATATTCTATATCGCCACATCGAATATTCTATATCGTACATCGATATTCTATATCGAACATCGAATATTCTATATCGCACATCGAATATTCTATATCGCACATCGAATATTCTATATCGAACATCGAATATTCTATATCGCACATCGAATATTCTATACGCACATCGAATATTCTATATTGCACATCGAATATTCTATATCGAACATCAAATATTCTAAATCGCACATCAAATATTCTATATGCGCACATCAAATATCTATATCGAAACGAATACTATATCAAACATGAATATTCTATACACATCGAATATTATATCGAAATCGATATTTATATCAAACATCTAATATTCTATATCGCACATCGAATATTCTATATCGAACATCAAATATTCTATATTGCACATCGAATAATTCTATATTGAACATCGAATATTCTATATCAAAATCGAATATTCTATACAAACATCGAATATTCTATTTCAAACATCGAATATTCTATTCAAACATCGAATATTCTATATCGAGCATCGAATATTCTATATCGAACCTCGAATATTCATATCGCGCATCGAATATTCTATATCGCACATCGAATATTCTATATCGCACATTGAATATTATATCGAATATTCTATATCGAACACAGAAATTTATTGGAACTTTGTTTCCCATTGACTTCTATTAGGATTGTTTTCGGAAAATCCGATATTGGAACGAAAAATCACTGATTCAAAACAATGGCTTTATCAAAGGAACAGGAATAGTGGTGTTTAAACAAAATGATTCCACTTAATCACAGGTGGAAGTGCAATGAAGAACGCGATTGGTTACACCTGACTGGGTTATAAATATGGTATAGGAGGGTGATCCTAATCTATCTCAGTGATGCAGTGATTTGCTTTTTTATTGCTATAATACCTAGTATGACTTTTATAAATTGCAATAATAAATACAGGTTAATTTTGGTGTGTTTAATTTCAGGCTGCAATAAAGCAAAATGTGAATAATTTGATGGAGATGATTCTCTTCTATACCCCTGTGGCTGTCATTTCTCAATCAAACCAACTGCTGCATATTTAATCAGATTTTCTCTCTCGTTACCTCTAGGCAGGGCAGAATTGAGCTGATACATGTCATAATTCAATACTAGCAACATTTATGTAGAAAGCAAACACAAACACACATTCCTTTTGATGTGCTGTGAGATGTGAAAAGCAGCCAATGGCATTAACACAGGGCACATTTGGCACATTCAGGGTAAAAGTGAAATCTATATCAGATTTATTAACAGTCTGTGTGGTTATCTCTAAGTGGTAGCACACATTAACGATAAGGGACAATTCCGTTGGATAAGATGGATCCCCCACCCATCTGTACTAAAGTATAGGGGTCCAGCCACAGTCGTACTTTACATAGGGAAAATGCTCGGGACTGTGTGTAGCCACATCTTGAAAGTTGGTAGACAGACTCTAATGAATCATCTTTCAATTATTGGTACAGCTGACTATAGTAAGAAATATTTGCTAAACTACTATCTGCCCCCAAAACTCCAACTCAACACTGGCCCTATGACATCTTTTGTAAGACCACAATCATTCCTTTGGCAGATCCATCAGCAGTTGAGCTATTATTCAGCAATCCTGCAGATGCTTGGCTGGGTCTCCATAAGCATACAGGTACTTAAGCTAGCCATACACAGGCAGATGTTCTTCCACTCAGATTATCGATCAAGTGCGAACTTGATCAGAAGAACCGCTTGAGGCTCCGATCTTTCCTCAGATTTTTCATTAAAATGGGGTCTGAAGATGGGGCTAACAGAAAATTTTCTGGGGCAGGTTCGCCCACTTTCATTGACTGCCTGCATGTAAAATGTCCGCCGGCTGTTTCCTTAGTGCATGCGCAGAATGTGAGAGGATCCGTCGGGACTGCTGTTTGGTCGATTCTACACACACACACACACACACTCATATTCCCAGCATCCCCTGTGAAATCAATCTTAGAGTTAGACACAAACAAATTTTTATTAAAAACAACACAAGTCCCCCTGTATTTGTTACAGTAGTGTGGGAAGAGGGTTTACGTTTCCTCCCCTGTCTCTCTCTGCATAATCAGCTGGAAAAATGAACTTAGAGAGTTAGAGAGGAAAGGATTTCTTACTGCAGCCAAGTGGGTGTGTCTGCTACCATGATGATGCACGTTGAGTGACAGCCACCAGCACAGGGGAAGACACACCCCCAGGAACCTGCACAACTTTCCATGCTGCTGCAATCAAACAAAAGGGAATTCTGGGGGAAAAAGGTAGGGGGAGGGTTGGGGGGTGGTGTACTTGAAATAAACCCCCCAAAAAAATGCTTTTTCCTCAGTGGAGATACCCTTTAAAGGAAATGTAACTTCAAGTGAGATACATAGGGTAAGTTCTACATCCATAATGAGCAACAGACTTAATGTGGAAACTACATTTTATATTCTGTTACTGTACGAAATGTTGTCCCTAATTCTTATTTCCAATATTTGTTTTAAAATAGTTTCTTCTGCTTGTTCTTTAAAAACCATTATATCTTAAAAGGCTTTTGTTAGCTTGTTTGAGTTTATTCCATGTACAAAGAATCCATTGCTCTTGAGAGCCTTTTAGAAGTCCCTTTTCTGAAGCAAAATGTGTCTTTGCATAGCAAAACAAGATCAAAGAAAGCCATAAAGGTTTGGCACAATAAGCAAATGTCTTGCAGTGGGCCTTTCTCTTCCTTGTTTTTAAAGACAAGAAGTGTCAACAATTTTATTGCCCCAATATTCACCACTATGTATGCTGAAGCGTTTTTGCTTCTTGTGTACTGTTATCATGTAGATTCAATATTCAATTGTCAAAGGCCTCAAGCTAGGTACACACACTGCCGATAAAGCCCCGATACTGTCGGATCGAACAGTATAGGGATTTATCAGCAGTGGGTGTAGTGTCTTTCCCGAATGAGCTCGCTGCCTCTGAATGCTCCCATCTGCCTCATGGTCATTCGGGAAAGGCCTAAAATTTCCCTCAGCCGCGGTAGATTCCCTATAGGGGAGCTGCCTGCGATCATGGGAAACACACAGCCCGATTGTTCCCCATGCTGTGTATATGTGTTATAGGGAGAATGCTCGGAACTAGGTTTTTCCTGATCTTTGAAAAAACACAGACATGGGGGCATATTTATAAAGGTTCGTTAACTTTTCGCGGCCGTTTTCGCGACATTAAGCATAAATCGCGTTACCGCGCGATTTATAAAAGTCCGAAAACGGCTGCGAAAAGTTAGCGAAGCGTTAACCTTTCGCGGCGATACTTACCTGTTACCGCTGCTTCTATTTATAAAGAGCGGCGGTACTGGTTTCGCTCGGGTAGTATCAGCTGTTTAACTTCGCCACCTTGAAGGTGGCGAAGTAAGCCGATACTAAACTCCCGTGGCGCGATACTAACCTCCCGCTGTGGGGATGGGCAGGCAACCCGCGGCGGGTGGTCGCACCCGCCCCGGGAGACACGCCCACCCCGCCCACACCCCCGCGGCGGCGGCGACCACCGCCGCGCTTCCCAGCGAACGGAGGCTAGGAGGGGCTGCCGGGAAGGGGCCGCAGCAGGTGGTCGCACACCGCCGCGCACCCCTCCCCGGCAACCCCTCCAAGCCCCCCGCCCCGGGCGTCCCGGGGAGGGGAAGGGAGGGAGCCGCTGGGGGGGTGGAGGCTCCTCCAGCGGGGCCCTGAGAAGGGCTTTTGGGGCTTAGGGAGTCCCGCAGCTCGAACCGGGGCCCCCCTCCCGGCCCTTGTAAGGGCCTTTGCGGCACTTACAAGTGCCCTTGCGGCTCTAACAAGAGCCCTTTGGGGTTAGGGGTCCCGCAGCTCGAAACAGGACCCCCACCCGGCCCTTGTAAGGGCCTTGCGGCACTGACAAGTGCCCTTGCGGCACTGACAATGCCTTGGGGGGGTCCCGCAGCTGACAGGGACCCCCAGTGTGCGGCTCTAAAAGAGCCCTTGGGCGACGTCTTCGGCTGGCGACACCAACCCCACTCAGGTCGCCGATGCCAGGCAGACTCACTGCGGCCGACAGTGAGCCCGCTGGCACCGCCGGCCTCAGCGAGCCGATGTTGCTAGCCGCTTCTTTCTTCAGCCATCTACTGCGATGGCATTTGAGTTCCGCGGCGGAAAGCTCCTCTTTATATAGTTTTGCAGAAATCCATAATCCGTTTCTGATTGGTCAATTTTTAATACTTGCTTACATTAACCAATCAGATTTCAGAACTTTCCAGAAATCTGATTGGTTATGTAAAGCAAGTATTAAAAAATTGACCAATCAGAAACGGATTATGGATTTCTGCAAAACTATATAAAAAGGAGCTTTCCGCCGCGGAACTCAGATGCCATCACAGTAGATGGCTGAAGAAAGAAGAGGCTGGCAACATCGGCTCCGCTGAGGCCGGCGGTTGCCAGCAGGCTCACTGGCGGCCGCAGTGAGTCTGCCTGGCATCGGCGACCTGAGTGGGGTTGGTATCGCCAGCCCGAAGCGGCGCGTCGGATCAAGACGCCGGCAACATCGGCCTTGTTAGGTCGCCGGCGGCCGCAGAGGGGTACCTCTCGGGGGTCGGCGGGCCTGGCGGAGCTGGGTGTCGCCGGGACTGGAAGAAAGAAGACGCCGCCCAAGGGCTCTTTTAAGAGCCGCACTGGGGGTCCCGGTTTGAGCTGCGGGACCCCGCCCAAGGCACTGTGCAGTGCCGCAAGGGCCCTTATAAGCGGGGGAGGGGGGGTCCCGGTTCGAGCTGCAGGACCCCCTAAGCCCCAAAAGGCCCTTCTCAGGGCCCCGCTGGAGGGAGCCTCCACCCCTCCCAGCGGCTCCCTCCCTTCCCCTCCCCGGGAGCGGCCGGGGCGGGGGGCTTGGAGGGGTTGCCGGGGGGGGGGTGCGCGGCGGGTGGTCGCGACCAACTGCTGCGGCCCCTTCCCGGCAGCCCCTCCTAGCCTCCGTTCCGAGATTGCCGCGAGCGGGGAACGGGTTGGGAGGGGCTGCTGGGAAGCGGCGGCGGGTGGTCGCCGCCGCGGGGGGTGTGGGCGGATGCCCCGCCCCCTTAGAGGCGGCGGGGAAGGGATTTTAAGTCCCTTCGCGGGATACTATACAGTATCGCCGCGAAGGGGCTTAAAATTACCGCAGCACATCGCGGCCGAATAGGTATCGCGGGATAGCGCTTGCCGTTATAAATACGGGATAGCGCTGTTTTCGCGGCCGCGATGTGCGGCGGTAATTTTTTTGCGCTATTATCGTTTCTTTATAAATATGCCCCATGATCTTGCAAACCACTGTGGGAACATTAGGATGAGGTTCCTAGTGCATGTCCAGCATTATTTGTTCTTATCAATCCATTCCTAATATTTTTTGGTGCAAATACCATGCCTGCATTTTTGGACACTGGACTGTTTTAGCAATAAAAAAATGCAAAACTGTTTTATAAAAACAGACAGTTGCCCTTTGGTTGGTAACCTGACATTTGGTCATTGCAGTACTGCTTTACGTTAAAACTTTTATCAAATAATTGACCATTATAAGCCCAACAACCAATTAGAGAAAGGTAGATCTTTCAACGATACGGGTGTTATGATGCCGACAGTGGTGGCATTTCGGTTTGACAGTTAACCAATGTTATATACAGAGAAGAAGCACAATGTTATAAATTGGAAAGCAATTGTCCTTCTCAACAAAGGTGATATGTCAAACTGTCATCGGACCTTGATGAATTCCTATTTTTTATGTTGTCTCCTGACTGCGTGTCAGTGTTAAGGTAAAGTACGCGTAAAAATAATTAAATGTAAATATAGCAACCACATATTCTTCTTGGATGAACATTGAAAATATTTAAATTAAAGGGCAAACATAACCCATCGATATGTTGAGTTTGCATTATTTTCCCTTGTGCGGGTAAGGTATAATGGAAATGCTGGCTGAGTTTGTAGGCACTACACAAATGTTAACCTTCACTTGAGTCTTCCCATAGGCATTATAAGAACTACAATGTCAAAAGGTTAAATCATATGGCGTGTTTTATTAAAAACTCTATGGAATACCTTTTCTTAACCCAGCAATAGGTGGCAGATTACATTCCATTCTTGATGCTCTACCGGGCTGCAGGTGTCCTGTACAATGTGACTATAAATATTTATAATAAGGTAAATACTTCAAACCATACTGCTCTACAGCATTTTAAACCTTCGTGTGCTCTGTAGGCCTGCAGACCAATTAGTGGGGGGCGTGTAGTTTTAAACCAAGATAATGCATTTTGGAGGAATTTGCATGTAAGAAAAGTTCCAAACTCTATTTATCCCTATTATCACTGCCAATGTAGCTAACAATGAGCTTGAAGAATAATCCTAGCAGGAGCTTTAGTTCTAAAACAAGCACGATGTAAAAAACATTTTACTAATTTAAAAATATGGGTATTTATTCTAATGATAATACGCCATCTACTCTTTAGTAAGTTATCCTATGGCTAATAATACCACTCACCAAGGAGATATACAAATAAGGATTACTATAGTGTATTATTGATTTATATAGCGCCAACATCTTCCATGGTGCTTTACAATAGTCATGCATTACTTACAGGTTATAAATATTATACAAAGTCATATATATTACATACACAGGTAATACATAATATAAGTAAACTGGTAATGTGTTACTTACAGCAATACCGTGATACAATAGGAGGAGGACACTGTCCTTACAGTCTAGAGGAAGTAGGGGTAGATAAGGTGACAGGAATCGTAGGCTGTAAATGTGGCAGAGTGTGAAAGGCGGGGTGGATGATATTGGGTAGTAAGAGGGGTGATGAGAGTTGTTACAAATATGCAAAGTAAAAAGCCAGTCAAGTATATTAGAGACAGACAACAAATGGTTGGACTTGATGGACGTATGTCTTTATTTAACCTCAATTACTATGTTACTAATAACATATACATATACTTTACTTTAAGCATAATTAGTAAGGTGTATGATAGCTCCGGTCTAGGTTAGGGAGCGGGCGCCTGACCTGGAGGGGGAAGATGCCATCCGGGGATGCGGGAGCTGTAGTCAGCCGGCAAGCTCTCCTCGCGGGTCCCGCGGCTGGGCGTGCGCTGATGACTTCAGCGCGGCGTGCCTTCTGATTGGCCGTGCTGGGTCTCGCGAGGCCCGGGAACGTGACGTCAAGGCTGACGTCACGCGAGGGCATAAAAAGGGGCGGCCACGAGGTATAGGTGCCATTTGGATTACATGCCAGGGAATCACTTTCTCCCCTCCCTCCAAAGTTAAAGTTTTCAGTTATTTGTATGTGTGGTTATATATAATTTGTTAAGGAGAATGGGATTTTGCAGTCACAGCTGGCGGATACATCCTTGCGAATGGTATGGTTCAGAAGCGTTACATGCCCTCTGGGGATCCAGAGGCCTGGCATTTAGCATTGGCTACGGCTGGGGAGTTCATTGGAGTAACGCAAGGATGTAAAAATAAGAGCTGGCCTATTGTGGTAACACAAGGTGTAATGTGTTAAATAAAGCCGTGGCCGTTAATTTACACCCAACCATGGTCCGCCTGTTTATACCATTTCTAAGTTAAGATTGTTTATGTGGGAAGGTTAAGCAGCCCAGTTTATCCCCATCTAGGTCTGTGTGTAGAGTGTGTGTGGGTGTGGGAAAGTGTCTGTCTCCCGACCTCTGCCCACTTACCCAAGTGTGTGTGAATCCTGACAAAGATACCTCTATGGTGTCTTAGTAGCACTCCATGAACGGTCACAACTTGCTGATGACCTTCATTTTCCAAAATAACATATATACTTTGTGAGTAAGTAAGACAGTGTGCATACATAACAAGCTTTGGTGAACTCTTTGCAATAATAATTAACCCTTTATATACTGGATTCAACAGGTCCCCCTCTGCAACTGCAAAAACCCACCTGGAACATAGTTTTAATGAATAGTTTTAATGAATAGTTTTAATGAACTCTCAACAACTCTTTCAAGTTCCATTCACACCTTGGTTCAACTTTTCAGTCTTTGTCCAATTATATTTTTATTAAAATCAATTCCATTTACAATATCCATCAACAGGGAGTCTTTCAACTTGTATAGATCGTAATCCCAAAACAATGGCCTAAGATCGAACAGGATAACACTCAAATCTGTACTCTGTATATGGTTTCCAGATTACTCCTATCCTGTAAACATGGATGTAGTTTTCCACAATTTGATAAAATCCTGAGCAATTTTAGAGAAACAGGGAAGAGTAATAGTACAGGTATTCACTGATGCCCTTTTGAGGTCCCAGACTTTTTCTTCAGGCTGCTGGATTCAACACGACACATCTGTCACCCTCTTTTAATCCTTTACCCCTGGCTATGTGCGCATTTTATGCTTACAGAAATGATTGAAACTTGAATGGTCAAGTATCTTGTGGGGGCCATTCCTGTTCAATCTAAAAACATGACTGTGCTCCTACTGGATAATCAGTACAGAATGGAAAAACACAACTCCCTTGTGTTTGAGTGATTGATTTATTTTTGACTAACGGCCAAAACTAAGTTATCACGTACAGTGACAGATAACAAAATACAAAAAATGATCCATGTTGTTGAATTAAGTAGGTGTCTGGGATGGGAGAGAAGTACAGGATGGAAATCAATAGTGGACTGTAAAAGTAATACTGGGGTTCCCCCTGTTTGAAGTAGTCTATCCCTTACTTCTACCAATGGTCCAGTTTATATTGATTTCAACTATGGCAATAGATCATGTAAATAGATCAGGCTGAATTATTGCTTTAATGTCAGATGGTGTCTGATTTCCAGTTACAAGCTATCTCTAGCGCCACTGTCAGATGCAGTGAATGTCGCGCGGGCTGACGGTTAGCTGTGACCATTTGTGTGCGCCATAGGAGACCTAACAATCAGACGTGATTTACTGACATGTCCAGTCACCTGTTAGTTCGATCTGGGCTAACGGGTGGCCGACATCGGTCACGGGCTAAAACAATTATTGGCAGAATATTCGTCCTGACCGACATCAGTCGGTTTGCCCACAAAATCTGCTTGTGTGTACCCATTCATAGGGTGGCAGGGAGCGTGATACAATTGTCTTACTTTCAATGGTGGTATGGCTGCGGTGTATAGCTAGAAGGGCTTGGTTCACAAAAGGCAGAGCCTTCCAAAATGTCAGATAAATGCAAAAGGCTGTGTCCATTTTCTATGGAGTTCAGAAAATGCTTGTGAAGGTCTCATTCATCCAGTCATGGATATGTTATTATTCTCCAGGTCATGTATATCTATATTCATCTCCAGGTCATGGTATATCTGTAATATCATTCATCCAGGTCATGGTATATCTGATATTCATTCATCCAGGTCATGGTATATCTGATATTCATTCATCCAGGTCATGGTATGATATTCATTCATCCAGGTCATGGTATATCTGTAATATTCATTCATCCAGGTCATGGTATATCTGTAATATTCATCCATCTAGGTCATGGTATATCTGTAATATTCATTTACCCAGGTCATGGTATATCTGTAATATTCATCATCCAGGTCATGGTATATCTGTAATAGTCACCATCAGGTCATGGTATATCTGTAATATTCCTTCCTCCAGGTCATGGTATATCTGTAATATTCATCCATCCAGGTCATTTTATGATCTGTAATATTCATTCATCCAGGTCATGGTATATCTGTTATATTCATTCATCCAGGTCATGGTATATCTGTAATATTCATCCATCCAGGTCATGGTATATCTGTAATATTCATTCATCCAGGTCATGGTATATCTGTAATATTCATTCATCCAGGTCATGGTATATCTGTTATATTCATTCATCCAGGTCATGGTTAATCTGTAAATTCATTCATCAGGTCATGGTATATCTGTAATATTCATCCATCCAGGTCATGGTATATCTGTAATATTCATTTACCCAGGTCATGGTATATCTGTAATATTCATTCATCCGGTCATGGTATATCTGTAATAGTCGTCCATCCAGGTCATGGTAATCTGTAATATTCATTATCCAGGTCATGGTATATTGTAATATCATCATCAGGTCATGGTATATCTGTAATATTCATTCATCCAGGTCATGGTATATATGTAATGTTCATTCATCCAAGTCATGGTATATCTGAAATATTCATTCATCCAGGTCATGGTATATCGTAATATTCATCCATCAGGTCATGGTATATCTGAAATATTCATTCATCCAGGTAAAATAGTAACATAGTAACATAGTAATTAAATTAAGGTTGAATAAAGACATACATCTATCAAGTCCAACCTATTCACCCCTCTTTTTTTTTCTAAACCTACCTAACAGTTGATCCAGAGGAAGGCAAAAAAAAACAGCTAAAAAGGGGGGAAAATTCTTCTGACTCCAAATGGCAATCGGAAAGTATCCTGGATCAACCAGATCTATGCATTAATACCAGTAATTCTCAATATTTTTTAGTTTTAGAAACTTATTCAGGCCTTATTCAAGTATTCAATGAACTTGCCATTACCACATCTGCTGGAAGACATTTCCACCGTTTCACCGTTCTCACTGTAAAGAAACCCTTCCTAACCTGAAGATGAAACTCTTTTCTTCAACCTTGAAGGATGTCCACAAGTCCTCTGATATGACCTATTAGTAAACAATTCACCAGAGAGTTCATTGTATGGGCCCTTAATATATTTGTATAAGGGTATCATGTCCCCACGCAAACGTCGCTTCTCCAATTGAACAGCCATACTTGTCTATTGCCTGCATATTCAAGCCCCTCCTTTTTCCCCTTATTAATTTAGTTGCCCTTCTCTGAACTGCCTCAATTTCCAAGATGTCCCTTTTGTATATGGGATTCCAAAACTGCACTGCATATTCCAAATGAGGCCTTACCAGTGCCTTGTAAAGAGGGAGAATAATATTTTTCTCTCTTGAATCTATTCCCCTTTTTATACAAGACAATATCTTGCTAGCTAGCCGCTGCTACCTGGCATTGTTTGCTATAGCTAAGTCTGTTATCTACCAGAACCCCCAAATCTTTTTCCATTACAGATGCACTTAACACAGAGTTATTAATGGTGTAGGTGGCACAGGGATTATTAAATCCCAAATGCATCACCTTACATTTATCAACATTGAATCTCATCTGCCATTCTGCTGCCCATTTTGATAATCTATCTAGGTCTGCTTGCAGCACTTGCACATCATTGGAAGTTTCCAAAGCTCTGCATAGTTTAGTGTAATCAGCAAACACTGAGACCTTGCTCTCAATGCCCCCTTCTAAGTCATTTATAAACAGATTAAACAGAAGCAGCCCCAGTACAGAACACTGAGGCACTCCGCTTAGAACTTTAGCTCACATATATGTAGCTCCATTAACCACCACTCTCTGTTTGCGGTCCAATAACCAGTTCATTTTCTATTTTAGCTAGTTTAATTGCTTTCTTGCACTCTTTATTACAGCTTTTGTACTCCCTGTAAGCCTGTTCTGTGCCTTTCTTTACCTAGAAACAGTTCCCCCCAGTCTATGAGCAGGAGCGATTCCTTTAACAGCATAAAATTAGCTTTCCTAAAGTTAAAAGTTTTTGTTAAGCCAGTGCACTTTAGTTTTCTGCAACCTATATTAAATGACACTATATCATGGTCGCTATTCCCTAAGCTTCCCATTACCTTCATCTCCAAAATGAGCTCTGGGTTATTAGATATCACCAGATCCAACAACGCATTCTGTCTAGTAGGAATTTCTACCATCTGTGAAAGAAAATGCTCATATAGGAAATTTAAGAACTTTATACCTTTTGAGGTGCTGGCAGTTCCCTTACTCCAATCTATGTCAGGGTAGTTAAAATCCCCCATAACCAGAACATGCCCCATACCAGCAGGTCATAGTATATCTGTAATATTCATCCATCCAGATCATGGTATATCTGTTATATTCATTCATCCTGGTCATGGTATATCTGTAATATTCATTCATCCAGGTCATGGTATATCTATAATATTCATCCATCCAGGTCATGGTATATTTGTAATATTCATTCATCCAGGTCATGGTATATCTATTATATTCAATTAGATCAACTGGACTTGAAGTTAAGTTCTTGAAGACGTTTCGCTAGTCATCCGACTGGCTTTCTCAATTCAGAATGACTTGTACAAGAATCTGTGGCAATTATGTACCCTGGAAAGTCCCAATTAGTAGCCAGGTGTAAGGGACCTTCTGAATGCAAGGCGTGTTCAGAAAATGGGATAAATTGGACCTCTTGTCCACATAATGTCCATCACATCCAGGGAGCTTGACAATTGTACATAGTAATAGAAGTCTTGTATTATTGAAATGCTATTAATATGCACCTTTTGTGACAATCATTTTTATCCAGCATGCCACTGATGTAATAGGATAGGGTGGAAAGTATTTTTTGGTATTGGAGAATGTTTAAAATTTGAAAGTATTTATAATGTAAAAGTATTTGTGGCTGATGTGGAATTCTCTAGTTATGTTTTCATTAGAATTTAATATTTTGTCATTATATAATTGTCTCATCTGTTTCAAACATGCTGTTTCCCAATGTAAGCATGGGTATAGTTTGCCTAATTCTGGTATAGGTAGGTCTCTGACCAGATTGTAAAACTGATGGTTGGGTTGTTTGGGGCAAAATTGGTCCATTGTAGCAATGTCATATTTATATAATTCTACTTGTGTTCTAATAGCTGTAAGGGTGAGATGAATTCAGAAGAGCTTGCTAAGGTGATACCAGACAGAGTGTGTCCACTAATGGGTGGTCTGTCCTCGAATGGAGCACTGTTGCCTTGTAATATTTGGCAAGGTTTTGTACTACCAGGCCTCCATGGCTTTCTTGAAGTGTAAACAATTCTTCTGCAAACTTTAGATTTGGTCACTGTCACGAACTTACCTGTTGCTCCGATCCAACGCCACTCTGGTCTCAGCCGGGCGCTTCCGGGTAGGCAGTGATGTAGACGTGATGATGTCACAATACCGATGCATCTCCCGGGGCAAACTTTGAAAAGCCGGCGTCTCTCTCTTCCCATTGCCTGATTGTAGCTCCACTACCCCTGGCTTCCATGAGTATCAGCAACCAGTTACTTACCTTGCCTGTATCCAGCTACTTACCTTACATTGCCTTTATCCAGCTAAATACCTTACCTTACCTGTATCCAGCTACTTACCTTGTTTCCAGAACCTAGCCTACAGTTCCCAGAAGCACATTCTCCAGAATCCAGCCTACAGTTCCCAGTAGCACCTTGTCTCCAGAATCCAGCCTACAGTTCCCAGCAGCACCTTGTCTCCAGAATCTAGCCTACAGTTCCCAGCAGCACCTTGTCTCAAGAATCCAGCCTACAGCTTCCAATAGCCTCAGTGTTCCTGTATCTTCTGGACCATTAGCCTCCTCCTAAAAGCGTACTTGTGAGTACCCCGGCCGTCAAGGCCACATTCATTACAGTCACATATCAGATAAATCTTTTAAATCTTTTTGTGGAGTCAGATGGTATTGTCTTGGTATATCATTTGGTAGAGTACTGAAGTATTACAAGAGTTGGGTCAATACTGGAGAAGCTTTGTATGCTGGTATCCTGACCAATCAAAAGAGGTTGACCTGTTTTCCCTGATGAAAAAGGTCTTTGAAGTACTAAGGGATGTTTGCATAGTTTTCTGCACAGACAATAGATATTGGAATGGTAAGGATTAAATATAATATGGAGCCTTTTGGTCCACTGGAATCAAAATTACTGTGAAAGATTGAGTTGGTTCTTTTTATATTTATTGGTAAGGTTTGCATCTAGGGCATATATAGTGGGGAAATTACCTTTTTTTCCATGTGTTCTATAATTCCCCCCAACCCCCAGAGTGTCTTTGCATTTCTCTACTCCTACTTGTACTGTCAATCAAATCCCTGTAATGTGACCCTCTTCCCTGCTCAAGTCCATCCCTCCTTCATGCTCTGTTACAAACATAGAGATAAGAGCATTAGCAGGGGGAGAGAGGTAGCTTTGACTGCAGAGATTAATAGATTTCACTGATTGATGATGGGTCACGAAGAGAGAGATCATAAACTGTACCGTTCTCCTTCTTCTTCCGTGTCTCCTGGACAGCTTGGCCATTATGAGTTGAATGTTGAACATTTAACTCCTGCTGCACATGATAAGCTTGTTGGGTGACCGGAGTTGAGGGGAGGGGAGGGGAAGGGGGAGTGCTGCAGAGAGATCTGACACCATGGGAAAACATCACTGACAGAGGTAGGAGAAAGGCAGCACAGAGTACATGAATTTAACTTTACAATGGGGCAAAGTGTTTTTTTCACTATAGATGCCCTTTAAGGAGAGATGACTAAGTCTGCTAATATTTTGTCCCATTGTTTCCACTGTAAAAATAAGGGGCTAATGTGTTCTGCTGGATATTTGAAACAACCAGGATAGAACTCCAGATGTTAAAACTGCTTCTGATGGGTTGAGTACAATATATTATTTAAAGCCAATGGCTATCAATGTGGATTCTACGCAACCCCAGTTCAGACAGTCATACGCATCCACTGCATAGACAGTATTAAATAAGGTGTCTGGTGGTGTTCAACATGTAGTATGAGATTGATTCAATTTCTAGTTTTGTCTTTAGCATCACCTTTGAATAATGGATTCTTCTAGGTCAATTTTGATGAGGTGAGAAAGTATGGATTACCTTTGATCAGACATATAAATTATACAATTTCCGTGGTTGTGGGTGGCTTTTACTGTTTTTGAAATAGATTTGTTGTTTACTATACCATGAAAAAGATCCACCTAGTAATATTCTAGTGACAATCCACCTGGGCCTGGAGTGCCTGCTCT
Source organism: Hymenochirus boettgeri (assembly GCA_019447015.1). Classification (NCBI taxonomy): domain Eukaryota; kingdom Metazoa; phylum Chordata; class Amphibia; order Anura; family Pipidae; genus Hymenochirus; species Hymenochirus boettgeri. Next base: position 355,234,162 of record CM033469.1, on the reverse strand, counting down.
GCAGCCTGGCTGCATTATGTTATCACAGGTGGGGATTTGTCACTCCAATAGAAATGCAGACTAATGTCCTGCCAGCTAAATGGAACAGAACCTTACAGTCCAGCTGTGATAGCTAATTTATCTCAGGTAACGATGCACATACCTGTTAAAGTTCATTCTGCTAGTGGGATTGAGGGACAGTCCCTGGTTTTTCATGTCACCAGTTGAAAATAAAAATTCCTTTTCAAGATTTTAGTGCCAAAACCAGTTTAATTGTTACTTTCGACCAACAAAATTTTAAAGGTGAAACCAGGATCTGATTGAAATGTTCAACCAGTTTGGCAAAACATTCACTTAGAAATCACCTTGTCATCAACGTTCTATCAAAGTACTTGAATCCCTTGTTTTGAGGTTGTTTTCCAATTTCATTTTTTTGGAACAACGAACCCACCCACTAAACCTTTGAAATTATCAGATCTGCTACCTGAATTAATAGAAGGGGTATAATGTTCTTGCCTTGAGTAAGAACTGGCAGTGCATTGTGAGGACACATTGCTGCTCCCGATTTGCTTTCTGTTGTTACCGTCTTCCAACCTCACCCCCACCCCCAGTAGACAAAGTTTCCATTAACATTGAAACACAAACAGAATAAATAGTTGAACAGAACAGAGAGGCAGGATCCAATTACCCTCATGTATTATAGCCAACAGCCTTTTAATTCCAGGTTAATCAGGTTCACCAAACACTGAGTTGTTGCCGCTTTTACTTTTTACAAACATTATTGTTTATCAAGTCAATTTTCATCGATAAAACTGTCAGCAAATTTGCATCTATAAAAGGCAGGTGTGCTGGGCTGATATATATTCTGGTGATTGAATAGGCTTCATTATACATTAAAGTGTCAGAGAGTAGACGCATGAATTGTAAAGGCTTTACCAGGAATATCCAACCTGCAGTAAAGCCTGGCTCATAGCCCACGGGCTGGACGTGCACTGAATAAACTATGCTACTAAAATGTTTACTCAGACTCAGTTTATTACAGTGTAACTGCAATTTTTATTTTGTAAAGTGGCTGCATATATCACAGCCCAGTACAAACAATTCCCTAATGTGCAATAAAACTCTAACATTTTACTTGGTTGCGTACAAGTGACACGTGTAATACAAAAGTCAATAACAAAAGGTACACAGTATACAGAGTGTTCTCTCTCTAGAAGTTATTTTAAATATATCTGTGCATGATGAGCAAATCCATAGAAAACAGCATTTCTTTTAAACTCAAAAAATAACTTCATAAATAAGCATTCGATTTCTAAACTCATATGAACATTTAGGCCTATCTCTTTCTATATAATCTATCATCTATCTATCTATCTATCTATCTATCTAGCTAGCTAGCTAGCTAGCTAGCTAGCTACCTATTGTCAGTTGCGTTATGTGGGAACTGGCTGAGGTTCAATAGACTTAGATCTTCTAAATTTCAGTAAATTCCAAGAATAGATGGGATTAATTTTATTGTTCTAGCAGTGTGCTGAGAGTGCTTGCCTTCTGGTCTTGTCATACTTGTCTGGTATTGAACTGAGGAATTGGTGGATTGCCGATGTGGTTCCACAACAGGCACCACATCGGCAATCTTTGGGCAGGGTCCTCTCTCCTATTGTATCATGGTATTGCTGTAAGAAACTCATCACTCTGTTTACTTATAATATGTATTACCTGTGTATGTAATATATATGACTTTGTATAACCTGTACTACCCTGTATGTAATGTATGACTATGTAATTGTAAAGCGCCACAGAAGATGTTGGTGCTATATACATCCTTGGTTATACCAGGCCATCAGAAGTGCTTTCAAGGACCAGTACCAGTAACATTTAAGTCTATGTTTGTATGAATGTATATGCTTATTTATACACCCCCCTAGCGGTACAAGGGGGACAAAAATATAAATAAATACATAAATATCTAACTATATAAATAAGTATGTGCATCAAAAAGTATACAAGTGCTTGAACCGTGTAACATAAGGAGAGAGGCCCCTGCCCTATAGCGCATACAATGCTGGTTCCCCACTGCAGAAGCATTTAAAACAGTACCATATAGAATGAAGGTCACAGGAGAGCGAACCGCTCCGTAGCTTATGAATCAGCTGTGGCGGATGTATATCATAACGTGCTTTTATTGAAGACACACGTATTCATGAACAGAAGCCAGTGCAATAAACAAATGTAATGGAGGTGCAACAAAAATGGCAGTCTATTATTTTTTATTTTTGTTGCACCTCCATTACATTTGTTCATGAATACGTGTGTCTTAAAAAAGCACATTATGATATACATCCGCCATGGCTGATTCCTAAGCTACGGAGCGGTTCGCTCTCCAGTATCTAACCTTCATTTATCGCAAGACTTGCTGAAGTCTCTATCTGGGAGGGGGGACCTGCACGCAGGCACACAGCATGGCGCATGTGAAACACAGAGGAATTTGGTGAGCACTCCTGCCCCAGACCTCGGTACGTTACCCTTTAGTACCATATAGAAGTTTGCTTATTGAACTGAGACATAGTGGTCTTCAGCTTACTGCTAAAACTTTGATTGAGTAAAAGTTAAAGGATAGATCACAAAAAGTGGTTATAAATGGAATATTTTCTAGTTGGACCTGTGTTGTCAGTGACATTCCCCCATTGGTCAAACCTGCTGTCGGGTAAAACTACTGGATTAGTACACTAAATTTCTTAACTAACCTGTCAAAGTTTTAACAGTTGAAATCTATTTTCTGGAATTTTGTATTCCGTGAACCTGTTGGTGGAACTAAACCTGGTGGGTTTGTGAATCCCTAGTAGGTAGCAATACAGTACATGGCATTAAAGTAAATGTTACGAATTGAAGAACTGGATGAAATAACTGTGTGCATGTACAGTCACTGGCCACACCCCTGATCTCAGTCACGTGCTCCCTTGCCTATTCGCCTTTTGTCTATAAAAGGATTGGCTAGAGGCTACTAGTGGGTGTAACCAAAGTCCTGCAGTATCTTAGGACTGAGCATGTGTAAAGAACATAATGGTCTGTGACCACACTTTGCAATATCCGGAACATAAGACACAAACTCATATTAGAAAGTTACATTTCTCAACAACCATATTAAAATGAGAGGTAAGACACTGATTACACTTTTATATCAAGGAGATCACCTTCTAATCAATGTTGTTCTGAGGCTTTAGTTGTCTTTTAAACTATACATATAGTTTATCAGTATAAAGAAAATTAGTTGGTGAACCTGCTGGTGGAACTAAACCTGGTGGGTTTGTGAATCCCTAGTAGGTAGCAATACAGTACATGGCATTAAAGTAAATGTTACGAATTGAAGAACTGGATGAAATAACTGTGTGCATGTACATGGGGACGATACGAGGCAGTCATTAGACATCTTATACTATAAGTAGAGAAAGACACGTGACACCGAAGTTGGAGGAAAAAGGCCGCAGCTTGTTTATTTCAAAATCATAAATTACAACTGGGCTGAAGCTTTGCCCTTTTAATCTGTTCATCCCTCTAATAACTTAAATATTATAAGATCATAATTTGACCTTTGCACCAAAATTCTTCCTTAATAGCTGCGCCTCTGAAGAGCACGCTGCCCTTTTCTCATGCCTCCAGCTGTGATACCACCTATCTGTTTCCTTTCGACCTCTCTTTTTTTTTTTTTTTTACTTTTTTTTTATTTTTACATTTTTTTTTTTTTTTTTTTTTATTAATTATAATTAATGTGTGCACAGTGGAACACCATACACAGTATTTTATATGTTTCATACCTTTTGATGGGAAGGAGAGCTTCATCCTTAGGATAAGCTTGGGAGGTAGTTCCTGATGACTGGGCAAGGGTGGGTGGGAAAACCTCTTGAACGACGGCTTCCAGATGGTAAAGAGGCGGGGCTGCTCCAGCTGCTGCTCTTATATCTCAGCCCGAGCCTCGATCCCATGGGGCTGTTGGCCTGCTTCCAGGAAGGACCTGCGCTGGGGGAATCAAGGAGGGAAGGTAAGTTAACCCCTTAGCCTCCGAACGTCCCATGTGTTTGCCCGGTAATTCGGGCTTGAAACCATGGGGACGATACGAGGCAGTCATAGACATCTTATACTATAAGTAGAGAAAGAAACGTGACACCGAAGTTGGAGGAAAAAGGCCGCAGCTTGTTTATTTCAAAATCATAAATTACAACTGGGCTGAAGCTTTTCCCTTTTAATCTGTTCATCCCCTCTATAACTTAAATATTATACCGATCATAATGACCTTTGCACCAATAATTTTTCCTTAATAGCGCGCCTCTGAAGAGCACGCTGCCCTTTTCTCATGCCTCCACGCCACGGGTTGGGACCTTGTACCATTACCCGAGGCCAGCCTCCATTTTACCAAACCTACTTCTATTATGTTCTGTAGTCCTACACAAAAATATCGCAGGCTATATTGAGAGGTGAACAGAGTCGCTACGATACAAGCCTTTCCTCCTCCTTCGAGACCGTGTGGCGGTATGCAATGAAATCCCTCTCTCTAGCGTATTTGAAGATAGCAAGTTAATTCTTTTGCGGCACTTCTCCAGAGCTGGGATGTCCCTGTACCAAATGAGTCTTGGGATAATCTCGGAACAGCTATGATTGTCTGGGGGCCAGAAGTGGATTACGGCCAAGTCCTTTGGACCTGTCTGATGAGTTCGACCGATTTCATGGTCCCCACATCGTTGCCCCCCAGGTGAATTTCAACATGTCGGGGACTGACCTATTCACTAGCACTTTGGACAATATTGGGAACAAATTCGCCCATACTGCCCCCCCTACTCCCATCCATGTGATGTTGACGGAGCTGGTTGGGAAAGATAAGTTAGCTCCATAAGTTCTTCTCTTCGCTCTTTCTCTGCCCAATAAAACGTAGGAATGCCCTATAATCCATACTTTAAAAACCATGGTCTCTGTAACAAAAGAGGTTATGGGTTAGATTACTTGCGCTAACTTGGGACGTATGTAAACTTATATCTATTGAATTCCATCTGCCGATTTGCTTGATGGCATTTGTAGGCAGGCCTAATCTGTCCCCTCCGTTGCGGCCCCTATACGGAATGAGTGTGTGGTGTATCTTGCGTCCTTAAACCTAATTTACCTAAGCATTTGCGTAGAATAGGGAAAACTGAAATTGATAAGCAAGATCCGTTTGCGTGCATGAGTAGGGGGCCCTTGCCTGTCCCCCTGATTAGCATGAATTCTTTAGCGCTAGCACCGGGCAAGGGTGGATGTTGTTAGGGCCCTAGCACAGAGTTTTACCCTTTCCCCTTGGGTCAGTCTTTGATCTCTCAACCATATTCTAATTTTACCCCCAACCATTGATACATCTGAAATTAAAAGGCCGGAAGGTTTTGATTTTGATTCTGATATTAGCTCGCTAACTTGAACGCTAAGTAAAAGGACAGAAGGAATGCCAGTTTTAGTAGATGGAACTCAAAATAGTGCTAGTAACCTCCACAAGGACGGTTAATATTTTGGTGAGCATGAGTAGTGTGATTGGCCTCCTTGAATCACTGACTGGTTTTAATCTGCGCGTTCCTTTCAGAACTTGTCTAACTGCGGGGTCTTTGTGGGTCGCTGATGTGTATGTCTATGGTAGAAAGAATCCCTGCCATTTCTCTGGCAATGGATGCATGAGCCTTGTTTTGACCGAAAGATGTGTGAATATACAGCAAAAGGATATCAGCTTCTGGGCGGTTTGGGTGGAAGCCTTTGAAGTGTTGCCACGTTCTCCAGCTGTTGGCGTAAGCCTGCCAGGTTTTCCTGGAGGTGGAAGCTTTTATTAAGTGATATAGCATTCTGGAATAACGTCCCAGACCTGCGGTGGTACCCGTTCCCCTTCCGGATGGGCTGAAGGAGCCAGGATCTTGAACATATGGAGCTGGGAACGAGATAAAGCATCAGCATTTTGGTTGTGTGTCCCGGGATGTGAGTAGCTTGCAACCATATATTGTGTTGCAAGGCAACAAAAATAGCCGCCTTACCACGCACATCACCGGTTTGGATTTGATGACAAAGAATTAATTACGAAGACTACACCCAGATTGTCACAATGGAGTCTTATCTTTCTATTTTCCAATAGCCTGCCCCAATTGACAAGGCGATAATACTGGAATTATTTCTAATAGCACCAGGTTGGTTTTGAGGGAAGTCTCGCTCCACGTGTCTGGCCACCTGCAGAAAACCAGTGGCCTCGTAGGTATCCGCCACAGCCCCACGATGCTGCTGCATCCGTGAATAGCTGGAGGGGCCTCATTACTGGCGAATTCCTCCTGCCAAACTGAATTCCCATTAAATGTGGACAGAAACAGATCCCAAATATGTAAATCTGCTTTTAGTTCTTGTGTTAGCCTAATGTGCCAGTTTGTTTTTTCAGCCCGATCGTGCTGTCAATTAGACGCCGATTGAATGCTCTACCTATTGGGATCACTCGTGTGGCAAAATTGAGGTGACCGATGAGCGATTGGAGCTCCGCTAGTGTGATCTTCTTGGCACATAATGTCTGGTGTACTAAGGTTTTGAGAGTTTGGATTTTGTCTTTGGGCAGGCGAATTGCATGTTTCGGGAGTCTATTGTGATGCCTAAGAACTGGATCTCAGTTGCTGTTGGCCTGCTTCCAGGAGGACCTGCTGCTGGGGAATCAAGGGGGAAGGTAAGTTAACCCCTTAGCCTCCGAACGTCCCCATGTGTTTGCCCGGTAATTCGGGCTTGAAACCAATCACTGGCCACACCCTGATCTCAGTCACGTGCTCCCTTGCCTATTCTGTCCTATAAAAGGATTGGCTAGAGGCTACTAGTGGTGTAACCAAAGTCCTGCAGTATCTTAGGACTGAGCTGTGTAAAGAACATAATGGTCTGTGACCCACACTTTGCAATACCGGAACATAAGACACAAACCTCATATTAGAAAGTTACATTTCTCAACAACCATATTAAAATGAGAGGTGAGCACTGATTACTACTTTATATCAGGGAGAATACCTTCTAATTCAATGTTGTTCTGAGGCTTTAGTTGTCTTTAAACTATACATTATAGTTTATCAGTATAAAGAACTTAGTTGGTGAACCTGCGGTGGAACTATGAACCTGGGGTTTGTGAATCCCTAGTAGGTAGCAATACAGTACATGGCATTAAAGTAAATGTTACGAATTGAAGAACTGAATGAAATAACTGTGTGCATGTACAATCACTGGCCACACCCCTGATCTCAGTCACGTGCTCCTTGCCTATTCTGTCCTATAAAAGGATTGGCTAGAGGCTACTAGTGGGTGTTCTATATACATTAGAGTTATCAGTATATAGAACTTAGTTGGGAGCTGAATTATTTAGAAAGGACTATTGACTGTCTATGCCACATGAACTCAGGGACAAAAAAAAGTAAAAAAAAAACATTTTAGTGTTACACCTTAGTATACTTGCCACAGGGTATTGTGCATTACTGATATATATACAAAGAACCCACAGAATCCCCTTCACAAGAAGCAATCTGCACACTCATATAGTAAAAGTAAAAATCCTTTATTTAACACTCAGGGACATATCTACCCAAATACCTCCTAACTCGTTAATAACAATTAAAAAATCTAATATATACATAACGTGTTACCTGTCACATCTATACAAGCAGTGCAAAGATTTATCAAAATTATATCTATTTATGTATACAGTAGAGTGGTACCTCCGTCCTGTGTATAAGCAGTCTCTATGTAACAATTAACGTCTAATACACTCACAGTCCTAAAGTCACGGACAGGCTAAAGGGACTAACTTGATCACCGATGGGCTTTAGCAGCAGATCAGAGGAAACAATCCATCACTCAAAATTTGTGCAGGTCTACCACGCGGGAACGGCGTTCCGCGTGGTAGACCTGCACAAATTTTGATTGATTGTGCAGGCTTTAGCAGCGATCACAGTGATCACTTGATCACCGATGGGGCTTTAGCAGCGGATCAGAGGAAACAATCCATCACTCAAAATTTGTGCAGGTCAAATTTTGATTGTTTCCTCTGATCCGCTGCTAAAGCCCATCAGTGATCAAGTTAGTCCCTTTAGCCTGTCCGTGACTTTAGGACTGTGAGTGTATTAACGTTAATTGTTACAAGAGACTGCTTGTTCAATACACAGGACGGAGGTACCACTCTACTGTATACATAAATAGATATAATTTTGATAAATCTTTGCACTGCTTGTATAGATGTGACAGGTAACATGTTATGTATATATATGATTTTTTAATTGTTTTTAACGTGTTAGGAGGTATTTGGTGATATGTCCCTGACTGTTAAATAAAGGATTTTTACTTTTACTATATAGAGTGTGCAGATTGCTTCTTTGTGAAGGGGATTCTGTGGGTTCTTTTGTATATATATTGTAATTTATAATCCCTATCTAGCACCTCCCCTAAATATTCCAGTATTGGGAAAGGGTAAATAATAAATATTAATACTATTTGTACTCAACTAGTGCCCTATCTCAAATTTTGTTTCTCTTTATAATTGTGCATTACTGAGGGATTAGTCATTGCAATGTTATAACTAATTAGTCTATTTCCTATTTTTTGTTTAATAGTTGTATCCTCAGATGCAATTAACTATGGACTTGCATTAAGGAAATTAGAACACAATTTGGCTTTTAATAAGCTGTAACTCTCTAGGTAAGAGTGGGATCAAAAAGAACTCAATTATATAAACACAAAGAAAACAAATTCACACAAGTAAATACATTAATTTGTGATTCCCATTTAAACATGTCAGGTAGCTATTTCATTGAGCTTTTTCTCACATACATATTTAAGCCAATTGCTTCCTTTTTGCTGCCAGGCTTACGTATATTCTAAAATAATATTGTTTTAATAGCACTATAGCTAACTATACTTATCTCACATTCTATTTAAAGAATGTATGGAACAAAGACTACAAGAAGTGACTATTCCTATTAACAAAAATGGAGAACGTTCATCCAGAAAATCTACTTAATTATATAATTAACCAAATGAACATAGGGAGAAACTAGCATTCGGCTCTATTTGTTCCTTTCTCTTTTTGGTTGTTTATTGAGATATAATTAATTTCCTTCCTTCCTTCCATTGCTTTTATTAAGCCTAGTGAGTCTCCGTTGGCAACATTGGGTGTTCTGGTTCTTTTTCCAAGTTATGTTTATTATCTCACATCCATTAAGATATCTTACATTGTAGAAACGGGGGATGTTGGTCACTGTGCAAAAGAAGTAGGTCCCCTTTCCAATTGTTTCCTTTTAAATTAGACAACACACAGCCCAGCCTTTATGCTTCACATCTACATTCTCTTCATCACGGGAAGTACTTATGTAGATATGAAGAACAATGGGAAGAACTCCAATGAATACACAAGAGCCACAAAGTGCACCATTTAATGTATGTAACATAGTGGATTGAGTCTTTTTCTATCATGTGTAAGGTTCCGTTAACATAATCTAATGAAAGATTTATTTTACCTGTGAAATGGGCTGTAGCCAGTTGCAGTCAGAGCGGGGGCGGCATTTAGACTATGATGGGTCCTGGCCCAGAACAAACCTGGTTCAATCTGGAAATGCAGTTTTTTCAAAATCCGACAGAAAAGGGTAACTGTGGTCTCCATAGAGTTTTCCTCTATTGGAAAGAAATCTCTCATAACTTTAAAATATGCTGTGATGTCTGTAGTTTCTCCGGATCTTAGTTTTAAGCTTAAGTTAATCTAATTGTCTGTCCTGTCTGCCTGAATCTGTGACAGGCACATGATGAGCTGTGTAAAAAGTCTCCCCCCCCCCCAAAAGAAAAAAACTAAAAAAATTGATCTTCCTGAAGCTGTTAAGCCCCCCATAGATGAGATTGAAGTTTTGAGCGATTTGGCAAATTGGCCTAAGATGCAGCTGATAATACAAGTGGGGCAAGCTCCAACATGAGACTTGGGGGCAGACCAGTGGTTCTTGTGATGTCACAGCTCACAGTGCTAGCAGGAAAAAAACACCTTTTAAACTGCAATAACTTTGTAAAGACTGCAGCTAGAAGCATGATCCTGGAGTCATTTTAAAGGTAGGGGCGTGCTCTTTTTAATAAAGGGAACTGTATGGATACCACAGTTTCTCTTTAGAGTCTGATTTATAATCTAAATGAATTCTCTTTTACAGAGGTTTTAGCTGTTCTTGGATTGGCAGCTGTTGTACTCTGTAATGACCATGATCATTAGTTCTACAGGTGAGAATTGTATAGCTTAGGAAAATGTAGGCCAGAGCTGCATTTCTAAGAAGCTTAATTCTAAAAAAACCCATGTGAAGCTTTTTGCTTGGCACCGCTGCTTCATTTTATGTTAGATCTTACAGCATTAGCTTTATACACATCGACATGCTAATAAGTCATTGAGAAGCATTCATGCTTTGAAGACTAAAACTGGCGTGGATATGAAAGTAATAGGATTATGTACCAAAGAGGAAACATTCATGGTCTTCTAAACATAAAATGACTTCCAGGTGTAATCGCAGCTACAGGTATAAACTTTATAGTTAATGTTGTTGTAACAAAAAGGTAAAGATTAATACAATTAAAAAAGATTCTAATTAATCTAATTATAGAAAAGTCAACAGTTCACTGGAAAATTATCTACTATCTCCATATACTGTATTTATATTTCCTAATATCAAATTTCTGGTAAGGTACATTTCAGGTATAAAATTTATTTTTGATAGTTACTTTACAGTTAACATTAAAGAAAGCTGTAATTCAGCTGATCTTGGACAATGGGGAAATTCTTATTTGGCTTTAGAGTGTAATTAACTGTGTTATGTCTTGTTATTTGGGCTTCTATGTATTGTGTGTATGTGTTTATAAATATTCAATGAAATGTCATTTACACTATTTAACTAAAATAGCTCAAGAAATATGGTATGGTCTGAGCACTGTGTATCCCTCCCACCACTTGTATCTGTATGTTGTCCCTCCCACTTAGATTGTAAGCTCTTCGGGGCAGGGATCTCTATCCTAATTTGTCAAGGCACGCCTACTTATTTTATATATAGATATATGTATTCTTAACTTTTTTAATGTAATTAAATGTATCTGTATAATGGCGTGCACTTATCCCTTGTTTGTATACTCACAATACAAGAATTGTGGAAGATCCAATTAGGCTAATTTACAACTACATTTAGTGGAAGTGCTACTGATCTGGTCAAACATTTATACAAACAAACATAGAAAAGATAATCAATGCACATCCTAGGCCCCATACAATATCATATTATCTGCACACTGGCATACTTTAAAACAAGGGGTTTTAGTATACATTACTGTTGATCACATGATGAAAAGCCTTCCAACCACGTCAAGGTAACCCAGTTGGAAGGTCCTAACTTCTAACCTTTTCAATTTCTATACTTCAATTACGATTAGCAAACTTTTGCATTTCTCATTTTACACACTGGATCAATATAACAGGCTCCTCCCTTCCCCCTCAGACACTTTGGCTTTTGAAAAATGAGGGAAGAGGCCATCCAGTGGTTTATTTAAGGATAGGACCTCCCATTAAAGGGGTGTTGGGGGTGCTATTACCACATGGAGGCTTACACATACAACCTATCAGTATGTCTTTATGATTGTGGGGGAAAACGGAGTGCCCAGAGGAAACCCACGCAAGCACGGGGAGAACATACAAACTCCTTGTACATGTGTCGAACAGTGGATTCAAACTCAAAACTTTAGCGCTGAAGGAATTCAGCAAAACAGAACCTGGGAGGAGACTATCATAACAATCCCTGGCCCAGGCCACCAATCTCTACACCCCAGACTGCCCAGCTAGGCCCATGGGATACCCTGACCACATGCCAAGGACAGCAGGACACACACCAAAGCAGGGCTGTCCAAGAAATCTCAGAATAGTTGTACACACATACAATAATACACATATATGTATGTATGGTACATTGGGGACAAGATATCAAATTAAAAAACTACTAAAAACATGTCTGAATAGCATAGGGTATTGAAAAGATCATTTGGCAAGTTAACATTGTGCCCGTGTGTACAAACCTACAAAGTGCTGCTACCGGGAGTTTACCAGTGAGAGTTAAAAGAGCAGTGTCTGTGGCAGGATGCGTTTCGCTCATGCCAAACAGGGCTCTCGGAGCTTCCTCGGCTGCTGCCTATTCTTAGCCGGTAGACCTCCTTTATACCAGTATCCATTTGAACGTCACGTGTCACGGTACCATTGACGTCACCGAACGTCATGACTAGAGATGTCGAACTTCGCAAAATCCGGTCCGCTCGAGGATCCGCGAATTTTCGAAAAATTCGAAAATCCGCGAGCGGACCATTAAAATGAAAAATACCCTTGAAATTACGAGATTTTTGTATTTTCGAAAATTGGCAAAATACGGGAAACCAGTATTTTCGAAAATACGTATTTTTGAAAATACAAGTAATCCTCGTAATTTCGAAAATTTTCGAAAAATACGTATTTATGGAAATAAGAGAAATCCTTGTATTTTCGAAAATTTTCGAAATTACACGTTTTCTCGTATTTTCGAAAATTTTCAAAATGACGTGAAAACTCGTATTTTCGAAAATTTTTGAAAATACTAAAAATCCGCAAATCGGAAGTTCGGAAGGCGGAAAATCCAGAAAAATCCACCTTTCGCGAACGGGATAAATCCGCGGCGGATCCGGGTTCGGATCCGCGAACCGGCCATCCCTAGTCATGACACAACTTAAGTTCAATGACGTAGTGCGTAGTGTGTCATGACGTAACTGTAATATCGCTGCTATACTAAGTTCAGGGCAATCTCAGAAGTGCAAGCCGGACAGCTTTCTATACCCTAATATACATTATAAAACTACACAGTAAGGCTGCCTAATTTCAAATAGTATTCAAAGAGGTAATAACTATATACAATTGTTCAAATAGACATATCTCAAAATGCACACAATGTGTGATTAAAGAATGTTCAGATGTCATAACACTTTATGTGAAAGATCGCCCATCACTGGCCACACCCCTGATCTCAGTCACGTGCTCCCTTGCCTATTCTGTCCTATAAAAGGATTGGCTAGAGGCTACTAGTGGGTGTAACCAAAGTCCTGCAGTATCTTAGGACTGAGCATGTGTAAAGAACATAATGGTCTGTGACCACACTTTGCAATACCGGAACATAAGACACAAACCTCATATTAGAAAGTTACATTTCTCAACAACCATATTAAAATGAGAGGTGAGACACTGATTACTACTTTTATATCAAGGAGATATACCTTCTAATTCAATGTTGTTCTGAGGCTTTAGTTGTCTTTTAAACTATACATTATAGTTTATCAGTATAAAGAACTTAGTTGGTGAACCTGCTGGTGGAACTAAACCTGGTGGGTTTGTGAATCCCTAGTAGGTAGCAATACAGTACATGGCATTAAAGTAAATGTTACGAATTGAAGAACTGAATGAAATAACTGTGTGCATGTACAATCACTGGCCACACCCCTGATCTCAGTCACGTGCTCCCTTGCCTATTCTGTCCTATAAAAGGATTGGCTAGAGGCTACTAGTGGGTGTTCTATATACATTAGAGTTTATCAGTATATAGAACTTAGTTGGGAGCTGAATTATTTAGAAAGGACTATTGACTGTCTATGCCACATGAACTCAGGGACATAAAAAAAGTAGAAAAAAAACATTTTAGTGTTACACCTTTAGTATACTTGCCACAGGGTATTGTGCATTACTGATATATATACAAAAGAACCCACAGAATCCCCTTCACAAAGAAGCAATCTGCACACTCTATATAGTAAAAGTAAAAATCCTTTATTTAACACTCAGGGACATATCTACCCAAATACCTCCTAACTCGTTAAAAACAATTAAAAAATCTAATATTACATAACGTGTTACCTGTCACATCTATACAAGCAGTGCAAAGATTTATCAAAATTATATCTATTTATGTATACAGTAGAGTGGTACCTCCGTCCTGTGTATAAGCAGTCTCTATGTAACAATTAACGTCTAATACACTCACAGTCCTAAAGTCACGGACAGGCTAAAGGGACTAACTTGATCACCGATGGGCTTTAGCAGCAGATCAGAGGAAACAATCCATCACTCAAAATTTGTGCAGGTCTACCACGCGGGAACGGCGTTCCGCGTGGTAGACCTGCACAAATTTTGATTGATTGTGCAGGCTTTAGCAGCGATCACAGTGATCACTTGATCACCGATGGGGCTTTAGCAGCGGATCAGAGGAAACAATCCATCACTCAAAATTTGTGCAGGTCAAATTTTGATTGTTTCCTCTGATCCGCTGCTAAAGCCCAATCAGTGATCAAGTTAGTCCCTTTAGCCTGTCCGTGACTTTAGGACTGTGAGTGTATTAGACGTTAATTGTTACATAGAGACTGCTTGTTCAATACACAGGACGGAGGTACCACTCTACTGTATACATAAATAGATATAATTTTGATAAATCTTTGCACTGCTTGTATAGATGTGACAGGTAACATGTTATGTATATATTAGATTTTTTAATTGTTTTTAACGTGTTAGGAGGTATTTGGGTAGATATGTCCCTGACTGTTAAATAAAGGATTTTTACTTTTACTATATAGAGTGTGCAGATTGCTTCTTTGTGAAGGGGATTCTGTGGGTTCTTTTGTATATATATTGTAATTTATAATCCCTATCTAGCACCTCCCCTAAATATTCCAGTATTGGGAAAGGGTAAATAATAAATTATTAATACTATTTTTGTACATTCACTAGTGCCCTATCTCAAATTTTGTTTCTCTTTATAATTGTGCATTACTGAGGGATTAGTCATTGCAATGTTATAACTAATTAGTCTATTTCATATTTTTTGTTTAATAGTTGTATCCTTCAGATGCAATTAACTATGGACTTGCATTAAGGAAATTAGAACACAATTTGGCTTTTAATAAAGCTGTAACTCTCTAGGTAAGAGTGGGATCACAAAAGAACTCAATTATATAAACACAAAGAAAACAAATTCACACAAGTAAATACATTAATTTGTGATTCCCATTTAAACATGTCAGGTAGCTATTTTCATTGAGCTTTTTTCTCACATACATATTTAAGCCAATTGCTTCCATTTTTGCTGCCAGGCTTACGTATATTCTAAAATAATATTGTTTTAATAGCACTATAGCTAACTATACTTATCTCACATTCTATTTAAAGAATGTATGGAACAAAGACTACAAGAAGTGACTATTCCTATTAACAAAAATGGAGAACGTTCATCCAGAAAATCTACTTAATTATATAATTAACCAAATGAACATAGGGAGAAACTAGCATTCGGCTCTATTTGTTCCTTTCTCTTTTTTGGTTGTTTATTGAGATATAATTAATTTCCTTCCTTCCTTCCATTGCTTTTATTAAGCCTAGTGAGTCTCCGTTGGCACACATTGGGTGTTCTGGTTCTTTTTCCAAGTTATGTTTATTATCTCACATCCATTAAGATATCTTACATTGTAGAAACGGGGGATGTTGGTCACTGTGCAAAAGAAGTAGGTCCCCTTTCCAATTGTTTCCTTTTATAAATTAGACAACACACAGCCCAGCCTTTATGCTTCACATCTACATTCTCTTCATCACTGGGAAGTACTTATGTAGATATGAAGAACAATGGGAAGAACTCCAATGAATACACAAGAGCCACAAAGTGCACCATTTAATGTATGTAACATAGTGGATTGAGTCTTTTTTCTATCATGTGTAAGGTTCCGTTAACATACATTCTAATGAAAGATTTATTTTACCTGTGAAATGGGCTGTAGCCAGTTGCAGTCAGAGCGGGGGCGGCATTTAGACTATTGATGGGTCCTGGCCCAGAACAAACCTGGTTTCAATCTGGAAATGCAGTTTTTTCAAAAATCCGACAGAAAAGGGTAACTGTGGTCTCCATAGAGTTTTCCTCTATTGGAAAGAAATCTCTCATAACTTTAAAATATGCTGTGATGTCTGTAGTTTCTCCGGATCTTAAGTTTTAAGCTTAAGTTAATCTTAATTGTCTGTCCTGTCTGCCTGAATCTGTGACAGGCACATGATGAGCTGTGTAAAAAGTCTCCCCCCCCCCCCCCCCAAGAAAAAAACTAAAAAAATTGATCTTTCCTGAAGCTAGTTAAGCCCCCCATAGATGAGATTGAAGTTTTGAGCGATTTGGCAAATTGGCCTAAGATGCAGCTGATAATACAAGTGGGCAAGCTCCAACATGAGACTTGGGGGCAGACCAGTGGTTCTTGTGATGTCACAGCTCACAGTGCTAGCAGGAAAAAAACACCTTTTAAACTGCAATAACTTTGTAAAGACTGCAGCTAGAAGCATGATCCTGGAGTCATTTTAAAGGTAGGGGCGTGCTCTTTTTAATAAAGGGAACTTGTATGGATACCACAGTTTCTCTTTAGAGTCTGATTTATAATCTAAATGAATTCTCTTTTTACAGAGGTTTTAGCTGTTCTTGGATTGGCAGCTGTTGTACTCTGTAATGACCATGATCATTAGTTCTACAGGTGAGAATTGTATAGCTTAGGAAAATGTAGGCCAGAGCTGCATTTCTAAGAAGCTTAATTCTAAAAAACCCATGTGAAGCTTTTTGCTTGGCACCGCTTGCTTCATTTTATGTTAGATCTTACAGCATTAGCTTTATACACATCCGACATGCTAATAAGTCATTGAGAAAGGCATTCATGCTTTGAAGACTAAAACTGGCGTGGATATGAAAGATAATAGGATTATGTACACAAAGAGGAAACATTCATGGTCTTCTAAACATAACATGACTTCCAGGTTGTAATCTGCAGCTACAGGTATAAACTTTATAGTTAATGTTGTTGTAACAAAAAGGTAAAGATTAATACAATTAAAAAAGATTCTAATTAATCTAATTATAGAAAAGTCAACAGTTCACTGGAAAATTATTCTACTATCTCCATATACTGTATTTTATATTTCCTAATATCAATATTTCTAGGTAAGGTTACATTTCAGGTATAAAATTTATTTTTGATAGTTACTTTATCAGTTAACATTAAAGAAAGCTGTAATTTCAGCTGATCTTGGACAATGGGGAAATTCTTATTTGGCTTTAGAGTGTAATTAACTGTGTTATGTCTTGTTATTTTGGGCTTCTATGTATTGTGTGTATGTGTTTATAAATATTCAATGAAATGTCATTTACACTATTTTAACTAAAATAGCTCAAGAAATATGGTATGGTCTGAGCACTGTGTATCCCTCCCACCACTTGTATCTGTATGTTGTCCCTCCCACTTAGATTGTAAGCTCTTCGGGGCAGGGATCTCTATCCTAATTTGTCAAGGCACGCCTTACTTATTTTATATATAGATATATGTATTCTTAACTTTTTTTAATGTAAATTAAATGTATCTGTATAATGGCGTGCACTTATCCCCTTGTTTGTATACTCACAATACAAGAATTGTGGAAGCACTCCAATTAGGCTAATTTACAACTACATTTAGTGGAAGTGCTACTGATCTGGTCAAACATTTATACAAACAAACATAGAAAAGATAATCAATGCACATTCCTAGGCCCCATACAATATCATATTATCTGCACACTGGCATACTTTATAAACAAAGGGGTTTTAGTATACATTACTGTGATCACATGAATGAAAAGCCTTCCAACCACGTCAAGGTAACCCCAGTCTGGAAGGTCCTAACTTCTAACCTTTTCAATTTCTTATACTTCAATTACGATTAGCAAACTTTTGCATTTCTCATTCTTACACACTGGATCAATATAACAGGCTCTCTCCCTTCCCCCTCAGCACTTTGGCTTTTGAAAAATGAGGGAAGAGGCCATCCAGTGGTTTATATTAAAGGCATAGGACCTCCCATTAAAGGGGCGTGTTGGGGGTGCTATTACCACATGGAGGCTTACACATACAACCTATCAGTATGTCTTTATGATTGTGGGGGAAAACGGAGTGCCCAGAGGAAACCCACGCAAGCACGGGGAGAACATACAAACTCCTTGTACATGTGTCGAACAGTGGATTCAAACTCAAAACTTTAGCGCTGCAAGGAATTCAGCAAAACAGAACCTGGGAGGAGACTATCATAACAATCCCTGGCCCAGGCCACCAATCTCTACACCCCAGACTGCCCAGCTAGGCCCATGGGATACCCTGACCACATGCCAAGGACAGCAGGACACACACCAAAGCAGGGCTGTCCAAGAAATCTCAGAATAGTTGTACACACATACATATAATACACATTATATGTATGTATGTACATTGGGGACAAGATATCAAATTAAAAACTACTAAAAACATGTCTGAATAGCATAGGGTATTGAAAAGATCATTTGGCAAGTTATAACATTGTGCCCGTGTGTACAACCCTACAAAGTGCTGCTACCGGGAGTTTACCAGTGAGAGTTAAAAGAGCAGTGTCTGTGCGCAGGATGCGTTTCGCTCCATGCCAAACAGGGCTCTCCGGAGCTTCCTCGGCTGCTGCCTATTCTTAGCCGGTAGACCTCCTTTATACCAGTATCCATTTGAACGTCACGTGTCACGGTACCATTGACGTCACCGAACGTCATGACTAGAGATGTCCGAACTTCGCAAAATCCGGTCCGCTCGAGGATCCGCGAATTTTCGAAAAAATTCGAAAATCCGCGAGCGGACCCATTAAAATGAAAAATACCCTTGAAATTACGAGATTTTTCGTATTTTCGAAAATTGGCAAAAATACGGGAAAACCAGTATTTTCGAAAATACGTATTTTTGAAAATACAAGTAATCCTCGTAATTTCGAAAATTTTCGAAAAATACGTATTTATGGAAATAAGAGAAATCCTTGTATTTTCGAAAATTTTCGAAATTACACGTTTTCTCGTATTTTCGAAAATTTTCAAAATGACGTGAAAACTCGTATTTTCGAAAATTTTTGAAAATACTAAAAATCCGCAAATCGGAAGTTCGGAAGGCGGAAAATCCAGAAAAATCCACCTTTCGCGAACGGGATAAATCCGCGGCGGATCCGGGTTCGGATCCGCGAACCGGCCATCCCTAGTCATGACACAACTTAAGTTCAATGACGTAGTGCGTAGTGTGTCATGACGTAACTGTAATATCGCTGCTATACTAAGTTCAGGGCAATCTCAGAAGTGCAAGCCGGACAGCTTTCTATACCCTAATATACATTATTAAACTACACAGTAAGGCTGCCTAATTTCAAATAGTATTCAAAGAGGTAATAACTATATACAATTGTTCAAATAGACATATCTCAAAATGCACACAATGTGTGATTAAAGAATGTTCAGATGTCATAACACTTTTATGTGAAAGATCGCATTTATCATGATCTTAGTTAAGCATAGTCACGCAATCAAATTGAATGTCCAGTTCCACACTGTTCTGTTCTGTACATCAGAGAGATTCTATTAGGAGACCAATCCAAAGTATCTATAAAAATAGTTTTTCAAGAGTTTTTCAAAAGTTAACACCGTCCATTTTCGGACTGAATATAGAAAGATTACCGTATATACTCGAGTATAAGCCGAGGTTTTTAGGTTTTAAAATAACCTAAAAACCTTACCTCTGCTTATACTCGAGTCAAGGTCCACGAAGCTGCACTCCAGGATGATCGCCGTCTCCTTATGGCCAATCCGGTTGCCGCACGCTGGGTACGTCCTGTGGGTTTGCCGGCTGATGTCACTACTCGGCGCCAGGCTGTGAGAGGCGCCGAGTAGTGACGTCAGCCGGCAAATCCACAGGACTTACCGTATCCAGCGTGCGGCAGCCGGATTTGGCCATAAGGAGACGGCGATCATCCTGGAGTGCAGCTTCGGGGTAAGGACCGGCAAATCCACAGGACTTACCGTATCCAGTGTGCGGCAGCCGGATTTGGCCATAAGGAGACGGCGATCATCCTGGAGTGCAGCTTTGGGGTAAGGACCAACTGGGGGGACTCCCAACCAACTGGGGGGACTCTCAGGGGAGGGAGGGAAGAGGGATGTCACTACATGCACTCACATGAGTAGTGCAGCTTCGGGGTAAGGACCAACTGGGGGGACTCTCAGGGGAGGGAGGAAAGGAGGGAAGGGACCTCGGCTTATACTCGAGTCAATCAATTTTCCGTACTTTTTTAGGTAAAAAAGGGTACCTCGGCTTATACTCGGGTCGGCTTATACTCGAGTATATACGGTACAACAAAAGTCCCCTGTGCAATCCCAGAAAATCCAGTTCCAAATTGTTCAAT
This sequence comes from Hymenochirus boettgeri, assembly GCA_019447015.1. Classification (NCBI taxonomy): domain Eukaryota; kingdom Metazoa; phylum Chordata; class Amphibia; order Anura; family Pipidae; genus Hymenochirus; species Hymenochirus boettgeri. The sequence continues at coordinate 355,213,873 of CM033469.1, read as the reverse complement.
TATACAGATAAGTACTTCGCTAAAAGGTGAATAGGTATCCAAATTGATCAAGGAATACAGGTAGGTAAAGAGATAAATATCCAAGATGGTCATAGGGTCCTACCATATTAGGCTATCCCCTGTAAATCCACATTCCAGTTCTTCATCAATACAGGAAAGGACTTCACTGAAAGGTAAGCAGGCGTACAAGGTGATCAAGAGATGCAAGTAGGTAAAATAGATAAGTATCCAAAAATGGTTATGAAGTGTAGATAGATGACCTTTCTTTATATGGGTTCAAGCCCGCTAAAAGAGTCTAAAGATGTTAAAAGATATACACGAGGATACAAATTAGATAAACACAGTGAGATCCCAGTCTTCATTTAACCCATTTGGGGATAATGTGCCTAGTCTATGGATCCATCTTGCTTCACACTGCAATAATCTTTTCTTTGACTTGCCACACTGGTTAAGGTTTTATTGTTCGCCTCGTCTCTGGCTGCTAGCCTGATGTTAGAAAGATGATTGGAAATTCTCCTTCTTAATTGCTGACATGTCTTCCCTATATACATCTTTTTACATGGGCAGAACAGACAGTATATGATGTTCCGACTCTTACAATTCATGTATTTATTAATTTTAAATTTGTTTCTTAGAGTGTCCCAAATGTAGTTGTTACTGATAATATGTTTACATAGGGTGCATTCTCCACATGGGTAGGTACCTGTTAATCTTATACCAGAACCAGTCGTAACAACCTTTCTGGTAAAGTGGCTACGTGTCAGAATATCAGACAAATTCTGTCCCCTTTGAGCAGTCTGCTGTGGTTTATCAACAATACGTGCCAGATCTCCTTTGTCAGATAGATATTCAAGTGGTTTTTGTTGAGTTTATCAACAAATTCCCCTAAGAGGTCTTTATCTCCATGCCACAATATGAAAATGTCATCTATAAAATGTAGCCAAAGTTGTACATGCTTCATACATAGTTCCATGGTGTCAATAAAAATGTGCTCCCTCTCCCACCAACCCAGGAACAGGTTGGTGTAAGAGGGAACACACTTTGCACCCATGGCAGTACCCTTTGTCTGCCTGTAGTAGACGCCATCTTACATAAAATGACTGTGGTGTAACACATAGTCAAAACAAAAAGACTGAGTATAAAATCCTGCCTCTGCATGCCTACTATACTGGCTGTACCAAAAAAGTACTTTACCGCTTCTAGACCTCTATCATGACTTGTGTTAGTGTACAAGGATTCTACATCACAAGTCATGAGATAGCTCTCATCATTCACCTCTAAGTTGTGAATTTTTGTAATGAAATCCGATGTATCTCTAGATATGAACTAAGACTCAAAACACGGGTCTGCAAAAAAGCGTCTATCATTGTACATGCTTGTTCAAAGATACTTCCTAGACCTGAAATTATTGGCCTACCTGGAGGTTTGTCCAACCGTTTGTGGACATGTAAAATGTAGGCATCCTGGGGAATTCCACCCATAATAATTCATCTCCTTCTTGCTGAGTATATGATCAAGATATGCAGTATCAATCAACCTCCGTAATTAGTTTTGAAAGACTGATAGTTAAGGGACACTTGTAACCGTCTCAATGCTTCCTCAAAATAAAGATCAGTAGGCCATAGTACAATATTGCCCCCTTTGTTTGATCTTTTGATTTCTACACCTGGTAGAAGTTTTAACTCATTAAGCGCCCATCCATTTTTTCAATTTCTTGTGTCATGCAACGATGGAATGTTTCCAACACTGGAAGATCAGACAGATTTAGATTTGAACATAGAAAATCCTGTAGGTGTAGTAGGAGGTTCAAGATGGTTAGGTGCACAGCCACTCATTTTTCTAGTGATTCAAATAGTATGCCATAAGCGAGATCCTCCTAAAGAAAAGAAAAAGGTCCTTCAATAAGGTAGATTTGTCTGCATGTTGGGTATAATGTGCAAATTATGATAGCATACATATAACGTACAATAACATAAAGTATGTTAGCAGCACATGGGTTGAAAAAATGTTGTTTGGTTAAGTCAGCCATCTAGTCCACCAGCCACTGAAAAAGCTGGTAAACTTGAGGTCTAATCTAACAGTAGCTGGTAAACTTGAGGGCTAATCTAACAGTAGCTAGTGAACTTGAGGGCTGATATAACAGTGGCTGGTGAACTTGAGGGCTGATTTAACAGTGGCTGCTGAACTGAAGGGTCTAGCAGCCATTATTAGGTCAGCCCCCCAGTTAATCAGCCGGTGTCAAGTCAGCCCTCCAGTTTACCATCTCCACAAGAAGATACAAGGGGCATCTTTATTAAGCTTGTCTCAGGCACCAAAAGGTCTAGAAGCGACCTCGGGAGCCAGTACAATTGTCCCGTGCATCTTTGTTTGGTAACAGATTCCGAAGGAAGCCAAATGTGTACCGGGGCCTTTACTTGTTAGGAAGGGAAGCCTGATACACAAACTGAAAAAAAACCTAATACTCTATGTACATCACTTTGTAAAAACATGTGCTTTTTGGGCTAGGCCACACTGGCATGTTTCTCACGCATCATATTTTGCGATCTGTTAGTGCGTGTGAATCGCATACCAGCGTATCACAAAATGGGTGGTCACATCCATTTTTGAAGTACATGTGATCACAATTTTTTTGCGAATAGCATGCACTTCGATTACGGATTATTACAGAAATTGCAGCGCATTTTAATGCACTTGAAACACACAGCGTTGGTGCATTTCACGCTGGTTACCATGCACTATAGTGTGGCCACAGCCTTTAACCTATTATTATTATTATATAGCGCCAACATCTTCCGTAGCGCTTTGCAATTACATGTATATCAGTATTGGCTAGAATCCTTAGCGTAATAAAAACTCATTTAAAAAAAAAAATATTTTAAAAGTTTCTTCTTTTATTTTCTATCTCAACTATAATTAAAAATCTTTAATAACTGTCACCCAAAATGAATGTCTTGCTATCGGTACTTTGTCCTGAAAATGAGTTTCTAGTTCATTATAAAAAGAATTAACTTTTTCATTTCCTTGTTTTTAACTAGGTAAGCAATAGAAGATTGCCTTCTAAAGCTTACCGGGGAAATAATTTATTTAATCGTTTGTAAATGGCAAATTCATTGTGAAATATTAACTCCAAGGAAATATTAATTTACCATTTGTCTTCAATAATAGATGAGGTAATGGATAGAATTCTCATTTAAAATGCAAGATTCACACAGTCATTTAAATGGCAATAAACTGGCAAATGAAAAGTATTTATCTGCAGAATATAAACTAGATGAAGCATCGATCTTAAATGCAATTACACTGTCTCAAGCCAGAGGATTAGGCAGTTTGTGTATATAAATGTGCATGTGTAGGGATCTAGTGGACATGTATTTGTTTATATGTCTGTCTTTCCTTGCTTATTTCCATCTTTGATATTATTCTTTGTGATATTTCTTTATTCTTGGATTGGGAGTCACCTATAGAGATGGACTAGAACGCGAACCCGAGTTCGAGCCTAACTATTCGAGTTCGAACGGACTTGGACTTCTCGAACTATCCCGGACCCGGATTTTCGATATTTTCCAGAATTTCGATAATTATCGAATGTTCGAACGTTCGAGGTGTGGGATTATGCAAGTAAAATGTCTATTATACCTATACGCAAGTAAATATATCGAATTCTCAAATCCGTGAGTAAAATGTCTATTATACCAATACGCGAGTAAATATCGAATATCGAATCCACGAGTAAAATGTCTATTATACCAATACCCGAGTAAATATCGAATATCGAATCCGCAAGTAAAATGTCTATTATACCAATACACAAGTAAATATCGAATCCACAAGTAAAATGTCTATTATACCTATACCAGAGTAAATATCGAATATCGAATCCACGAGTAAAATGTCTATTATACCAATACCCGAGTAAATACCGAATATCGAATCCGCAAGTAAAATGTCTATTATACCAATACACAAGTAAATATCGAATCCACAAGTAAAATGTCTATTATACCAATACCCGAGTAAATATCGAATCCACAAGTAAAATGTCTATTATACCAATACCTGAGTAAATATTGAATATCGAATCCGCGAGTAAAATGTCTATTATACCAATACGCGAGTAAATATTGAATATCGAACCCACGAGTAAAATGTCTATTATACCAATACGCGAGTAAATATCGAATATCGAACCCACGAGTAAAATGTCTATTATACCTATACGCGAGTAAATATCGAATATCGAACCCACGAGTAAAATGTCTATTATACCAATACGCGAGTAAATATCGAATATCGAATCCACAAGTAAAATGTCTATTATACCAATACGCGAGTAAATATTGAATTCTCGAATCCACGAGTAAAAAGTCTGTTATACCAATACGCGAGTAAATATTGAATATCGAATCCGCAAGTAAAATGTCTATTATACCAATACGCGAGTAAATATCGAATATCGAATCCACAAGTAAAATGTCTATTATACCTATACGCGAGTAAATATCGAATATCGAACCCACGAGTAAAATGTCTATTATACCAATACGCGAGTAAATATTGAATTCTCGAACCCACGAGTAAAATGTCTATTATACCAATACGCGAGTAAATATTGAATTCTCGAATCCACAAGTAAAATGTCTATTATACCAATACGCGAGTAAATATCGAATATCGAATCCACAAGTAAAATGTCTATTATACCAATACGCGAGTAAATATCGAATATCTTTTTTTACTCACGAGGTAAAATGTCTATTATACCAATACGCGAGTAAATATCGAATATCGAATCCACGAGGAAAATGCTATTATACAATACGCGAGTAAATATTGAATTCTCGAACCCACGAGTAAAATGTCTATTATACCAATACGCGAGTAAATATTGAATTCTCGAATAAACAAGTAAAATGTCTATATACCAATAAGTGAGTAAATATCGAATATCGAATCCACAAGTAAATGTCTATTATACCAATAGCGAGTAAATATCGATATCGGAAATCCACGAGTAAAATGTCTATTATACCAATACGCGAGTAAATATCGAATCCACGAGTAAAATGTCTATTGTCGTTCATAGGATAATTATCGAATGTTCGAACGCGAGAGCTCGAAAGTAGCGCGAGTGAGAGTAAAATTGATCTTTCGAATGTCCTGGATATTCAAACATGTTCCCCAGACCATTTCCCAGGTCCCACAGCCATTTACATTAAGTTACCATTGATATTTTAATTGTATTTCATTCAAACTTTTAGAACTATTTGACTCCCATTGACTTTAATGGGTCCATTTTCGAACTTTCAAATTTTTCATATAGTTCAAAAGTTCGAAAAAGGACCGAACTTTCCAAAGTTCTGCCATCTATAGTCACCTACTACAACTCCATGGAAAACGTCTATGTTCTAATTACAGACAAGTTACTTGAAGTACTAAATTCTGTGCTATTATTGCCATTAGAGATGGACCTAAAACCGGTTTTAAAACCGATTTCACGGATCCACCGGAACTCAGGCTTTGCGGATTTTCACATTTTTCAGATTTTTCTGAACTGTTTTCGATGATTCGAAGAATTTTGCGAATTTAAAAATCAGAAATATCTAATATTTCTGAGCCATTTGCAGTAAGTTTTCATTAAAATTAATAAATTAATTTTGTACAACATTTGGGCCTCTTAACTGCAATTGACGTCAATGGGTACGCTTGTGGATTTTCAATCCCCCCCCCAAAATATCACCCATATTTTACAGTTTATTATGCTACAGTAGGGGTGGACCATTACAAGGATATGTATCACTTTTTCTTTAGCGCTTAATAATCCCATTTTATAGGTAATATACAGCATTACCAATTGTATAGCAGGCTTGCTTCAAAGTCATTCTGCCTTGCCCTCTGCCTGTCCCCTGACTTTTCCCATTAGTCCTATGAGCCCACTGGATGACTGAGTTCCTACCTTGCTACTATCTGCTTCAGAAAAAGGTATGGGTCTGATAAATTAAAATAACCAAACCTGTGTCTGTGCTATACATCTGCAGCATCCAATCAGATGTTATCTTACTACAGAAACCTAGTAAATGGCTACCACCTGATTGGCTGCTGCAAATTAAAAGCACAACCAATGGCAAAACTAGGAATTACTGGGCCCCCCAGCCAATCTTTGATGTGGCTTTTTTTGGATTTTTTGGGGAGAAGGCTATATCTGTTACAGGAAAAATAAGAATATGGGGCCCCCATGGCTCCCCCTACCAGAGGTTGCTTCCCCTGCTCCCCTAGTAGTTATTCCCCTCTCCCCATCTCTTATTGTACCAACCTCTAAACCTAATTACAGACATGCAATTGCACACTCAGTGCCCAAAGCCGAACTACACTACGACATTTAGGCTGACAATTAATTTCAGCCAGCCAAATCAACAACAAACCTGATTCAATGCCCATAAACAAACACACTACTGTATCTAGCTTTAGTCCTCAATATAATGCTTCCCCTACTGTCCCCAGTGGCTCTGCTGGCTTTCTATTGCAATCTGATTTTTAAGATACAGTAAACCCTAAATGACCAATTATCAAGGTATCAGCCATGTCACTAAATACAACTAGTATTTCACAGTGAGGTCATTATCTATAGCTACCAACTAGAACCGAGCCTCAACACAGATTTAAGAAATAAAATAAAAGAAACAACAAAAGAAAAAAAACTACATACATACATTTGGGGTTTACCAAACCTGAACCCTGATTTGGCTCATTTCAACCAAATATCAAAGTTGAGCTAAGGCAAATTATCAGCACATGCAGTTTATATTTTCTTGACTGAAATGAAAGCGGAAAGGGTGATGATGAGTTTAAATGATTAGCTACCCAGGGAGTCAGAAATATTTTATTTACTTGTACTTCTTTGCAAATAAAAAAACATTACTTCTGACACCTGAAGAACATTAGCATTCCTTTTCCTTAGCTGTAATTTTCAGGTTGTGGCATGCAATGCAGTATAGGTAGGACCGGGTTCAGATGCCAGGATTTTTGAATGATCCCATTGTTCCATTGGAGTCCTTTAGTAACCTTGGCTAAGCCTCTGCCTTGGCTGGGAAACAAGGAGTGAATTTTGAAGTTTATTCTGCATTACAAATTATAAACTGTGTTGGCAGATCTCATTTTGGGTATAAGGTGTGTTTTATAAAAAAACATTAAGACCCATTCCAAAAATCCACCCTCCAGAAAGCCCCAAGGCTAATTTTTCAGATAGTACCATAAGGATATTAACAGGGTTATTCAATAAAAGTTCTTATTGTTTAAAATGGTGCTAATTTTACCCCAACCAATCAGATCTTATTTAACATTTGAAAGCTAACATCTGATTAGTTGGGGCAAAATTAGCACCATTTTAAGCAATAAGAACTTTTATTGAATCTCCTTGTTAGTATCCTTATGGCTAAGTAAAAGTACTTAGTGAGAGCGCCCCTAGTGGTCAATTTCATTCTTCATTTTTGTTCAAGGCAATGCAAGATGGATGTCAAAGATAAGAAAAGGGAAGGCTAAACATCTTCCAGGATCCAGCTCCAAAAGAAAGGACACCACACAGGAACAGAACTTTCAAACACAAACTTTAGTCATCCGACTAGCTTTCTCAATTCACTTAGCCTCTTAGCCACTATGCAATCACACCCTTAACACCTGGCTGTGATATGGTAATTAGAATTTTCCAGGGTACATATTTGCCACAGATTCTTGTACAAGTCATTCTGAATTGAGAAAGCCAGTCGGATGACTAGCGAAACGTCTTCAAGAACTACATTTCAAGTCCAGTTGATCTAATTGAATACAACAGATATACCATGACCTGGATGAATGAGAACCTTCACAAGCATATAGTAAAAGAATAAACTCAATAATAAAAGCATTTACACCGCAGTGTGGAAATTGGCCATCCAGAAAAACTCTCAACCACTTCCTGGAATAAATAAGTGCAGGTGTCTTTATTCAGTGCAAATAAACTGAGATTATTTTAAAACATATAAAATTATATAGAATGCATCTGTTGCTGTGATGCAGAAGTTAGGCAGTACTCAATGCATTTCGCTGTTTTATGCAGCTTCCTCGGGAGTATTATAATCAGATATATAATACTCCTGAGGAAGCTGCATAAAACAGCAAAGTATAATGTTTTTTTATTATTGATGTATCACAATTTTAAACTGATATTGGACACTTTTTAATACTATATATTTTTATCTTTTACTTATCACGCTTATGGTGGCCATAGATGCTACAATCCGTGGGTCGTACGATTAGCTTGCCGTTCGGACAAAATTTTTTCAACTGGCCCAATGGGAAAACCATTGGAAGATCATTGAAATAACTTTCAATGATCATCAATACACAATCCGACGGTCGGACGATATCGGGATATCCAGATATCGTACGACCGTGATCTAAGAGTCTATGGCCACCATAAGGGACACAGTGCGCAGACACACAAGCTACCTAAATACCTAAATTGTGTGTATATATTTGTAATCCATTTAAATCTGCCTTGACTGAAATATACATCATACCCATAAGTTTCACGTATTGTAAGAAATAGATTTTGTATAGGGAAAAGAATTGTGGTGCACGTACCTGCTACAGCATGTGGACGTGGCTTGTTGTGTTGGCGTTGTTTGCTGAGAATGGCGCGATGCTTAAACACATGAATGAAATATTTAAGGAAATTTGCACCTACAGCCAGCAGGAGATAAAAAAATGTTAGAAATTTAGTCCAAAGACTAAGTCTCAAGTTTAGACCATGACTTGATATAAAACAGGTCCTAATAATAAACTGAAATCGTGGTCCGAATTCTTCAGACTTAAGGCTTCGTACACACAATGTGTTACAAACAGTCGTCTTGCCTGATAATCATTTCGTATATAGATGCTTAGTTAGGCCAAAACACAGTGTCATATTATCAACGAGGCCTGACTGAATGGCTGTTTTGGCTGACCAAGCACCTATACACGAATGATTGTCAGACGAAACAGGCAATCGTTGCGTGTGTGCTCACACTCATGCTTTGGTCCTCGTCTGTATAATCGGATACGTGTACAGACCTTAAATCCTTCTGAGCCAGAAAGACTCAAGATTTAAGAATAAATCAGGGTCAGCCTTAGCCACCTACCTGCTAAGGCGAGACTCAAGATCATCCCTCCACCACTCACCAAATATTATATTTGCTCCCTCTCACCCACAGGGCTCAACCAAGTAAGTCACGTGGCATGGTGAGAGCTGATCTCTAGTGATACAATTTTTTTAAGGAAAAGAATGACAACACATGGTTCCTATTAGAGATGGCCGAACTTCCTAAAGTTTGGTTTTTTTGCGAACTATAGAATTTCAGTAAAAGTTTTAACATTCTATAGTTCGAAAACGAACCAATTAAAGTCAATGGGAGAAAATAGTTTGAAAAGTTCTGGTTACCCTTTTATTTTACCTTTCTTTTATTGATTTTCTTTATTTGAATTCCACACCATCGCTTGCCCAGTTTCCCTGACAGTGTTAGTGGGGTAAATGTTCCACCTTGCCCCTATGTGCGGATGCCCATGCATATAGACTCTGCACTATCCTAGCTTCTCTGCTCAAAGAAAACCTTTCACAAAGTGAAATCCTGTTACACTAATTCAATGATCCAATGTAAAAAAGTAATTAAGGACATTTCCAGACTGCGTGTTACCTTGATGTGGTTGGAAGGATTTTTATTCATGTGTCTAATAATTTCCAAACATGGCTCTCGCACTGACTGATTTTGCTAAAAAATTAAAAATTGTTCTTGAGTGATTGAAAATCACAGACAATAAACCAATACACAGCCCAATACACAGCCCAATACACCAATACACTGCAATATTGACCAGGGCAATGACTGTACAGAATTATTGACCAGTGTGTACCAGACCTAAGAGAATTTTTCAAATCTTGCAAATTATTAAATGTCAGCACATTTTTGAATCTATGTTGATGGAGTTAAATGAAAAACTATTAAGCTCACTTTAGGTAAAACAATTCAACTCAAAAACAACATGGGACTTACTCCAAAAGCTTCACAAACCTCAATATAGGATCGGCCTTGTGTGTGGCTTTAGATGAATTGGAGCATTTGATCCTTCTACCAATCACTAGGAATACCTGTATGTGTGTGTGTGTGTGCGTGTGTGTGTATGTACAGTATATTATATATATAATATTTATATTGTTAAAGGACAACTCTACTGTGAAAATTTACATTTTAGAAATAAAAATTAACTGGGGCAGGGAGGTAATATTGATTATTCTCAACTCCAAATATTGTTTTGTTGAGGAGCTACAGCAGAGCAGATACAGTTTTCATTTGCCAGTTTAGTGCCCTGGGCCTTCCTGTATAAAAGATTAATAAGCCTTGCGAAAGCAGTTTTCTTCATGCTGCCGATTGTCATAGAAATTATATTGGGAGGTACAAAGTACCAATCCTACCTCCCTGCCCTGGGTACTTTTCATTTTAACTGTTTTATTTTAAAAAAAATACTTTATACGCGCTATAGTTTTCCTTTAATAATTATTGTATTTTAATCCCATGGACTCTGTAAACAACATTAAAAAATTTACCACACGTTAAAAAAAGTTACTAACTTAACTTTTTTTAATGAGAAATCTAAAGTTAATACGGCGATTGGAATTCTATTTATCATGCACACAGACATGAAATCATTCCATGGTAATCATTTTCCCCCTGACATTTGCTTTATTGATTGCTCTGCTTTTTCTTCTAATCACTTCTCATCTGCGAAAACAAGCATCAGAACTATGTAGTGAATATCCACATTTTATATCCTTTTTAATGTCTCTGCAGGGTTTAGACATCCAACTCCCATTTACAATCTTATTCTATTTTCCATGACATATCGGTAAGCTACAGTAATATGGCAAACGGTTGGAAGTAAGAGTCCTGTAAGGCCAGACAAGCATTCTAACATGTTACGTGATCATTTGTCCATTGGGTATAGTATAATTGGCTTCTGTGGTTGATGTTTCATTCATTAATGTGAAAGGCAGTGCTCACCTATAATAGTGAACACATAGGCAAATAAATATTCCCTGAGCAGATTTCTACCTGTAAGTTTTGTTTATAAGTTCAGGAAAATATCGGCCCTCCCAGATTGTGAAGCTTTTATTGACAGACTCTGAATATCATATTTAATAGGATAAATCTAGTTTATGTTTATCTTTAATGCTCTTGCCAAGGAAAATACAATAATATATAATAATAAAACACGTGGGGTGGACTTTGTGATGGTTTCACATAAGAAACATTATATTTGCAGCTTTGAACAGATTTCTACATGAACCCTTTGTTTAGGAATTTAGAATAATATCGTCCCTCCCTCATTCTAAAGCTTTTATTGAGAGACTCGGAATATCATGTTTATCAAACGCAATCCAGTTTTCCTTTGTTCCTAATGTTCTTGCCAAGTCGAATTAAATTGTTTATGGTTTCACATAAGAAACATTACAAATGCAAACGCGCAGAAAACAGTGGTAGATTTATACTGCCTGGAACCCAGGTAACTACTGAACACACAGGCCATTTATTTACCACATGACCGATTTTACATGTTCTTATTCTAAAAGGACATTGTGAAAAATACAAATTAATATTAAAATGTATCTCCACCCTAAGCCTGCAAAATTATATAATGTAGGGTACCCCCAACCCTAAACTCCAACTTTAAATCTTCTAGAAGAGCATCTAAATTTCGCTGCCTTTTTTGCTACTTCCGAGAACAGAGCAGAAGGGGCTGGACCAGCAGCCGCATCTGTAATTGGCTGAGAGTCAATCACAGATGCGGCTACCATTTAGCAGAGAGAGCTGAGGGAACATGGTCGTGTAAGTACATTTCGGGGCTGTTTTAGATGATTTAAAGCTAGCTTTAGGGTTGGGGGGCTTGCCTTACCTTGTATGAAGGGGGAGAGATCCACTGTGCATGCCAGTGTCATCTTAGAGGAGCAGGAACTGGCAGGTACAGATTACACACAGAGAGGCTCCTACTCTTCGTATTTTTGGTCTTTCATCAGGCCCTGCAGGAAAACCAGTAGGAGCAGAGGAGAAAGGTAAGGATCTTTTAACACTACACATTGGGCATAAAGTAGGAAAAATTTTAGTTGAGGGTGGACATTCCCTTTAATGGGCAATTCCAATTGTATATAGGTTACCCCTCTCACCCCCACCCCAAAACTGCAATAGTTTGGTTGAAGCTGAAACAAATAAGACTAAACTAAATTGATGCACAGTGTGCTGTTACCCCTCTTCCTGCTTCCTGGTTCTTCCGGTTCGAAACTGTCCACTATGGATACAAATCAAACTTAGATGGTCTGTTTGTTGAAATACTTCTTGACTGTTTTGGCCAAAGAAAATTCTACAGTAAGCACCAATTTGTGCTGCATGTGACACTATTTACTTAATTTTGCAATAATGAAATCTCGGGGAAATGGCAGATCCCTTGTTTTATGGTAAAAATGGATACAACCATTCAATAAGATGCATGTAATTACAGTATGTGTATGCTACTGTAACACTGCATTTATGCACTTCTGATTTTGCTCTGATCATTAAGCTACAGGTGGCTATATACTACTGAGATAATAGATTAGACGTTTGGCTATAGATAAACATATATAGTATATCTACTATCTTGAGTGCTGGCCATTTTCTTACCTATCTATCTATCTATCTATCTATCTATCTATCTATCTATCATATAACCTGTCCTAGACATTACCCCTCTCACTGAACCAACCTGATCCTAACCACCTCTCACACTCCATTGCCAATCTATTTACAGCCTACCGATTCCCATCACCTTAGGTCTCATTCCAATTTCCTCTAGACTGTAAGCTCTTTCGGCAGGTTCCTCTTTCCTATTGTATCACGGTATTGATGTAAGTTACTTATCACTGCGTGTTTTTATTATGTATTACCTGTGTATGTAATATGTATCAATATGTAAGTATAAAGCGCCATGGAAGATGTTGGTGCTATATAAATCCATAAATATCTATCTATTTATCTTTCTATCTACTATCTATCTATCTATCTATCTATCTATCTGTCTATCTAATGCTATGTATTCATCTGTCATTTCTTCCTTCAAAATGGATATATATATATATATATATACAGATATCCATGTACATATGTATAACTGAAAGGAAAAAAGTGAAAAAGTCTCTAGAATCTGGGTTAAATCTATAATTTAATTTGGTCATTTACAATCTGTCCCTTTATATTTGTGATTTACAATCCATCCCTTTATATTTGTGATTTACAATCCATCCCTTTAAACTGGGCATTTATAAAATAGACATATATTAATGCTAAGTAGCAATCTATCACATACCATATAATGTCATAGAAACCAATAAGAAATAAAGGAAGCAGCATGCTGCAATCGGCCAGGCAACTGTGTATTTATAGGTGTCAGACGTGAAAAGCTGATCATTGCACCAAATGGAACCTCACAATATCTTTCCATTAAAAGCATGAAATAAAACACAGACTAAGTGATAACTGCTACTGTTGGTACAATGGCCTGAAATCAAAGTTGTCCTTTTTCCACCTCTATCCTACGATAATTTCGACCTTGACTGTGTTTATTTGCTTCTTCTTAATCAATGACAATTTTACATTTCTTGTAAGCAACCAGAAAACAACTAAAATTCCCTTGATACTGAAGTGGAAAAGGCCATTTAATCATCATATAACAAGTCATCTTTATTCAGATTTTAACGAAAATAATTACAATAATTCTATAACATACCCCTGTAGTGGATTTCTATGGGAGGAATTGTTATTAGCCTTATAATCTTACAGCTCCAGGAGGAACCCAGAAGCCACCAAGGGGTAGGTTATAATAAACAATGCACCCCCAACTGTAAATTATAAAGATATTAGAAGTCACCTTGGAGTTCTGTGCCTTGTATAAAAGGAACTCGGCCTGCGGCCTCGTACTTTTATATGGTCAAGGAACTCCTTGGTGACTTCTAATATCCTTATAATTTACAGTTGGGGGTGCATTATCCACTATATAATTCTGTATCAAAAACAAGAGAACAATTTTGACTATTTCTAACACTGGGTTTTCATACATCTGTATTTGTGTCTGTAATATAGGTAAGTGTGGGCTTTAACCTCATTAGCAGAGCTTGCACCGGTTTCACAAAAGTTAGGCAAAAAAAGTGAAATTCAAGTTAAGTTTTGGCTATAATTTAGCACAAAATTTAAAGTTGTTTTTAGCCCCAGAACAGAGCACAACTCACCTTCCTAGCTCCTGGAATGTAAAGTGGCTACTGCATCGAAAGACCATGGTAAGATAAGATCTGCTCCTTTGCGATATTGTATCGCCCCTATTATTAATATGGATTTATATAGCGCCAACATCTACCATAGCAATTACATGTATTCATTCAGCTTACAATCTAAACACATTTACTTGACACATACAACCTATCAGTATGTCTTTATGATTGTGGGAGAAACTGGAGTGCCTGGAGAAAACCCAAGCAAGCACGTGGAGAACTTACAAACTCCTTGTAGATGTGTCCAAGGATGGATTCAGTGCTGCAAGGCATCAGTGCTATCCACTGAGCCACTGTGCTGCCCCCTATAGGTTGTAGTCATTTGTAACTACTTACACCAACTTCACAAACTCTGTCATTCAAGAAACACAATATGATTTGAACTGTAGAGATGGACTGGCCCACCAGGTAACATGGGAAACCCCTGGGGGAGTTCGCACCCATGAAAATTGCATGTGTGGCTGCTCGTACTCAGTCAGGGATCGTTCATAAAACTATGGGTGACCCCCTCGACAATCAACTAGAATAGCTAAACTTATACTTATACTTATACTTACCTTCATCCCTGGATCCTGATCTATTGCTTCTTAACCTCCCAGGCTTCAATTAATACATTGAAGGAATAGTTTACTGTGTGAACAAGTGCAGGGAAGATGTGATAGGGAATTTTATTGCATCTCCACCAATGGAGCCAGTATGAGTGAGATAGATATTAAATGAGTATAAAAAGCAGAATGAAATGTAGAGTGGGCTCCTTAATGTTTCCTGGTGGCCCCACCACCCCTAGTCCATAGCTAACATCTGATTAGTAGCTGCAATCAGCAGCAGCACATTCAAACCTTACACTTCTTATTGCATCACAAATAGTTTCTTTGGGTTTTGTCCTCCAATCTTTTCCCAATACTTTTACGAGTATTTCATCCCAATGCCTTTATATCTTGGTTCTGTTGGTTTATGAGTTTGATGTGTTAGTCTACACATATGATGATGATTTGGTATTTGAACGTTTATCTCTGTTTTCTTTAAAATAATTTGTTTGTTGGCAATTTGGCACTGGGATAGTTTTCAGCTCTGAGAGGAACAATCTGGCATGAAATTGATTTACTAAGCTCCTATGACCAGGAACAGCTGGAAATCCTATTCAAAGTTGTTTTATCAGTTGTGTCAGTAACACTTATAGGACTATATATTCATTCAGATCACTTCCAGTATCACTGGCTAGAAATCCCAAACAATGTTCAGTGTTTATAAAAATCTACATTATTCTATACAATGTTTTGGGAATTATTGTAAAAATGTTAAACTTAGGGAGGTTGGGTGGTGGGCTGTAGCTGTCTTTTAAATTTCTTCAAATATGAAATGTTAAAATGATTGTTAACTAATGTACAGTTTTATAATGATAAAGGGTCCAGTTTGGAGATATGTCATGGAAATAAAACAACAATCCACCAGTCCCAGTGTTTTGTTTCCACACTAGGCACAGTTTGTTTGGTATGGAATTAAATGTAAAATATTGTAAGATAACATTTCTCTCTCTCTGTATTGCCCATCTGTACACATGAAAAAAACCTGCATGTTAGCTACTTTTATCAAGTAAATACACTTCTGGTTATGCATACAGTAGGTAAGTAGTTACTATAATAGGGTCAATTAAAGTGTTGTCTAAAGTATATTTGCTAAAGCTGGGTACACACCATGGGATGGACCATTCAACACTAGCGACCGGTCAGGCAGGATGAAGGACTGTCGGTCATGGCAAAAGTAGCTGCGTCCGACAGTTCACTGCAACTGAGTGTACGGTCCATAATGGACCGCACAACTGGGTGTGGTTTTCCGTTGTGTCTGATCGCCCATTCGTCCGGGTTCAGACAGACTAATAGGCGGGTGTTGGTTGCGAGCTGCCAATCCAATTGTTTTGGCCCAATTGACCCATACACTGAACTATCAGTTGAGCACCCCCCAAACATTGCATGGTGTATATATATACAGCCTTATACCACAAGGCCTAATATACATGGGCAGATAGTGGCCCAAATCTAGCACCGGCAATAACATTTATGCAAATAATGGAAATCTACCAGAACAACCAATTATTTCTAATCAGCAGTGAATATCACAGCCAATCACTACCTAATAGGTCAAAAAAAATTGGACTGAAATATCATCCCATGTGTGAGAGCCCTAAGGCCTAATTTGAGACAGACCTACTAGTGGGTTTACTGCCTTTTCTGGATGAAATTTTAGAGGGTTTTCTGGAACCTGTTATTTCTGAACCTACATGAGATCACTAAGTTATCTCTATAGTGGATAACAAAATGGAACCTTCTCTCCTTCTCCGAATAGTTATGGATATAAAATTACAAAAAAAAGTAGTCTGTTCCAGCGCTGCCTCTCTAATGAGGCAAGGTGAAGCACATTACAGAGCAGCACCCTGTAAGGGGGCAGTCAGGAAAAAAACAAACATTTTTCCCTCCTGTCATTTGTAAAAAGCACACATTTTCGGGAGGTAGTGTCACTTTAAATAGCTGGGGAAGCCGAGACTTTCATTCCACAACAGAATGCAGCTACGACTCCTCCCCCTCCCTGCTGACTGGCAATTCATTTGACCAAAATCAATGTTTGTCAGCCCTGCAGATCAAAAATCAATGTTGGGCATCATTTACCAGTCACTGTGGGTATCTAATACCAGTCACTGTGGACATCATTTACCAGTCATTGTGGGCAATATTTATATGTGTATGTGACGTCATGGTGGGACGGGGCGTGGTCACTCCCACTTCTGGAAAAGCCACACCCCACTCAATTATAAAACCACACCCCTTCTGTCGGCACGGTGAGGGGGTTAGCATTTGGATTTTTTTTTTCAGGTGCCAAAAAGTCTAGAGACGGCCCTGGTTCATCCCAGTGGTGGGAAGGGAATAAGAAACACGCAGAAAGAAACACAGAACTTACATTGCTTTATGATTCTATAAAAAGTAAAAACTGCAACAATAAAAATGATAGAATAATATAAAAAAAAGACAAAAAGCTAACTGTATTTTTTTTTTTTTTTTAGATGCCTTTATATGGATCTAATGTTGGAATAAATGAAAAAATAAAGGTCAGTTGTTAATATGATCAAAGCTATATGACAGACCAAGAGTCCAGGCAATTGTATTTGGTGTTCCAAATAACATTGATATAAATGAATCATGAAACCTCTTGGGTTTGCGATTTAGAAAAAACAATCGAGTAACATAAAATTGTGCTGCCAGAAGCATTTTGTCGGATATAACATTGGGAAGAAATGATGTTGTTTTGGCAAGAGTTGATCCCAACACTAAAAGCTTTTCTTTAGAACATACAATGGTTCGTCATGCTTTCTGTTTAGTTTACTGAGATTAGTAGAAACTATTTTACAACTTCTTAAATAGTCTCTACTTCAAATCTAAATAATCTTATTGCTGTAGTTATCTTAAGCTGGGTACACACAATGAGATATTTCGGCCATGTCCGACCGATCGTTCGTCCAAATCGGACGAAAAGGACGATCGGACATGGTGGAAAACCTCATCCGATGGTGTGGTCCTCTATGGACCGCACGATCGGTCGCGGTAACTGTCGGATGCGGCTGCTTTTGCCGTGACCGACAGTCCTTCCTCCTGGTTGACCGGTCGAAAGTATCGAACGGTTGGTCAGGAGGAAAAATCGCTAGGTGTGTAGCTTTAAAGGCCACGTCCACCCTTTCAACAAGAAAATGGTGATTTGTCAGTTCCCTGCCTGCAACCCCAACTGCTATTTTTACCAATTTATTACATGCATTTGTAACCAGATATTTAATGATGAGTTCTATTCCTTCTATTCCCAAAGATATTTGCCTCCTCCATCTGCTCAGTGAGCTTTTTATATGTTTGAGCATGTGCAGAGGAGGCAGCAGATGAAAAAGCAGTCAATCATTGGATGGAATGTCAGTAGTCACAGTCTTGATTGACTGCATGGAGGAAGGTGTCAGCTTACTCTGCCATAATGGGGAAATTATAATCCTTAAATATATGGTAAGTGATGCAAGTAATAAAGTGCAAAATATATCAGTTGGGATTGGGGGGAGGTAACTGACAATTGACCAGTTTTTTGGTTTAAGGGTAGACATTCCCTTTAAAGAAGAGTAAAACATCATACCATATAATGCAACACTTAGGATTAATTTCGGACTTATTTTTTTCCCGTCAATCTAATAAACTTCATTACTGGGGAGCTTGAGAAATGGAGGGCTTGTAACTAGAGATGGACTGAACCCAAACCCGAGTTCGACCTCCAAGTTCACACAAACTCGAACTGTTGGAACTTTACAAACTACGAACTAGTTCCGTTTTTCCAAACTTGCAGACGTATTTTTGAAAATTATCCTATATAATAAAAGCCTAACTGTGCGTCCCTGAGTCCGTGTCTGTGTGCCTTTTGGCTTCTTCGCATGTTCGTGCGAAAACTGCAGAAGTGGGTTCGCACTGGACGCTTAGCGATACGGAAATGGCATAGTGTTAGAGGAGAAGTTTGTGGGAATGTCCGGAACAATGCGTGTGTATCGGCGTTTGAAACTTACTGGCTTACAGGACATTTTCATTATTGGACCGGAGAGAGCGAGAGACTCTCTTAATGACTAGCGACCATTATTTAATGGGCATAACTGTCTAGTATACTATAATGTATATGTATTTAAATGTATCGAATTCAGTAATCCTCAAATGTAATGCACAATTTTCGGTAAGACTCAAATGTATCATTCATATTCGGTAGCCCTTGAATGTAGTGTTTGATTTTCGGTAACCCTTGAATGTATCATTCGAATTCGGTAACCCTTGAATGTAGTGTTTGATTTTTGGTAGCCCTCAAATGTATTGTTCGAATTCAGCAACCCTCCAATGTATCGTTCGTTTTTCAGTAACCCTGGAATATATAGTTTGATTTTCAGTAAACCTGGAATTGGGGATAACCCTCAAATGTAGCATGCGGAAACCAGACAATTACCAGATCGTGGGGGAAGGATGTGTTTAAACGAGTTTTTGGTGATATGGACATGTACCCCAGACCATTTCCCAGGTGCCACAGCCATTTACAGTAAGTTACCATTGTTATTTTGTTTGTAATTATTCTGAACTTTTCAAACTATTTCCTCCCATTAACTTTAATGGGTTACTTTCCGAACTGTAGAATTTTAGAACTTTTACTTAAGTTCTATAGTTCAGAAAAGATACGAACATCAGGAAGTTTGGCCATCTCGACTTGTAATCTTACTTAACCATTTTGTCATGGTGGCTTATCTCAGTATGTGGTGGGGAATATTCAAAAATGGGGAAATTACATTTGAGTATGAATCGAGGGGGGGGCAGCACCTTTAAGGGAATGGAAAGTTCTTGCAAAGGTTGTCCTGATGCAATTATACAAAGTCAGGAAATTCGAATTACTGAAATTTTGACAGTCTTAGCTCTAAAGCCAATTCCATGCCTCCAGTCCCCATCCACGTTATGCATACTGTAGCCAGAATTTGTAACCCCTTATGGAACCATATTCTTTTTATTATTATTATAGAACCACAGAAAAAATCCTAATTGGGTAAAACTTTTCTTCATAGTAAAATATAAAGTTTTTACAATTGTGGGATAGTTTATAGTATATTTCTATACGCTAGGGAATAATCCCAGGTTTGTATATATTAATGAATGGATGCAGAAATTTGCTAAAATTGGAATTAATATTTTAGTAAAAAATAAAGTTCAAGGTATAATTGATTAGGTAAATGTTTCGTCTAATATTTCTGAAGGCCTCCATTATTTGGTATTTGGCTAAAGTCTATAATGATTCTTTGGCTTTAAAGGGACACTATACTGAAAAAATTACGTTGCCTCATCTTAATCTATAATTGAATACATGTAAGTAGCACTTACTCTGATTTGCGTGTGTTGCTGCATGCCTTCAATCCAGCACACATTTTGTTTAGGAGCAGTATCCCCCCTCCCTCTTTTGACTTTTCCCCCTACAAACCAACTGTCAAGCCTGAACACAGCATACAGCATTCCAACTGTTAAAACTCTGTCACCATTCCAGCTACAGTAAAACTACTCACAGAAGAATAGTTTTTGAGAGCAAGGAACTTGATTGACAACTGAAATATAAGAAGTTTTAGATTGGATATCTAAAGAAATAGGGGTCAGATCAACAAAAAAATGATGGTGGTTGGGAAGAATTATAGTTTCCAGTTATGGTCAATTTAAAATAACCTATTTTTTGGTATAAATGCCCTTTAAGAGAAAGAAGGAACTTAACAGTTCAGAAGCTCCCACACATTTCAGAGTATTTAATTTGGCCTTTTCCAGTCTCTGACCTAACATAATGCTTTCAAAGTACAAATGGCAAGATTGTTTAATATCATCCCCGGAAAGCTGCTGCCGGAGGATAAGTGGTCAGACAAGCTTTTTGGTACATTGTTTCCATGGAAACATGTTGTGATCTCGCTAAGAAAGAACAATGCGTAGGAGGAAGGTCTTAAGGTAGAGAATGTAAGAAACAATAGGCAACTGAACAGCCAGAAAACTATGAGAAAAAACTCTTAATACAGAAAAGCCAAGGTCTTGACTGAACAATCATAACCTTGACAATGACAATACGTAAGCCATTATCCTACACAAAAAACAAAACACAAAATAAAATGATTTCACTGGTTTCCAAACAACACTGACCGCATCTCCCAGAAACATTTGCTGCAAAAATGCTCTTGACCCTATATAAATTAGAGATGTACCAACCCACCGAGGGAAACAGAAATTCTGGGGCAAATCCACAAAATGTTGGTGTTGAAAAATGTTTTTTTCTGCTGTTCTGCACTGATGAAATATTAGATATAATTTTGGTTCCACATCCAAACCGGTGATCTCTAGTAATGGTTATAATGAAATTACAAGATACTTTAGGATTTGGGGTTTTCTTTAAAAAAAATATATATATATTTTTAAAAATATAAATAGGTTCATTCCAACAAACAGCCATTCCACTAAAATTTAATGATACGTTCAATAGTCTTGTAAACCATTTTAAATGTTACTGTAGCTGTTTATTTGTATAAAGATGTCCAAATTGTACATCACATGCAATAAATCAAAAAATAAGTATTTAAACTAAAATTCAAACGGCAAGAAAACAAGATTGGTAAAGAAGGAAAGGATAAACCAAATTGATGTATCTGATGTTAACACCCTCATTATGCCCCCTAAGAACACCAAATGAGTGTAAGATAACACTCCATTTAATAACCACCTGACTAGATATGTGTCATTCCACCATAGTACTTTTTTTCCCCAGGATGCATTGAGCCCATGTACACCTTCTGAATTTGAACTCAGTCACATGGTTCCACATTGGCTGGAGACTTATAATGGTGATGTAACAGGCTCCTACTGTAGGTGTGTGACACATTACTCCTGTATATATCTGATGTCATTCAGTATAGTTTTTTTCCACCTTCTGTTTATCAAAGTTAATCAGTTTGTTTTATTTCTTTTGTGATTTGTTTTAATGATTTCCCCCTTTTATATTTCTTTTTTCTCCACTAATTTCTAAATATGTTTTTCTCTCCTGTATACTTCTTACCTCCCACCCTATTTTCTTCTGTTACAGATATCAGTGTTTGTATAATCTGTGAGACTGTGTTGGGCTAGTTTTGCATTACGTACCAAGCAGCACCAACTCATGTGGACAGGCCCCCCTAGATGTAGGGACTTAACCTCATTGTAAGTTACGGTATGAATGGGAATTTATACATTGTTAGTGAAGTCCATTGACTATCTTATATTGTTGATGGTGCTGGGAAATATTGATTTTTCTCGATGTGCTATATTAGTGTTTTTAAGTAGCTGTTGTAGTATTAGAGACCTATAAATCTAGTTACTAGGTTATTCTAATGAACACAGATACAAGCCTTTCTAAATTCACACTATAAAATTATAACCCTGTTGTATGGACATGAATGACCCAATGAACTCCATTTTATGTGTGGAACAGTTCTTTTTGCCCTATAGTCTCTGTAATAACAGACTTACCCAACATATTGAAAGCATCTCTCTACACACAATGCTTTTGGCCATGGCACTGCCCCTCATTTGCCCCAGATCCCTAGACCCAGATTTAGACCTACAAACATTGAAATTGATCAGTCATTTCTGTAATCACAGATGATCATTGACTTGTGCGTACCAGACCTTAGCCTTGACTGCTGAAATAATGGTATCTACACCAATGGTTAGACTGTCATTATCCTTGTTGGTGGCTTTCATGAATGGAGGTAATGTTTTAAATCAGAGCATACCAAACTGTCATAAAAGTAATTCAGTTAAATATCTCTGCTGTTTGTTTACACTACATTTTCAAGATAGAAGCTTGACTGCAACAGAGCTGTTTCTCATTACCATCTATTTACCATATGAAGGAAAGAGAAATGGAATATGTACGTCTATCTGTGTAAAAGCAGTGATGTGAAACAGCTCAATTCAACATATTGTTTGGTTCTGACATTCTCCATATAAATGTGTTGGCTGTCACTGTTTATAAATAATACCCAGGCAACATAATTGGAATGGCATGGCCACAGAGCTTATGTGATCCATCTAGAAAACGGTAGCATTCCCTTTTATTTCCAGAAACATGGATTTTTGGAAACTAAAAAAATCAGGCAGAGGCCTTTCTAAATACTTGGGGCAACCAGTGGTTCTTTTACCCCTAGATTTATGTAAAGGTTTACTTTGTTATTTATCCTAAAACCCATAAAAAACTGACCACTTTAATGTCAGTTGCCGGTTCTTATAGTGTACCACAAAGGGAATATATCTTCCTTATCTGTAACCAGACAGTACAGTGCTGTACTGAGTGAGGTAGAAGAAGCCAACATGTCTTCCTATGGGGCGCACTCTCTCTCTCAGCTTTCAGATAAGGAATATATAGGTTCTAGGTAAAGGTTGTAGAAAGCTAGATGGGTAAGGGAGCTGCAGTAGAACATTTTCTTATAATAATCCCCCAGCTACATAGCTGAGACACTTTAAGAAGGAAACATTCCACTGCAGCTCCCATTAGAATTTCATCCACTTATGTACAGTATTATTATACAGTATATTGATAAAGGAGATGTGTAACAGTGCGTGGTTCTGCAGTTTCAACATGGAACTCAACGTCTAAAACACAGAATTTAGATGATGAAAATGGTTTGGACCATTGAAATTCTTTTGCTTTAGTTTCAACCAATTAGATTTTGTCAACAAAGCCAGTTTTACTTCCCCCAGACCAGGTTTTGGGGTGATATTTTCTGGGTGCACAGTAGATTGTTTTCAAAGGATATTACAAAAAAGTAGAGTATATTTGCAGTTGGACAAACCACACAATATTGTACTCAGTCCCCCGATCAGGGAAAATCAGATTACATTTTAAGTCTATTACTACTGTAGGTTAACCACCATGATAATGAGGGGCATATAGGGGATATTAACTTGTTAGAACACTTCATCAAACTCATACCTCTTTTTATTATTTTGGTTGATTACAATGACTTTTTAACAATTTAAGCTACCACACCTGCCAACATCTTACCAGAGGGCTTATGGGTGGCCACTGCCTTTCCATGTTGCTGCCATTTTTGGAAGATGTATGCATGCACAGAACATTGTTCCAGTGTTAAGGGATGTAGTTATAAAGCTGCAGTATTGTTAAATGAAGAAACCACAGGCTTTAACTCTCGTTCTAAGAGAATAATAACAACGTAAATGTAAAATAATCGTGATGTGCAATATCACTTGCTATTGATGGAGCCATTAAACCGTATTCCAATGGTGCAGTCGTAATAAAGTACAGTATTGTAGTATGCAATTTATATCATATAATACTGACCCACATTGTACAATAACATTATATTGTAGTGGAATATCAATCATCAATGCAAATATATGTCCCATACGGAAAAAAAGTGAATACATCAAAATAATGTACACTTTCTTAAAATAATGGGATGGCTGTCGGGACAGTGGCGGGACAGAAGGGCACAGTGGAAGCAAAAAATATTAACTTTTCAACACACTAATTTTGATTAATCTTAAAGGAAAACTACTGTATTAAGTTTAGAAAAAAGTGTCTGGGGCAGGGATGTGGGATTGATATTTTTTACCGCCCCAATATTGTTTCTGTGAGGAGCACCAGCACAAAGAAAATTGCTTCTGCCAGGCTTCCTCCAGGTTTCACCACCATCTTTAATACAATGAGGCCCAGGACACTAACTTGGCGGATGAAAACTCTAATAGGGAGATTCAATAAAAGTTCTTATCATTAAAAATGGTGCTAATTTTGCCCCAACCAATCAGATCTTATTTTATATTTGAAAGCTAACATCTGATTGGTTGGGGCAAAATTAGCACCATTTTTAACAATAAGAACTTTTATTGAATCTCCCTATATGTGCTGTAGCTTCTCAATATTGAAGCTACCTACCTCCCTGACCCAGATAATTTTCCTTTTTAAACTTTTTTTACAGTGTAGTTTTTCTTTACAAAATAGAGTGAGGAAATCATCTCTTCTTATTGACTCACTGTATCGTTTTCAAAACTTTAGGTTTCGGGAAAGGGTAGGAGTAGGGGATAAAAGTTAGAAAACAACATATTTACATTCTTATTTTCTTGCTGGTTATATCAATCAGTACTTGAATTTATAGCACAGGGTTTACCAGGGGTAGATAATAAAGTCCATGGATTCTCCTTGAGTGGGGATGGTACATTAAGGACTCACTTCATTTCCTAGTGGATGTTTTTGTATAAACAGCTACAAATATCTTCTACTTTACCTTTTTTTGTTGATACGAAAAAGTTGTTTGTGAACTTTTAGCTGCTCTTTACTCTCCCAGGGTGCCGATGGGATTTACGTAAGAAAGGCATGTGAACCACAATAAACAGTTTATGTATAATATACACAATTTAAAAATCATTTTAAGATTCGCTCACTTTGATGTGGTGATGTGTGCCACTTGACAACAGCAATCAAGCACATTCCCTGACACAAAAGTAAATGTAAGTATGAGTTTAAAAGGTTTACAAAGCACTATAAACATTGCCGGAGTGTTTGCTACAATACTTGAAAGGATTTTTGCCAGCAGAATGTGTTCTCGTGATTTAAATAAACAGGGGAACAGAGCTACAATATAGATTATTTTCTGTCTGTAATGGATCAGCTCTATCCTTTTCTGCTGATGATATCTCTTTCCCCAGTCTCTGACCTTACAGACTCGAAGCAGCATAGTTAGAGATTATTTTTCTTTAACTGAAAGAAGTGCAATTGCAATATGTCCATATCACTGTAATTGCCATAATTAATCATCACATGGCGAGAGAATATACTGAGTTCTACGAAATAAGAGATAAACAGACGCCTTCTTGCAATAGCTACAATCTACTAAATGATTTAAACATCCAAACAAAGGGTCCCATGCACATGAATGGAACAAATGGTACTTGCCAATCCTACAGCTCCTTTAATATTAAGCTAGGTACACACCTAGCGATTTTTCCTCCTGACCGACCGTTCCATGCTTTCGACCGGTCGGCCAGGAGGAAGGACTGTCGGTCGCGGCAAAAGCAGCTGCGTCCGACAGTTACCGCGCCCGATCGTGCGGTCCATAGAGGACCGCATGATCGGACGAGGTTTTCCACCATGTCCGATCGTCCTTTCGTCCGATTCGGACGAACAATCGGTCGGACATGGCTACATTCGGATGTGATAATTTCGGTCTGATCGACCGATACACTGAACTATCGGTCGATCGGACCGAAATATCTCATCGTGTGTACCCAGCTTTACTGTAAGCGTATAACCTTTAATGTGGAGATTAGCACACAGACTTGACTTCGTTCTTCCTCAGGTGCAAGTTTCACCTTACATGTTGTGCTAATCTCCACATTAAAGGTTATACGTCTACAGCAATATTAAAGGAGCTGCAGGATTAGCAAGTACCATTTTTGCTCCATTCACCTACATCGGCCCCTTTGTTTGGATGTTTTAATCATTTCATAGATTGTACAACTAAAAGTTACTTTTCTGCTTTGGTGCTCTTGTGTATTTTCATTCTGGATTCTAATATATTATTTAAGGGAGCAGTGGGCCCAATTGAATGAGCCTGCGCACTGTTTGATA
This sequence comes from Hymenochirus boettgeri, assembly GCA_019447015.1. Lineage (NCBI taxonomy): Eukaryota > Metazoa > Chordata > Amphibia > Anura > Pipidae > Hymenochirus > Hymenochirus boettgeri. The sequence continues at coordinate 355,187,325 of CM033469.1, read as the reverse complement.
AGACCTGCTGCCTGGAGTTACAGTATCACCTGTAAATTGTTGCTTTAGACCACTTGGTGGCCCCCATGGCCAGTCTTTTTTTATCTTGGATGGACATCCTAATCTTCGTTCAGTTACTTTTGAGCCATATTTTCTCTACTTGTCAATGACTGTCTTCACTTCATGAAATGTTTAATGCTTTGGATACTTTTTTTTACCCCACATCAAAGTTAATACATTTCAATAATGCAGCACGGTGGCTCAGTGGTTGGCACTCATGTCTTGCAGTGCTGAAGTCCTGGGTTCGATTCCGCCCTTGGACACATCTGCAAGGAGTTTGTATGTTCTCCCCGTGCTTACGTGGGTTCCCTCCTGGCACTCCGGTTTCCCCCACAATTATAAAGACATACTGAAGGTGTATGTGTCAAATAAATGGGGTAGATTGTTAGCTCTTGGGCAGGGCCTAATGTAAATGTATACATGTAATTGTAAGGCGCCACTGAAGATGTGGGCGCTATGTTAATCCATTATAATAATGAGGTCCCTTTCATGCTTTAAGGTGAAAAAAAAGGCTGGTCTAAAATTTTGGTTAAACCTGGTTAAACCTTCATTTGTATAAGTAATGTGTTTTAAGGTTTCAAACAATAAAAACCATTCTTAAAATAATTAATATGGAAATGGTCTCATCAACAGGATGGAACCAAGATACTATGGGCCATATTTATAAAGGCGATACCGCGCTTTAACGTTTAGTTTAATGATTGCTAAAGTGATTGTTAACTTATGATCGTTAAATCAACAACTGCGATCGTAGATTTACAATCCCCATAGAATGCCATTACGGTAGTTTACTAATGTGCGATACCATGCATTTATAAATATAGCCCAAGGTGGGCTGATTTTATCATCCCCCAGCTAAGATACACACAAAGAAAAGGCAAAGGGAGAAAGGATTATAGATGTAATGTGGGTTCGAATAGAACCCTGTTTTGAATCGAATCTGAGGGTTTCGAAGTCCCGACAAAAGAAAAGGATTATCGAAAATTGAAAGTAGAGGATTATCGGAAATCGAAAGTAGAGGATTATCGAAAATTGAAAGTAGAGGATTATCGGAAATTGAAAGTAGAGGATTATCGGAAATTGAAAGTAGAGGATTATCGGAAATTGAAAGTAGAGGGTTATCGGAAATCGAAAGTAGAGGATTATCGAAAATCGAAAGTAGAGGATTATCGGAAATCGAAAGTAGAGGATTATCAGAAATCGAAAGTAGAATCCTCAAAAGTAATGATCGATTTCGGCAACCCTCGAAAATAGAATGCAGAAGCTCGAAAACAGCCCGATCGTGAGGAAAGATAGTTTTAAAATAAGTTTTGGTTATATTTACGAGTTCCCCAGACCATTCTCTAGGTCTCTGTGTCATTTACAGTAACCTACTATTACTATTTGTCCCTCAAAATGGACAGAAACTTTCAAATATTTTTCTCCCATAGACTTCTATGGGTCCGTTTTCGAATTTCCCGGAAAATTCGAAAATGGAACGAAACACAACAGTTTTGAATATCTCTAGAGAAGATACACACAGAAAGAAGGCATGGGGAGAGAAGATGCACACAGAGAGTAGGCAGAGGGAGAGAAGATGCACACAGAGAGTAGGCAGAGGGAGAGAAGATACACGCAGAGAGAAGACAGAGGGAGAGAAGATACACACAGAGAGTAGGCAGAGGGAGAGAAGATACACACAGAGTGTAAGAAGAGGGAGAGAAGATACACGCAGAGAGAAGACAGAGGGAGAGAAGATGCACACAGAGAGTAAGAAGAGGGAGAGAAGATACACGCAGAGAGAAGACAGAGGGAGAGAAGATACACAGAGAAAGAAGGCAGGGGGAGAGAAGATACACACAGAGAGTAGGCAGAGGGAGAGAAGATGCACACAGAGAGAAGACAGAGGGAGAGAAGATACACACAGAGAGAAGATGTGAAAGCATAAAGGCTGGCGCTGGTGTTGTCTAATTTATAAAAGGAAACAATTGGAAAGGAGGACCTACTTCTTGCCACATGCAAAACATCCCCCGTTTCTACAATGTAAGATATCTTAAGGAGTGTGAGATAATAAAAACATGAACTTGGAGAAAGATAACAAGAACACCCAATGCATGTGGACAAAGGAGACTCCACTAGGCTTAATAATAGCCAATGGTAAGAAGGAACGGAACTTAATTATAGTCTCATAAACACACACCAAAAAACGAGAAAGGAAACAAATAGAGCCGAATGCTAGTTTCTCATATGTTCATTTGTGTTAATTATATTAATTAAGTAGAGTTGTTGTGGAGGACGCTTCTCCAATTTTTGTAGTAGGACAATGTCACTTTCTGGTTCGTCTTTGTTCCATACATCTTTAAATAGAATGTGAGATAAAGTATAGTAGCTATAGTGTATTAGCACAATATTATTTTAGTAAGTAAGCTGCAGCAAAATGGAAAGCAAATTGGCTTCAATATGTATGTGAGAACAAAAGTCATGAAAATAGCTCCCTGGACAGTTAAATGGGAATCACAAATTAATGTATTTACTTGTGTGAATTGTTTCTTGTGTTTATATAATTGAGTTTTTGATGATACCACTCTTACCTAGAGAGTAAGCGTGATAAAAGCCAAATTGTGTTCTAATTTCCTTAATGCAAGTCCATAGTTAATTGCATCTGAAGGATAAACTATTAAACAAAAAATATGAAATAGACTAATTAGTTTATAACATGCAATGGACTAATCCTCAGTAATGCACAATATAAAGAGAACACAATTTGAGATAGGGCACTAGTGGCAGTACAAAAAATAGTATTAATAATTTATTATGTACCTTTTCCCAATACGGAATATTTAGGGGAGGTGCTCGATAGGGATTATTAAATTACAATATATATACAAAAGAACCACAGAATCCCCTTCACAAAGAAGCAATCTGCACACTCTATATAGTAAAAGTTAAAATCCCTTATTTACCAGTCGGGACATATCTACCAAATACCTCCTAACACGTAAAAACAATAAAAAATCTAAATATACAAACAGTTACCTGTCACTCATACAAGCAGTGCCAAAGATTTCTCAAAATTATATATATATGTATACAGTAGAGTCGGTACCTCCGTCCTGTGATTGAACAGCGTATCATGTAACAATTACGTCTAATACACTCACCGTCCTAAGTCACGGGCAGGCTAAGGGACTAAATTGATCATGATGGGGCTTTAGCAGCGGATCAGAGGGAAACAATCAAAATTTGCCCTGAACAATTTGAGTGATGGATTGTTTCCTCTGAGCCGCTGCTCAAGCCCCAGCGGTGATCAACGTGATCACTGTGTCGCTGCTAAAGCCTGCACAAATCAATCAAAATTTGTGCAGGTATTACCACGCGGGAACGCGTTCCCGCGGGGGAGACCTGACACCAAATTTGATGATGTGCAGGCTTTACAGCGATCACAGTGACACTTGATCACCGATGGGGTTTAGACAGCGGATCAGAGGAAACAATCCATCACTCAAATTTGTGCAGGTCAAATTTTGTTTGTTTCCTTGATCCGCTGCTAAAGGCCCCATCGTGATCAAGTAGTCCTTGCCTGTCCAGTGACTTTTAGGCTGTGAGTGTATTAGACGTTAATTGTTACATAGAGACTGCGTTGTTCAATACACAGGACGGAGGTACACTATACGGTATACATAAAGATATAATTTGATAAAATCTTTGCACTGCGTGTATAGATGTGACAGGGGATAACATGTTATGTCTATATTAGATTTTTTAATGTTTTTAACGTGTTAGGGGGGTATTTGGGTAGATATGTCCCGGAGTTAAATAAGGATTTTACTTTTTACTATATAGAGTGTGCAGATTTGCTTCTTGTGAAGGGGATTATGTGGGTCTTTTGTACGATATATTGTAATTTATAATCCCATCTAGCACCTCCCCTAAATATTCCAGTATTGGGAAAGGGTAATAATAAATATTAATACTATGTTGACATGCACTAGTGCCCTAATCTCAAAATTTGTTCTCGTTATAATGTGCCTTAATGAGGGATTAGTCATTGCAATGTTATAACTTAATTAGTCTATTTCATATTTTTGGTTTAATCGTTGTATCCTTAAGATTGGCAATTACTATGGAACTTGCATTAAGGAAATTTAAGAAACACAATTTGGCTTTTAATAAAGCTGTAAATCTCAGGTAGAGTGGATCCACAAAAGAAATCAATTATATAAACACAAAGAAAACAATTCACACAAGTAAATACATTAATTGTGATTCCAATTGTAAAACATGTTCAGGTAGTACTAGTTTCATTGAGCTTTTTTCTCAACAACATATTTAAGCCAATTGCTTCCATTTTGCGGCAGGCTTACGTAATTCTAAAATAAATTGTTAATAGCACTATAGATAACTATACTTATCTCACATTCATTAAAGACTGTATGGAACAAAGACTCAAGACTAGAAGTGACTATCCTATTACAAAAAATGGAGAAGTTCATCCAGAAAAATCTAACTTAATTATCTAATGTAACCAAGCGATAGAACATAGGGAGAAGAAATAGCATTTCGGCTTGTTTCTTTAATGAGACCTGCGTTCTCCTTTCTCTTGTTTTTGGTTGTTTATTGAGATATAATTAATTCATTTCATTCCTTCATTGCTTTTATTTAAGCCTAGTGAGTCTCCGTTGCCACACATTGGGTGTTCTGTTCTTTTCCAAAGTTATGTTATTATCTCACATACCATTGAAAGATTTCCTTAGCTCTTGTGTACCACAGCCCAGTAGCAACGGGGAGGGATGTTGGTAACTGTGCAAAAAGAGTAGGTCCCCTTTCAATTGTTCCTTTTATAATTAGACAAAACACAGCCCCAGCCTTTATGATTCCACAATTCGTACATTCTCTTCATCACTGGGAAGTAATTATGAGATATGAAGAACAAATGGGAAGAACTCCAATGAATACACCCCCCCCCAAGAGCCAAAAGTGCACCCTTTAATGTATGTAAACATAGTGGATTAGTCTTTTTTCTATCAGTGTAAGGTTCCGTAACATACTTCTAAGTGAAAGATTTAATTATTACCTGTGAAATGGGCTGTCGCCAGTTGCACGTAAGAGCTGGGGCGGCATTAGACATTGAGGGTCCTGGCCCAGAACAAAAACCTGGTTTCAATCTGGAAAATGCAGTTTTTCAAAAATTCCGACAAGAAAAGGGAACTGTGGTATCAAATAGAGTTTTCTCTATTGGAAAGAAATCTCTCATAACTTGAAAAAATATGTGGAGTCTGTTAGTTTCTCCGGATCTTAAGTTTTAAGGCGTAAGTTAACTTAATTGTCTGTCCTGTCGGCTGAATCGGTGACAGGCACATGCAATGAGTGTGTAAAAAAGTACTCCCCCCCCCCCCCCAAAAAGAAAAAACCTAAAAAAATTGATCTTTCTGAGATAGTTAAGCCCCCCATAGATGAGATTGAAAAGTTTTGAGCGATTTGGCAAATGGGCCTAAGATTGAACGAAATACAACAGTGGCAAGATCCAACATTGAGAATGGGGGCAGACCAGGGTTCTTGTGATGTCACAGCTCACAGTGTAGCAGGAATTAAAAAACACCTTTTAAACTGCAAATAACTTTGTAAAGACTGCAGATAAGAAGCATGATCCTGGAGTCATTTTAAAGGTAGGGCCGTGCCTCTTATTGAATAAGGGAACTGGTATGGATACCACAGTTTTCTCTTTAGAGTCTGATTTTATAATCTAAATGATTCTCGTTTTTGACAGAGGTTTGTAGATTGTTCTGGATTGGCAAAGTGTGTACTCTGTAATGAACAGGATCATAGTTTACAGGTGCGAATTGTATTAGCTTAGGAAATGTAGGCCAGAGCTGCATTTCTAAGAAGCTTAATTATAAAAAAAAACCCATGTGAAGATTTTGCTGGCCACCGCTTGCTTCATTGATGTAGTCTTACACATTAGCTTTTTACACATCCGACATGCTAATAAGTCATTGAGGAAAGGCATTCATGCTTTGAAGACAAAACTTCGGCGTGGCTATAAAGAAGATAATAGGATTATGTACCAAGAGGAAACATTCATGGTCTTCTACAAAAACATGATTCCAGGTATGTAATCTGCAGTACAGGTATAAACTTTATAGTTAATGTTGTTTAACAAAAAGGTAAAGATTAATACAATTAAAAAAGATTCTAATTAATCTAATTAAGAAGTCAACAGTTCACTGGAAAATTATTCACCTCTCCATATACTTGTATTTATATTCCTCATAGCAATATTTCTAGGTAAGGTTACAGTTCAGGTATAAAAATTGATTTTTGATAGTTACTTTATTCAGTTAACATTAAGAAAGCTGTAATTCAGCTGATCTTGGAACAATGGGGAAATTCTATTTGGCGGTAAGTGTTGTAATAACTGGTTATGTCTTGTATTTGGGCTTCTTGTATGTGTGATGTGTTGTTTATAAAATCAATTGAAATATTGTCATTTACACTATTTTAAATAAATAGTACAAGAAATTATGGTATGGTTGAGCAGTGTTCCCGCCCCACCACGTTCGCTATCGTATGTTGTCCCTCCCACTTGAGGATTCTGTAAGCTCTTCGGGGCAGGGATCTCTATCCTAATTTGTCAAGGCACGCCTTACTTATTTTCATATATGGATATATTGTATTCTTAAACTTTTTTAATGTAAATTACATGTATTGAGTATAATGGACGTGCACTTTATTCCCCTTGTTTGTATAACTCAAATAACAAGAATTGTTGGACAGCACTCCAATTAGGCTCATTTACAAACTACATTTAGTGGAAGTGCTACTGATCTGTCAAACATATACAAAACAAACATAGAGAAAAGTTATCAATGCACATTCCTAGGCCCCATAAATATCATATTATCTGCACCACTGGCATACTTTATAAAAAAGGGGTTTTAGTTACATTACTGTGATCACATGAATGACAAGCCTTCCAACCCACGTCAAGGTAACCCCAGTCTGGAAGGTCCTCACTTCTAACTCTCAATTCGTATACTTCGCAATTACGCTAGCACACTTTTGGCATCTCATTCTGACACACGGATCAATATATACAGGCTTCTCTCCCTTCACCCCTCAGACTACTGTGGCTTGTTTCAAATGAGGGAAGAGGCCATCCAGTGGTTTATCAGGCATCGGACCTTCCCATTAAGGGGGCGTGGTGGTTGGGCGGTATGCTTATTACCAAATGAGCAGGGCTTACACATACAACCTATCAGTATGTCTTGATGATTGTGGGGGAAACGGACGGTGCCCGAAGGGAAACCCAGCGCAAGCACGGGGAGAACATACCAAACTCCGTCTGTACATGTGTCGACAGTGGATTCAAAACTCCTAAAAACTTAGCGCGGCAAGGATTCAGCAAAACAGAAACTCTGGACGGAAGACTATCATAACAATCCCGGCCAGGCACCAATCTTACTCCCCCAGACTGCGCCAGCTAGGCCCATGGGTACCCCTGACCACAGTGCCAAGGACAGCAGGACAACACCAAAGCAGGGTATGTCCGACAGAAAGGCTCAGACTAGTGTTTACACCACATACATATAATACAACAGGAGATGTATGTAGGTACAGTTGGCGGACAAAGAATATCAGAATTAAAAAACTACTAAAAATCAATGTCTGAATAGGCATGGAGGGATAGTTGAAAAGATCATTTGCAAGTGGTATAACATGTGCCCGTGTGTCAAAACCCTACACAAAGTGCGCTAACGGGAGTTTACCAGTGGAGTTTAAAAAGGCATCACAGTGTATGTGACGGCAGATGCGGTAAGCCTCACCATAGCACCAAACAGGGCTCTCCGGAGCTTCTCGGCTGCTAGCACCTATCTTAGCCGGTCTCTGGTAGACATCCTTTATACCAGTATCCATTTGAAGTCAAGTGTCACGGTTACCATTGACGTCACCGAACGTCTGATAGAGCACGGAGACCAGGCCGAATTCTTGGCCAAATAATACACGGTCCCGCGTCGAGGATCAGCGAAATTTTTCGAAAAAATTCGGAAAATCACGCGGCGGCCCATTAAAATGAAAAATACCCTTGAAATTAGCGAGATTTTTCGTATTTTCGAAAATTGGCCAAAAAAATACGGGAGGAAAAAAACCTTAGTATTTTCGGAAACAATACGATATTTTTGAAATCATTAGCTTAATTGTTTTATTATCCTCCGTAATTTCGAAATTTCGGAATACGGATTTAATGGAAATAAGAGAAAAATCCTGTATTTTCGAATTTTTTAAATTTTCGAAATTACACGTTTTCTAGTATTTTCGAAAATTCTTCAAAATGACCCCCGGTCGGAACACAATCGTACTTTTCCGAAAATTTTTGAAAATACTAAAAATCCGCAATCGGAAGTTCGGAAAGGCGGAAAATCCGGAAAAATCCATATCCGCCGTTCGCGACGGGATAAACAGCGGCGGATCCGGGTTACGGGTCCGCGCGAACCGGCATCCCTACTGAGCACAGCTCTTAAGCCTGCCATGGACGAGTGCGCTGTTGGTCATGTACGTAACTGTATTATCGCTGCTATTCTAAGTTTCGGGATCTCAGAAGGATGCAGCCGGACAGCTTTCTATACCCTAATATCACATTAATTAAACTGCAACAGTAAGCTGCTATTTCAAATAGTTTCAGAAGAGGTAATAACTATATACAATGTTCACAATAGACATATCTCAAAATGCAACAATGTGTTGATTAAAGAAGTTTCAGGTGTCATACACTTTTATGTGACAGAATGCGGGCATTTATCATGATTTAGTTAAGCATTCACGGCAGTAACATTGAATTCCAGTTCCACACTGTTCTGTTCTGTACATCAAGAGATTCTACTTACGGGACCAATCCAAAGTATCTATAAAATAGTTTTTCAAGAGTTTTTCAAAAGTTACACCGTTCATTTTCGGAACGGAATATCGAAAATTACCGATGATATCGAGTTAAGCCAGAGGTTTTAGGTTTAAATAAAATAACAACCGTTACCATGCTTCTACTCGAGTCAGGTCCACGAAGCTGCACTCCAGGATGCATCGCCGTATCCTATGGCCAAATCGGTTGCCGCACGATGGGTGACGGCCTGTGGTATTGCCGGCTGGATGTCACTATCGGCAGCCAGGCTGTGATTGAGGCGCCGAGTTATCGGAGTCACCGGCAAATCACAGCTTACCGTATCCAGCGTGCGCAGCCGGAGTCCATAGGACGACGCGCATCATCCTGGAGTGCAGCCGGTAAGGACGGCAAAAGTCCACAAGAACTTACCGCTCTCAGTGTGCGGTCAGCCGGATTTGAGCCATAGGAGACAGGCGATCATCCTGGACGTGCAGCTTTGGGTAAGACCAAGGGGGGACTCCAACAAACTGGGGGGACTCGTCAGGGAGGGAGGGAATAGGGCATGTCACTACATGCACTCACATGAGTAGTCAGACTTCGGGGTTAATGACCCAACTGGGGGGACTCTCAGGGGCGAGGAGAGTACAAAGAGAGGAAGGGACCTCGGACATTAGTACCTACTGACGTCAATCAGATTTTCCGTACTTTGTTTAGGTAAAAAAGGGGTATCCTCGCTTTTAACTGGTGTCGGCTTATACTCGAGTATATACGTACAACAAAAGTCCCCTTTGCAATTCCCAGAAAATCCAGTTCCAACTGTTCAATTATACACGATAATACTTCTGCTAAGTGTGAATAGGTATCCAAATTGATCAGGCAATACGAAAGAGGTAAAGAGATAATATCCAAGATAGTCAATATGGGTCCTACATATTAGCTACCCCTGTAAAATCCACACCTTCCAGTTCTTCATCAATACAGGAAGGGACTTCATGAAAGGTAATGGCAGGCGTACAATGTGAATCACGAGAATCAAGTAGGTAAAAATAGTATAAGTAAGTCCAAAAATGGTCTGAGTGTAGATACGATGACCGTTTTTTATAATGGGTTCAGACCCGCTTAAACAGAGCTAAAGATGTTAAAAGAGATAACACTGAGGATCAAATTAGATAAACACAGTGAGCTCCCAGTCTTCATTTAACCCCATTTGGGGATATGTGCCTATAGTGTCTATGATCCATCTTGCTTCACACTGCAATAACTTTCTTTCGACTTTGCCCAACTGGTTAGGTTTTAATTGTTTCGCCTCGTCTTCTGGCTAAGCCTGATGTTAGAAAGATGATGAATTCTCCTTCTTTAATTGGCTGACAACGTCTTCCTATATACATCTTTTACAATGGGCAGTAACAACAGTATATGATGTTCCGTCTTAACCATTCATTGTATTATCTTATTTTAAATTTGTTCTTAGAGTGTCCAAATGTGTTGGTTACTGATAAGATGTTTGACATAGGTGACTTCTCCAATGGTAGGAACCTGTTAATCTTATTACCAGAACCAGTCGTACAACCTTCTGGTAAAGTGGCTACCTTCGCATATCAGACAAATTCTGTCCCTTTGAGCAGTCTGCTGGGTGTTATCACAACGGTGCCAGATCCCTTTGTCAGATAATATCAAGTGTTTTGTGAGTTTATCAACAAATTCCCCTAAGAGGTTCCTTATCTCTCATGCCACATATATGAAAATGTCATCTGATCACAATGTAGCCAAGTTGTACATGCTTCATACATAGGTTCCATGGTGTCAATAAAAATTGCTCCTCCTAGCCCACCAACCCAGGAACAGGTGGTGTAAAAGAGGGGGAACACACTTTGCACCCATGGCAGTCCTGTTGTCTGCCTGTAGTAGACGCCATCTTACATAAATGACTGTGGTTGTAACACATAGTTCAAAACAAAAGACTGATAAAATCATGCCTCTGCATGCATACTATGACTGGGCTGTACCAAAAGAAGTACTTTACCGCTTCTAGACTCTATCATGATTGTTTTAGGTGTACAACGGGTTCTACATCACAAGTCATGAGATAGCTCTCATCATTCACCTCTAAGTTGGGAATTTTTTGTAATGAAATCCGATGTATCTCTAAGGATATGAACATAAGACGTCAAAACACGGTCTGCAAAAAAGCGTCTATCATTGTAAACAGGCTTGTTCAAAGATACTTCTAGGACCTGAAATTATTGGCCTACTGTGGTTTGTTGACCAACCGATTTGTGGACATGGTAAAATGTGTGCATCCTGGGGAATTCCACCCATAATATTCATTCCTTCTTGCGGAGTAATATGATCACGATATGCAGATATCAAATCAACCTCCGTAATTAGTTTTGGAAGACTGATAGTTAAGGGACACTTGGTAAACGTCATCAATGCCTCTCACAAAAATAAAGATCAGTAGGCCATAGTACAATATTGACCCCCTTTGTTTGATCTTTTGATTTCTACACCCTCAAGGTAGAAGTTTAACTCATTAAGCGCCCATCCATTTTTCATCAATTTCTTGTGTCATGCAACGATGGATGTTTCCAACACTGGAAGATCAGACAGATTTAGATTTGAACATGAAATACATGTAGGATGTAGTAGGAGGTCAAGATGGTTTAGGTGCACAGCCACTCATTTTCTATGTTCAAATAGAGTGCCATAAGACGAGATCCTCCTAAAGAAAAGACAAAGGTCCTTCATAAGGTAGATTTGCCTGCATGTTGGGTATAATGTGCAAATTATGATAGCACATATAAACGTACAATAACATAAAGTATGTTAGCAGCACATGGGTTGAAAAATGTTGTTTGGTTAAGTCAGCCATCTAGTCCACCAGCCACTGAAACAGGTAGGTAAACTTGAGGTCTATCTAACAGTAGCTGGTAATTGAGGGCTACTATCTAACAGTAGTAGTGAACTTGAGGGCTGATATACAGTGGCTGGTGAACTTGAGGGCTGATTTAACAGTGGCTGCTGAACTGAGGGTTAGCAGCTCATTATTAGGTAAGACCCCACCAGTTAATCAGCCGGTGGTCAGTCAGCCCTCCAGTATTACCATCTCCACAAGAAGATACACAGGGGATCTTTATTAAGCTTGTCTCAGGCACCAAAAGGTCTAGAGAGCGACCTCGGAGCCAGTACAATTGTCCGTGCATCTTTTTTGGTAAACAGATTCGAAGGAAGCCAAATGTGTACGGGGCCTTTACTTGTTAGGAAGGGCGAGCCTGATACACACAACTGAAAAAAACCTAATACTCTATACATCCATTTGTAAAAACATGTGCTTTTTGGGCTAGGCCACACTGGCATGTTTCTCACGCATCATATTTTGCGATCTGTTAGTGCGTGTGAATCGGCTATACACAGCGTATCACAAAATGGGTGGTCACATCCATTTTGAAGGTACATGTGATCACAAATTTTGTTTGCGAATAGCTATGCACTTCGATTACGGATATTACAGAAATTGCAGCGCATTTTAATGCACTTGAAACACACAAGCGTTGTGTGCATTAACGCTGGTTACATGCAATACTATAGTGTGGGCCACAGCCTTTAACTATTATTATTATTATATATCGCCAACATCTTCCGTAGCGCTTTGCATTACATGTATATCAGTATTGGCTAGAATCCTTGAGCGTAATAAAAACTCATTTAAAAAAAAAAATATTTTAAAAGTTTCTTCTTTTGTTTCTATCTCAACTATAATTAAAAATCTTTAATAACTGTACCCCCAAATGGAAATGTCTTGCTATCGGTACTTTGGCCTGAAAATGAGTTTCTAGTTCATTATAAAAAGAATTAACTTTTCATTTCCTTGTTGTTAACTAGGTAAGCAATAGAAGATTGCCTTCTAAAGCTTACCGGGAAATAATTATTTAATCGTTTGTAAATGGCAAATTCATTGTGAATATTAACTCCAAGGAAATATTAATTTACCATTTGTCTTCAATAATAGATGAGGTAATGGATAGAATTCTCATTTAAAATGCAGAATTCACACCGTCATTTAAATGGCAATAAACTGGCACAATGAAAAGTATTTATCTGCAGAATATAAACTAGATGAAGCATCGATCTTAAATGGCAATTAACTGTCTCAAGCCAGAGGATTAGGCGTTTGTGTATATAAATGTGGCATGTGTGGGATCTAGTGGACATGTATTTGTTTATATGTCTGTCTTTCCTTGCTTATTTCCATCTTTGATATTTTCTTTGTGATATTTCTTTATTCTTGGATTGGGAAGTCACCTATAGAGATGGACTAGAACGCGAACCGAGTTTCAGCCTACTATTCGATGTTCGACAGGACTTGGACTTCTCGAACTACCCGGACCCGGATTTTCGATATTTTCCAGAATTTCGAGAATGTATCGAAATGTTCGAAAGTTCGACGGTGTGGGATTATGCAAGTAAAAAATGTCTATTATACCTATACGCACAGTAAATATATCGAATTCTAAATCCGTGAGTAAAATGTCTATTATACCAATACGCGAGTAAATATAGACATATCGAAACAGAAAAAAAATGTGTTCAAACATAATTACAATACCGTAAGATCGAAATCGATCGCAGACAGTCTATACCAATGAACAAGTAAAATCGAATCCACAGTATAAATGTCTATTAACCTATACCAGAGTAAATATCGAATATCGAATCCACAGTAAAATTGTCTATATATACCAATACCCGAGATATCGATATCGATCGCAAGTAAAATGTCTATTATAACCAATACACAACGTAATACTCGAATCCACAATAAAATGTCTATTATAACCAATACACCGAGTAAATATCGAATCCACAAGTAAATGTCTATTATACCAATACCTGAGTAATATTGAATATCGAATCCGCGAGTAAAATGTCTATTATACCCAATACGCGAGTAAATATTGAATATCGAAACCCACGATAAAGATGTCTATTATACCACATACGCGAGTAAATATCGATATCGAACCCCACGCGTAAAATGTCTATTATACCTATACGCAGTAATATCGAATATCGACACCCACGAGTAAAATGTCTATTATACAATACCGAGTAAATATCGAATATCGAATCCACAAGTAAAATGTCTATTTATACCAAACGCGAGTAAATATTGAATTCTCGAATCCACGAGTAAAAGTCTGTTATACAAAATACGCGAGTAAAATTTGAATATCGAATACCGCAGTAAAAATGTCTATATACCACAATACCGCGTGTAAATATCGAATATCGAATCCACAAGTAAAATGTCTATTTATACCTATACGCGAGTTAATATCGAATATCGAACCCACGAGTAAAATGTCTATTATACCAATACGCGAGTAAATATTGAATTCTCGAACCACGAAGTAAAATGTCTATTATACCAATACGCGAGTAAATATTGAATTCTCGAATCCACAAGTAAAATGTCTATTATACCAATACGCGAGTAAATATCGAATATCGAATCCACGAGTAAAATGTCTATTATACCATACGCGAGTAAATATCGAATATCGAATCCACGAGTAAAAGTCTATTATTACAATACGCGGAATAAATATCGAATATCGAATCCACGAGTAAAATGTCTATTATACCAATACGCGAGTAAATATTGAATTCTCGAACCCACGAGTAAAATGTCTATATAACCAATACGCGAGTAAATATTGATTCTCGAGATAAACAAGTAAATGTCTATTATACCAATACGTGAGTAAATATCGAATATCGAATCCACAAGTAAAATGTCTATTATACCAATACAAGCGAGTAAATTATCGATATCGATCCACGAGTAAAATGTCTATTATACCATACGCGGAGTAAATATCGAATCCACGAGTAAAATGTCTATTGTCGTTCATAGGGATATTATCGACGAATGTTCGAACGCGAGAGCTCGAAAGTCGCCGCGAGTGAGAGTAAAATTGATCTTTCGAATGTCCTGGATATTCAAACATGTTCCCCAGACCATTTCCCAGGTCCCACAGCCATTACATAAGTTACCATGAGTATTTTAATTGTTTTCATTCAAACTTTTAGAACTATTTTACTCCCATTGGACTTTAATGGGTCCATTTTTCGAACTTTCAAATTTTTCATATAGTTCAAAAGTTCGAAAAAGGAACCGAACTTTCCAAAGTTCTGATCATTATAGTCCACCTACTACAACTCCATGGAAAACGTCTATGTTCTTAATTACAGACAAGTTACTTGAGTACTAAATTGTGCTATTTATTGCCATTAGAGTGGACCTAAAACCGTTTTAACCACCGCTTTTCACGGATCCACCGGAACTCAGCTTTGCGGATTTTCACATTTTTCAGATTTTTCTGAACTGTTTCGATCGAAAGAATTTTGCGAATTTAAAAATCAGAAATATCTAATATTTCTGAGCATTTGCAGTTTTTCATTAAAATTAATAAAAATTTTGTACAACATTTGGGCCTTTAACTGCAATTGACGTCAATGGGTACGCTTGTGGATTTTCAATCCCCCCCCAAAATATCACCCATATTTACAGTTATTATGCTACAGTAGGGGTGGACCATTACAAGGATATGTATCACTTTTTCTTTAGCGCTTCAATAATCCATTTATAGGTAATATACAGCATTACCAATTGTATAGCAGGCTTGCTTCAAAGTCATTCTGCCTTGCCCTCTGCCTGTCCCCTGACTTTTCCCATTAGTCCTATGAGCCCACTGGATGACTGAGTTCCTACCTTGCTACTACTGCTTCAGAAAAAGGTATGGGTCTGATAAATTAAAACAACCAACCTGTGTCTTGCTAACTGTGCCTGCAGCATCCAATCAGATGTTATCTTATTACAGAAACCTAGTAAATGGCTACCACTGATTGGCTGCCTGCAAATTAACAACAAACACAATGGCAAACTAGGAATTACTGGGCCCCCAGCCAATCTTTGATGTGGCTTTTTTTGGGATTTTTTGGGGAGAAGGCTATATCGTTACAGGAAAAGTAAGAATATGGGGCCCCATGGCTCCCCCTACCAGAGGTTGCTTCCCTGCTCCCCTAGTAGTATTCCCTCTCCCCATCTCTTATTGTACCAACCTAAACCTAATTACAGACATGCAATTGCACACTCCAGTGCCAAAGCCGAACTACACTACGACATTTAGGCTGACAATTAATTTCAGCCAGCCAAATCAACAACAAACCTGATTCAATCCCATATAAACAAAACACTACTGTATCTAGCTTTAGTCCTCAATATAATGCTTCCCCTCACTGTCCCCAGTGGCTCTGCTGGCTTTCTTTCAATCTGATTTTTAAGGACAGTAAACCCTAAATGACCAATTATCAAGGTATCAGCCATGTCACTAAATACAACTAGTATTTCACAGTGAGGTCATTATCTATAGCTACCAACTAGAACCGAGCCTCAACACAGATTTAAGAAAAAAATAAAGAAACAAAACAAGAAAAAAAACTACATCATACATTTGGGGTTGTACCAAACCTGAACCCTGATTTGGCTCATTTCAACCAAATATCAAAGTTGAGCTAAGGCAAATTATCAGCACATGCAGTTTATATTTTCTTGACTGAAATGAAAGCGGAAAGGGTGAGTGATGAGTTTAAATGATTAGCTACCAGGGAGTCAGAATATTTTATTTACTGTACTTTTTGCAAATAAAAAAACATTACTTCTGACACCTGAAGAACATTAGCATTCCTTTTCCTTAGCTGTAATTTTCAGGTTGTGGCATGCAATGCAGTATAGGTAGGACGGGTTCAGATGCCAGAGATTTTTGAATGATCCCATTGTTCCATTGAGTCCTTTAGTAACCTTGGCTAAGCCTGCCTTGGCTGGGAAACAAGGAGGTGAATTTTGAAGTTATTATGCATTACAAATTATAAACTGTGTTGGCAGATCTCATTTTGGGTATAAGGTGGTTTATATAAAAAAACATTAAGACCCATTCCAAAATCCACCCCTCCAGAAAGCCCCAAGGCCTATTTTTCAGTAGTTACCATAAGGATATTAACAGGGTATTCAATAAAAGTTTTATGTTTAAATGTGCTAATTTATACCCCAACCAATCAGTACAACATTTGAAAGCTAAACGATTAGTTGGGGCAAAAAGCACCCATTTTAAGCAAAAGAACATTGAATCGTAGTATCCTTAGGCAAGTAAAAGTACAGGAGAGACGCCCCTAGTGGGCAAATCAATTCTTCATTTTTGTTCAAGGCAATGCAAGAGGAGTGTCAAAGATAAGAAAAGGGAAGGCTAAACATCTTCCAGGATCCCTCCAAGAGACACCAGAGACTCACACAAGCACTCCGACAGCCTCAACACAGACACAGGCCACAGCAGGTAATTAGAATTTCAAACACAAACTTTAGTCATCCGATAGCTTCTCAATTCACTTAGCTCTTAGCCACTATGCATCACACCCTAACACCTGGCTGTGATATGGTAATTAGAATTTTCCAGGGTACATTTTGCACAGATTCTTGTACAAGTCATTCTGAATTGAGAAACCAGTCGGAGACTAGCGAAACGTCTTCAAGAACTACATTTCAAGTCCAGTTGATCTAATTGAATACAACAGATATACCATGACCTGGATGAATGAGAACCTTCACAAGCATATAGTAAAAGAAAAAACTCAAAATAAAAGCATTTACACCGCAGTGTGGAAATTGGCCATCCAGAAAAACTCTCAACCACTTCCTGGAATAATAAGTGCAGTGTCTTTATTCGTGCAAATAAACTGAGATTATTTTAAAACATAAAAATTATATAGAATGCATCTGTTGCTGTGATGCAGAAGTTAGGCAGTAATCAATGCATTTCGCTTGTTTATGCAGCTTCCTCGGGAGTATTATAATCAGATATATTAATACTCCTGAGGGAAGCTGCTAAAACAGCAAAGTATAATGTTTTTTTATATTGATGTATCACAATTTTAAACTGAATTGGACACTTTTTAATACTATATATTTTTATCTTTTACTTATCACGTTATGGTGGCCATAGATGCTACAATCCGTGGGTCGTACGATTAGCTTGCCGTTCGGACAAAATTTTTTCAACTGGCCCAATGGGAAAACCATTGGAAGATCATTGAAATAACTTTCAATGATCATCAATACACAATCCGACGGTCGAGCGATATCGGGATATCAGATATCGTACGACCGTGATCTAAGAGTCTATGGCCACCATAAGGGACACAGTGCGCAGACACACAAGCTACCTAAATACCTAAATTGTGTGTATATATTTGTAATCCATTTAAATCTGCCTTGACTGAAATATACATCATACCCATAAGTTTCACGTATTGTAAGAATAGATTTGTATAGGGAAAAGAATGTGGTGCACGTACCTGCTACAGCATGTGGACGTGGCTTGTTGTGGTTGGCGTTGTTTGCTGAGAATGGCGCGATGCTTAAAACACATGAATGAAATATTTAAGGAAATTTGCACCTACAGCCAGCAGGAGATAAAAAAATGTTAGAAATTTAGTCCAAAGACTAAGTCTCAAGTTTAGACCATGACTTGATATAAAAACGGTCCTAATAATAAACTGAAATCGTGGTCCGAATTCTTCAGAATTAAGGCTTCGTACACACAATGTGTTACAAACGTCGTCTTGCCTGATAATCATTTCGTATATAGATGCTTAGTTGGCCAAAACACGTGTCATATTATCAACGAGGCCTGACTGAATGGCTGTTTGGCTGACCAAGCACCTATACACGAATGATTGTCAGACGAAAAGGCAATCGTTGGTGTGTGCTCACACTCATGCTTTGGTCCTCGTCTGTATAATCGGATACGTGTACAGACCTTAAATCCTTCTGAGCACAGAAAGACTCAAGATTTAAGAATAAATCAGGGTCAGCCTTAGCCACCTACCTGCTAAGGCGAGACTCAAGATCATCCCTCCACCACTCACCAAAATATATTTTGCTCCCTCCACCCACAGGGCTCAACCAAGTAAGTCACGTGGCATGGTGAGAGCTGATCTCTAGTGATACAATTTTTTTAAGGAAAAGATGACAACAATGGTTCCTATTAGAGATGGCCGAACTTCTAAAGTTTGGTTTTTTTGCGAACTATAGAATTTCAGTAAAAGTTTTAACATTCTATAGTTCGAAACGAACCAATTAAAGTCAATGGGAGAAAATAGTTTGAAAAGTCTGGTTACCCTTTTATTTTAACCTTTTTTTATTGATTTTCTTATTTGAATTCCACACCATCGTTGCCCAGTTTCCTGACGTGTTAGTGGGGTAAATGTTCCACCTTGCCCCTATGTGCGGATGCCCATGCATATAGACTCTGCACTATCCTAGCTTCTCTGCTCAAAGAAACCTTTCACAAAGTGAAATCCTGTTACACTAATTCAATGATCCAATGTAAAAAAGTAATTAAGGACATTTCCGACATGCGTGTTACCTTGATGTGGTTGGAAGGATTTTATTCATGTGTCTAAAATTTCAAACATGGCCTCGCACTGACTGATTTTGCTAAAAAATTAAAAATTGTTCTTGAGTGATTGAAAATCACAGACAATAACCAATACACAGCCCAATACACAGCCCAATACACCAATACACTGCAATATTGACCAGGGCAATGACTGTACAGAATTATTGACCAGTGTGTACCAGACCTAAGAGAATTTTTCAAATCTTGCCAAATTATTAAATGTCAGCACATTTTTGAATCTATGTTGATGGAGTTAAATGAAAAACTATTAAGCTCACTTAGGTAAAACAATTCAACTCAAAAACAAACATGGGACTATCCAAAAGCTTCACAAACCTCAATATAGGATCGGCTTGTGTGTGGCTTAGATGAATTGGAGCATTGATCCTTCAACAATCACTAGGAATACCGTATGTGTGTGTGTGTGTGCGTGGTGTGTATGTACAGTTATATATATATAATTTATATTGTTAAAGGACAAATCTACTGTGAAAATTTACATTTTTAGAAAAAAATTAACTGGGGCGAGGAGGTAATATGATTATTCTCAACTCCAAATATTGTTTGTTTGAGAGCGCAGCAGAGCAGATACAGTTTTATTTGCCAGTTTAGTGCCCTGGGCCTTCCTGTATAAAGATTAATAAGCCTTGCGAAAGCAGTTTTCTTCATGCTGCCGATTGTCATAGAAATTATATTGGGAGGTACAAAGCTACCAATCCTACCTCCCGCCCGGGACTTTTCATTTTAACTGTTTTATTTAAAAAAATACTTTATACGCGCTATAGTTTTCCTTTATAATTATTGTATTTTATCCCATGGACTCTGTAAACAACATTAAAAATTTACCACGTTAAAAAAAGTTTCTAACTTAACTTTTTTTAATGAGAAATCTAAAGTTAATACGGCGATTGGAATCTATTTATCATGCACACAGACATGAAATCATTCCATGGTAATCATTTTCCCCCTGACATTTGCTTTATTGATTGCTCTGCTTTTTTCTTCTAATCACTTTTCATCTGCGAAAACAAGCATCAGAACTATGTAGTGAATATCCACATTTAATCCTTTTTAATGTCTCTGCAGGGTTTGACATCCAACTCCCATTTACAATCTTATTCTATTTTCCATGACATATCGGTAAGCTACAGTAATATGGCAAACGGTTGGAAGTAAGAGTCCTGTAAGGCCAGACAAGCATTCTAACATGTTACGTGATCATTTGTCCATTGGGTATAGTATAATGGCTTCTGTGGTTGATGTTTCATTCATTAATGTGAAAGGCAGTGGCTCACCTATAATAGTGAAACATAGGCAAATAAATATTCCCTGAGCAGATTTCTACCTGTAAGTTTTGTTTATAAGTTCAGGAAATATCGGCCCTCCCAGATTGTGAAGCTTTTATGACAGACTTGAATTCATATTAATAGGATAAATCTAGTTTATGTTTATCTTTAATGCTCTTGCCAAGGAAAATACAATATAAATTAATAATAAAACACGTGGGGTGGACTTTGTGATGGTTTCACATAAGAAACATATATTTGCAGCTTTGAAACGATTTCTACATGAACCCTTGTGTTAGGAATTTAGAATAATATCGTCCCTCCCTCATTCTAAAGCTTTATTGAGAGACTCGGAATATCATGTTTATCAAACGCAATCCAGTTTTCCTTTGTTCCTAATGTGTCTTGCCAAGTCGAAAAATTGTTTATGGTTTCACATAAGAAACATTACAAATGCAAACGCGAGAAAACCGTGGTAGATTATACTGCCTGAACCCAGGTAACTACTGAACACACAGGCCATTTATTTACCACATGACCGATTTTACATGTTCTTATTCTAAAAGGACATTGTGAAAATACAAATTAATATTAAAATGTATCTCCACCCTAAGCCTGCAAAATATATAATGTAGGGTACCCCAACCCTAAACTCCAACTTTAAATCTCTAGAAGAGCATCTAAATTTCGCTGCCTTTTTTGCTACTTCCGAGAACAGAGCAGAAGGGGCTGGACCAGCAGCCGCATCTGTAATTGGCTGAGAGTCCATCACAGTGCGGCTACCATTTAGCAGAGAGAGCTGAGGGAACATGGTCGTGTAAGTACATTTCGGGGCTGTTTTAGATGATTTAAAGCTAGCTTAGGGTTGGGGGGCTTGCCTACCTTGTATGAAGGGGGAGAGATCCACTGTGCATGCCAGTGTCATCTTAGAGGAGCAGGAACTGGCAGGTACAGATTACACACAGAGAGGCTCCTACTCTTCGATATTTTTGGTCTTTCACAGGCCTGCAGGAAAACCAGTAGGAGCAGAGGAGAAAGGTAAGGATCTTTTAACACTACACATTGGGCATAAAGTAGGAAAAATTTTAGTTGAGGGTGGACATTCCCTTTAATGGGCAATTCCAATTGTATATAGGTTACCCCTCTCACCCCACCCCAAACTGCAATAGTTTGGTTGAAGCTGAAACAAATAAGACTAAACTAAATTGATGCACAGTGTGCTGTTACCCCTCTTCCTGCTTCCTGGTTCTTCCGGTTCGAAACTGTCCACTATGGATACAAATCAAACTTGATGGTCTGTTTGTTGAAATACTTCTTGACTGTTTTGGCCAAAGAAAATTCTACAGTAAGCACCAATTTGTGCCGCATGTGACACTATTTACTTAATTTGCAAATGAAATCTCGGGGAAATGGCAGATCCCTGTTTTATGGTAAAAATGGATACAACCATTCAATAAGATGCATGTAATTACAGTATGTGTATGCTACTGTAACACTGCATTTATGCACTTCTGATTTTGCTCTGATCATTAAGCTACAGGTGGTATATACTACGGAGATAATAGATTAGACGTTGGCTATAGATAAACATATATAGTATATCTACTATCTTGAGTGCTGGCCATTCTTACCTATCTACTCTATCTATCTAATATCTATCATCTATCATATAACCTGTCCTAGACATACCCCCTCACTGAACCAACCTGATCCTAACCACCTCTCACACTCCATTGCAATCTATTTACAGCCTACCGATGTCCATCACCTTAGGTCTCATTCCAATTTCCTCTAGACTGTAAGCTTTTCGGCAGGTTCCTCTTTCCATTGTATCACGGTATTGATGTAAGTTACTTATCACTGCGGGTTTTTATTATGTATTACCTGTGTATGTAATATGTATCAATATGTAAGTATAAAGCGCCATGAAGATGTGTGGTGCTATATAAATCCATAAATATCATTATTTATCTTTCTATCTACTATCTATCTATCTATCTATCTATCTATTGTCTATCTAATGCTATATGTATGCATCTGTCATTTCTTCCTTCAAAATGGATATATATATATATATATATACAGAATCCATGTACATATGTATAACTGAAAGGAAAAAAGTGAAAAAGTCTCTAGAATCTGGTGTTTAATCTATAATTTAATTTGGTCATTTACCAATCTGTCCCTTTATATTTGTGTGATTTACAATCCATCCCTTTATATTGTGATTACAATCATCCTTAAACTGGGCATTTAAAAAGAGATATAATTAATGCTAAGTAGCAATCTATCACATACCATATAATGTCATAGAAACCAATAAGAAATAAAGGAGCAGCATGCTGCAATCGGCCAGGCAACTGTGTATTTATAGGTGTCAGACGTGAAAAGCTAGTCATTGCACCAAATGGAAACCTCACATATCTTTCCATTAAAAGCATGAAATAAAACACAGACTAAGTGATAACTGCTACTGTTGGTACAATGGCCTGAAATCAAAGTTGTCCTTTTCCACCTCTATCCTACGATAATTTCGACCTTGACTGTGTTATTGCTTCTTCTTAATCAATGACAATTTTACATTTCTTGTAAGCAACCAGAAAACAACTAAAATTCCCTTGATATGAAGTGGAAAAGGCCATTTAATCATCATATAACAAGTCATCTTTATTCAGATTTAACGAAAATAATTACAATAATTCTATAACATACCCCGTAGTGGATTCTATGGGGGAATTGTTATTAGCCTTATAATCTTACAGCTCCAGGAGGAACCCAGAAGCCACCAAGGGGTAGGTTATAATAAACAATGCACCCCAACTGTAAATATAAAGATATTAGAAGTCACCTTGGAGTTCTGTGCCTTGTATAAGAGAACTCGGCCTGCGGCCTCGTACTTTTATATGTCAAGGAACTCCTTGGTGACTTCTAATATCCTTATAATTTACAGTTGGGGGTGCATCTATCCACTATAATTCTGTATACAAAAACAAGAGAACAATTTTGACTATTTCTAACACTGGGTTTTCATACATCTGTATTTGTGTCTGTAATATAGGTAAGTGTGGGCTTTAACCTCATTAGCAGAGCTTGCACCGGTTTCACAAAAGTGGCAAAAAAAGTGAATTCAAGTTAAGTTTTGGCTATAATTTAGCACACAAATTTAAAGTTGTTTTTAGCCCCAGAACAGAGCACAAATCCACCTTCCTAGCTCCTGAATGTAAAGTGGCTACTGCATCGAAGACCATGGTAAGATAAGATCTGCTCCTTTGCGATATTTGTATCGCCCCTATTATTAATATGGATTATATAGCGCCAACATCTACCATAGCAATTACATGTATTCATTCAGCTTACAATCTAAACACATTTACTTGACACATACAACCTATCAGTATGTCTTTATGATTGTGGGAGAAACTGGAGTGCCTGGAGAAAACCCAAGCAAGCACTGGAGAACTTACAAAACTCCGTAGATGTGTCCAAGGATGGATTCAGTGCTGCAAGGCATCAGTGCTATCCACTGAGCCACGTGCTGCCCCCTAAGGTTGTAGTCATTTGTAACTACTTACACCAACTTCACAAACTCTGTCATTCAAGAAACACAAATATGATTTGAACTGTAGAGATGGACTGGCCCACCAGGTAACATGGGAAACCCCGGGGGAGTTCGCACCCATGAAAATTGCATGTGTGGCTGCTCGTACTCAGTCAGGGATCGTTCATAAAACTATGGGTGACCCCCTCGACAATCAACTAGAATAGCTAAACTTATACTTATACTTTATACTTACCTTCATCCCTGGATCCTGATCTATTGCTTCTTAACCTCCCAGCTTCAATTAATACATTGAAGGAATAGTTTACTGTGTGAACAAGGGCAGGGAAGATGTGATAGGGAATTTTATTGCATCTCCACCAATGGAGCCAGTATGAGTGAGATAGATATTAAATGATATAAAAAGCAGAATGAAATGTAGAGTGGGCTCCTTAATGTTTCCTGGTGGCCCCACCACCCCTAGTCCATAGCTAACATCTGATAGTAGCTGCAATCAGCAGCAGCACATTCAAACCTTCACTTCTTATTGCATCACAAATAGTTTCTTTGGTTTTGTCCTCCAATCTTTCCAATACTTTTACGAGTATTCATCCCAAGCCTTTATATCTTGGTTCTGTTGGTTTATGAGTTTGATGTGTTAGTCTACAACATATGATGATGATTTGGTATTGAACGTTTATCTCTGTTTCTTTTAAAATAATTTGTTTGTTGGCAATTTGGCACTGGGATAGTTTTCAGCTCTGAGAGGAAACTCTGGCATGAAATTGATTTACTAAGCTCCTATGACCAGGAACAGCTGAAATCCTATCAAAGTTGTTTTATCAGTTGTGTCAGTAACACTATAGGACTATTATTCATTCAGATCACTTCCAGTATCACTGGCTAGAAATCCCAAACAATGTTCAGTGTTTATAAAAATCTACATTATTCTATACAATGTTTGGGAATTATTGTAAAAATGTTAAACTTAGGGAGGTTGGGTGGTGGGCTGTAGCTGTCTTTTAAATTTCTTCAAATATGAAATGTTAAAATGATTGTAACTAATGTACAGTTTTATAATGATAAAGGGTCCAGTTTGGAGATATGTCATGGAAATAAAAACAACAATCCACCAGTCCCAGTGTTTTGTTTCCACATAGGCACAGTTTGTTTGGTATGGAATTAATGTAAAATATTGTAAGATAACATTTCTCTCTCTCTGTATTGCCCATCTGTACACATGAAAAAACCTGATGTTAGCTACTTTTATCAAGTAAATACACTTCTGGTTTGCATACAGTAGGTAAGTAGTTACTATAAAGGGTCAATTAAAGTGTTGTCTAAAGTATATTTGCTAAAGCTGGGTACACACCAATGGGATGGACCATTCAACACTAGCGACCGGTCAGGCAGGATGAAGGACTGTCGGTCATGGCAAAAATAGCTGCGTCCGACAGTTCACTGCAACTGAGTGTACGTCCATAATGGACCGCAACAACTGGGTGTGGTTTTCGCGTGTGTCTGATCGCCCATTCGTCCGGGTTCAGACAGACTAATAGGCGGGGTGTTGGTTGCGAGCTGCCAATCCAATTGTTTTGGCCCAATGACCCATACATGAACTATCAGTTGAGCACCCCCAAACATTGCATGGTGTTATATATATACAGCCTTATACCACAAGGCCTAATATACATGGGCAGATAGTGGCCCAAATCTGCACCGGCAATAACATTATGCAAATAATGGAAATCTACCAAACAACCAATTATTTCTAATCAGCAGTGAATATCACAGCCAATCACTACCTAATAGGTCAAAAAAAATTGGACTGAAATATCATCCCATGTGTGAGAGCCCTAAGGCCTAATTTGAGACAGACCTACTAGTGGGTTTACTGCCTTTTCTGGATGAAATTTTAGAGGGTTTTCTGGAACCTGTTATTTCTGAACCTACATGAGATCACTAAGTTATCTCTATAGTGGATAACAAAATGGAACCTTCTCTCCTTCTCCGAATAGTTATGGATATAAAATTACAAAAAAAAGTAGTCTGTTCCAGCGCTGCCTCTCTAATGAGCAAGGTGAAGCACATTACAGAGCAGCACCCTGTAAGGGGGCAGTCAGGAAAAAAACAAACATTTTTCCCTCCTGTCATTTGTAAAAAGCACACATTTTCGGGAGGTAGTGTCACTTAAATAGTGGGAAGCCGAGACTTCTTCATCCACAACAGAATGCAGCTACGACTCCTCCCCCTCCCTGCGACTGGCAATTCATTTGACCAAAATCAATGTTTGTCAGCCCTGCAGATCAAAAATCAATGTTGGGCATCATTTACCAGTCACTGTGGGTATCTAATACCAGTCACTGTGGACATCATTTACCAGTCATTGGGGCAATTTTATTGTGTATGTGACGTCATGGTGGGACGGGGCGTGGTCACTCCACTTCTGGAAAAGCCACACCCCACTCAATTATAAAACCACACCCCTTCTGTCGGCACGGTGAGGGGGTTAGCATTGGATTTTTTTTTTTCAGGTGCCAAAAGTTAGAGACGGCCTGGTTCATCCCAGTGGGTGGGAGGGAATAAGAACACGCAGAAAGAAACACAGAACTTACATTGCTTTATGATTCTATAAAAAGTAAAAACTGCAACAATAAAATGATAGAATAATATAAAAAAAGAAAAAAAGCTAACTGTATTTTTTTTTTTTTTAGATGCCTTTATATGGATTAATGTTGGAATAAATGAAAAATAAAGGTCAGTTGGTAATATGATCAAAGCTATATGACAGACCAAGAGTCACGGCAATTGTATTTGGTGTTCCAAATAACATTGATATAAATGAATCATGAACCTCTTGGGTTTGCGATTTAGAAAAAACAATCGGTAACATAAATTGTGCTGCCAGAAGCATTTGTCGGATATAACATTGGGAAGAAATGATGTTGTTTTGGCAAGAGTTGATCCAACACTAAAAGTTTTCTTTAGAACATACAATGGTTCGTCATGCTTTCTGTTTAGTTACTGAGATATGTAGAAACTATTTTACACACTTCTTAAATAGTCTCTACTTCAAATCTAAATAATCTTATTGCTGTAGTTATCTTAAGCTGGGTACACACAATGAGATATTTCGGCCATGTCCGACCGATCGTTTTCCAAATCGGACGAAAAGGACGATCGGACATGGTGGAAAACCCATCCGATGGTGTGGTCCTCTATGGACCGCACGATCGGTCGCGGTAACTGTCGGATGCGGCTGTTTTGCCGTGACCGACAGTCCTTCCTCTGGTTGACCGGTCGAAAGTATCGAACGGTTGGTCAGGAGGAAAAATCGTAGGTGTGTAGCTTTAAAGGCCACGTTCACCCTTTCAACAGAAAATGGGATTTGTCCGTTCCCTGCCTGCAACCCCAACTGCTATTTTATCAATTTATTACATGCATTTGTAACCAGATATTTAATGATGAGTTCTATTCCTTCTATTCCCAAAGATATTTGCCTCTCCTCTGCTCAGTGAGCTTTTTATATGTTTGAGCATGTGCAGAGGAGGCGCAGATGAAAAAGCAGTCAATCATTGGATGGAATGTCAGTAGTCACAGTCTTGATTGACTGCATGGAGGAAGGTGTCAGCTTACTCTGCCATAATGGGGAAATTATAATCCTTAAATATATGGTAAGTGATGCAAGTAATAGTGCAAAATATATCAGTTGGGATTGGGGGGAGGTAACTGACAATTGACCAGTTTTTTGGTTTAAGGGTAGACATTCCCTTTAAAGAGAGTAAAACATCATACCATATAAGCAACACTTAGGATTAATTTCGGACTTATTTTTTTCCCGTCCATCTAATAAACTTCATTACTGGGGAGCTTGAGAAATGGAGGGCTTGTAACTAGAGATGGACTGAACCCAACCCGAGTTCGACCTCCAAGTTCACACAAACTCGAACTGTTGGAACTTTACAAACACGAACTAGTTCCGTTTTCCAAACTTGCAGACGTATTTTTGAAAATTATCCTATATAATAAAAGCCTAACTGTGCGTCCCTGAGTCCGTGTCTGTGTGCCTTTGGCTTCTTCGCATGTTCGTGCGAAAACTGCAGAAGTGGGTTCGCACTGGACGCTTAGCGATACGGAAATGGCATAGTGTTAGAGGAGAAGTTTGTGGGAATGTCCGGAACAATGCGTGTGTATCGGCGTTTGAAACTTACTGGCTTACAGGACATTTTCATTATTGGACCGGAGAGAGCGAGAGACTCTCTTAATGACTAGGACCATATTTAATGGGCATAACTGTCTAGTATACTATAATGTATATGTATTTAAATGTATCGAATTCAGTAATCCTCAAATGTAATGCACAATTTTCGGTAAGACTCAAATGTATATTCATATTCGTAGCCTTGAATGTAGTGTTTGATTTTCGGTAACCCTTGAATGTATCATTCGAATCGGTACACTTGAATGTAGTGTTTGATTTTTGGTAGCCCTCAAATGATTGTTCGAATTCAGCAACCCTCCAATGTATCGTTCGTTTTTCAGTAAACCTGGAATATATAGTTTGATTTTCAGTAAACCTGGAATTGGGGATAACCCTCAAATGTAGCATGCGGAAACCAGACAATTACCAGATCGTGGGGGAAGGAGTGTTTTAAACGAGTTTTTGGTGATATGGACATGACCCCAGACCATTTCCCAGGTGCCACAGCCATTTACAGTAAGTTACCATTGTTATTTGTTTGTAATTATTCTGAACTTTTCAAACTATTTCCTCCCATTAACTTTAATGGGTACTTTCCGAACTGTAGAATTTTAGAACTTTTACTTAAGTTCTATAGTTCAGAAAAGATACGAACATCAGGAAGTTTGGCCATCTCGACTTGTAATCTTACTTAACCATTTTGTCATGGTGGCTTATCTAGTATGTGGTGGGGAATATTCAAAAATGGGGAAATTACATTTGAGTATGAATCGAGGGGGGGGCAGCACCTTTAAGGGAATGGAAAGTTCTTGCAAAGGTTGTCCTGATGCATTATACAAGTCAGGAAATTGAATTACTGAAATTTTGACAGTCTTAGCTCTAAAGCCATTCCATGCCTCCAGTCCCCATCCACGTTATGCATACTGTAGCCAGAATTTGTAACCCCTTATGGAACCATATTCTTTTTATTTATTATAGAACCACAGAAAAAATCCTAATTGGGTAAAACTTTTCTTCATAGTAAAATGTATTGTTTTTACAATTGTGGGATAGTTTATAGTATATTTCATTACGAGGGAATAATCCCAGGTTTGTATATATTAATGAATGGATGCAGAAATTTGCTAAAATTGGAATAATTTTTAGTAAAAAATAAAGTTCAAGGTATAATGTGTAGGTAAATGTTTCGTCTAATATTTCGAAGGCCTCCATTATTTGGTATTTGGCTAAAGTCTATAATGATTTCTTGGCTTTAAAGGGACACTATACTGAAAAAATTCGTTGCCTCATCTTAATCTATAATTGAATACATGTAAGTAGCACTTACTCTGATTTGCGGGGGTGTTGCGCATGCCTTCAATCCAGCACACATTTTGTTTAGGAGCAGGATCCCCCCTCCCTCTTTTGACTTTCCCCCTCAAACCAACGTCAAGCCTGACAGCATACCAGCATTCCAACTGTTAAAACTCTGTCACCATTCCAGCTACAGTAAAACTACTCACAGAAGAATAGTTTTTGAGAGCAAGGAACTTGATTGACAACTGAAATATAAGAAGTTTTAGATTGGATATCTAAGAAATAGGGGTCAGATCAACAAAAAAAATGATGGTGGTTGAGAATTATAGTTTCAGTTATGGTCAATTTAAAATAACCTATTTTTTGGTATAAATGCCCTAAGAGAAAGAAGGAACTTAACAGTTCAGAAGCTCCCCACATTTCAGATATTTAATTTGGCCTTTTCCAGTCTCTGAACTAACATAATGCTTTCAAAGTACAAATGGCAAGATTGTTTAATATCATCCCCGGAAAGCTGCTGCCGGAGGATAAGTGGTCAGACAAGCTTTTTGGTACATTGTTTCCATGGAAACATGTTGTGATCTCGCTAAGAAAGAAAAATGCGTAGGAGGAGGTCTTAAGGTAGAGAAGTAAGAAACAATAGGCAACTGAACAGCCAGAAAAACTATGAGAAAAAACTCCTAATACAGAAAAGCCAAGGTTTGATCGAACAATCATAACCTTGACAATGACAATAAGTAAGCCATTTCCTAACAAAAAACAAAACACAAAATAAAAGATTCACTGGTTTCCAAACAACACTGACCGCATCTCCCAGAAACATTTGCTGAAAAATGCTCTTGACCCTATATAAATTAGAGATGTACAAACACCGACAGGGAAACAGAAATTCTGGGGCAAATCCACAAAATGTTGGTGTTGAAAAATGTTTTTTTTTGCTGTTCTGCACTGATGAAATATTAGATATAATTTTGGTTCCACATCCAAACCGGTGACTCTAGTAAGGTTATAATGAAATTACAAGATACTTTAGGATTTGGGGTTTCTTTAAAAAAAATATATATTTTTTTAAAATATAAATAGGTTCATTCCAACAAACAGCCATTCCACTAAAATTTAATGATACGTTCAATAGTCTGTAAACCATTTTAAATGTTAT
This sequence comes from Hymenochirus boettgeri, assembly GCA_019447015.1. Lineage (NCBI taxonomy): Eukaryota > Metazoa > Chordata > Amphibia > Anura > Pipidae > Hymenochirus > Hymenochirus boettgeri. The sequence continues at coordinate 355,156,435 of CM033469.1, read as the reverse complement.
GTAGCTGTTTTTTTGTATAAAGATGTCCAAATGTACATCACATGCAATAAATCAAAAAATAAGTATTTAAACTAAAATTCAAACGGCAAAAAACAGGTGGTAAAGAAGGAAAGGATAAACCAAATTGATGTATCTGATGTTAACACCCTCATTATGCCCCCTAGAACACCAAATGAGTGTAAGATAACACTCCATTAATAACCACTGACTAGATATGTGTCATTCCACCATAGTACTTTTTTTCCCCAGGATGCATTGAGCCCATGTACACCTTTGAATTTGAACTCAGTCACATGGTTCCACATTGGCTGGAGACTTAAATGGTGATGTAACAGGCTCCTATGTAGGTGTGTGACACATTACCCTGTATATATCTGATGTCATTCAGTATAGTTTTTTTCCACCTTTGTTTATCAAAGTTATCAGGTTGTTTTATTTCTTTTTTGATTGTTTTAATGATTTCCCCCTTTTATATTTCTTTTTTCTCCACTAATTTCTAAATATGTTTTTCTCTCCTGATTACTTCTTACCTCCCACCCTATTTCTTTCTGTTACAGATATCAGTGTTTGTATAATCTGTGAGACTGTGTTGGGCTAGTTTTGCATTACGTACCAAGCAGCACCAACTCATGTGGACAGGCCCCCCTAGATGTAGGGACTTAACCTCATTGTAAGTTACGGTATGAATGGGAATTTATACATTGTTAGTGAAGTCCATTGACTATCTTATATTGTTGATGGTGCGGGAAATATTGATTTTCTCGAGTGCTAATTAGTGTTTTTAAGTAGCTGTTGTAGTATAGAGACCTATAAATCTAGTTATAGGTTATTCAATGAACACAGATACAAGCCTTTCTAAATTCACACTAAAAATTATAACCCTGTTATGGACATGAATGACCCAATGAACTCCATTTTATGTGTGGAACAGTTCTTTTTGCCCTATAGTCTCTGTAATAACAGACTTACCCAACATATTGAAAGCATCTCTCTACACACATGCTTTTGGCCATGGCACTGCCCCTCATTTGCCCCAGATCCCTAGACCCAGATTTAGACCTACAAACATTGAAATTGATCAGTCATTTCTGTAATCACAGATGATCATGACTTGTGGTACCCGACTTAGCCTTGACTGCTGAAATAATGGTTACTACACCAATGGTTAGACTGTCATTTTCCTTGTTGGTGGCTTTCATGAATGGAGGTAATGTTTTAAATCAGAGCATACCAAACTGTCATAAAAGTAATTCAGTTAAATATCTCTGCTGTTTGTTTACACTACATTTTCAAGATAGAAGCTTGACTGCAACAGAGCTGTTTCTCATTACCATCTATTTACCATATGAAGGAAAGAGAAATGGAATATGTACGTCTATCTGTGTAAAGCAGTGTGATGTGAAACAGTCAATTCAACATATTGTTTGGTTCTGACATTCTCCTATAAATGTGTTGGCTGTCATGTTATAAATAATACCCAGGCAACATAATTGGAATGGATGGCCACAGAGCTTATGTGATCCATTAGAAAACGGTAGCATTCCCTTTTATTTCCAGAAACATGGATTTTTGGAAACTAAAAAAATCAGGCAGAGGCCTTTCTAAATACTTGGGGCAACCAGTGGTTCTTTTACCCCTAGATTATGTAAAGGTTTACTTTGTTATTTATCCAAAACCCATAAAAAAACTGACCACTTTAATGTCAGTTGCCGGTTCTTATAGTGTACCACAAAGGGAATATATCTTCCTTATCTGTAACCAGACAGTACAGTGCTGTACTGAGTGAGGGTAGAAGAAGCCAACATGTTCTCTATGGGGCGCACTCTCTCTCTCAGCTTTCAGATAAGGAATATATAGGTTCTAGGTAAAGGTTGTAGAAAGCTAGATGGGTAAGGGAGCTGCAGTAGAACATTTTCTATAATAATCCCCCAGCTACATAGCTGAGACACTTTAAGAAGGAAACATTCCACTGCAGCTCCCATTAGAATTTCATCCACTTATGTACAGTATTATTATACAGTATATTGATAAAGGAGTGTGTAACAGTGCGTGGTTCTGCAGTTTCAACATGGAACTCAGTCTATTAAACACAGAATTTAGATGATGAAAATGGTTTGGACCATTGAAATTCTTTTGCTTTAGTTTCAACCAATTAGATTTTGTCAACAAAGCCAGTTTTACTTCCCCAGACCAGGTTTTGGGGTGATATTTTCTGGGTGCACAGTAGATTGTTTTCAAAGGATATTACAAAAAAGTAGAGTATATTTGCAGTTGGACAAACCACACAATATTGTACTCAGTCCCCCGATCAGGGAAAATCAAATACATTTTAAGTCTATTACTACTGTAGGTTAACCCACATGATAATGAGGGGATATAGGGGATATTAACTTGTTAGAACACTTCATCAAACTCATACTTTATTATTTTGGTTGATTACAATGACTTTTAACAAATTTAAGCTACCACACCTGCCAACATCTTACCAGAGGGCTTATGGGTGGCCACTGCCTTTCCATGTTGCTGCCATTTTTGGAAGATGTATGCATGCACAGAACATTGTTCCAGTGTTAAGGGATGTAGTTATAAAGTGCAGTATTGTTAAATGAAGAACCCACGGCTTTAACTCTCGTTCTAAGAGAATAATAACACGTAAATGTAAAATAATCGTGATGTGCAATATCACTTGCTATTGATGGAGCCATTAAACCGTATTCCAATGGTGCAGTCGTAATAAAGTACAGTATTGTGTATGCACATTATATCATATTACTGACCCACATTGTACAATAACATTATATTGTAGTGGAATTCAATCATCAATGCAAATATATGTCCCATACGGAAAAAAAGTGAATACATCAAATAATGTACACTTTCTTAAAATAATGGGATGGCTGTCGGGACAGTGGCGGGACAGAAGGGCACAGTGGAAGCAAAAAATATTAACTTTTCAACACACTAATTTTGATTAATCTTAAAGGAAAACTACTTGTATTAAGTTTAGAAAAAAGTGTTGGGGCAGGGATGTGGGATTGATATTTTTTACCGCCCCAAATTGTTTCTGTGAGGAGCACCAGCACAAAGAAAATTGCTTCTGCCAGGCTTCCTCCAGGTTTCACCACCATCTTTAATACAATGAGGCCCAGGACACTAACTTGGCGGATGAAAACTCTAATAGGGAGATTCAATAAAAGTTCTTATCATTAAAAATGGTGCTAATTTGCCCCAACCAATCAGATCTTATTTTAATTTGAAAGCTAACATCTGATTGGTTGGGGCAAAATTAGCACCATTTTTAACAATAAGAACTTTTATTGAATCTCCCATATGTGGCTGTAGCTTCTCAATATTGAAGCTACCTACCTCCCTGACCCAGATAATTTTCCTTTTTAAACTTTTTTTACAGTGTAGTTTTCTTTACAAAATAGAGTGAGGAAATCATCTCTTCTTATTGACTCACTGTATCGTTTTCAAAACTTTAGGTTTCGGGAAAGGGTAGGAGTAGGGGATAAAAGTTAGAAAACAACATATTTACATTCTTATTTTCTTGCTGGTTAATCAATCAGTCTTGAATTTATAGCACAGGGTTTACCAGGGGTAGATAATAAAGTCCATGGATTCTCCTTGAGTGGGGATGTGACATTAAGGACTCACTTCATTCCTAGTGGATGTTTGTATAAACAGCTACAAATATCTTCTACTTACCTTTTTTTGTTGATACGAAAAAGTTGTTTGTGAACTTTTAGCTGTTTTACTCTCCCAGGGTGCCGATGGGATTTACGAAGAAAGGCATGTGAACCACAATAAACAGTTTATGTATAATATACACAATTTAAAATCATTTTAAGATTCGCTCACTTTGATGTGGTGATGGTGCCACTTGACAACAGCAATCAAGCACATTCCCTGACACAAAAGTAAATTGAAGTATGAGTTTAAAAGGTTTACAAAGCACATAAACATTGCCGGAGTGTTTGCTACAATACTTGAAAGGATTTTTGCCAGCAGAATGTGTTCTCGTGATTTAAATAAACAGGGGAACAGAGCTACAATATAGATTATTTTCTGTCTGTAATGGATCAGCCTATCCTTTTCTGCTGATGATATCTTCTTCCCAGTCTCTGACCTACAGACTCGAAGCAGTAGGTAGAGATTATTTTCTTTAACTGAAAGAAGTGCAATTGCAATATGTCCATATCATGTAATTGCCATAATTAATCATCACATGGCGAGAGAATATACTGAGTTCTACGAAATAAGAGTAAAACAGACGCCTTCTTGCAATAGCTAAATCTACTAAATGATTTAAACATCCAAACAAAGGGTCCCATGCACATGAATGGAACAAATGGTACTTGCCAATCCTACAGCTCCTTTAATATTAAGCTAGGTACACACCTAGCGATTTTTCCTCCTGACCGACCGTTCATGCTTTCGACCGGTCGGCCAGGAGGAAGGACTGTCGGTCGCGGCAAAAGCAGCTGCGTCCGACAGTTACCGCGCCCGATGTGCGGTCCATAGAGGACCGCATGATCGGACGAGGTTTTCCACCATGTCCGATCGTCCTTTCGTCCGATTCGGACGAAACATCGGTCGGACATGGCTACATTCGGATGTGATAATTCGGTCTGATCGACCGATACACTGAACTATCGGTCGATCGGCACGAAATATCTCATCGTGTGTACCCAGCTTTACTGTAAGCTATAAACTTTAATGTGGAGATTAGCACACAGACTTGACTTCGTTCTTCCTCAGGTGCAAGTTTCACCTTACATGTTGTGCTAATCTCCAAATTAAAGGTTATACGTCTACAGCAATATTAAGGAGCTGCAGGATTAGCAAGTACCATTTTTGCTCCATTCACCACAATCGGCCCCTTTGTTTGGATGTTTTAATCATTTCATAGATTGTACAACTAAAAGTTACTTTTCTGCTTTGGTGCTCTTGTGTATTTTCATTCTGGATTCTAATATATTATTTAAGGGAGAGTGGGCCCAATTGAATGAGCCTGCGCACTGTTTGATAAGACCTGCTGCCTGGAGTTACAGTATCACTGTAAATTGTTGCTTTAGACCACTTGGTGGCCCCCATGGCCAGTCTTTTTTTATCTTGGATGGACATCTAATCTTCGTTCAGTTACTTTTGAGCCATATTTTCTCTACTTGTCAATGACGTCTTCACTTCATGAAATGTTAAGTCTTTGGATACTTTTTTTTACCCCACATCAAAGTTAATACATTTCAATAATGCAGCACGGTGGCTCAGTGGTTGGCACTCATGTCTTGCAGTGCTGAAGTCCTGGGTTCGATTCCGCCCTGGACACATTGCAAGGAGTTTGATGTTCTCCCCGTGCTTACGTGGGTTCCCTCCTGGCACTCGGTTTCCCCCACAATTATAAAGACATACTGATAGGTTGTATGTGTCAATAAATATGTGTTTAGATTGTTAGCTCTTTGGGGCAGGGCCTTAATGTAAATGTATACATGTAATTGTAAGGCGCCACTGAAGATGTGGGCGCTATGTTAATCCATTATAATAATGAGGTCCCTTCATGCTTTAAGGTGAAAAAAAAGGCTGGTCTAAAATTTCTGGTTAAACCTGGTAAACCTTCTTTGTATAAGTATGTGTTTTAAGGTTTCAAACAATAAAAACCATGTTCTTAAAATAAATAAATAGGAAATGGGCTCATCAACAGGATGGAACCAAGATACTATGGGCCATATTTATAAAGGCGATACCGCGCCTTTAACGTTTAGTTTAATGATTGCTAAAGTGATTGTTAACTTATGATCGTTAAATCAACAACTGCGATCGTAGATTTACAATCCCCATAGAATGCCATTACGGTAGTTTACTAATGTGCGATACCATGCATTATAAATATAGCCAAGGTGGGCTGATTTTATCATCCCCCAGCTAAGTACACACAAAGAAAAGGCAAGGGAGAAAGGATTATAGATGTAGTGGGTTCGAATAGAAACCTGTTTGAATCGAATCTGAGGGTTTCGAAGTCCCGACAAAAGAAAAGGATTATCGAAAATTGAAAGTAGAGGATTATCGGGAATCGAAAGTAGAGGATTATCGAAAATTGAAAGTAGAGGTTATCGGAATTGAAAGTAGAGGATTATCGGAAATTGAAAGTAGAGGATTATCGGAAATTGAAAGTAGAGGGTTATCGGAAATCGAAAGTAGAGGATTATCGGAAATCGAAAGTAGAGGATTATCGAAAATCGAAAGTAGAGGATTATCGGAAATCGAAAGTAGAGGATTATCAGAAATCGAAAGTAGAATCTCAAAAGTAATGATCGATTTCGGCAACCCTCGAAAATAGAATGCAGAGCTCGAAAAACGCCCGATCGTGAGGAAAGATAGTTTTAAAATAAGTTTTGGTTATATTACGAGTTCCCCAGACCCTTTCTAGGTCTCGTGTTCATTTACAGTAACCTACTATTACTATTTGTCCTCAAAATGGACAGAAACTTCAAATATTTTCTCCCATAGACTTCTATGGGTCCGTTTTCGAATTTCCCGGAAAATTCGAAAATGGAACGAAACACAACAGTTTGAATATCTCTAGAGAAGATACACACAGAAAGAAGGCATGGGGAGAGAAGATGCACACAGAGAGTAGGCAGAGGGAGAGAAGATGCACACAGAAAGAAGGCATGGGGAGAGAAGATGCACACAGAGAGTAGGCAGAGGGAGAGAAGATGCACACAGAGAGTAGGCAGAGGGAGAGAAGATACACGCAGAGAGAAGACAGAGGGAGAGAGATACACACGAGAGTAGGCAGAGGGAGAGAAGATACACCACAGAGTGTAGAAGAGGGAGAGAAGATACACGCGCGAGAGAAGCAGAGGGAGAGAAGATGCACACAGAGAGTAGAAGAGGGAGAGAAGATACAGCAAGAAGAAGACAGAGGGAGAGAAGATACACAGAGAAAAGAAGGCAGGGGGAGAGAAGATACACACAGAAGTAGGCAGAGGGAGAGACGAGCAATCCTCCTGGTTGACCGGTCGAAAGTATCGAACGGTGGTCAGGAGGAAAAATCGCTAGGTGTGTAGCTTTAAAGGCCACGTCCACCCTTTCAACAAGAAAATGGTGATTTGTCAGTTTCCCTGCCTGCAACCCCAACTGCTATTTTTACCAATTTATTACATGCATTTGTAACCAGATATTAATGATGAGTTCTATTCCTTCTATTCCCAAAGATATTTGCCTCCTCCATCTGCTCAGTGAGCTTTTTATTTTGAGCATGTGCAGAGGAGCAGCGAAGATGAAAAAGCAGTCAATCATTGGATGGAATGTCAGTAGTGCACAGTCTTGATTGACTGCATGGAGGAAGGTTGTCAGCTTACTCTCCATAATGGGGAAATTATAATCCTAAATATTGGTAAGTGATGCAAGTAATAAAGTCAAAATATATCAGTGGGATTGGGGGGAGGTAACTGACAATTGACCATTTTTTTTTGGTTTAAGGGATACATTCCCTTTAAAAGAGAGTAAAACATCATACCAATATAATGCAACACTTAGGATAATTTTCGGACTTTTTTTTTTCCGTCAATCTAAATCTTCATTACTGGGGAGCTTGAGAATGGAGGCTTGTCAGAGATGGCTGAACCCAAACCCGAGTTCGACCTCCAAGTTCACACAAACTCGAACTGTTGGAACTTTACAAACTACGAACTAGTTCCGTTTTTTCCAAACTTGCACGTTTTTTTGAAAATATCCTATATAATAAAAGCCTAACTGTGCTCCTGAGTCCGTGTCTGTGTGCCTTTTGGCTTCTTCGCATGTTCGTGCGAAACTGCAGAATGTGGTTTCGCACTGGACCTTAGCGATACGGAAATGGCATAGTGTTAGAGGAGAGTTTGTGGGAATGTCCGAACAATGCGTGTGTATCGGCGTTTGAAACTTACTGGCTTACAGGACATTTTCATTATTGGACCGGAGAGAGCGAGAGACTCTCTTAATACTAGCGACCATTATTTAATGGCATACTGTCTAGTATACTATAATGTATATGTATTAAATGTTCGAATTCAGTAATCCTCAAATGTAATGCACAATTTTCGGTAAGACTCAATGTATCATTCTATTCGGTACCCTTGATGTAGTGTTTGTTTTCGGTAACCCTTGAATGTATCAATTCGAATTCGGTAACCCTTGAATGTAGTGTTTGATTTTTGGTAGCCCTCAAATGTATGTTCGAATTCAGCAACCCTCAATGTATCGTTCGTTTTTCAGTAACCCTGGATATATAGTTTGATTTTCGGTAAACCTGGAATTGGGATAACCCTCAATGTTAGCATGCGGAAACCAGACAATTACCAGATCGTGGGGGAAGGATTGTTTAAACGAGTTTTTGGTGATATGACATGTACCCCAGACCATTTCCCAGGTGCCCAGCCATTTACAGTAAGTTACCATGTTATTTGTTTGTAATTATTCTGAACTTTTCAAACTATTCTCCCATTAACTTTAATGGGTTACTTTCCGAACTGTAGAATTTTAGAACTTTTACTTAAGTTCTATAGTTCAGAAAGATACGAACATCGGAAGTTTGGCCATCTCGACTTGTAATCTTACTTAACCATTTTTCATGTGTGGCTTATCTCAGTTGTGGTGGGAATATTCAAAAATGGGGAAATTACATTTGAGTATGAATCGAGGGGGGGGCAGCACCTTTAAGGGAATGGAAAGTTCTTGCAAAGGTTGTCCTGATGCAATTATACAAAGTCAGGAAATTCGAATTCTGAAATTTGACAGTCTTAGCTCTAAAGCCAATTCCATGCCTCCAGTCCCCATCCACGTTATCATACTGTAGCCAGAATTTGTAACCCCTTATGGAACCATATTCTTTTTTTTATTATTATGAACCACAGAAAAAATCCTAATTGGTAAACTTTTCTTCATAGTAAAATGTATTGTTTTTACAATGTGGGGATAGTTTATAGTTATTTCTATACGCTAGGGAATAATCCCAGGTTTGTATATATTAATGAATGGATGCAGAAATTTGCTAAAATTGAATTAATATTTTAGTAAAAATAAAGTTCAAGGTATATTGATTAGGTAAATGTTTCGTCTAATATTTCTGAAGGCCTCCATTATTTGGTATTTGGCTAAAGTCTATAATGATTCTTTGGCTTTAAAGGGACACTATATAAAAAATTACGTTGCCTCATCTTAATCTATAATTGAATACATGTAAGTGCACTTACTCTGATTTGCGTGTGTTGCTGCAGCCTTCAATCCAGCACACATTTTGTTTAGGAGCAGTATCCCCCCTCCCTCTTTTGACTTTTCCCCCTACAAACCAACTGTCAACCTGACACAGCATACAGCATTCCAACTGTTAAAACTCTGTCACCATTCCAGCTACAGTAAAACTACTCACAGAAATAGTTTTTGAGAGCAAGGAACTTGATTGACAGAATATATAGAAGTTTTAGATGGTGATATCTAAAGAAATAGGGGTCAGATCAACAAAAAAATGATGGTGGTTGGGAAGAATTATATTTTCCAGTTATGGTCAATTTAAAATAACCTATTTTTTGGTATAAATGCCCTTTAAGAGAAAGAAGGAACTTAACAGTTCAGAAGCTCCCACATTTCAGAGATTTTAATTTGGCCTTTTCCAGTCTCTGACCTAACATATGCTTTCAAAGTACAAATGGCAAGATTGTTTAATATCATCCCCGGAAAGCTGCTGCGCGAGGATAAGTGGTCAGACAAGCTTTTTGGTACATTGTTTCCATGGAAACATGTTGTGATCTCGCTAAGAAAGAACAATGCGTAGGAGGAAGGTCTTAAGTTAGAGAATGTGAAACAATAGGCAACTGAACAGCCAGAAACTATGAGAAAAAACTCTTATCAGAAAAAGCCAAGGTCTTGACTGAACAATCATAACCTTGACAATGACAATACTAAGCCATTATCCTACACAAAAAACAAAACACAAAATAAAATGATTTCACTGGTTTCCAACAACACTGACCGCATCTCCCAGAAACATTTGCTGCAAAAATGCTCTTGACCCTATATAAATTAGAGATTGTCCAACCCACCGAGGGAAACGAAATTCTGGGGCAAATCCACAAAATGTTGGTGTTGAAAATGTTTTTTTCTGCTGTTCTGCACTGATGAAATATTAGATATATTTTGGTTCCACATCCAAACCGGTGATCTCTAGTAATGGTTATAATGAAATTACAAGATACTTTAGGATTTGGGTTTTCTTTAAAAAAATATATATATATTTTAAAAAATTAAATAGGTTCATTCCAACAAACAGCCATTCCACTAAAATTTAATGATACGTTCAATAGTCTTGTAAACCTTTTAAATGTTACTGTAGCTGTTTATTTGTATAAAGATGTCCAAATTGTACATCACATGCAATACAAAAATAAGTATTTAAACTAAAATTCAAACGGCAAAAAACAAGATTGGTAAAGAAGGAAAGGATAAACCAAATTGATGTATCGATGTTAACACCCTCATTATGCCCCTAGCCCCTAAACACCAAATGTAAGATAACACTCCATTTAATAACCACCTAGACTAGATATGTGTCATTCCACCATAGTACTTTTTTTCCCCAGGATGCATTGAGCCCATGTACACCTTCTGAATTTGAACTCAGTCACATGGTTCCACATTGGCTGGAGACTTATAATGGTGATGTAACAGGCTCCTACTGTAGGTGTGTGACACTTACTCCTGATATATCTGATGTCATTCAGTATAGTTTTTTTCCACCTTCTGTTTATCAAAGTTAATCAGTTTGTTTTATTTCTTTTGTGATTTGTTTTAATGATTTCCCCCTTTATATTTCTTTTTTTCTCCACTAATTTCTAAATATGTTTTTCTCTCCTGTATACTTCTTACCTCCCACCCTATTTTCTTCTTTACAGAATATCAGTGTTTGTTATATCTTTGAGACTGTGTTGGGCTAGTTTGCATTACGTACCAAGCAGCACAACTCATGTGGACAGGCCCCCCTAGATGTAGGGACTTACCTCATTGTAAGTTACGGTATGAATGGGAATTTATACATTGTTAGTGAAGTCCATTGACATCTATATTGTTGATGGGTGGGAAATATTGATTTTCTCGATGTGCTATATAGTGTTTTTAAGTAGCTGTTGTAGTATTAGAGACCTATAAATCTAGTTACTAGGTTTTTCTAATGAACACGATACAAGCCTTTCTAATTCACACTATAAAATTATAACCCTGTTGTATGGACATTGAATGACCCAATGAACTCCATTTTATGTGTGAACAGTTCTTTTTGCCCTATAGTCTCTGTAATAACAGACTTACCCAACATATTGAAAGCATCTCTCTACACCAATGCTTTTGGCCATGGCACTGCCCTCATTTGCCCCAATCCCTAGACCCGATTTAGACCTACAAACATTGAAATTGATCAGTCATTTCTGTAATCACAGATGATCATTGACTTGTGCGTACCAGACCTTAGCCTTGACTGCTGAAATAATGGTATCTACACCAATGGTTAGACTGTCATTATCCTTGTTGGTGGCTTTCATGAATGGAGGTAATGTTTTAAATCAGAGCAACCAAACTGTCATAAAAGTAATTCAGTTAAATATCTCTGCTGTTTGTTTACACTACATTTTCAAGATAGAAGCTTGACTGCAACAGAGCTGTTTCTCATTACCATCTTATTTCCATATGAAGGAAAGAGAAATGGAATATGTACGTCTATCTGTTGTAAAGCAGTGATGTGAAACAGCTCAATTCACCATATTGTTTGGTTCTGACATTCTCCATAAATGTGTTGGCTGTCACTGTTTATAAATAATACCCAGGCAACATAATTGGAATGGCATGCCACAGAGCTTATGTGATCCATCTAGAAAACGGTAGCATTCCCTTTTATTTCCAGAAACATGGATTTTTGGAAACAAAAAAATCAGGCAGAGGCCTTTCTAAATACTTGGGGCAACCAGTGGTTCTTTAACCCCTAGATTTTATGTAAAGGTTTACTTTGTTATTTATCCTAAAACCCATAAAAAACTGACCACTTTAATGTCAGTTGCCGGTTCTTATAGTGTACCACAAAGGGATATATCTTCCTTATCTGTAACCAGACAGTAAGTGCTGTACTGAGTGAGGTAGAAGAAGCCAACATGTCTTCCTATGGGGCGCACTCTCTCTCTCAGCTTTCAGATAAGGAATATATAGGTTCTAGGTAAAGTTGTAGAAAGCTAGATGGGTAAGGGAGCTGCAGTAGAACATTTTCTTATAATAATCCCCCAGCTACATAGCTGAGACACTTAGAAGGAAACATTCCACTGCAGCTCCCATTAGATATTTCATCCACTTATGTACAGTATTATTATACAGTATATTGATAAAGGAGATGTGTAACAGTGCGTGGTTCTGCAGTTTCAACATGGAACTCAACGTCTAAAACACAGAATTTAGATGATGAAATGGTTTGGACCATTGAAATTCTTTTGCTTTAGTTTCAACCAATTAGATTTTGTCAACAAAGCCAGTTTTACTCCCCCCAGACCAGGTTTTGGGGTGATATTTTCTGGGTGCACAGTAGATGTTTTCAAAGGATATTACAAAAAAGTAGAGTATATTTGCAGTTGGACAAACCACACAATATTGTACTCAGTCCCCCGATCAGGAAAAATCAGATTACATTTTAAGTCTATTACTACTGTAGGTTAACCACCATGATAATGAGGGGCATATAGGGGATATTAACTTGTTAGAACACTTCATCAAACTCATACCTCTTTTTATTATTTTGGTTGATTACAATGACTTTTTAACAATTTAAGCTACCACACCTGCCAACATCTTACCAGAGGGCTTATGGGTGGCCACTGCCTTTCCATGTTGCTGCCATTTTTGGAAGATGTATGCATGCAACGAACATTGTTCCAGTGTTAAGGGATGTAGTTATAAAGCTGCAGTATTGTTAAATGAAGAAACCACAGGCTTTAACTCTCGTTCTAAGAGATAATAACAACGTAAATGTAAAATAATCGTGATGTGCAATATCACTTGCTATTGATGGAGCCATTAACCCGTATTCCAATGGTGCAGTCGTAATAAAGTACAGTATTGTAGTATGCAATTTATCATATATTACTGACCCACATTGTACATACATTATATTGTAGTGGAAATTCAATCATCAATGCAAATATATGTCCCATACGGAAAAAAGTAATACATCAAATAATGTACACTTTCTTAAATAATGGATGCTGTCGGGACATTGGCGGGACAGAAGGGCACAGTGAGCAAAAAATATTAACTTTTCAACACACTAATTTTGATTAATCTTAAAGGAAAACTACTGTATTAAGTTTAGAAAAAAGTGTCTGGGGCGGGATGTGGGATGTGATATTTTTTACCGCCCCAATATTGTTTCTGTGAGGACACCAGCACAAAGAAAATTGCTTCTGCCAGGCTTCCCAGGTTTCACACCCCATCTTTAATACAATGAGCCCAGGACACTAACTTGGCGGATGAAAACTCTAATAGGGAGATTCAATAAAAGTTCTTATCATTAAAATGGTGCTAATTTTGCCCCAACCAATCAATCTTATTTATATTTGAAAGCTAACATCTGATTGGTTGGGGCAAAATTAGCACCATTTTTAACAATAAGAACTTTTATTGAATCTCCCTATATGTGCTGTAGCTTCTCAATATTGAAGCTACCTACCTCCCTGACCCAGATAATTTTCCTTTTTAAACTTTTTTTACAGTGTATTTTTCTTCTCAAATAGAGTGAGGAATCATCTCTTCTTATTGACTCACTGTATCGTTTTCAAAACTTTAGGTTTCGGGAAAGGGTAGGAGTAGGGGATAAAAGTTAGAAAACACATTTTACATTCTTATTTTCTTGCTGGTTATATCAATCAGTACTTGAATTTATGCACAGGGTTTACCAGGGGTAGATAATAAAGTCCATGGATTCTCCTTGAGTGGGGATGGTACATTAGGACTCCACTTCATTTCCTAGTGGATGTTTTTTGTATAAACAGCTACAAATATCTTCTACTTTACCTTTTTTTGTTGATACGAAAAAGTTGTTTGTGAACTTTTAGCTGCTCTTACCTTCCCAGGGTGCCGATGGGATTTACGTAGAAAGGCATGTGAACCACAATAAACAGTTTTATGTATAATATACACAATTTAAAATCATTTTAAGATTCGCTCACTTTGATGTGGTGATGTGTGCCACTTGACAACAGCAATCAGCACATTCCCGACACAAAATAAATGTAAGTATGAGTTAAAAGGTTTACAAAGCACTATAAACATTGCCGGAGTGTTTGCTACATACTTGAAAGGATTTTTCCAGCAGAATGTGTTCTCGTGATTTAAATAAACAGGGGAACAGAGCTACAATATGATTATTTTCTGTCTGTAATGGATCAGCTCTATCCTTTTCTGCTGATGATATCTCTTTCCCCAGTCTCTGACCTTACAGACTCGAAGCAGCATAGTTGAGATTATTTTTCTTTAACTGAAAGAAGTGCAATGCAATATGTCCATATCACTGTAATTGCCATAATTAATCATCACATGGCGAGAGAATATACTGAGTTCTACACGAAATAAGAGATAAACAAGACGCCTTCTTGCAATAGCTACAATCTACTAAATGATTTAAACAATCCAAACAAGGGTCCCATGCACATGAATGGAACAAATGGTACTGCGCCACCTACAGCTCCTTTAATATTAAGCTAGGTACACACCTAGCGATTTTTCCTCCTGACCGACCGTTCCATGCTTTCGACCGGTCGGCCAGGAGGAAGGACTGTCGGTCGCGGCAAAAGCAGCTGCGTCCGACAGTTACCGCGCCCGATCGTGCGGTCCATAGAGGACGCATGATCGGACGAGGTTTTTCCACCATGTCCGATCGTCCTTTCGTCCGATTCGGACGAACAATCGTCGGACATGGCTACATTCGGATGTGATAATTTCGGTCTGATCGACCGATACACTGAACTATCGGTCGCTCGGACCGAAATATCTCATCGTGTGTACCCAGCTTTACTGTAAGCGTATAACCTTTAATGTGGAATTAGCACAAGACTTGACTTCGTTCTTCCTCAGGTGCAATTTCACCTTACATGTTGTGCTAATCTCCACATTAAGGTTATACTCTACAGCATATAAAGGAGCTGCAGGATTAGCAAGTACCATTTTTGCTCCATTCACCTACATCGGCCCCTTTGTTTGGATGTTTTAATCATTTCATAGATTGTACAACTAAAAGTTACTTTTCTGCTTTGGTGCTCTTGTGTATTTTCATTCTGGATTCTAATATATTATTTAGGAGCAGTGGGCCCAATTAATGAGCCTGCGCACTGTTTGATAAGACCTGCTGCCTGGAGTTACAGTATCACCTGTAAATTGTTGCTTTAGACCACTTGGTGGCCCCCAGGCCAGTCTTTTTTTATCTTGGATGACATCCTAATCTTCGTTCAGTTACTTTTGAGCCATATTTTCTCTACTTGTCAATGACTGTCTTCACTTCATGAAATGTTTAATGCTTTGGATACTTTTTTTTACCCCACATCAAAGTTAATACATTTCAATAATGCAGCACGTGGCTCAGTGGTTGGCACTCATGTCTTGCAGTGCTGAAGTCCTGGGTTCGATTCCGCCCTGGGACACATCTGCAAGGAGTTTGTATGTTCTCCCCGTGCTTACGTGGGTTCCCTCCTGGCACTCCGGTTTCCCCCACAATTATAAAGACATACTGATAGGTTGTATGTGTCAAATAAATGTGTTTAGATTGTTAGCTCTTTGGGGCAGGGCCTAAGTAAATGTAAATACTGTAATTGTACGCCACTGAAGATGTGGGCGCTATGTTAATCCTTATAATAAGAGGTCCCTTTCATGCTTTAAAGGTGAAAAAAAAGGCTGGTCAAAATTTTCTGGTTACCTGGTTAAACCTTCATTTGTTAAGTAATGTGTTTTAAGGTTTCAAACAAAAAAACCATGTCTTAAAATAATTAAATATGGAAATGGTCTCATCAACAGGATGGAACCAAGATACTATGGGCCATATTTATAAAGGCGATACCCGCGCTTTAACGTTTAGTTTAATGATTGCTAAAGTGATTGTAACTTATGATCGTTAAATCAACAACTGCGATCGTAGATTTACAATCCCCATATAAATGCCATTACGGTAGTTTACTAATGTCGATACCATGCATTTATAAATATAGCCCAAGGTGGGCTGATTTTATCCCCCCAGCTAGATACACACAAAGAAAGCAAGGGAGAAAGGATTATAGATGTAATGTGGGTTCGAATAGAACCCTGTTTTGAATCGAATCTAGGGTTTCGAAGTCCCGCACAAAGAAAAGGATTATCGAAAATTGAAAGTAGAGGATTATCGGAAATCGAAAGTAGAGGATTATCGAAAATTGAAAGTAGAGATTATCGGAAATTGAAAGTAGAGGATTAACAATTGAAAGTAGAGGATTATCGGAAATTGAAAGTAGAGTTTATCGAAATCGAAAGTAGAGAGTATCGAAAATCGAAAGTAGAGGATTATCGAAAATCGAAAGTAGAGAGATTATCGGAAATCGAAAGTAGAGGATTATCAGAAATCGAAAGTAGAATCCTCAAAAGTAATGATCGATTTCGGCAACCCTCGAAAATAGAATCAGAAGCTCGAAACAGCCCGATCGTGAGGAAAGATAGTTTTAAAATAAGTTTTGGTTATATTTACGAGTTCCCCAGACCATTCTCTAGGTCTCTGTTGTCATTTACAGTAACCTACTATTACTATTTGTCCCTCAAAATGGACAGAAACTTTCAAATATTTTTCCCCATAGACTTCTATGGGTCCGTTTTCGAATTTCCCGAAAATTCGAAAATGGAACGAACACAAACGTTTTGAATATCTCTAGAGAAGAAACACACAGAAAGAAGGCATGGGGAGAGAAGATGCACACAGAGAGTTAGGCAGAGGGAAGAAGATGCACACAGAAAGAAGGCATGGGGAGAGAAGATGCACACCAGAGAGTAGGCAGAGGGAAGAGAAGAGCACCAGAAGTAGAAGGAGAATACCGCAGAGAGAAGACGAGGGGAGAGAAGATACACACAGAGAGTAGGCAGAGGGAGAGAAGATACACACAGAGTGTAAGAAAGGGAGAGAAGATACACGAGAGAGAAGACAGAGGGAGAGAAGATGCACACAGAGAGTAAGAAGAGGGAGAGAATACACGCAGAGAGAAACAGAGGGAGAGAAGATACACAGAAAGAAGCAGGGGAGAGAGATACACACAGAGAGTAGGCAGAGGGAGAGAAGATGCACACAGAGAGAAGACAAGGGAGAGAAGATCACACAGAGAGAAGACAGAGGAGAGAAGAATCACACAGAGAGAAGCAGAGGAGAGAAGATACACAGAGAGAAGACAAAGAAGAGATTAGACAAGAGGAAGGAGAGAGAGGGGTGAACTGCTGGGATGCTATGTGGGCTCTGCTGGATTGAGACCAGAACAAATCAGCCTCTTATCATTCTGCCGTAACATTATAGCCAACATATCTTCCTTGTTACTGTATATATGTGTTTTTACATTTAATAATCATTGGTTCTATATATATATCCCTTTTCCCTTTATATTTTATAAATAATTTATATTTTTATGGAGATTGCAGAGTTTTTAGGAGCCACTAACTAGGTGGGGGTATATAGCATTATTACACATAGGAAAGGTCCATATGTATGTGTGTAATTAGCACTATTAATTAAAATCATCATAAGAAATAACACCATACAAAGTATAGTACTACTACCTACTACTGAATTACAAACAATTGTAATATACAATTGTATACAATTAATAAACTAAACTTACTTTTGGACACCCCTAATTTTGAATGGAAAACTCAAAATGATAGGTTAAGACACACCTCCAGGATTTCTACAGGGTCTCCATGTAGACACTAAAAGGAAGTGGAATTTTACTAACATCCAATGAGAGGTTCTGATCTTCCACTGCTAGCAAATCAAAAAATTCTTTTGGTACTGTCCATGAAAGACGGAAGTGTAAGGAAGTTCCTGTATTACCCAGTTATGTGCTGTTTGAAACCATGTGACAGTCTTAGCCAACTGAAACATTCTTCAGACTCTCACATTTACTCCCCCCTCCCCTCTCCATAGAATTGATGAGACAACCAGTTTCTGTTTGCTAGACAGGAAGTGCCTATTTATGATTAATGACTTTGCATGTCCTGAAACTACCCCAGCACTCTTAGAGAAAGGGGCAGTTTTTACCTTAATATTAATAGATTAAACATGATGCTGTCAGGTACCTTCAGTTATAAGCTCTACTTCATTTTATACCCTGTAGGGAGCTTTTAGCTCCTTTATCCAAACCCCTCAATAACTTGTCAAGCTAATCAGAATCCTGTGTTTCCTAACCCCATAGTGACTGTAAATCTGGAACTTGCTGTGGTAATTACCAATAAGTATGAACCTAGCAAGTTATTCTGGATCCTGTATAGGGTCTCAGGATGTCCAATGGAGCTCTTCAGATTGAATTGCACATTGTGGCAGGATTGCCTGGATCTGTGTTCAGATCTGCAGGTTAATACCATTTTGTCTGGATACATATAATACATGTGTCCCAACTGAGCATCTGCTTTGTGTGAGAGCCCTGCCAGGACAGATGGCTGTTGGTTACAGTAACAGTGGCTGCAGCCAGCAGTGCATGTGACAGACTGATCATGTGGTCCCATAGGGAACTGCATGATTGGCCGTGATTTACTAACTGACCCATTTGTCTGATACGGAGGACCGAACTCGGTCGTGGCTGGCCGCCCCACACCATCACATATTTCCAGCCGACTAATCCATGGCACTATTGGTTTATTACTGGTGTTTACACAGCCTTAAGATTGGTACACACATGCGATCGCGGGTGCCAACCCATGACGCACGATGTGTACGAATGGCCGATAATCGTGCCATGTATTGGAACTTTATTGGCTAAAATGGCCATTCTGTCGATACACGGCACGAATATAATCCGAAACGGCCGTTCGCACACTTCATGCGTCGGCACCGGCAATCACATGTGTGCAAGAACCTTTAGACTTTATAGATTATAACTGCCAGGTAGGTGGTATTTGGAAGTGAGTGCAAATATGGTAACGTTTATGACTCTAACAGGGAGATTCACCCAGAGGCACAAGCTCTCTTGGCAGATCTCCCGTACGGGATTTACCAGAAGCTGTGCGATTTTGGGTGAATCTCACCCGCACATAAGTATTTATCGCCAGCTATTAGTTGTGTAAAGAGGCCCGCAACCTCTGGTAAATTACTTCGAAACGGCTGCACAAGTGCCTCTTCTGGTACTCACGCTGCGCCACAAAGCGGGCATTAACGTTGCGCCAACCAATCGACCCATATAATGCTTCCCTATTCCAATAGTCTAATAGCTATGGATGTAAGGGAAGGGCAGATGAATCACTTGCATGTTCAAACCCTTGGGTAGGAAGCGCTAAAGCATGACCGTGGGCTTTTAATGTCTGTAAGTCAGGAAAATGTCTTTATTCCAGGATGTATGAAAGCTAAGTTTTCCAGAATTCTTTGGGGCAGGGCCTAATGTAAATGTATACATGTAATTGTAAGGCGCCACTGAAGATGTGGGCGCTATGTTAATCCATTATAATAATCAGGTCCCTTTCATGCTTTAAAGGTGAAAAAAAAGGCTGGTCTAAAATTTCTGGTTAAACCTGGTTAAACCTTCATTTGTATAAGTAATGTGTTTTAAGGTTTCAAACAATAAAAACCATGTTCTTAAAATAATTAAATATGGAAATGGTCTCATCAACAGGATGGAACCAAGATACTATGGGCCATATTTATAAAGGCGATACCGCGCCTTTAACGTTTAGTTTAATGATTGCTAAAGTGATTGTTAACTTATGATCGTTAAATCAACAACTGCGATCGTAGATTTACAATCCCCATAGAATGCCATTACGGTAGTTTACTAATGTGCGATACCATGCGTTTATAAATATAGCCCAAGGTGGGCTGATTTTATCATCCCCCAGCTAAGATACGCACAAAGAAAAGGCAAAGGGAGAAAGGATTATAGATGTAATGTGGGTTCGAATAGAACCCTGTTTTGAATCGAATCTGAGGGTTTCGAAGTCCCGACAAAAGAAAAGGATTATCGAAAATTGAAAGTAGAGGATTATCGGAAATCGAAAGTAGAGGATTATCGAAAAGCGAAAGTAGAGGATTATCGGAAATCGAAAGTAGAGGATTATCGGAAATCGAAAGCAGAGGATTATTGAAAATCGAAAGTAGAGGATTATCGGAAATCGAAAGTAGAGGATTATCGAAAATCGAAAGTAGATGATTATCGAAAATCGAAAGTAGAGGATTATCGAAAATCGAAAGTAGAGGATTATCGGAAATTGAAAGTAGAGGATTATCGGAAAATTAAAATAGAGGATTTATCGGAAATTGAAAGTAGAGGATTATCGGAAATTGAAAGTAGAGGATTATCGGAAATCGAAAGTAGAGGATTATCGAAAATCGAAAGTAGAGGATTATCGGAAATCGAAAGTAGAGGATTATCAGAAATCGAAAGTAGAATCCTCAAAAGTAATGATCGATTTCGGCAACCCTCGAAAATAGAATGCGAAGCTCGAAAACAGCCCGATCGTGAGGAAAGATAGTTTTAAAATAAGTTTTGGTTATATTTACGAGTTCCCCAGACCATTCTCTAGGTCTCTGTGTCATTTACAGTAACCTACTATTACTATTTGTCCCTCAAAATGGACAGAAACTTTCAAATATTTTTCTCCCATAGACTTCTATGTCCGTTTTCGAATTTCCCGGAAATTCGAAAATGGAACGAAACACAACAGTTTTGAATATCTCTAGAGAAGATACACACAGAAAGAAGGCATGGGGAGAGAAGATGCACACAGAGAGTAGGCAGAGGGAGAGAAGATGCACCAGAGAGTAGGCGAGGAGAGAAGATGCACACAGAAAGAAGGCATGGGGAGAGAAGATGCACACAGAGAGTAGGCAGAGGGAGAGAGATGCACACAGAAAGAAGGCATGGGGAGAGAAGATGCACACAGAGTAGGCAGAGGGAGAGAAGATACACGCAGAGAGAAGACAGAGGAGAGAAGAACACACAGAGAGTGCAGAGGAGAGAGATGCACACAGAGAGTAAGAAGAGAGAGAAATACACGCAGAGAGAAGACAGAGGGAGAGAAGATAACAGAGAAAGAAGGCGGGGAGAGAAGATACACACAGAGAGTAGGCAGGGAGAGAAGGATGCACACGAGAGAGACAGAGGGAGAGAAGATACACACAGAGAGAAGACAGAGGGAGAGAAGATACACACAGAGAGAAGACAGAGGGAGAGAAGATACACAGAGAGAAGACAAAGAGAAGAGATTAAGACAAGAGGAAGGAGAGAGAGGGGTTGAAGTAGGATGCTATGTGGGCTCTGCTGGATTGAGACCAGAACAAGATCAAGCCAACATATCATCCTTGTTACTGTATAATTGTGTTTTACATTTAAATAATCATTTGGTTCTATATATAATCCCTTTTCCCTTAATATTTATAAAATAATTTATTTTTTATGGAGATTGCAGAGTTTTTAGGAGCCACTAACTAGGTGGGGGTATATAGCATTATTACACATAGGAAAGGTCCATATGTATGTGTGTAATTAGCACTATTTAATTAAAATCATCATAAGAATAACACCATACAAGTATAGTACTACTACCTACTACTGAATTACAAAACAATTGTAATATACAATTGTATACAATTAATAAACTAAACTTACTTTACTGGACACCCCTAATTTTGAATGGAAAACTCAAAATGATAGGTTAAGACACACCTCCAGGATTTCTACAGGGTCTCCATGTAGACACTAAAGAAGTGGAATTTTACTAACATCCAATGAGAGGTTCTGATCTTCCACTGCTAGCAAATCAAAAAATTCTTTTAGGTACTGTCCATGAAAGACAGGAAGTGTAAGGAAGTTCCTGTATTACACCCAGTTATGTGCTGTTTGTAAACCATGTGACAGTCTTAGCCAACTGAAACATTCTTCAGACTCTCACATTTACCCCCCTCCCCTCTCCATAGAAAGTGATGAGACAATCCAGTTTCTGTTTGCTAGACAGGAAGTGCCTATTTATGATTAAATGACTTTGCATGTCTCTGAAACTACCCAGCACTCTTAGAGAAATGGGCAGTTTTTACCTTAATTTAATAGATTAAACGATGCTGTCAGGTACCTTCAGTTATAAGGCTCTACTTCATTTTATACCCTGTAGGGAGCTTTTAGCTCCTTTATCCAAACCCCTCAATAACTTGTCAAGCTAATCGGAATCCTGTGTTTCCTAACCCCATAGTGACTGTAAATCTGGAACTTGCTGTGGTAATTACCAATAAGTATGAACCTAGCAAGTTATTCTGGATCCTGTATAGGGTCTCAGGATGTCCAATGGAGCTCTTCAGATTGAATTGCACATTGTGGCAGGATTGCCTGGATCTGTGTTCAGATCTGCAGGTTAATACCATTTTGTCTGGATACATATAATACATGTGTCCCAACTGAGCATTAGAGATGTCCGAACTTCGAAAAATCCGGTCCGCGCGAGGATCCGCGGATTTTCGAAAAAATCCGTAAATTCGAAAATCCGCGAGCGGACCCGTTAAAACGTATTAAAATGAAAGTTCGGCAAAATCCGCATTAAAAGTGGTCTAAATAGCCTTGGTAATGTACACTTAATCACTCAGGGACCTGGGTAATGTCCTTAGAAACACGTATCAATGCCTACAATACCTAAAAATTACAGTCCGCTAGCGTGAATTTTAAAAAACGGTACTTTTCGAAAATACGAGGATTTCCGGAAAAACGAGGATTTCCGGAAAAACGAGGACCTCCGAAACGAGGATTCACGTAAAAACGAGGATTTTCGTAAAAACGAGGATTTTCGTAAAAACGAGGGTTTTCGTAAAAACGAGGAACCACGAGGAACCGGAACTTCCGCCTAGCAAAATGGCTAGTTCTGCAAGGCAGTTGTATGCCATGAACTACCTGCTGCTCAGGGGGTACGATGAGTTCCCCCCTGGCACCCATCATGTGCGGCGCCGGAGGCGCAGGATTATGGAGGGGCTCCAGCGCCGGATCCTCGGCGATTTGGATACCAGACCACTGTCTCTACCTCCAGAGACAGTGGTCTGACCTCAAGAGGCAGAGGCCTCAATATGTGGCTGCCGTACGGCAGATGATAGAAGGAAAGTATACCTTTTATTACATTACTGTATTATAATACGTAGTAAAATATTTTATTCACTTCTGACAAAAACATATTTATATATAGTTTTAAAAACATCAATAATCCTTAAATTTGGCTTGTGAGAGAGAGAGAGATCCAAGTTTTTGTATTTCTCATTCACTGGTTATTATCTTATTCTTCTTCTTATATTTCAATATCAGCCCTATTTAAGGGTAAGTAAAGTCAAAAAATAAATCACTGAAAAGTGACTTTATTTAACATAACACCTATAAATTCAAAATAATACCCACACATAGACACAGGTAAACACACTTGGTGGCCCCACCCTTCCATTTCCATGGCAGCCTTATTTAAAGGCTAAGTAAAGTTAAAAATGAAATCGATCATTAAAAATTGATTTCTTTTTACCTTATAAATGCACACTGATACCCACACATGACACAGTTAAACACACTTTACTGACCCACCCTTTTAGTTACATGGCAGCCCTATTTGAAGGGAAAGTAAAGTCAAAAATAAAATGTTGATCAATTATTAAAAATTTTAAATCTTTTTGTTATGGTTTTTTGTGCAATATATTGTATATACAATACTTTCCGAGTGAGTTTTTGTGTGTCTTTTTTTCTATCGGATCTATAACGATCCCTGACTGAATGCCCAAAATGGCCATTAGCCATTGCACGTTATGTACTTAAGTATAATATCCATTTTATATTGTCTCTGTGTCTCTATCTGTCTCTCTCTCTATCTCAACCTCCCTTTTAGTTACATGGCAGCCCTATTTGAAGGGAAAGTAAAGTCAAAAATAAAATGTTGATCAATTATTAAAAACTGATTTTTACACTCCAAAATTAAAAATGTTGTGTTACCACAAAATCTATACAGATACAAGTACACACAGCTACTGATGCTCCCCTACACCCAACCAACTTTCCCTTTCCGTGGCTACATACACACAATAAGAATATAAGTACTTAGCCAGAATAAGGTATGAAATCATTGCCATAGAAATATGATTGACTTTTAAAGAAACTATAAACATATTGCCTTATTTAATCTGTATTTTCAAGCAGAATTCAAAGTATATAATTAAATATATCCTTTAGATATATCATTCATTATGTATTTTTTTATTTTAATTTGCAGGGGAATCTTCCTCAGATACCCCACCCCCCACCACGTCCCCGCCAGAGGAAGAATGTAAGTGCAGCCTATTGAAAAAAAAATTTTTTCTAAATCTTTCATTTGTCCAAGGCCAAATTACAGCACACACGAGCGCTTAGAAACAAGCATACAAGCACGTGTTTGCGGTGCGCTCATGTGTATTGCCATGCGAGTGCAGTACGATAGCATAATTGTGCAAAAATTGAGGATCACATTAATTGTGCCACACTATTGTGTGCTTTTTAACACGTTGATGTGTCCAAGCCCTTTATCCAAATGTTTGCATAATGTTTGACAACTTCTCGAGAATTGTTTTAGTAAATGTATTCGAACATTTAATGACAGTGAGAGTTAAAATAAATTTCCTTTTTTAGCTCTACCACCAACTAGCCCTCAGGCTACGGGCACATGCCCAGCAGTGTGCCCCCGGCATGCTGCCTGCCCCTCGGCTCTCCAACGCCCCCCGGGCAGTCCACCGCCCCAAGAGGAGGCACCTGGCACCAGCCAGACACGTAAGTGCATCCTAAGCAATTTTTTTATCTTTTATTGACCTTGATGTCAGCAAATAATTAGTGAAATTATCAGTGATAATTAAGTGAATTTTATTATTTCACTGATAAAAATTTTCGTAAAAAAAAATGCAACAAATCTATTAATTTGGCTTGAGAGACAGGGCTTCTCATTTCTCATTCCCATTTATTGTCCCCGACTCTGGGCTGTATCTTGTCCCTCAGTTTTTGAGCTTAAGTCACGAAATTCGGTCCAAACGTCCAAAATTATCCAAGAAATGTTCACTACATAGCCTTTTAGGAAATGTTCTTAACATGTAATATATTACTAATGGATTGGACGGTGATTGTTGAAATAAAACATTTTTTTTTCTAGAAGCAGGACCAGCCTCTCCAGGCCCTCCACCCTCTCCAGCCCCTCCACCCTCTCCAGCCCCTCCAGGCTCTCCACCCTCCCAGCCCCTCCAGCACCTCCTGCCTCTCCAGTCACTCTGGCGGCCATGTTGAGAATCGTAAGTAAATCATATGCAACGTTAATGAAATGTTATATACAAGACTATTAATATCTGTATTTTCCCAGTGTAAAATCCACGCTACATGATGCAACATTGGGTACGTGGGTTTGACAATGCTTTATGGGGGCTGCACCACTTCCAAAAAATGTTGTATGTAGCACAGTCCAGTGATACAAAACCAAGAATGTTCTGATACAATTTAGCAATAAACGTAATGTTTTATGCCAGCATTACCTACTGCTGTTTATCAGTGATCCCCCATGATGCAATAATATCACTTTAAGTGGAAGAGCAGTATTTATCCATCCACATGACCTTAATCTGCCCATTCAGCAATCAGCATTGTGTTCTGTGTATAATAAATGCAACGGAAATACTACTTCCTGTTTGCTGGACCCCTAATAGAGACCGTTATGTCTTGCCCTTGACCCAGTCCCTGGTTGATTCAGTTGGTCAGTAGAGATCTGAGCATGTGTGACCCATCCAACAGCCAATCAGTAGAAATCACTGTTACCATAACTAGGTATGCATAATAACTAAGAATTTTAGAAATAATGATCTTATACTGAGCTTTCCTTTTTATGACATACCGCAACATTATAGCATTGCAGTACCATGTATGTGTAAGTAGTTATCAGGTGCAAATTTGCATCTACCGCATGGTGCTTTAGGAAATGTGCTTGAACATCTTCACCACAATTCTCTCAATATCTTCCTCCACAACTACAGAGCATGCGGCGGAGAGTGCGCCACCATGGTGCGGCGCCTGGACCGCCGCCTGGACCGCCGCCTGACCAGACTGGAGAGGAGGGCACCCCAGTAACCCCAGTGTTTTTTTTTTTGTTTTTTTATTTTTTGTAAATAGTTTAAAAAAAAAAAAATTATATACATATATATATATAAAATATGTTTGTAAAACAAAAATGTTTTTGGGCTTTATTTTCGATATATCAAATTATTCAGATAGATCCATAATAAATTTTTATTTGAAAAATTACAATACACATATCTATTTAGCTAGCTATATGTCTGGTACTTATAATTGTATATACCTTACCACTAATGCCATTACACACACCACATTGGCCACATTCCCCTATATAATAGTTTGCACACAACAAGGGAAAGAAGGCGATGGGGGTACTGGGTTACATAATGTCCACTGCGGTTTGCCACCATTGTTGTGGGGCCAGGCAGGCTTAGCCCCACTGGACATACCCCTCACCCCATTGGCTTCTCTCCCTCAGAGTATGCTTCGTGCAAGGGAAAGCACGTGAACGGGTAGGAACAGCACATTGAGTTACAGCAGGCCCACACTTTGTAATATGGAGTACTGCTCTCGGGCCAAGCAGGATTGACCCAGAGCTGAAACATTAGCCACAGAGTAGCACTGTCAGCTCACACAAAACACACAGACACTGATACGCAGATACAGAAAGACAACAAAAAAAAACAGGACACCTAGACCTCTAACAGGTCTAACACAAAATTGTCCAAAGGACTTATAGGGGGGTTAGTCCTTAAAAGGACTGTTGGTTCTCAAGATGTGTGATACAGGGGTGGGTACAACAAGTGCTAAACCACCACACTGAAATCCAACACAGAAAGCTCAAAAAGCTCAAAAAGCGCAAAAATCTCTCTCCAACTCTTACACTGTCGGGTCTCCCCTAAACACACTCCAACACACTGTTTAAATGTCGCCTGTGAAGCAGCGTTTTATACCCAGGGGGCTAGCAATAATCATGTTAGCTGCCATTGGTTAATTTGGGTCATGTGGCTTGCTCCGTCTTGAAAATAAGCCCCAAAAATTCGAATTTACAAGAATTTCTCGTTTTACGAAAATTCTCGTAATTACGAGAATCCGCGTAATTACGAGGATCTCTGGTTTTTCGGGTCCCGGAAGATCGCAGATTATCGTAATTACGGAGATACTCGTATTTTCGAAAATTTTTGTAAAAAAAAAAATCCGCGGTTCGGAAGTTCGGAAGGCGAAAATCCGGAAAATCCGGAATAATCCGCCGTTCGCGACGGGATATATCCGCGGCGGATCCCGTTCGGGTCCGCGAACCGGCCATCTCTACTGAGCATCTGCTTTGTGTGAGCCCTGCCAGGACAGATGGCTGTTGGTTACAGTAACAGTGGCTGCAGCCAGCAGTGCATGTGACAGACTGATCATGTGTCCCATAGGGAACTGCATGATTGGCCGTGATTTACTAACTGACCCATTTGTCTGATACGGACGACCGAACTCGGTCGTGGCTGGCCACCCCACACATCACATATTTCCAGCCGACTAATCCATGGCACTATTGGTTCATTACTGTTTACACAGCCTTAAGATTGGTACACACATGCGATCGGGTGCCAACCCATGACGCACGATGTGTACGAATGGCCGATAATCGTGCCATGTATGGGAATTTATTGGCTAAAATGGCCATTCTGTCGATACACGGCACGAATATAATCCGAAACGGCCGTTCGCACACTTCATGCGTCGCACCGGCAATCACATGTGTGCACGAACCTTTAGACTTTATAGATATAACTGCCAGGTAGGTGGTATTTGGAAGTGAGTGCAAATATGGTAACGTTTATGACTCTAACAGGAGATTCACCCAGAGGCACAAGCTCTCTTGGCAAACTCCCGTACGGGATTTACCAGAGGCTGTGCTATTTTGGGTGAATCTCACCCGCACATAAGTATTTATCGCCAGCTATTAGTTGTGTAAAGAGGCCCGCAACCTCTGGTAAATTACTTCGAAACGGCTGCACAAGTGCGTCTTCTGGTTACTCACGCTGCGCCACAAAGCGGGCATTAACATTGCGCCAACCAATCGACCCATATAATGCTTCCCTATTCCAATAGTCTAATAGCTATGGATGTAAGGGAAGGGCAGATGAATCACTTGCATGTTCAAACCCTTGGTAGAAGCGCTAAAGCATGACCGTGGGCTTTTAATGTCTGTAAGTCAGGAAAATGTCTTTATTCCAGGATGTATGAAAACTAAGTTTTCCAGAATTCTGTGCAGTTGGGGAATGCTGGGAGTTGTCGTTTTAAACATGTGAAAAGTTCATTAAGAAGACACTAACTGCAAACAGAGAATGCTGGGATTTGTAGTTTTCAAACATGTGAAAGGTCACAAGCTTAGGCTGTATTAGATCTAGACAGATGCCTTAGCTACAGGATTTTAAGAAAAAACTTACTGCAAACAGAGTGCTTGGAATTGCAGTTTTCAAACACGTAAAAGGTCACAAGTTAAACACGCCTGCTCTATACCATTAGGCTTATTATATCTAGACACATGCCTTTGCCACAGGCAATAAATAAGATAATTGCATGTCCCCACCCATTTCTTAAAGTGAGAAATATACGTTATATGTTAGCTTATTAAGGAATGCTATTATAATAACATATTCTATGAGGTACCTTCTGTTATAAGAAGGCTCTATTTCATTTTATACTCGTGTGGAGCTTTTAGCTCCTCTATCCACACCTCTCCCTAACATGTATATCACATCAGTATCCTGTTCTCCCAAGTCCTTACCCCATAGGTTAGTTAAATCGGAAATTGTTGTGGTAAATACTAATAAATATGAACCTTGCATGTTAATATCAGGATACTGTATAGGATTTAAAGTGGCTATACATAATCCGATTTTACTTATCCACAAGCTCTCATGCAATATTAGTTTGATCTTGCCAGAACCACCTTTCCATTCTTCTATGCCACGACAGGCGGTTTCTTTCACGATCGGTTTAATGTCGCGGGAGCACATTTGATTGCCCAAAGGTGCTGCTTAGATTGCCTGGGTCAGTACTCAACCTGCAGGTTTATTCCACATAGACCCTCTATATTCTAGATGGCAGGTAGTATAGGTAAGGGAGGATATAAGTGTGTTTGTTCATTTAATATGATGCGATTATTTTTTTTTTAGGACCTTCGGACTAATTTTATTATTGCCCCCCTGGATGTTTCCGATGGTTCCTGTGAACACTGCAACTACACATAGCAAAGCATACACACATAATTTCCACTGTGCACCAACGGGCACACTTTTGCTAGAATATATATCAAATACAATTTCTTTTGGACAATGTCTGGAAACAGATGCTCAATCGCGTAAATTTTTGCTTTCCCGAGATTTCCATTCTTACTGAAATCACTTGCTCAATGTGCCCTAGCCTTAGAGTCGCTTTAATTGCTTCTGGGGGATTCTAACTATAATTTAATATACACTGAATAGGCTTGTTTATCTGAATTAGACAGATCCTTGATTATTAACGTGCATCCATACTAATAAAATCAGATTTTGGTATGATTTTCTTCCACTAAACTGTTTCCATTTTCTGAGGGCAATTTTGCAATTAAAGTGGAATACGTTTGCCCAGAATTTATCTGGTCTCTTATTTTTAAAAACCTGCCATTTTGCATCAAAACCTGCCATTTTGCATGGGTATGTAGATGTTTTCAAATCCACTGCATATGAATCATTATGGAATGAAATATGTAATCACTGATT
The DNA here is from genome assembly GCA_019447015.1 of Hymenochirus boettgeri. Lineage (NCBI taxonomy): Eukaryota > Metazoa > Chordata > Amphibia > Anura > Pipidae > Hymenochirus > Hymenochirus boettgeri. Next base: position 355,126,377 of record CM033469.1, on the reverse strand, counting down.
GGAAAAAGAAAAAAACATCCATTTCATGCAATTTCCAACTGAGCACTCATCATTGCAATGGAAAATAAGCAAATTCCAAGTTCTGAATGACAAGACTAAGACATTTAATACATTCGACTGTTTAACATCTGTATCTCTTAACCCCATTACTTATTAGTTTAAGGTTGGAATACACAGGCCTGATATTCCAAGTCTGACTGGCAGTATATAAAGAATAGATAAATAAAATTGGGTTATGCAGTAATTTTCAGATTATATTTTGGCCTGACCAACTATCAAACCTGCACAGTAAGGGGGATCTGGCAGCTGGTTGGGCAATTGTTGCCACCATCTGATTGGAGGAAATGCAGTTTAACCCTTTAGGGCACTAGGCCAGCAATGAATATATATTGAGGATTTTTTTAGAAATCATAAGATTTTGTGTATTTTATATATATTTTTAATAACAAAAAAAGGAAATAAATAAAATGGATGCTTTTGATGTAATGTTGCAGCAATTATTAATATTATATGTGTCATTCATAGTTATTGCCTACAATCTCATTTACACTGAAACATCTAGACAAAATAAAACACAAAATGCAATTGTTAAATGGCAAAAGAGTACATTTACACATAAAACCAGGACCCTTACCCCCCAACCCTACAGACCCTTACCCCCAACCACAGACCTACCCCCAACCCTACAGACCCTTACCCCAACCTACAGACCCTTACCCCCCAACCCTACAGACCCTTACCCCCACCCTACAGACCCTACACCCCCAACCCTACAGACCCTTACCCCCCAACCCACGACCTTACCCCCAACCCTACAGACCCTTACCCCCAGCCTGCGACCCTTACCCCCAACCCTACAGACCCTTACCCCCAACCCTACAGACCCTACCCCCCAACCCTACAGACCTTTACCCCACCAACCCTACAGACCCTTACCCCCCAACCTACAGACCCTACCCCCAACCCTACAGATCCTTACCCCCCAACCCTACAGACCCTTACCCCCACCCACATTTGCAATATTTCCTTGGCCCTGATCCTTCTGGGTAACAGCTGTCAGTCACAGGCGACACACTAATGCGGTTTCCTCGCATTTTCAATTATAATGCAAATTGTGGGAACGGCAAAATTCCAGCGGTTTTACGATACACATGCAATTGCCATTCTTTTGCGCAATCGCATGCATTTCCATAATGGAAAATAAAGAAATCGCTAGACGCAATTGCATGTGATAACCCGATTCCGGGGCTTGTAGTGTGGCCTTACACTGGCTCCCCGAGCTAATTCCTCTGAAGCTGTGTGTGCTTGCAAAAATCATTAGAGGAGGCACATCATGGAATACAAAAAACCAACATATTTATTGGGATTTCATAGATTAAATTTGTTAAAAATAATTACTGACTTAATGTAAATGAATAAATAAAGTATTTCCGAGGATAGGATCAGGTTTGTAGAATATAGAATTGGTTTTTTCCTCTCACAGCAATATTGACTGCTTAGTCTTTATAACTGGTGTCTTATTACTTTCTAGCTTAGACTGCTATTCACATCTGTGCCAGTACATGGGATATTCCTGAATGGCACCTGGTATCCAGGATGTCAGCATACTGCAGGAAGATTCTGAAGCTTTGCAGCTGCTGACAATTATCTATAAGAAATTGGCTTTTCATCTCCCTCCATCTGGTGCAAATCAAGAGTGAATATATTCTATTTGCATTTAGTGAATGGTCATAGGAACTCCACATAGTTCCGATTAATGCCAGTTATCAAATGAGAATAAGGGCAACGTGTTAGAAACAACTAAAGCTAAAATATAAATAGCCAGAATGGATCCAGAAGTCCTAATTAGCAGATAGCTGTCACTGTCACCTCTAAACAGGGCCGTCTCCCTAATGAGGCAAGGTGAAGCACGTTACAGAGCAGAACCCTGTAGGGAGGCAGCAGTTTTGAAGCCAGAAAAACAAACAAACATTTTTTTTACCCTTGGGATCATGTGCTTAGGCCCAGTTGCCATGGGGGCCCAAAAATGTGTTTGAAACAACACATTTTCGGAGGTACGGTCATTTTAAATAGCAGGGACTTTCATTGCATAACAGAAGGCAGCTATGACTCCTCCCCCCTCCTTCGGCTGGCAATTTGTTTAATTTAAAATTAATGTTTGTCAGCCTGTAGATCAAAACAATGTTGGACATCATTTACCATGTGGGTATCTTTAACAAATAATTGTGGGCATTATTTACCGTCATGTGTATAAAGCCCCTCCCACTTCGGACAAGCCACACCCCACTTCTGGACAAAGCATCACCCACTTTCAATTATAAAACCACACCCTTCCTTCTGGCGGCGAGGGGGCAGCATTTGGATTTTTTTTCCAGGTGGCAAAAATCTAGAGACGCCATGCCTCTGAAATCAGTAGCATTTGCTGCCTTCCTTTCTATTGAGTAGTCACAGTTTTTTTGACCGCTTTGTTATTGTCACAGGCATCCAAAGTAGAATAAAGAGGCCAAGATTTCACGTGTAGTAGCTCTGACCCTTATTGGTGTTATGCTTTTACCAAGCACTGAATGGGAGGCCTCTTCCTTCTTATAAACACCATGGTTTACAGAGAACAATGTCTGTTAGGCTGAGACCGCACTACGTTGGACGGTAACGCGTACTGGGAAATAGCACACCATCGCCGGATGTACCATTGGGCAGGCGACTAGGGGCTGCTGTCAATCTCTCCCCATTTTAATGATGGCAATTTATTTGCATCACATCCTCTTTTCAAATGCTGTGAAAGCCCCTGTGCTATAGTTATTATTTTAAACATTTTTTATTAAAAATGGATGTGATTTGGGGGTGTGGCCTGTGTTGGGGGTGGAGCGCCTGTTTTAGAGCGCCTGTTTTAGAGGTCTGTGTAAGTAGTCAGCCATTCCCAGATAGGACACTGAGGATACTGAGTCTGTTTTCAAAACAAGTTTAGGTTGCTGCTCACTGAAAGTTTACTGAGCGGTTCTGCAGGATCGCCGCTAAAGAAATGTCTACAGAGACATCTGGAACCACTCGTTTTGCCGTTGTCTTGATAGTAGCCTTAGAAAATAGAGACGCGTCAGTTTTCATGGTGAACCTTTCCAACAAAACGTCATTTTTAAGTGGTTTTTTTACAATAATAATGGTTCCAGGGCACCATTACTTACACTTGTGCTAGAATATCCTTTAAGCATAACTACTACCTTTATGCCCAACTAATGTAGGTACAGATTATGAATGTTATCATTATGGCATATTTCAATAGAAATTATAAGGCTGTTACTGGTTTGCAATAGATCAGCCTGTATGTTTCTGCATCTTTAGGCACTGACACTATCAATTGGCTCAGTAGACAAGTTCCCAAGATCTAATACGTTTCATATGTATAACCTTGAGTTAGAAAGGATTATTGTTTTAGCTGTTACTTAAATTTCCACGGTGCTTCCTCATTTATTCCTCATTGTAAAACAGTGGCCACCCGATTGTCTTTATAATCGAGAGAACAAATGTAACCCCATATTTCCCTGGCCATTGGCATTGCAGACTCTGGTAAGATGAATCACAGAGTCGGAATTATTTCTCCATATCTAAAGATTCTTGATTAGAAGAAGTTCATCAAACTTTCATCATATACTGGAGGAATTGAAATTAAAATGCAACTAAAGGAAACCACTTAAATAAGATATCTGGCATATGTCATATACCCTCTTACCTGCGGTTTGAGTGTGCCAATATCTAGTGTCTAAGTAAATTTTTATTTGCTTGGATCATTTTAATTGCATCCTTAAAGGAGAACTAAAATGTAAATAACCGTGCACAACTTTATAACTGCTAACTAATTAAAGGAATAGCTCACTCAAAACGTGAACTATTCCTTTAATATATTGAAGGTTAAAGGGGAACTGTGGTCCAAAAATGACTTTAGGTAAATTGAGGTAATTGATAGGAATTGCTCCCATGGGAATTTTTGCAATTTATTTCCATGTTTTATTTTGCATACCGGTAGTTTTTGAAGATATTACATTTTTGTGTGTGATATGGCACAGCATTACCAGGACCCATGGCCCATTATCTTACAGCCCCATGTGGCCCCGTCCACTTGCGTGTGTCTAAGCCCCACCCACTTGGGGGTGTCTAAGCCCTGCCCACTCATGGGTGTCTAAGCCCCATCCACTCTCGGTGTCTAAGCCCCACCCACTCATGGGTGTCTAAGCCCTGCCCACTTGCAGGTGCTGTGGATTACTCAGACCCCCCTTACCTTCTCGTCAGGAGAGAAGTAGGGACTTCCTGTCTCCTCACACACAGAGGGAGTCTGAGGCTATGCTTGCCGGCGGCACTGTGCAGGAGAAGCCTTAGGAATGTCACATGTCAGCCTCCCACCCCTTAACTTTCTGGGCAGTCATTTCTGTATATCTTGGCTGTGGAGCACGTAGAGAGGTGGTTGATAGCTCATTTTAAAGGTAGTAAACTGGCCTTTCATTTAAACTTAGCTTGTTGGGAGAACGCAGTTCCCCTTAAGGAGCTATGCCTTACCTCCCCTTCTTCAATCATTTGAGCAGAACAACAAAATAAAAAATATTTACCTTACACACGATCCTCCACTGCAGCAGTTACAGGTCCCCCTACTTCCTTTTCAGAGTACTATAGTGCGCTATAGTTACTCTGAACAGGAAGTGGTCGGGAATTTTCAATGCTGCTGTGAGGATTGCGTGTAAGATAATATCTTCTATCTTCATCGTCGCTCCTGCTCAATAGATTAAAGAACGGGAGGCGTCATAGCTCCTTAACCTTTTCGGTCTTCAATCAATAGATCAAGGATAGTTCAATTTTCGAGTGAACTATTCCTTTAAAGCTGTATGCAGACTCTGGGAAATTACCACTGTAGCTTGTGTCTTCAAGTACCAATCGAGTAAGGGGGACAGAGTTGGATGGTGAGGTAGAATTGAAGCAAGTATTCCGCTGATTTACTGTAAACCATGGCGTAGGAACCTATGTGTTTATGACTTCACCCTGGGAACTTTTAAAAGGGAGGGTGGCGGTGAGGTAGTACAGCTCTCATTTAATTATACAGGATTCTGGCTTTTCCAGAGTGGGTTAGGACCCAGATAGATTGTTGCACCTGCTCAGTAAATCCCCTCCTTTCCTGACTACCATAGTGTCATGTAAATACTGTGTGACATCTAATCATTACTCCATAAACTATATTGACAGTCAGAACAGTGGCGAACTAGGAATCACTGGTCCCCCAGAAAAAATTACGAAGGGGCCCCTAACATGCTTCATCTACAGTGGTTATCTAGGATAGCTATATCTGTCATAGGAGAATGAGAAGATGAGCCCCCCTGCAGGGTCTGCTCTGCTGGTAGTTACCCCTGGGTCAGAAAACCAATATTTACTTACAAGGAACAGGGCTGCAGAATCATAAAATGCATCAAACCTGCCGAAATCCTAAGATTTCTCCACATTGATGCTGGTTTCAGAGGTGACAGTTGCATCTTTCCTCTGATTAAAGGACAACTCCACCCTCATGATTTAGAAAGAATGGCCTCTTTAAAATATGTTGATATATCATGAGTTTGTTCCTATGTTATTCTTCCTGTATGCCTTGCTATGCTTCTGGATCTCATCAGGGAAACTGAGCATTTAAAACAAACCTGTACGAGAGCCTGTACTGAGCCTGGGCATGCTCAGTAAGGCAGCTAGGGGTTAGCATTCAGTCATTCACTCAGATGTCAACTGTCAAATCCATAACTGACAGTTTCTAACTGGAAGAACCAGGAAGCAGAAGCATGGGGAAACGGACATTGGTGCAGGATTTAGGTTAGACTTATATAGTTCAGATTTGAAATTTCCTGTTGTTTTTATTTCACCACACCATCCATTATTGCATCACTTTTTAACCAATTGAATTATTTTACCATGATTGCAGCTTTCAATCCTGTGAGTAGAATGCACAGATATACACCCCCCCCTACACACACACACAAACAACCACACACACACACACACTCTTTCATATTGAACATTCACCCTATGCCATGAGAATTTTCAATACATGTGGATCAAACTGTACTGCTTCTCTTTATCTAAAGTTATCTTTTGGTATTTTGTCTGCGCTTAAGTAGTATTCAAGGTCAGCAATTCACTTGAAGTAATGACTGGACCCATGAAGAACCTAAAAGATTAAAAAACTTCCAAGGCTCAGCACTCTTTTTTCCCATATGATGGATCGTTTTTATAAGTCGTAAATGCTTTAAGGTTCATGTAAAAATGTCCATAATTGAAGGATTCTTCTGCAGTCTGGCGCAAGGTTAAAGGAAGAAATATCAGATAAGCAAAACCTGTAAAGATGAAGAAAATGATGGCTGAAAATATATTGTATAACCCTCTACTTACCCGGGCGTTCTTTATACAATGAAGGTGGTGCCTGTGGTGCAGCAGGTTTGAGCCAACGCGAATTAAAATCTGTCTATTTGGTGGGAATCTACCTACTCCAGAAACCTAATAGGCATCTCCATATCCTGTACTACATAACACAGGGGAACCTATTCACCTCTGCCCAGCTTCTGGTTCACCCAAACCATCCAGCCATGCCCCATAATGCCCTGTCATGCCGCCCCAAAAACCCAATCATTCTTGGGACATAGCAATTTTCAATACCACTATATTCTAAATATGTACCTTCCCAAGTCCTATATGTATGTATATATGTATGTAAATTGTAGTATGTTATATGTATGTATGTTATATGTATTATGTATAATGTATGTATGTATGTAATGTATGTTGTGCTCACTCTCCAGCCACACCCCTGAATGACTCCACATAATGGTGATGCCCTCTGAAGGGCCGACGCCCATGAAGTCCAGTTTGACCAATAAAAATCCTGCACGTCACAAGTAGTGTGATTTCCAATTCGGTAACTCGACACAGACCCAGAGTCCACATGTCACACACTTCAGAACACAACCCAGCGTGATATACTGTACAGCAACAGCAACTCACTCGCTTCTATGACGAGGAACCAGACATTTCCATTAATGTCTTAACACATTTCAATTTGCTCCTGGAAGGTGTCAAATATAACCCTGGACGACTATGTTACTATTGTCTGGATATGAATGACATTTATATACACATATAAACCCTGGAAAGACTAGTTACTATTGGTGATATGAAACCACATTTATATACAAATATAAACCCTGGAAAGACTATGTTACTATTGGTGCAATGAATGACATTTATATACAACTATCAACCCTGGAAAGACTATGTTACTATTGGCCGATATGAACCTCATTTATATCAACATATAAACCCTGGAAGACTATGTTACTATGGTGATATGAATGACATTTATATACAATATAAACCTGACAGACTATGTTACTATGGTGATATAACCCACATTTTATACAATATAACCCTGGGAAAGACTATGTACGATTGGTGATATAATGACTTTATATACAATATCAAACCCTGGAAAGACTATTTACTATTGGTGATATGAATGACATTTCTATACAATAATAAACCCTGGAAGACTTTGTTACTATTGGGTATGAATGACATTTATATACAAATATAAACCTGGAAGACTATGTTACTATTGGTGATATGAACAAACATTTATATACAAACTATACAACCTGGAAAGACTATTTACTATTGGCTATGAACCACATTTAATACAAATAGTAAACCCCTGGAAGACTATTTTATATTGGTGCTATGATGAACATTTATATACTATCCCTATATACCAATCAGATGGTTATGTAAGCAAGTATTAAATTGACCAATCAGAAACGGATTATGGATTCTGCAAACCTATATAAAGAGGAGCTTTCCGCCGCGGAACTCAGATGCCATCGCAGTAGATGGCTGAAGAAAGAAGAAAAGAAGCGCTGGCAACATCGGCTCCGCTGAGGCAGCGGTGGCCAGCGGGCTCACTGGCGGCCGCAGTGAGTCGTGCTGGCATCGGCGACCTAGTGGGGTTGGTTTCGCCAGCCCGAAGACGTCGCGTCGGATCAAGACCCGGCAACATCGGCCTCGTTGAGGTCGCGGCGCCCGCCCGGGGGTACCCCTGGCGGCCGCAGGGGTACCTCTCGGGGGTCGGCGGCCTCGGCGGAGCTGGTGTCGCCGGACTGGAAGAAAGAAGACTTCGCCCAAGGGCTCTTTTAAGAGCCGCACTGGGGGGTCCCGTTTCAGCTGCGGACCCCCGCCAAAGGCACTTGTCAGTGCCGCAAGGGCCCTTATAAGGGCCGGGGAGGGGGGTCCCGGTTCGGGCTGCGGACCCCCTAAGCCCCAAAAGGCCCTTCTCAGGGCCCCGCTGGAGGGAGCCTCCACCCCCCCGGCTCCCTCCCGTCCCCTCCCCCGGGAGCGGCCGGGCGGGGGGCTTGGGGGTGTTGCCGGAGGGGGTGCGCCGGTGGTCGCGACCCACCTGCTGCGGCCCCTTCCCGGCCCCCCTTCTAGCCTCCCGTTCCGAGATTGCCGCAACGGGAACGTTTGGGAGGGCTGCTGGAAGTGGCGGCGCGGCGGGTGGTCGCCGCTGCCGCCGCGGGGGGTGTGGGCGGGGTGGGCGTGTCTCCCGGGGCGGTGCGACCACCCCCGCGGGTTGCCTGCCCATCCCCCCGCGGGAGGTTAGTAATCGGCTGACTTCGCCTCCTTGCAAGGTTGCGAAGTAAAACAGCCGATACTAGCCGACGAAACCAGTACCTCCGCGCCCTGAAAGTAGAGGATTATCGAAAATCGAAAGTAGAGGATTATCGGAAATTGAAAGTAGAGGATTATCGGAAATTAAAAGTAGAGGATTATCGGAAATTGAAAGTAGAGGATTATCGGAAATTGAAAGTAGAGGATTATCGGAAATCGAAAGTAGAGGATTATCGAAAAAGTAGAATCCTCAAAAGTAATGATCGATTTCGGCAACCCTCGAAAATAGAATGCAGAAGCTCGAAAAACAGCCCGATCGTGAGGAAAGATAGTTTTAAAATAAGTTTTGGTTATATTTACGAGTTCCCCAGACCATTCTCTAGGTCTCTGTGTCATTTACAGTAACCTACTATTACTATTTGTCCCTCAAAATGGACAGAAACTTTCAAATATTTTCTCCATAGACTTCTATGGGTCCGTTTTCGAATTTCCCGGAAAATTCGAAAATGGAACGAAACACAACAGTTTTGAATATCTCTAGAGAAGATACACACAGAAAGAAGGCATGGGGAGAGAAGATGCACACAGAGAGTAGGCAGAGGGAGAGAAGATGCACACAGAGAGTAGGCAGAGGGAGAGAAGATGCACACAGAAAGAAGGCATGGGGAGAGAAGATGCACACAGAGAGTAGGCAGAGGGAGAGAAGATGCACACAGAAAGAAGGCATGGGGAGAGAAGATGCACACAGAGAGTAGGCAGAGGGAGAGAAGATACACGCAGAGAGAAGACAGAGGGAGAGAAGATACACACAGAGAGTAGGCAGAGGGAGAGAAGATGCACACAGAGAGTAAGAAGAGGGAGAGAAGATACACGCAGAGAGAAGACAGAGGGAGAGAAGATACACAGAGAAAGAAGGCAGGGGGAGAGAAGATACACACAGAGAGTAGGCAGAGGGAGAGAAGATGCACACAGAGAGAAGACAGAGGGAGAGAAGATACACACAGAGAGAAGACAGAGGGAGAGAAGATACACACAGAGAGAAGACAGAGGGAGAGAAGATACACAGAGAGAAGACAAAGAGAAGAGATTAAGACAAGAGGAAGGAGAGAGAGGGGTTGAAGTAGGATGCTATGTGGGCTCTGCTGGATTGAGACCAGAACAAGATCAAGCCAAATCTCATCCTTGTTACTGTTGATATATGTGTTTTTACATTTAAATAATCATTTGGTTCTATATATATCTCCTTTTCCCTTTATATTTTATAAATAAATTTATATTTTTATGGAGATTGCAGAGTTTTTAGGAGCCACTAACAGGTGGGGGTATATGCATTATTACACATAGGAAAGGTCCATATGTATGTGTGTAATTAGCACTATTTAATTAAAATCATCATAAGAAATAACAACCATACAAAGTATAGTACTAATACCTACTACTGAATTACAAAACAATTGTAATATACAATTGTATACAATTAATAAACTAAACTTACTTTACTGGACACCCCAATTTTGAATGGAAAACTCAAAATGATAGGTTAAGACACACCTCCAGGATTTCTACAGGGTCTCCATGTAGACACTAAAGGAAGTGGAATTTTACTAACATCCAATGAGAGGTTCTGATCTTCCACTGCTAGCAAATCAAAAAATTCTTTTAGGTACTGTCCATGAAAAGACAGGAAGTGTAAGGAAGTTCCTGTATTACACCCAGTTATGTGCTGTTGTAAACCATGTGACAGTCTTAGCCAACTGAAACATTCTTCAGACTCTCACATTTACTCCCCCTCCCTCTCCATAGAAAGTGTGAGACAATCCAGTTTCTGTTTGCTAGACAGGAAGTGCCTATTTATGATTAAATGATTGCATGTCTCTGAAACTACCCAGCACTCTTAGAGAAATGGGCAGTTTTTACCTTAATATTAATAGATTAAACATGATGCTGTCAGGTACCTTCAGTTATAAGGCTCTACTTCATTTTATACCCTGTAGGGAGCTTTTAGCTCCTTTATCCAAAACCCTCAATAACTTGTCAAGCTAATCGGAATCCTGTGTTTCCTAACCCCATAGTGGCTGTAAATCTGGAATTGCTGTGGTAATACCAATAAGTATGAACATAGCAAGTTATTCTGGATCCGTATAGGGTCTCAGGATGTCCAATGGAGCTCTTCAGATTGAATTGCACATTGTGGCAGGATTGCCTGGATCTGTGTTCAGATCTGCAGGTTAATACCATTTTGTCTGGATACATATAATACATGTGTCCCAACTGAGCATTAGAGATGTCCGAACTTCGAAAAATCCGGTCCGCGCGAGGATCCGCGGATTTTCGAAAAAATCCGTAAATTCGAAAATCCGCGACGGACCCGTTTAAAACGTATTAAAATGAAAGTTCGGCAAAATCCGCATTAAAAGTGGTCTAAATAGCCTTGGTAATGTACACTTAATCACTCAGGGACCTGGGTAATGTCCTTAGAAACACGTATCAATGCCTACAATACCTAAAAATTACAGTCCGCTAGCGTGAATTTTAAAAAACGGTACTTTTCGAAAATACGAGGATTTCCGGAAAACGAGGATTTCCGGAAAAACGAGGACCTCCGAAAACGAGGATTCACGTAAAAACGAGGATTTTCGTAAAAACGAGGATTTTCGTAAAAAACGAGGGTTTCGTAAAAACGAGGAACCACGAGGAACCGGAACTTCCTGCCTAGCAAAATGGCTAGTTCTGCAAGGCAGTTGTATGCCATGAACTACCTGCTGCTCAGGGGGTACGATGAGTTCCCCTGGCACCCATCATGTGCGGCGCCGGAGGCGCAGGATTATGGAGGGGCTCCAGCGCCGGATCCTGCGGCGATTTGGATACCAGACCACTGTCTCTACCCTCCAGAGACAGTGGTCTGACCTCAAGAGGCAGAGGCCTCAATATGTGGCTGCCGTACGGCAGATGATAGAAGGAAAGTATACCTTTTATTACATTACTGTATTATAATACGTAGTAAAATATTTAATTCACTTCTGACAAAAAACATATTTATATATATGTTTTTAAAAACATCAATAATCCTTAAATTTGGCTTGTGAGAGAGAGAGAGATCCAAGTTCTTTGTATTTCTCATTCACTGGTTATTATTACATTATTTCTTCTTATATTATTCAATATCAGCCCTATTTAAAGGGTAAGTAAAGTCAAAAAATAAATCACTGAAAAGTGACTTTATTAACATAACACCTATAAATTCAAAATAATACCCACACATAGACACAGGTAAACACACTTGGTGGCCCACCTTCCATTTCCATGGCAGCCTTATTTAAAGGCTAAGTAAAGTTAAAAATGAAATCGATCATTAAAAATTGATTTCTTTTACCTTATAAATGCACACTGATACCCACACATGACACAGTTAAACACACTTTACTGACCCACCCTTTTAGTTACATGGCAGCCCTATTTGAAGGGAAAGTAAAGTCAAAAATAAAATGTTATCAATTATTAAAAATTTTAAATCTTTTGTTATGGTTTTTTGTGCAATATATTGTATATACAATACTTTCCGAGTGAGTTTTGTGTGTCTTTTTTCTATCGGATCTATAACGATCCCTGACTGAATGCCCAAAATGGCCATTAGCCATTGCACGTTATGTACTTAAGTATAATATCCATTTTATATTGTCTCTGTGTCTCTATCGTCTCCTCTCTATCTCAACCTCCCTTTTAGTTAAATGGCAGCCCTATTTGAAGGGAAAGTAAAGTCAAAAAATAAAATGTTGATCAATTATTAAAAACTGATTTTTACACTCCAAAATTAAAAATGTTGTGTTACCCACAAAATCATACAGATACAAGTACACACAGCTACTGATGCTCCCCTACACCCAACCAACTTTTCCCTTTCCGTGGCTACAATACACACATAAGAATATAAGTACTTAGCCAGAATAAGGTATGAAATCATTGCCATAGAAATATGATTGACTTTTAAAGAAACTATAACATATTGCCTTATTTAATCTGTATTTTCAAGCAGAATTCAAAGTATATAATTAAATATATCCTTTAGATATATCATTCATTATGTATTTTTTATTTTAATTTGCAGGGGAATCTTCCTCAGATACCCCACCCCCACCACCGTCCCCGCCAGAGGAAGAATGTAAGTGCAGCCTATTGAAAAAAAAATTTTTTCTAAATCTTTCATTTGTCCAAGGCCAAATTACAGCACACACGAGCGCTCTAGAAACAAGCATACAAGCACGTGTTTGCGGTGCGCTCATGTGTATTGCCATGCGAGTGCAGTACGATAGCATAATTGTGCAAAAATTGAGGATCACATTAATGTGCCACACTATTGGTGCTTTTTAACAGTTGATGTGTCCAAGCCCTTTATCCAATGTTTGCATAATGTTTGACAACTTCTCGAGAATTGTTTTAGTAAATGTATTCGAACATTTAATGACAGTGAGAGTTAAAATAAATTTCCTTTTTTAGCTCTACCACCAACTAGCCCTCAGGCTACGGGCCGCCATTGCCCCCTCCAGGCAGTGCCTTGCCCCCTCCGGCTCTCCAACGCCCACCGGGCAGTCCACCGCCCCAAGAGGAGGCACCTGGCCCAGCCAGACACGTAAGTGCATCCTAAGCAATTTTTTTATCTTTTATTGACCTTGATGTCAGCAAATAATTAGTGAAATTATCAGTGATAATTAAGTGAATTTTATTATTTCACTGATAAAAATTTTCGTAAAAAAAAATGCAACAAATCTATTAATTTTGCTTGAGAGACAGGGCTTCTCATTTCTCATTCCCATTTATTGTCCCGACTCTGGGCTGTATCTGTCCCTCAGTTTTTGAGCTTAAGTCACGAAATTCGGTCCAAACGTCCAAAATTATCCAAGAAATGTTACTACATAGCCTTTTAGGAAATGTTCTATACATGTAATATATTACTAATGGATTGGACGGTGATTGTTGAAATAAAAATTTTTTTTTCTAGAAGCAGGACAGCCTCTCAGGCCCTCCACCCTTCCAGCCCCTCCACCCTCTCAGCCCCTCCAGGCTCTCCACCCTCTCCAGCCCCTCCAGCACCTCCTGCCTCTCCAGTCACTCTGGCGGCCATGCTTGAGAATCGTAAGTAAAATCAATGCAACGTTAATGAAATGTTATACAAGACTATTAATATCTGTATTTCCCAGTGTAAAATCCACGCACATGATGCAACATTGGGTACTGTGGTTTGACAATGCTTTATGGGGCTGCACCACTTCCAAAAAATGTTGTATGTAGCACAGTCCTAGTGATACAAAACCAAGAATGTTCTGATACAATTTAGCAATAAACGTAATGTTTTATGCCAGCATTACCTACTGCTGTTTATCAGTGATCCCCCATGATGCAATAATATCACTTTAAGTGGAAGAGCAGTATTTATCCATCCCATGACCTTAATCTGCCCATTCAGCAATCAGCTTGTGTCTGTGTATAAATAAATGCAACGGAAATACTGACTTCCTGTTTGCTGGACCCTAATAGAGGACCGTTATGTCTTGCCCTTGACCCAGTCCCGGGTTGATTCAGTTGGTCAGTAGAGATCTGAGCATGTGTGACCCATCCAACCGCCAATCAGTAGAAATCACTGTTACCATAACTAGGTATGCATAATATAAACTAAGAATTTTAGAAATAATGATATCTTATACTGAGCTTTCCTTTTTATGACATACCGCAACATTATAGCATTGCAGTACCATGTATGTGTAAGTAGTTATCAGGTGCAATTTGCATCTACCGCATGGTGCTTAGGAAATGGGCTTGAACATCTTCACCACAATTCTCTCAATATCTTCCTCCACAGAACACAGAGCATGCGGCGGGAGATGCGCCACATGGTGCGGCGCCTGGACCGCCGCCTGGACCGCCGCCTGACCAGACTGGAGAGGAGGGCACCCAGTAACCCCAGTGTTTTTTTTTTTGTTTTTTATTTTTTGTAAATAGTTTAAAAAAAAAAAAATTATATAATATATATATAAAATATGTTTGTAAAACAAAATGTTTTTGGCTTTATTTTCGATATATAAATTATTCAGATAGATCCATAATAAATTTTTATTTGAAAAATTACAATACACATATCTATTAGCTAGCTATATGCGTCTATTACTATAATATAACCTACCTAATGCCATTACAACACCACATTGGCCACATTCCCCTATATAATAGTTTGCACACAACAAGGGAAGAAGCGAGGGGGTACTGGGTTACATAATGTCCACTGCGGTTTGCCAACATTGTTGTGGGGCCAGGCAGGCTTAGCCCCACTGGACATACCCCTCACCCCATTGGCTTCTCTCCCTCAGAGTATGCTTCGTGCAAGGGAAAGACGTGAACGGGTAGGAACAGCACATTGAGTTACAGCAGGCCCACACTTTGTAATATGGAGTACTGCTCTCGGGCCAAGCAGGATTGACCCAGAGCTGAAAACATTAGCCACAGAGTAGCACTGTCAGCTACACAAAACACACAGACACTGATACGCAGATACAGAAAGACAAACAAAAAAACAGGACACCTAGACCTCTAACAGGTCTAACAAAAAATGTCAAAAGACTTATAGGGGGGTTAGTCCTTAAAAGGACTGTTGGGTCTCAAGATGTGTGAATACAAGGGGTGGGTAACAACAAGTGCTAAACCACCACACTGAACTCACACACAGAAAGCTCAAAAAGCTCAAAAAGCGCAAAAATCTCTCTCCAACTCTTACACTGTCGGGTTCCCCTAAACACACTCCAACACACTGTTTAAATGTCGCTGTGAAGCAGCGTTTTATACCCAGGGGGCTAGCAATAATCATGTTAGCTTGCATTGGTTAATTTGGGTCATGTGGCTTTTCCGTCTTGAAAATAAGCCCAAAAATTCGAATTTACAAGAATTTCTCGTTTTTACGAAAATTCTCGTAATTACGAGAATCCGCGTAATTACGAGGATCTCTGGTTTCGGGTCCCGGAAGATCGCAGATTATCGTAATTACGGAGATACTCGTATTTTCGAAAATTTTTGTAAAAAAAAAAAAATCCGCGGTTCGGAAGTTCGGAAGGCGGAAAATCCGGAAAATCCGGAATAATCCGCCGTTCGCGGACGGGATAAATCCGCGGCGGATCCGGTTCGGGTCCGCGAACCGGCCATCTCTATGAGCATCTGCTTTGTGTGGAGCCCTGCCAGGACAGAGGCTGTTGGTTACAGTAACAGTGGCTGCAGCCAGCAGTGCATGGGACAGACTGATCATGTGGTCCATAGGGAACTGCATGATTGGCCGTGATTTACTAACTGACCCATTTGTCTGATACGGACGACCGAACTCGGTCGTGGCTGGCCACCCACACCACACAATATTTCCAGCCGACTAATCCATGGCACTATTGGTTCATTACTGGTGTTTACCAGCCTAAGATGGTACACACATGCGATCGCGGGTGCCAACCCATGACGCACGATGTGTACGAATGGCGATAATCGTGCCATGTATGGGAACTTTATTGGCTAAAATGGCCTTCTGTCGATACACGGCACGAATATAATCCGAAACGGCCGTTCGCACACTTCATGCGTCGGCACCGGCAATCACATGTGTGCACGAACCTTTAGACTTTATAGATATAACTGCCAGGTAGGTGGTATTTGGAAGTGAGTGCAAATATGGTAACGTTTATGACTCTAACAGGGAGATTCACCCAGAGGCACAAGCTCTCTTGGCAAATCTCCGTACGGGATTTACCAGAGGCTGTGCTATTTTGGGTGAATCTCACCCGCACATAAGTATTTATCGCCAGCTATTAGTTGTGTAAAGAGGCCCGCAACCTCTGGTAAATTACTTCGAAACGGCTGCACAAGTGCGTCTTCTGGTACTCACGCTGCGCCACAAAGCGGGCATTAACATTGCGCCAACCAATCGACCCATATAATGTTCCCTATTCCAATAGTCTAATAGCTATGGATGTAAGGGAAGGGCAGATGAATCACTTGCATGTTCAAACCCTTGGGTAGGAAGCGCTAAAGCATGACCGTGGGCTTTAATGTCTGTAAGTCAGGAAAATGTCTTTATTCCAGGATGTATGAAAACTAAGTTTCCAGAATTCTGTGCAGTGGGGAATGCTGGGAGTGTCGTTTTAAACATGTGAAAAGTTCATTAAGAAGACACTAACTGCAAAACAGAGAATGCTGGGATTTGTAGTTTTCAAACATGTGAAAGGTCACAAGCTTAGGCTGTATTAGATCTAGACAGATGCCTTAGCTACAGGATTTTAAGAAAAAACTTACTGCAAACAGAGAATGCTTGGAATTGCAGTTTTCAAACACGTAAAAGGTCACAAGTTAAACACGCCTGCTCTATACCATTAGGCTGTATTATATCTAGACACATGCCTTTGCCACAGGCAATAATAAAGATAATTTGCATGTCCCCACCCATTTCTAAAGTGAGAAATATACGTTATATGTAGCTTATTAAGGCAATGCTATTATAATAACATGATTCTATGAGGTACCTTCTGTTATAAGAAGGCTCTATTTCATTTATAATCTGTGTGGAGCTTTTAGCTCCTCTATCCACACCTTCCCTAACAGTATATTCAATCAGTATCCTGTTCTCCCAAGTCCTACCCCATAGGTTAGTTAAATCTGAATTGTGTGGTAAATACTAATAAATATGAACCTTGCATGTTAATCAGGATACTGATAGGATTTAAAGTGGCTATACATATATCCGATTTTACTTATCAACAAGCTCTCATGCAATATTAGTTTGATCTTGCCAGAACCACCTTTCCATTCTTCTATGCCACGACAGGCGGTTTCACGATCGGTTTAATGTCGCGGGAGCACATTTGACCCAAAGGTGCTGCTTAGATTGCCTGGGTCAGTACTCAGACCTGCAGGTTTATTCCCACATAGACCCTCTATATTCTAGATGGCAGGTAGTATAGGTAAGGGAGGATATAAGTGTGTGTTTGTTCATTTAATATGATGCGATTATTTTTTTTTTTAGGACCTTCGGACTAATTTTATTATTGCCCCCCTGGATGTTTCCTGATGGTTCCTGTGAACACTGCAACTACACATAGCAAGCATACACACATAATTTCCACTGTGCACCAACGGGCACACTTTTGCTAGAATATATATCAAATACAATTTCTTTGTGGACAATGTCTGGAAACAGATGCTCAATCGCGTAAATTTTTGCTTTCCCGAGATTTCCATTCTTACTGAAATCACTTGCTCAATGTGGCCTAGCCCTTAGAGTCGCTTTAATTGCTGTCTGGGGGATTCTAACTATAATTTAATATGACACTGAATAGGCTTGTTTATTCTGAATTAAGACAGATCCTTGATTATTAACGTGCATCCATACTAATAAAATCAGATTTTGGTATGATTTTCTTTTCCACTAAACTGTTTCCATTTTCTGAGGGCAATTTTGCAATTAAAGTGGAATACGTTTGCCCAGAATTTATCTGGGTCTCTTATTTTTAAAAACCTGCCATTTTGCATCAAAAACCTGCCATTTTGCATGGGTATGTAGATGTTTTCAAATCCACTGCATATGAATCATTATGGAATGAAATATGTAATCACTGATTAGGAAAAAGAAAAAAACATCATTTCATGCATTTCCAACTGAGCATATCATTGCAATGGAAAATAAGCAAATTCCAAGTTCTGAATGACAAGACTAAGACATTTAATACATTCTGACTGTTTAACATCTGTATCTCTTAACCCCATTACTTTATTAGTTTAAGGTTGGAAACAGGCCTGATATTCCAAGTCTGACTGGCAGTATATAAAGAATAGATAATAAAATTGGGTTATGCAGTAATTTTCAGATTATATTTTGGCCTGACCAACATATCAAACCTGCACAGTAAGGGGGAGCTGGCAGCTGGTTGGGCAATTGTTGCCACCATCTGATTGGAGGAAATGCAGTTTAACCCTTTAGGGCACTAGGCCAGCAATGAAATATATATTGAGGATTTTTTTAGAAATCATAAGATTTTGTGTATTTTATATATATTTTTTAATAACAAAAAAAGGAAATAAATAAAATGGATGCATTTTGATGTAATGTTGCAGCAATTATTAATATTATATGTGTCATTCATAGTTATTGCCTACAATCTCATTTACACTGAAAACATCTAGACAAAATAAAACACAAAATGCAATTGTTTAAATGGCAAAAGAGTACATTTTACACATAAAACCAGGACCCTTACCCCCCAACCCTACAGACCCTTACCCCCCAACCCTACAGACCCTTACCCCCAACCCTACAGACCCTTACCCCCAACCTTACAGACCCTTACCCCCCAACCCTACAGACCCTTACCCCCAACCCTACAGACCCTTACCCCCCAACCCTACAGACCCTTACCCCCCAACCCTACAGACCCTTACCCCCAACCCTACAGACCCTACCCCCAGCCGCAGACCCTTACCCCCAACCCTACAGACCCTTACCCCCCAACCCTCAAACCCCTACCCCCCACCCTTCAAAACCTTACCCCCCAACCCTACAGACCCTTACCCCCCAACCCTACATTTGCCTTACCCCCCAACCCTACAGACCCTTACCCCCCAACCCTACATTTGCAATATTTACCTTGGCCCCTGATCCTTCTGGGTAACAGCTGTCAGTCACAGGCGACACACTAATGCGGTTTTCTCGCATTTTCAATTATAATGCAAATTGTGGGAACGGCAAAATTCCAGCGGTTTTACGATACACATGCAATTGCCATTCTTTTGCGCAATCGCATGCATTTCCATAATGGAAAATAAAGAAATCGCTAGACGCAATTGCATGTGATAACCCGATTCCGGTGCGTTGTAGTGTGGCCTTACACTGGCTCCCCGAGCTAATTCCTCTGAAGCTGTGTGTGCTTGCAAAAATCATTAGAGGAGGCACATCATGGAATACAAAAACCAACATATTTATTGGGATTTCATAGAATTAAATTTGTTAAAAATAATTACTGACTTAATGTAAATATGAATAAAATAAAGTATTTCCGAGGATAGGATCAGGTTTGTAGAATATTAGAATTGGTTTTTTCCTCTCACAGCAATATTGACTGCTTAGTCTTTATAACTGGTGTCTTATTACTTTCTAGCTTAGACTGGCTATTCACATCTGTGCCAGTACATGGGATATTCCTGAATGGCACCTGGTATCCAGGATGTCAGCATACTGCATGGAAGATTCTGAAGCTTTGCAGCTGCTGACAATTATCTATAAGAAAATTGGCTTTTCATCTCCCTCCATCTGGTGCAAATCAAGAGTGAATATGATTCTATTTGCATTTAGTGAATGGTCATAGGAACTCCCACATAGTTCCGATTAATGCCAGTTATCAAATGAGAAATAAGGGCAACGTGTTAGAAACAACTAAAGCTAAAATATAAATGAGCCAGAATGGATCCAGAAAGTCCTAATTAGCAGATAGCTGTCACTGTCACCTCTAAACAGGGCCGTCTCCCTAATGAGGCAAGGTGAAGCACGTTACAGAGCAGAACCCTGTAGGGAGGCAGCAGTTTTGAAGCCAGAAAAACAAACAAACATTTTTTTTACCCTTGGGATCATGTGCTTAGGGCCCAGTTGCCATGGGGGCCCAAAAATGTTGTTTGAAAACAACACATTTTCGGGAGGTACTGTCATTTTAAATAGCAGGGGACTTTCATTGCATAACAGAATGCAGCTATGACTCCTCCCCCTCCCTTCGGACTGGCAATTTGTTTAATTTAAAATTAATGTTTGTCAGCCCTGTAGATCAAAAATCAATGTTGGACATCATTTACCACTGTGGGTATCTTTAACAAATAATTGTGGGCATTATTTACCAGTCATGTGTATAAAGCCCCTCCCACTTCTGGACAAGCCACACCCCACTTCTGGACAAAGCATCACCCACTTTCAATTATAAAACCACACCCTTCCTTCTGGCGGCGAGGGGGGCAGCATTTGGATTTTTTTTCCAGGTGGCAAAAAATCTAGAGACGCCATGCCTCTGAAATCAGTAGCATTTGCTGCCTTCCTTTCTATTGAGTAGTCACAGTTTTTTTGACCGCTTTGTTATTGTCACAGGCATCCAAAGTAGAATTAAAGAGGCCAAGATTTCACGTGTAGTAGCTCTGACCCTTTAATTGGTGTTATGCTTTTACCAAGCACTGAATGGGAGGCCTCTTCCTTTCTTATAAACACCAGTGGTTTACAGAGAACAATGTCTGTTAGGCTGAGACCGCACTACGTTGGACGGTAACGCGTACTGGGAAAATAGCACACACATGCGCCGGATGTACCATTGGGCAGGCGACTAGGGGCTGCTGTCAATCTCTCCCCATTTTTAATGATGGCAATTTATTTTGCATCACATCCTCTTTTCAAAATGCATGTGAAAGCCCCTGTGCTATAGTTATTATTTTAAACAGTTTTATTAAAAATGGATGTGATTTGGGGGTGTGGCCTGTGTTGGGGGTGGAGCGCCTGTTTTAGAGCGCCTGTTTTAGAGGTCTGTGTAAGTAGTCAGCCATTGCCCAGATAGGACACTGAGGATACTGAGTCTGTTTTCAAAACAAGTTTAGGTTGCTGCTCACTGAAAGTTTACTGAGCGGTTCTGCAAGGATCGCCGCTAAAGAAATGCTACAGAGACATCTGGAACCACTCGATTTTGCCGTTGTCTTGATAGTAGCCTTAGAAAAATAGAGACGCGTCAGTTTTCAATGGTGAACCTTTCCAACAAAACGTCATTTTTAAGTGGTTATTTTTACAATAAATAATGGGTTCCAGGGCACCATTACTTACACTTGTGCTAGAATATCCCTTTAAGCATAACTACTACCTTTATGCCCAACTAATTGTAGGTACAGATATATGAATGTTATCATTATGGCATATTTCAATAGAAATTATAAGGCTGTTACTGGTTTGCAATAGATCAGCCTGTGATGTTTCTGCATCTTTAAGGCACTGACACTATCAATATGGCTCAGTAGACAAGTTCCCAAAGATCTAATACGTTTCATATGTATAACCTTGAGTTAAGAAAGGATTATTGTTTTAGCTGTTACTTAAATTTCCACGGTGCTTCCTCATTTATTCCTCATTGTAAAACAGTGGCCACCCAGATTGTCTTTATAATCGAGAGAACAAATGTAACCCCATATGTTCCTGGCCCTATTGGCATTGCAGACATCTGGTAAGATGAATCACAGAGTCGGAATTATTTCTTCCATATCTAAAGATATCTTGATTAGAAGAAGTTCATCAAACTTTCATCATATACTGGAGGAATTGAAAATTAAAATGCAACTAAAGGAAACCACTTAAATAAGATATCTGGCATATGTCATATACCCTCTTACCTGCGGTTTGAGTGTGCCAAATATCTAGTGTCTAAGTAAATTTTTATTTGCTTGGATCATTTTAATTGCATCCTTAAAGGAGAACTAAAATGTAAATAACCGTGCACAAACTTTATAACTGCTAACTAATTAAAGGAATAGCTCACTCAAAACGTGAACTATTCCTTTAATATATTGAAGGTTAAAGGGGAACTGTGGTCCAAAAATGACTTTAGGTAAATTGAGGTAAATTGATAGGAATTGCTCCCATGGGAATTTTTGCAATTTATTTCCATTGTTTATTTTGCATACCGGTAGTTTTGAAGATATTTACATTTTTGTGTGTGATATGGCAGCAGCATTACCAGGACCCATGGCCCATTATCTTACAGCCCCATGTGGCCCCGTCCACTTGCGTGTGTCTAAGCCCCACCCACTTGGGGGTGTCTAAGCCCTGCCCACTCATGGGTGTCTAAGCCCCATCCACTCTCAGGTGTCTAAGCCCCACCCACTCATGGGTGTCTAAGCCCTGCCCACTTGCAGGTGCTGTGGATTACTCAGACCCCCCTTACCTTCTCTGTCAGGAGAGGAGTAGGGACTTCCTGTCTCCCTCACACACAGAGGGAGTCTGAGGCTATGCTTGCCGGCGGCACTGTGCAGGAGAAGCCTTAGGAATGTCACATGTCAGCCTCCCACCCATTAACTTTCTGGGCAGTCATTTCTGTATATCTTGGGCTGTGGAGCACGTAGAGAGGTGGTTGATAGCTCATTTTAAAGGTAGTAAACTGGCCTTTCATTTAAACTTAGCTTGTTTGGAGAACGCAGTTCCCCTTTAAGGAGCTATGCCTTACCTCCCCTTCTTCAATCATTTGAGCAGGAACAACAAATAAAAAATATTTACCTTACACACGATCCTCCACTGCAGCAGTTACAGGTCCCCACTACTTCCTGGTTCAGAGTAACTATAGTGCGCTATAGTTACTCTGAACAGGAAGTGGTCGGGAATTTTCAATGCTGCTGTGGAGGATTGCGTGTAAGATAAATATCTTCTATCTTCATCCGTCGCTCCTGCTCAATAGATTAAAGAACGGGAGGCAAGTCATAGCTCCTTAACCTTTTCGGTCTTCAATCAATAGATCAAAGGAATAGTTCAATTTTCGAGTGAACTATTCCTTTAAAAGCTGTATTGCAGACTTCTGGGAAATTACCACTGTAGCTTGTGTCTTCAAGTACCAATCGAGTAAGGGGACAGAGTTGGATGGTGAGGTAGAATTGAAGCAAGTATTCCAGCTGATTTACTGTAAACCATGGCGTAGGAACCTATGTGTTTATGACTTCACCCTGGGAACTTTTAAAAGGGAGGGTGGCGGTGAGGTAAGTACAGCTCTCATTTAATTATACAGGATTCTGGCTTTTCCAGAGTGGGTTAAGGACCCAGATAGATTGTTGCACATGCTCAGTAAATCCCCTCCTTTCCTGACTACCATAGCTGTCATGTAAATACTGTGTGACATGCTAATCATTACTCCATAAACTATATTGAGCAGTCAGAACAGTGGCGTAACTAGGAATCACTGGGTCCCCCAGAAAAATTACGAAGGGGCCCCTAACATGCTTCATCTACAGTGGTTATCTAGGATAAGGCTATATCTGTCATAGGGAGAATGAGAAGATGAGGCCCCCCTGCAGGGTCTGCTCTGCTGGTAGTTATGCCCCTGGGTCAGAAAACCAATATTTACTTACAAGGAACAGGGCTGCAGAAATCATAAAATGCATCAAACCTGCAGAAATCCTAAAGATTTCTCCACATTGATGCTGGTTTCAGAGGTGACAGTTGCATCTTTCCTCTGATTAAAGGACAACTCCACCCTCATATTTTAGAAAGAATGGCCTCTTTAAAATATGTTGATATATCATAGTTTGTCCTATGTATTCATTACTGTATGCCTGCTATGCTTCTGGATGCCTCATGGAAACTGAGCAATTTAGAAACCTGTACTGAGCCTGTACTGAGCCTGGGCATGCTCAGTAGAGGCAGCTAGGGGATTAGCATTCAGTCATTCACTCAGATGTCAACTGTCAAATCCATAACTGACAGTTTCTAACTGGAAGAACCAGGAAGCAGAAACATGGGAAACAGGACATTGTGCAGGATTTCAGGTTAGACTTATATATTTCAGATTTGAAATTTCCTGTATGTTTTAATTTTCACACAACCATCCATTATTTGCATCACTTTTTAACCAATTGAATTATTTTACCATGATGATGCATTTCAATCCTGTGAGTAGAATGCACAGGATATACACCCCCCCTACACACACACACACACACACACACACACACACTCTTTTCAATAATTGAACATTCACCCTATGCCATGAGAATTTTCAAATAACATGTGGATCAAACTGTAACTGCTTCTCTTTATCTAAAGTTATTCTTTTGGTATTTTGTCTGCGCTTAAGTAGTATTCAAGGTCAGCAATTCACTTGAAGGTAATGACTGGAGCCCATGAAAGACCTAAAAGATTAAAAACTTCCAAGGCTCAGCACATCTTTTTTCCCTATAATGATGGATCGTTTTTATAAGTCAGTAAATGCTTTTAAAGGTTCATGTAAAAATGTCCATAAATTGAAGGATTCTGCAGTCTGGCGCAAGGTTAAAGGAAGAAATATACAGATAAGCAAAACCTGTAAAGATGGAAAGAAAATGATGGCTGAAAATATATTGTAATAACCCTCTACTTACCCGGCGTTCTTTATACAATGAAGGTGGTGCCTGTGGTGCAGCAGTTATGAGCCAACGCTGAATGTAAAATCTGTCTAATTTGGTGGGAATCTACCTACATCCAGAAACCTAGATAGCATCTCCATATACTGTACATACATAACACAGGGGGACCTATTCACGCTCTGCCCAGCGTCTGGTTCCACCCAAACCATCCAGCCATGCTCCCATAATGCCCTGGTCATGCCCCCAAAACACCCAATCATTCTGTGGGACATAGCAATTTTGCAATACCACTTATTTCTAAATATGTACCTTCCCAAGTCACTATATGTATGTATATATGTATGTATAAATGTATGTATGTATATATGTATGTATGTATATATGTATTTATGTATAATGTATATATGTATGTATGTAATGTATGTATGTGCTCACCTCTCAGCCACACCCCTGAATGACTCCACATAATGGTGATGCCCTCTGAAAGGGCCGACGCCCATGAAGTCCAGTTTGACCAATAAAAATCCTGCACGTCACAAGAGTGTGATTTCCAATTCAGTAACTCAGACCCAGAGTCCACATGTCACACACTTCAGAAACACAACAACAGCGTGATATACTGTACAGCAACAGCAACTCAGCTTCTATGACAGAGGGAACCAGACATTTCCATTAAGGTCTGTAACACATTTCAATTTGCTCCTGGAAGGTGTCAAATATAAACCCTGGAAAGACTATGTTACTATTGGTGATATGAATGACATTTATATACAAATATAAACCCTGGAAAGGACTGGAAGAAAGAAGATGTCGCCCAAGGGCTCTTTTAAGAGCCGCACTGGGGGGTCCCGGTTTCAGCTGCGGGACCCCCGCCAAAGGCACTTGTCAGTGCCGCAAGGGCCCTTATAAGGGCCGGGGAGGGGGGTCCCGGTTCGGGCTGCGGGACCCCCTAAGCCCCAAAAGGCCCTTCTCAGGGCCCCGCTGGAGGGAGCCTCCACCCCCCCAGCGGCTCCCTCCCGTCCCCTCCCCGGGAGCGGCCGGGGCGGGGGGCTTGGAGGGGTTGCCGGGGAGGGGGTGCGCGGCGGGTGGACGAACCTTTATAAATATGCCCCTTAGTCTTGCACTGCCTGCAGAATAATATTACCTGTAGGGCAAAACATGTCCCCGTCTGCACAAATAATATCGCTGACGCATTGTCTCACTTACAGATGGAAAGATTCTGAAGGCTGGCACCTCAAGCAGCTCCAGAAGGAGAGGAGTGCCAGGCGTGGCTATGGGACATCCACTGAGAAGTATTTTGCCATGGGTCAGGAGTTCGCTAGCGCCATCAACTTTGAAAAGTTATCAGCGGGTTTGGCAAGAGTGGTGGTCACTGGAGAGGGAAGTGGGTGAAGTAGTAAGCGATGGGGAAAGAAGGGACTTGTTTGTGTTTTATGTCCTACAACTATTTGGCAATAACTCATCCCCTAGTGTAGTGGATAGGGCATTAGCAGCATTGAGCTTCCTTTTTAAAGTAAGAGGATGGGCAGACGTCACAAAGGAGTTTGTGATTAGACAGGCAGTAAAGGGTTTCAGAAGGGCTAAAAAAATCACAGACCACAGACGCCCTATTTCTATAGCCATGCTGAACCTAATGTTTAAACAATTAGAGCATATTACTAAATCAGAGTTCAAAAAAGTCCTATTCCAACTGGCATTTTCCTGGGCATTTTATGGGGCATTCAGGGTGTCTGAGATAGTTAGTAGTTTGAGAAAAGGGGGTGAAGGCATTCTGTGGGAGGATATTTCGGCCAATCAGGACGTAGTGAGCATACTTATCAGAGAGTCTAAGACAGGTAAAGGGGTGGGAATATTGAAAATAACATTTTGCAAGGTAGAGGGTGCGGTCACTTGCCCCCTACAATGTTTTTACAACTACGCTAGCATTAGACCCCAGATAGTCGGTTCCATGTTGATGGTTCGGCTCTGTCAAAGTTTCAATTCAGAGCATTGTTAAAAAAGGCAGTGGGCCCTATTTATAAAAAATCGTTATCGTTATCGTAAAATACCGATCGTTATCGTAAAATAACGACCGTTATTTACCGATAACGGTCGTTATTTACCGATAACGGTCGTTATTTGCCGATAACGGTCGTTATTTACCGATAACGACCGTTATCGGTAAATAACGACCGTTATCGGTAAATAGCGGTCGTTATCGGTAAATAACGGCCGGTATTTACCGATAACAACCGGTATTTAACGATATCGGTAAATAACGGTCGTTATCGGTAAATAACGGTCGTTATCGGTAAAAACCCGGTCGTTATTTTACGATAACGATAACGATTTTCTATAAATAGGGCCCAGTAAAAGGTATCGAACTTGCATGCGGAAGGGATAGGGGCAGCCACCGAGGCATCTAGATGGGGGCTCGGCGAGGAGACAATTAAGCAGATAGGGAGGTGGGAATCATCTCATTTTAGATCTTATGTTAGGCCACATAGGATTTAAAAATGCAGCCCCTTACCCAGTCTTGTACATATGTGATGGCCTAATTAAATGTTAAGTGTTTGGATTCCATGTTTTTCTATGTTCCAGGTTCAGGACCTTTGGCAGTATGGGTAGTGGGGCACTCTTTCACTGGGTGGAGCGACGGTCAGGGGTAAGGGTTGGGGGTGAAAGGTTAGGGTTCCCGGCAGTAGTTACGGTATCATGAATGGGGAAGAGGGGTATGCGCTGGGATGAAGCTATCCCAGTAATGATCCAACGCAAAAACGGTTGGTCCCCCTAGCGTGGTAATCCTGCACCTGGGCGTAAATGATCTCGGCCACTGCCCCATGCGAATTCTGATAAAGAATATGAGAAGAGATTTTTTAAGGTTGGCATCAGTATTCCCTGGCGTTTTACCAATCTGGTCAGAGATCATTCCGCGCAGGGAATGGATGGGTGCAATGTCTTGCCAGGCCATCTACAAGACAAGAATTTAAGTGAATAGAGCAGTATCCAAGTTTATTCAGCAAAACGGGGGTTTAGTAATTCGTCACAAGGACATGGAATATGAATGGTCGTTTTTTCGTCCAGATGGAGTGCTCCCTAACAAGGTGGATCTCGACCTGTTTAATTTAAATATGAGTTATGTAGTGGGAGATGCATTAAGGGGGTTTGGGGGCCATGCAGTGCTGAAGGGGGTCCACCCAAAGCATGGCATGGTGGGTCTCTGCCAGTCCACTAGGAAGTGCAAGGAATTCAGTGCGGCTGGACGACCCCTGAGGTGGGTGGCCAGCGGAGTTTGAATGCCGGTAAATGGAAATTAAGGTGGGGGTATTCAAAAGGCAGCAAAATAGCCTGATTATTGGCAAGTTGCGAGAGGCCTGCCAGGTTCCACCGAGCTTGGTAGTCCAGCTAGTGGAGGAGTAACGACATGGGAGGGCTGACTGGCAAGGACTCAAAGTACTGTTATTACTAACCAGTTTAAGTTTTAAATGTTGTTAACTAGGTTGATACATGTATGTGTATTGGGAGATTAATTATATATATGTATGTCATTATTAATGATGAAATAAAGCATTAACTATTTTAATAAAATGCTGTGAACAGTAATTTCCAAATTTAGCAATGGTGTCTGTGTCATTTGTTGGTGCGGTTTTAAAAGAGGGGCGCAGTGTGAGTGCCCCTTTCCTAACACACGATTCATCCAGGAAAAGAGAAGTTGTCCAATCAGCTCCTTTGGGGGTGGAGTGGGGTGGGGTAAAACTTATTTATAGTGAAAATTTTTATTGGACTCAAACAGGTATATCTCTATTTGCCAGTTATTAGGAAGTGATACAGCATGTTAATCATTATTTTTTAAGGGCGGACTTCTCCTTTTACTATAACATGAGATACCCAATACTGTACATTTTACATTTTTCGTTTAAAATAAACATATTAGCTTTTAATTTGGAAATAACTTTCATTCCAACTAAACCATTTTTATTAAAGATGAAAATGATTGGAATATGCAAAATTTGTCACAGTTGCATCCTGGGTGGCCAAAATGTCTGCATGTGGCGAACATCTGGAACTCTGTATGTTTGGAAGGATGCACAATGACATCATGACTCAGATTACTACAACCTAATAAATGGGAGACAGAGTCTGGCCTCTGGCCTACTTATATCTTCTTAAACAGGACTAAGGCAATAACAGCCCTTCCTAGTCAGAAACATTAATCACACAGAATTTACTAATAACGCATTTGTTAAATAGGATTTTATAATACTAACAAGCCATCAAATTAGCAGGGAATCTTCCTCTTTGGCACAGTAAATATTCACTGTGGTTTAAACATTACTACAGTATGCAGCCAATATGACCAAGAGCAGATAATGATATAGATTGAAATACATGGGACAGGGCACTGCCCCACCTTAAAATGTATCATTTGTAGTTAATAAGCTGTAAAATCACAGTAATTTACATGTTTTTGGGATGTCACACCAGGATAGTCTATATGCATTTAAATAATTTGCTCCAGAAATAGAGATATACTGTAATTTTGTGTCATAACTACCGGTTCTTGCAGTCAAAACCACCACTGTCAATATCTCAAACCAAATCCACCAGCAAAATGAAACCGAATACGGTAATACAGTATGTCCTGTGCTATTTCTGGTAAGATGCATAACTTGTGTGTTTTTGTATCATCTAAATGCACACACACACACACCACACACACACATATTTATATATATATATATATATATATATATATAATTTTATATGTATGTATGTATGTATATGTTTAGATAGCGCCACTTGGGGATGCAGCGCTGTACAGTATTAAACTACAATAAAGTCATACAAGGGGAATAAATACATAGATAGTTCAGTAAATAAATATATAAATGATATAAATAGAAGTGCTAGAGCTTTGCCACAAGAGGTAATAACAAATGAGGTAATGAGAAAGGAACCTGCAGATTTTGGCTATATTGCAAAGGAAGAAATGTCAGGTTTTCGCAACATAGTTAATGTAGTTAAAAAGATTTAATTTGAGGTGCACTGAGACATCCAGGAGGAGATGGCGGGGAGGCAGTCGGAGACATGTGATTGGATATCAGTAGTTAGCATAGGGGTGGACAAGTAGATTTTGTGTTTCGTCTGCATATAAATGATAATTGAAGCCAAAAGAGGTAATAACATCTCCCAAGGAAATAGTGTAGAGGGAGAACTATAAGGGTCCAAGAACAGACCCCTGCAAGACCCCCACACCAAGAAGAACCGGAGAAGAGGTATTGCTAGCATAAGATACAGAGTAAGTTCTGTCAGAGAGATTGGATAGAAACCAGGATGCCGCTTCATTCTGAATGCCCAATGAGTGAAGTATACGGATAAGGAGGGAATGATCGACTGTGTCGAAAGGAGAGGAGAGGTCAAGGAGGATAAGAATAGAAAAGTGACCATTGGCCTTTGTAACCTGTTTTAGCAGGACGGAATCCAGATTGCAAAGGATCCAATAGGTTATGAGCATGAAGGTAGTTAGCAATACGGGAGAAGACTATTCGTTCTAGCAGTTAAGAGGCTATCGGTAAGAGAGAGATCAGGCGGTAATTGGCTAAAAAAGAGGGGTCCAGCGAGGGCTTTTTTAGTATGGGCTTAACATGGGTATGCTTAAAGACGGAAGGGAAATTTCCAGATGTAAGGGAGGCATTGAATATGTGGGTGAGTATAGGGGTAAGCACATGATTACATTGCTTCAGTAATACAGAGGGCATGGGATCAAGAGGACAGGCTGTGAGCAGACATGATAGAAGCAGACGAGAGACTTCTGTATGGGTCACAGGAGCAAAAGATCCAAGAATAGCTGAGGGAGGAGAGGGCAACATAATCTGAGAGTCATCCCTAGGACCAGATATCTGCACATGGATGGACTCCACTTTATGCAGAAAGTAATGCACAAAGTCCTGGGGAGAGTGTAGAGAAAGGAGTGGGTCAGCGGGAGAGGGGCGCAGAGGGGAGTTGAAGATGGAGAACAGGCGACGTGGGTTTGATTTGTTGTTATTTCGAAGTTTCCAGTAATAGTTCTGTTTTGGCTGCAGGAGCCCAAAGCCGAGACATTGCAACACGCACTTTCAGCAGCACGGGCACACCTGTGTATAAAACGGGAAGTGGGTTTGAGCAATGGATGAGGATTAGAGGTTCCTCGACTGCGGGAATGCAAGGGGGCAAAAGAGTCCATCATGTTAATCAGGATAGAATTATAGGAATTAGCAAGCGAGTCAGGATCATCAACTGTCAAAAGGGAGGAGAGACTAGAGGACAGGGATAAGGCGAGTGTCGGAAGATCTATGGATCTAGTATTACGGATAGACACACAAGATGGAGGGACAGGAGGAAGAAGAGGGTGTTGAGCCTGAAAAGTAATAAGATGATGATCAGAAAGCGGGTGAGATTGAAAAGACAAGACAGAGAGGTTTTTAGTGATAGCACTCCACATTGATATATATAAAATATTCACCTGGCACTCACTTTTTAATGAATAGTTAATGAACTGTTAAAGGTGAAAACATATACTTTTGGTATTTGACTCCCAAACCTAAAGGACAACTGTGGCTGACAATATCAAAATCATTTAATATATACAAATATTGTCTTTGTAGTGTAGCAGTATCATCATATTACATTGCGTTGTTCTGTAAGCTGTACAGTTATTAGATATAAAATATATAGCACACTTATCTGTATCTAGTATTTATATCCTGAGATTGAATTGTTGTTATATAACTTACATATTTATAAAACAACAACATTTAACTAAAATAAAGTATAATTTAGGTCAAACTAAAACTTTCTCTGTTATCATTTCTTTAAATTATATAATATCATATCATGGTGCAGGTTGTAGTTTATTCTGATTATATTTGGGAGTTTTTTAAAAATAAAATTTACCGTAATACTTAATATGTGCATTCAGACAGGCGCCACGTGGGTTAGAGTGTTGGCTTTAAGGCAAATGGTTCCCTGTATAAATTTATTAAAATATTATAGTAGCAGGAGAGGAGTGCCAGATCTCCCAGATCTTATTATATTTAGATGGGTTACGTCTGTGCTGGTATAGGATTTTCTGGTAGGGTAAGTCCTTGTTTATTAGGTCGAGCCACTGCTGTATTGTAGGTACCTCAGGTGCCAGCCTTTTAATTGTGATGTTTTTTCTAGAGTAGAATAGAATATGGTTGAGTAGTATGGCTTGATATTTGCTCCATTGTTCCTCGTCTATACATCCCAGTATACAGATCTCTGGCTGTTGATCTAATGGAATGTGCAATAGCCGATTCATAAATTGTATAATTGATTTCCAATATTGTTGTAAATACGGGCAGGCCCACATAAGATGCCAGAAGTCTGCTTTAGTAGCTTGGCATTTAGGGCAGGTGTCTTGTCATGTCGTTCCAAAGTGTTTTAGTTGTTTCGGGGTCAAGTAGGCTTGATTTGTAATATAAAATTGCATAAGCTTATTGTTTGCTGCTGGTGAGACTTTAAAGTGGCTAGATAACATCAAATCTATTGCGTCAGGATCAATGTCCTCTATATACACTTTCCACTTGTCGGTCAGTTTACTGGTATGCTTTTTGCTTGGGTGTATACTAGTATGAGTGCTTTATATAATTGGGATATCATTCCCTTTCTAACAGGAGATTGTAGTATGGAGCAAATTGGGTGCTCCCAATTGTCACTGGAGTGTCCTAAAATTGCTGTTTAATACAGTGCCTAAGTTGTAAATATCTGAACTGAAAAGCTTTTGGTAGTTTAAACTGGTTTTGTAGTTGTTCAAACGATTTAAGTTAATTTTCCTCATATACATGTCCAAAGTTGTATATACTGTATTTTGTCCATAGATCTGCCTCATGAAATGCGGCTAGGTTGGTGTAGGAATAGTTATTCCATAGTGGGGTATTTGTTGGTATTTTAGTGAATTTAATTATTTTATTTGTTTGTTTTCGAACATTAATGTCTTGCCTGTGTATTGTCGTTACACTCCAGATTGTGTGTTTTGTTGGTTCTCCCATATAGGCAAGATAGGAGCTTTTCAAATAATATTGCAGCATATAGTCTGATTGGGTTGGTTGTGCTTCCTCGTCTATCCAAGATTTTTGGTACCTTAATTGTCCAGCTAGGTAGTACAATTGTAGATTTGGAAAACCTAGACCAGCGTTGTCTTTAGAAGCTTGTAATTGACAGTTTCACTCTAGTTCTTTTTTGTCCCCAAATAAAGGAAGTTAATAAACTGTTAATTGTAGAGATGAATTTTCGGGGTATGTAGCTTATGGAGTGTTGTAATATATACAGGACTTTTGGAAGTATAAAGATTTTAATTACATTGATTTTCCCTATCAGGTTTAGTGGCAGTACTTTCCAGTGTTGAAGCTGATCTTTGATGAATTTAATAAGCGGGGATATATTGAGGTTATGGAATTCAGAGGGCGATTTATTAATATAGATCCCAAGATACTTAAATGACGTGTTGGTCGGTATGGAACATGTAGTTTGTATTTGTGACATGGCGTTATCATCTATGGGATATAGGGATGACTTGTCCCAGTTGATATATAATCCGGATTTTGTGCTAAACTCGTTGATGGTTTAAATTGTTGCCTGTATAGATTTATTGGTTGCATCTAAATAAATAATCGTATTGTCCACATACAATCCTATTTTCTCCTCATACGGTCCAAGTTTTAACCCTTTGATTTCTGGGTGTGATTTGATCCTGCAGGCCAGAATTTAAATAGCTAAGGCAAACAGAAAGGGAGAGATGGGGCACCCCTGTCTAGTCCCTCGGAAAAGTTGGAATGGTTCTGATGTAGAGCCTCGTATTGTAACTCTTGCTGTAGGGGTAAGTAAGTATATAATAGCCGAATCCAGTTTATAAATGTTCGTCCAAATCCAAATCCAAATCCCCTAAGCACTTCCCATAAATACATCCATTCAATCGAATCAAACGCTTTCTTTGCGTCCAGGGAAAGCATTATCCTATGCCCAACATTGTCATGGTTAATTTGCGTTTGTATTATTGTCCTTCTGATATTTATAGAGGTTGATTTGCTGGGCATAAAGCCCGTCTGTTCATCCGCAATTAAAGGGCATGTCCACCCCCAAAACTATAATCCCCCCAACTACTGGCCCCACCATGTAGTGTAGTTTAATCCTTACCTCACATCCCAACTCCATCTGGTTCTCCTGTAGTCCCCCCCCCAAAGTTCCAAAAACTGCCCACCAGGAGGCTAGCATGTCCATATAGGACCCACTGATGCTACCTGGCCTCCGGAGATTCCGCCATGGTGCTGCAGCCCTTCTCCCCCTCCCTCCCCTCCCTCTCCCTCCCGTTCTACTATCCCTCCCCCTAGCATTAAACCCCTTAATATTATGCTCCCCCATGTCCCCAGCCCAACCGCATGTTTTTTTTTTTTAAAAAGCTCCCCAAACTCTTACTTACCTCTCCGCTTTCCTCCGCTGCACTGAATGACCGGCAGCCGCGTCCGTGATTGGCTGCCGCTCAGCCAATCACAGACGCGACTGCGGTCCCGCCCCTCTGCTTGCATTCTCGCAAGCAGAGGGCCGGCAGTGCGGCGGAGGATCGAGGGGAGGTAAGTAAGAGTTTGGGGGGCTTTCTGAAAAAAAAATATGCGGTTGGGGCTGGGGGACATGGGGGAGCAGAATATTAAAAATTTATTTTAGGGGTGGACATAGCCTTATGAGTGTGACTCTTTGTTGTATACCAATATTTTGTGTGTGTGTTGGACACGC
Source organism: Hymenochirus boettgeri (assembly GCA_019447015.1). Lineage (NCBI taxonomy): Eukaryota > Metazoa > Chordata > Amphibia > Anura > Pipidae > Hymenochirus > Hymenochirus boettgeri. The sequence goes on along the minus strand of CM033469.1, from coordinate 355,091,802 downwards.
CTTTAATGAGGTGATAACTCTTTGCAACCTATTCACCAATATTTTTGCCAGTATCTAGTAATCACAAGTTAGTAGGGAGATAGGTCTGTAAGAGTCCCACTTTGCATAGTGATTTGGGAAGTTGGCCCATTTGGAGTGCTTCATTATACATGTTTAGTACACCTCTATCGGTAAGCCATCTAGACCTGGGGCTTTACCTGTTTGAAGTTGTTGGATTGCAGCTTCTATTTCAGTGACAGTTATGGGGGAATCTAGACTATTGCGTTGTTCATTGGTGAGTTGTGGTAGTGCAGTATCCGCTATATACTTCGTTATTTCCTGATAGGTGGCACATAGTTGAGATGAGTATAGGTCTGAATACTAATTCTTGAAACTCTGCAGAATTTGAGATGGGCTATTTAAGCGTCCCAGTGTGGGGTCTTGTATTTCTAGAATTGTGGTAGGCCTGTTCATATTTTTCGTCATGTATGTTAACAGTTTTGCATACTGGTTTCCCAGCTCGAAGAAGGCTTGTTTATTAAAGAATTGTTTCCGCTCGGCTTTGTCCTGTAACAGTGTGTTATATGCCCTCTGTTCTAATAGTAGGGTTTCATACACTGTTGGGCTGGGGGACTGTACGTACAGTAGTTCTGCTTGTTGTGTTTTTTGTCTCTGGGTTTCTTCTTATTCCCTAGTTAGTCTCTTGATATAAGATATTGTACTCTTTAAGGTGCCCCTTAGGAATGCCTTCATAGCATCCCACTGCACCAGCGGAAAGACAGGTCCTTGTTCTACTTTTAAGCCTTTGTAGCGACTGATCTCCTTCAAGGAGCTGTGTCAGCCAGAATGGGTGTATTTTCCCAAATCGTTGTGGATTGACTTGTAGTGACTCCGTCTAAGTGTAGTAGTAAAGGGGCATGGTCTGAGGGCCCTCTTGGGAGAGATTCTATTTTTTGGATTCTCCATGTTAGTGATGCAGATACAAATATATAATCAAGCCTGGTTAGAGTGCCATATGTTTCTGAGTGGCAGGTGTACATAGGGATGTTTGGATGCATATAGTTCCAAGTGTCTACTCAATTCCAATCTTGGGCGAATTTATACAATTGTGTATTACTGCTTTGTTGTTGGCCAAGGGACATTCTAGCTGGCATTCTATCCCTTAATTCATTTAGTACTAGATTGAAGTCCCCGAGACTTATAACCCGTGCTTGAGGAAACTGTGCCATAAATGGTATGGCGTGTGCTAGTAGACTAGAACCTGCGGTTGGTGGATTATAGAAATTTAGTATAATATAGGGAGTGGACTATTTTGATTGCCGTGAAAACATATCTTCCTCTAGTATCAGTTTTACTTTGCAGTATCTTATATCGGACTGTATTTCTGACTAACGTGGATAAACCTCTGGAATATGTTGAGTGGCAACTATGCACTGCCCAGCCCACCCACGACTTCTGCAGATATTTAGTGTCCTGGTTAAGGAAATGAGTCTCCTGTAGAAAATCTATATCTGGGGAGTGCCTACTAATTACATCCTGTATAATACTTTTTTTTTTCGGGTTGCCCAACCCAATTTGGGAGCTCATAATTCCTGCTAGTTATCATATAGTAAAGGGTTAGTGTAATAGTAATCATATACCCTGAATGGGGGGGTTGGCGGGAGACAGATTATGCTCCTGGTCCTTTTATTCATATAGCACACCTAGGCATTTACAGGGAGATTCAATAAAAGTTCTTATCGTTTAAAATGGTGCTAATTTTGCCCCTAATGTTCAGTATACTATATATCATCCTTGAGAGGGTTAACCGACCAGGGATAGTGATTCCTTTTGTTATTTTGTTTTAATAACAGACCCTCCTATGTTGTCATTGTACTATTCGACTAGTATTATTCATGGGTATTGGGGAGTCCCACATCGTGGTAATGGGTTAGTGTTCATGATTAGCTTACCCATAGCAGTCTTAAAGGGCATGTCCACCCCAAAATTTAACTTTTGATATGTGGTAGGGCATGCTCCCCCAGCCCCAACCGCATTAATATAATTGTTAGAAAGTCCCCCGATTCTTACTTACCTGCCCTCTCTCCCCTGCTGCAGTGTTCAGGCCCTCTGCTTGCATGGAATTGAAAGCAGGGGGCGGGACCGGCAGCCGCGTCCGTGATTGGCTGAGAGGCAGGGAGGGCTGCACTGAGCATGCCTCAACCTTGATGAGGTTGAGGAAGTCTCAGGCACAGCATGAGTCACCCACTGCTCCTACACAGCAGTTTCCTGGACTTTGGAGGGGCACAGCAGGGGAACTATTTTGAGCAGGAATGTAAGGTAAGGCTTGTTTTAAACTACTTGATGTGGCCAGTAAGGGGTTAAATTTTAGTTTTGGGGTGGACATGCCCTTTAAACATTGCCACTTATCCACACAACCGAGACATAGTCGGGTATACCCCTTCTTGTCCATGCCTCTGACACAGCTTATTTACATAGAGGGGAGAAGATAGAGAGAAGAAGAAAGAAAAAAAAGAAAAAAAAACGAAATCCCCCCTTTTGCATCTTTCAGGTTATGGTTATGGTTTGAGTGTTTCATTGAGTTGAGCAATTATTAAGTTATTCAATCATTAAGGTTGTATATATAAGATGTCTAACCAACATAAAGCACTACTATTTGTACAGTATCTGGATGATATACATATCAAGTCGCATAATAAATGGGGTAACCATCTACTTAAATAGGGTTTACTGTGGGGTACCTTATCAAACCATCATGGTAGTTTGCTTCGTGCTGTGCCAATATCTCCCATATATCAAATTATGAGGCATAAGTAGCTGTATTCTAATCACTTAAGTTCAAGTTAGAGATATTATAGTCCTAATTATTCAGATCTAAACATTTGTACATATATGCATAAACAGGGGGGTAAAGATTCAGGTTATTCTTATGGTGATATTATATGTTTTATAGCCTTCAAAGACTTTGCTCTAGTGGGTCACTGCCGCTTAGCCCCGCAGTTACTCGCGTGGTACACAAGTATTTGACTCAGGTCGCAGTGCCCCTTTGTTTATCACATACCGGTATGTAGATCAAGTTCTGGGTGAACTAGACATATTCCACACATAATAGGTGATCAAATATAGATGGACTTTTGGGTCTCATTTAACCTGTGCGGCAAAATCCACCTCAATCTGTTAGTTATTGAAAAGAATTGTTCAGTAGGCCCAAAACAGTTCAAAGTCTAGAGTACTTTTGGCCTTGCATTGTTTGTTTGTTTAAACTACACAGAGTCACCGTATACATAACATGCCTATTATATGTTACCACATGAAGATCTATCAGACCCAACCTTGTAGTGCTTCTGTACTTTGCCCGGGTTTTAAGCTGCTACCCCGTTAGTATCCAACCATTCCAAGGCCTCGGCCAGGGTCGTAAAGTGGTGAGTGGTGTTATCGTTAACAAAGCGGAGCTTTGCAGGGAATAACATTGTGTATACCAGGCCGGCTCTGCGGAGCTGTTGCTTGATTGCTGTGTATGACGCTCTTTGCCTCTGTAACTCCGGTGAGTAGTCCGGGTAGATGGAGATCATTGCATCCTCAAATTGAAGAGGTGCTTGGTCTCTGTCCATATTCAATATTTTGGCCCTGTCCCTTGAGTTTAGTAAGGGGGCTATTATTGGCCTCGGTCTGGCCCCAGCTGGCGGTATTTTATTCGGTGTCCGATGAGCACGTTCAACTGTAAATGCTGGACTCAAGTTGTTCCTGCCAAACTTAGCTATCAGCCATTCTTCTACAAACTCAGTAGGCCTAGCTCCCTCGGCCCATTACGTGAAGCCCACCAGCCGCACGTTTTGCCGCCTGGATCTGTTCTCAAGGTCCTCTGCTTTATTTTTATATGCGGTAAATTGGCATTGCATGGCTTGTAGGTCGCTTGGTATGGGTTGCAGAGTGTCTTCCATCATGGATATGCGTGTTTTGGTCTCGCTTACACGATTACGCATTTTCTGCATGTCTTGCCGGAGGATTCCAATGTCGACCCTGGCCTCATCTATCAGAGTAGTCAGAGAGGATTTGATATCCCCTATTGCACTTAGTAGGCTGGAGTGCACTTGAGCCAGTGTTGGCTCTTCTTGATCAGTTGCCAGTGTACTTCGTGTATGGGTCGAGGTTGGCTGTTGCAGGCTGCAGGTCTGTTCTGCCAGGGAGCCACGTGGCGGCGTCTCGGGGTCAGGAGGGTTTGATTTGCGTGGCATCTGGTGCGCAAATTTGCTGAGTTTCTCGGATGCCGCTGTGTCCCTTTTGTCTTTCTCCTTATTCTTGCCCATAATTGAGGTAGTTTGTGCTCAGGATATCGTGCTAGGATAGATAACGTTTAGGAGCTTCTCTCCAACATGTCCTGTCACACCGCCATCTTGGACACGCCCCCATCAAAATCATATTTCAAACTAAATACCTTTTAATAACCTCCAATGGATCCCCCCCCCTTCCTCCTCTGTCTGCCTCCAATCCAAACATTGGTACTCCTCAATCCAGGTATCACCATCTTACTTTTTAAAGAATACAAATTGACATATCTGTGCTTTCTCCCTACCTACTACTCCGGGCCATAGGAACCTTCTGAGTAAGCACTTTGGCAGAACAGGGCAGAGGGACTTCCCCAAAGACCGACAAGCCCCTTGTCTGCAGGCCTGCAGAGGACAAGGAGCTATTCGTAAATATGCTCAGTTTATACAAGAATCAAATCTGCATTTATAGATACCTTGCAGGATATGATATCCAGATATTGTCCTTCTCAGGCCTACAAACTCCAATATATGTCATGTTTGGTGAATGACAACAATGTTAATATTTTGAATGTGGCTTGTAAGGTACTCGGAGTATGGACTAGAGGGAAAATAGAAATTAAAAGTTCCCTCCAAAGAATAGGAAACAGCTTTCAGGGCAGAACCAATTCCACCCTCTAAAGTCCAGACCGCTCCCATTTTCAGGAGAAAGGATAAATTGGGATAGTGGCCTCAGCCTAGAGATGTATTCTGGGTTCGAAAAGAACCCAGTATCGAATCTGAGGGTTTCGAAGTCCAAATGAAACTTTCGGAACTCCCTAATTTCATGGAACATGGATTTTTTGAATTTTCGATTATTATCGAAAGTAGACGATTTTCCAAAATAGACAATTTTCGGAAATTGAAAATTGAAAGTAGATGATTTTCGAAAATCCAAAATCGAAAGTAGACGGTTTTCGAAAATCGAAAGTAGATGGTTTTTGAAAGTCAAAAGTAGACGATTTTCGAAAATCGAAAGTAGACATTTTTGAAAATCGAAACTTGAACTTTCGAACTTTTTGAAAATTCGAAAACGGAATGAAACGAAACAGTTTCGAACATCTCTATCTCAGCCCAACAGTTCTTCTTAACATCTTAAGGAACATCTAGCCAATCTTGTGGACCATATACCTATTGGCTTCCATCAGGGAATATCAATTTAGACTCCCGAACCCGAGTTCGAACCAAACTATTCGCATTCGAACAGACTCGTACTTCTCGAACTGGACTTCTCTGACTTTCGATATTTTCCCGACTTTCGATAATTATCGAATATTTGAAAGTTCGAGGCACACGAATATGCAAGTAAAATGTCTATTATAACAATACGCTAGTAAATATCGAAACATCGAATCCGCAAGTAAAATGTCCATATACCAATATGTGAGTAAATATCGAATTATCGAATCCGCGAGTAAAATGTCTATATACCAATACGCGAGTAAATATCAAATTATCGAATCCGCAAATAAAATGTCTATTATACTAATACATGAGTAAATATCGAATTATTGAACCCGCGAGTAAAATGTCTATTATACCTATGTGCAAGTAAATATCGAATTATCGAATCCGCGAGTAAAATGTCAATTATACCAATACTCGAGTAAATATCGAATAATCAAATCTGCGAGTCGTTCATGGGATAATTATCAAATGTTCGAACGCGAGAGCTCGAAAGTAGCGCGCATGGGAGTAAAATCGATTTTTCGAATGTCCTGGATATTCGAACATGTTCCCCAGACCATTTCCCAGGTCCCATTTACATTAAGTTACTATTGATATTTTAATTGTATTTCATTCAAACTTTTGAAACTATTTGACTCCCATTGATTTTAATGGGTCCGTTTTTGAACTTTCGAACTTTCCATATAGTTCGAACACGGACCGAACTTTCGAAAGTTCGGCCATCTCTATTTTGCACTAATTAAATAATGTTTAATTGCCCACTCAGTGAACCGGCACCTCCCTCATCCAAAGTAATTATTAATAATTACCTAATGTTACAATAAAAACACATTCTATTATTTTACATAAGTGATAGTTGAGACGCGATGTGTCCATGACCCATGTAGCTCCATCTGAATAGCTCAGACACTGTGGTTGGGGGTAATCATACGGTTGACATCTCCCTCTTACATTAATGCATTTATGTAAGTATACTATGCACAGTTTGTCGTTAATTAAGAAGTACAAGAGTAGACCTTCCTAGGTTACATTCCATCCATTTTATATTATACTTATTTATTTATTGTTTTTTAATTATTAAACTACTGAGTTTATTATTTTATTGGTTAATCACTGTTGTTTTAAATGAAATCCCTGTTTCCTAGTGACAGTAGCAGAGCCATACACCAATCTCTAATTATTTTAAACTAGCAAAACTCTGATTCGTCCTTCGGCGCACAACCCTGACCCCCGCGGCACGTACCCCCTGCAACGTGAGAAATTGCATGCCTGTTTAGAATCTTCAGGTTGATTGTTAGCCACTATAGCCTAAAGTCAAGGCTTTTTTCAGGCACCAGAGTTTACAATATTTTTCAAAACATTTGCCACACCATAAAAATTAAAGGGGAACTAAAGTCACCAGATAGCATTGTCCTAATAGATAGAACACATTCTCACCATTATATGATAGCTATTGTACCATGTATAACCTGCTTAAAATTGAATCCATTTTTTTATTTAGGGCAATTATGTAATAACTAGACATTAAGCCCGCTACAATAACGGGCGCTAGAAGCACAGAGTGCCCCCTCAGTGTCCCAAGGCCATAGTCCTCCTCCATGTCCCAAGGCCAGAGTACCCTCTTAGTGTCCCAAGGCCAGAGTCCCCCCTCTGTCCCAAATCTAGAGGCACCCCTCTGTCCCAAATCCAGGGGCCCCTGGCCCAAACAACCGTAACTGCAGTCTGTTTAATTGCTGTTCTCCCTCCTTGTATTTCCTGTGTTTCTCCCTCTAGTGGTGAGTCAATAGGAACTGCACTCTCTTTCTAGTGGTGAGTCAATAGGAAATGCAGAGACTCTCCCTCTAGTGGTGAGTCAATAGGAACTGCAGAGACTCTCCCTCTAGTGGTGAGTCAATAGGAACTGCAGAGACTCCTCCTCTCAGTGGTGAGTCAATAGGAACTGCAGAGACTCTCCCTCTTGGTGAGTCAATAGGAACTGCAGAGACTCTTCCTCTAGTGGTGAGTACATAGGAACTGCAGAGACTCTCCCTCTAGTGGTGAGTCCATAGGAACTGCAGAGACTCTCCCTCTAGTGGTAAGTCCATAGGAACTGCAGTGACACACACACACGGACACAGGGACACACACTTTGGGTTTTATTATATATGATGATTCTGTAATTAAGCAGCATGTATGCCTATTAAGCAGTTGTAAGTTTGTGAAATGTGCATCTTAAAAAAGCAACTTTATATTTGAGCCAAAAATCATTGGCACAGCATGTGGAAAAATTTGATATATTTGATAAGTAGACATGGTCAAACATGCCCGACTGAACAATCAATTGATTTCCATAGGATGATTCTGACTGGGATTGGTCTTTAGCTAATACTAGATACACATTTTCAGGTGAAAAATGTGAAAACTTTCAATCATTTCAATTGAAAATGTGAAAACTTTCAATCATTTCAATTGCATTTTAATTCTGTGTTGCTGCATAACTCAAATGACGTTTTGCTCAAGCTGTCTCCCAGTCCCCTGCCAGACTATCTGACTCTCTATGAGGGCAAGCATGCTCAGTAATGCTTATGGGGTAGCATTTGGAGAGAGGATATCCCACCATGCTGTTCATGAACCAACTGCCACCATTCCAGCAACAGTAAAACTATACATAACAGAAGGGTTTATGATAATAGAGCACTTGATTTACAGCCATAAGATGTTTCAGGTTGGATATTTAAGAAATAGGGGACAGATCAACAAAATAAGATGGTACAATGATAGTTGGGAGAAATGAAAGTTTCCAGTAATGGACAATTTAACTATCCAAATTTCCCAGTGTACACATCCTTCAAGTCATCTGGATTTAGGGATTGGTAGATGTTAAACATTTTTATTATATTGTTTATTTTGACCTTCTATGAATTGTCCCTGTTATATATCAAAGGTTTTTTCTTTTCTTGAAAACAATTCAATTGGTTATTCTGACTGAAAGACTGAAACAAGACTGAAAACTTAATCTCTGATTGCAGTGTTGTTATGCTCTGCCAGTATCTAGTTTAGGTTGAAACAAACATGGTGTGAGGTTTATTGCCTTAACATTTCTGTGAAATCAAGCAAAGTATCTTCTGAGCCCTCTCATCTGGCAATTTAATACATTGACCTTGTCCATGGTCTTTCTCTGGCTGCTAATGTAACAAGGGGGTTGTGATAAATCTAAATGCAATTATGTGTATGTCTGGCTTATTTATGAGATGTTTCATCTGCCTTCCTGCAGAGGCTTCTTTGTTGATAAATACTTTTTTCCTGAAAGGTTTATTGAAGACCCACTGAGAACATGGTGAAACATCTGTAGCATTGCTTCAAGTGAAAATAAACAAGGCCCTGAGTGGGCAATGCTCCTGTGTGGCATTAACCCATGTTATATCAATAAGCGCAACTTACTTGCACCTGCTGCATAGGTATATGTTATATGCATTTAATGCTAAACAATTGTACAATGGCAGTTAACCTCCGTTGGGTGACGCACAGAGAGACGCTATCTTCATATGATGTCACTCTCCATGCATTGCTCTGAAAGTCTTTTGCATTTGATGTTAATGTCCTTATTCATTGTCCAATGTCAATACTCTGTCCATGACTGCACTTTTACTACAGGTTTAGAATTTTAAAAAGCCAACTTTACTAAATTCACCTAATAGGAGAATAGGAGAGTTCCCTAAAAAATCTCTTATGAAATAAAATAAACTAACCTTCAGGGTCTTGGTAACAGGAGTTTGGGTGTACTATAATAACATAGAAAAGATAATCAATGCACATTCCTAGGCCCCATACAATATCCTATTATCTGCACACTGGCATACTTTATAAACAAAGGGGTTTTAGTATACATTACTGTGATCACATGAATGAAAAGCCTTCCAACCACGTCAAGGTAACCCCCAGTCCGGAAAGTCCTAACTTTGTTTATAAAGTATGCCAGTGTGCAGAAAATATGATATTGTATGAGGCCTAGGAATGTGCATTGATTATCTTTTCTATGTTTGTATAAATGTTTGACCAGATCAGTAGCACTTCCGCTAAATGTATTTGTAAATTAGCCTAATTGGAGTGCTTCCACAGTCCTTGTATTGGGTGTACTATAAGGTAAACTTTCTCAAGTTTGTTTCATTGGCGAATTCCCAGACTGTAAAATATGAAAACCCACCTCTGGACCGAACTCAGGGGGGGTCAGTTAATCAGGGTAATATTGGAGGCTGCTCTAAATCCTTGTGAGACATCAGATTGGTGGTTTTACAAAGAAAAGTAAATATTGATGTAAATAAAGATGATCTTCCTTCTGTTCCTCCTAAACTTCTCTGCTGCTTGTAATAATTTCCAGACATCCAAATCTATTTATGTTTGGAACTAGCCCATAGACTTAAACAGGGAAAACGTAATGACCTGAAGAGGACCATAGAAAGGGCCAACATCAATTATTTAATTGTTTTTAGCATAGATATTAAGGTGGCATAGCTACATTTGGGTTTGCCAAATTACAATTTGGGTTGACATAATACAATAGTAATTGTCGTAGAAAATACCAAAGTTATGTATGGCACTAGGTAAAATATAGTTTCCTCCGTCCATCACACGTCTACACATGATAGAATTCCCAGCCCAGCTGTAACCCAGGATGTTTTATCTGTATAAGAAAATATCTACACCTCCTTTGAATCTGTTCAGAGATTCAGCTAATGATCAATGTCAGATCATTCCACAACCTTACTGCCCTTACAGTGAAGAACAGTTGCTTAAAATAAAATGGCTTTTCCTCAAGACTAGAGGAATAGCTTTTCGCTCAGACCTATGAGAGAAAAGATCTCAGGCTAATTGGCTGTAGTTCCCTCTGAAGATGGGTACACACTTAACAATCTTTCGTCCTAAACCCACCATTCACCTTTTCCAACCGGTAGGCCAGGATGTGTGCAGAGTTGCCAGACATCCTTATTTGGACAGAATTCTCCCCACTGCAGGGGCAAAATCCAGAGTCCCTCAGTCAGGGCTAAAATCCCGTCCTAGTAATGGCCCTGGCAGCCCCGCACCCAATAAACACCCATAACTCCTTGTGCATAATGCTCACACATATCTATAAAGTGGTAGGATGTCAATTTGGCTTTGGGGGGGTGGGGGGGTGGAAAAATCTACTTACACGGTCCACATAAAGATAGAGGAGAAAATGTGCTTCAGGGCTAGGCCACACTGCTGCGCTTTTTTTGCGTTTGCGTTGCAGTGTTTTAGTTTTGTTCAATTTTTATGGCTTTCTGACCCAAAGATAAAGTTTGATACAAAGTAAGTTAGTAAATGAATGGAAGACGGAGGGGATTTTCTCTATGACTAATATCAGTTCTTGTGGGAGCTAATTAGAGGCTTCTCTCTGGATGTGTGTGACTCATTAATCCTACAATAAGCCTTTTGTTCCTTCTGTTAGGACCGCTTATCATTTCAATGGCCAAGGCTACAATTAGAGACCTCTTGTAGAACAAAAACCCAATAGCACTAAAACCACTTAGTTGTCTCTCCCCATATTATATATGGTTCTAGCTATTACTGGGAATTATGTAAGCTGTCAGCGAAAATCCATCCAGAAGGCAGGACATAAATGAACTGATCAATCTCCTATACCAGCCTCTGATTTACTGGTTTGACAGGTAATTACCATAAATAAACAGCTACCCACAGCTAATTTGCTTCAATATAGTTCTGGAAGACAACCCTTTAATGCAAAGATCTCCAATCAAACAAGATAACCAAAGACAAGTGTTTAATTCCCCATGGAAACAAAATAAATTTACCTTAAAAGAACAATGACTTAAGGTGGCCATACACACGATAATAGGTAAATCCCGTGGTGGAATAACGGGATTTGTCTATTATTGGTAGTGTCTAGGGGATGTTCCTGACCGATCGGAGTGCCGACGAATGACCGTTCGTCGATCGGGACTTCCGATCGATAGGGAAAGATGGAAAATTCCCGTTGGTCGGCATCGGCTCCCTTTACTTTAATAGGGGGAGCCGATACTGATCGTTCGGTGTATGGCCAGTCGGTTCCATGTGTGCGGTTCCCTTCGCAATGTGCCGACTGATACCAATGTAATCTGTCGGCACATTGGGATGGAAATCACATGTGTATGGCCACCTTTAGGCACTATCACTGTTACTTGTTTTTTTTTCAACCAATTGAATTTACATTAACATTAACTAGGTAAGGAGGTCCCTGTCCCGTATAGCTTACAATCTAGTTACTCATGTAATAGAAATTAACAAAACCATTAATACCTATGTGTGTTAGGATGGTTACAAATGGGATTACATTTGTCTCAGCATGGGTGATAAATGCAGTGAGGTCTCTGCTTTCCTCATGCAGTAATACTTGATGATAAGCACTCTGGAGATCCAGGGTAGAAAATTATTTTTCTCCTCGAAGTTCTGAAAATATTTCCTTTATGTGTGGCAAGGGATGATTATCCATAACAACTGCTTTATTAGGTTCACATACATCAACACACAATCGAATACCTCCAGTTTTCTTCATTGTTACAAGGATTGGTGAAACCCATTCAGAGGATTCTGCTTTTTCAATCACCTCTTGCTCTACCAGTTTCTTTAGTTCCTGTGGGACAGACTCCCTTAAGCTAGGTACACACCTAGCGATTTTTCCTCCTGACCGACCGTTCGATACTTTTGACCGGTCAGCCAGGAGGAAGGACTGTCAGTCGCGGCAAAAGCAGCCGCGTCCGATAGTTACCGCGACCGATCGTGCGGTCCATAGAGGACTACACGATCGGACGAGGTTTTCCACCATGTCCGATCGTCCTTTCGTCCGATTCGGACGAACGGTCAGTCCGACATGGGAGCATTCGGATGCGATAATTTCGGTCCGATCGACCAATACACTGAACTATCGGTCGATCGGACCGAAATATCTAATCGTGTGTACCCAGCTTTACAGAGTAGGGCAATCGCCTTCATTTCTGGCGTATTAGTTTTACCTCTGGTCTTAATTTTATGCACAAAGTTCTTTGCACAGCCTAGTGGAGTGTTGGTTTGTGGTGAAATTTTAGACACAGGCTGTGTGGAAGGTACTGGTGCTGTAGTAATGAGACCATTAATTAATTGTAGGTTTAATGCTGCAAAGAGATCCCTTCCAAGTATAGCAGTACCCTGCTTCACAATGTAAAAGTCACATTTTGCAATATTTGATTCAAATTGCACAGTCAATGGCAAACAACCAAGCACAGGGATTGGATCCTTTAAGTAACTGACCAGTCTCAGGGCAGGTGCAACAAGCATATCTTTTGCAAAGTATTTCAAGTAAATATCCTTTGGTAATATAGAAACAACTGAACCTGTATCCAGCATCAGACTTATGGAGTGTCCCTTGTCAGCAGAAGCAGTATAGGTATTGACAGTGCATAGAAACGTGTCTGGAATAATTGTACCAGCTTTATCCACACTCAATACTGTAACATTTGTAGTAGTGACTCCATGAACATCTTTAGCAGAACTACGGTAGATCTTAGCAAAATGACCTACCTTTTTGCATTTGCGGCACTGTACAGCTTTTGCTGGACATGTAGCATAATTTGCAGTGTGTTGTGTTGAACCACAGCGAAAGCAGTATTTTGTATTTTGCAGTGAATCCCTTTCCTTAGCACTGTATTGTGTCTGTGATTGTGCATTATTAGGCCACAGAACTGGGCTCACCATCTGTACATTCCCAGCAGTCCCTTGACTGAGAGTTTTAGCTTCTTCCACTGCAGTTTCAATTTGGCTAGCAATGGTAATAGCCTTTGCAAGGCTTAAGTCCTGTTCTAGGAGCAGTGTCTCTCTAATGCGCGGTGAATTTGTTTTTTCCACTATTTGGTCTCTTAACATTTCATCTGTAAGATTCCCAGACCGTGGAGGGATAAAGGAAAAGACCTGGTCAGCCCTGTATACCAGATAAAGAACCTTTTCTTTAAATAAGACACAGACACCACTTTTTGGGTTAAACAATCGGCCACGGCTTTTTATTGAAATATTAATTTAAATAACTTAAATTTAAATATTCCCTTTGCATATTACCAAACTGTACTCCCTTGCGTGCCAATAACCATACTTGTTGTTAACCATCTCCAGCCGTAGAACACAGCTTGAATGCCAACCTCTGTCTTGCCAGAGGGCATGTAACAGCTCCATCAATCTCCAGCAAGGGTCTACCCGCCAGCCGTGACTCCAACAATATCAAATATAAATAACACAACATATATAACATAAAACAAGGGAGGGCAGGAGGGATGAGCTGTTCCCAGGTCACCGGCTGCTCTGTAATTGCGCCGGTGACCGCGTGTGCCAATCTTAAATACTAGACGCGGCACGGCATGATGAAGACGTCTTCTCGCGAGACTTAGCGCAGCTTGAAGAAGGAGGTTGCGGACCTGGAGGAAACTATCCTAACCTAGCGCTCCCGCCACGGTCAGACGCCCCATCCACTAACCCGTGGCGGGCTCCCAAACTCACAGGTAACCACCAGCTCTCTCAAAGCTGCTACAAATTGTGCTGTGGATTCGCCATGGCATTGTCCACGTTGGCGGAATTTATATCTTTCAGCAACCACATTCACTCTTGGCACAAAAAAGTTCTTTATAGCTGTAAAAGCAGTGTCATAAGTCTCATCAGGTAAAGGTAATGTATAGAATATACGCTGACCCTCTGCTCCCAGGCAATGAATAAGTAAAGCCCGCTTTCTAGCAGCTGAAATCTCCCCTTGGTTACTGGCAATAATGTAGTTTTCAAACATACGGATCCAAGCAGTAAAAGGTATGGTAGGCTCACCAGGGTTTGGGAGGAAAGCTACAGGTTGCTGCAGAGGTAGAAAAGACATCCTCGTCGCCAATTTGTTGTGTATTGAGGCTGAGAATATGCAGATTATAACAGTACCTTTATTAGCAGGTTCATGCAGGCCTTATACAACTGTATCATAAAATCTAATTCTTTACAGTATAGAAAGTACTGTGTATACACAGTGTGACTGTGCACAGTGACATCTACTGGCCATCTGTATAACACCACACCACTAGTGAGTGGTCAGCCATGACAAATCACTGTCAGACACGGAAAAAGTAGCCAAGGCCAACAGTTCACTATGGGACAGCATGATTGGCTGTGATTTACCAGTATACCTAATTGTCCTTTGTCCAATTCAGAGGAACGGGCGACCAACCAATTCAGAGGAACGGGCGACCACCCACAACCATACAACAGTCTTTCTTCCGAGAATGCACACTTCCTAGAAATGTTCCTAACAGTAATTTCTACTGATTGGCTGTTGGATGGGTCAAACATGCTCAGATCTCTACTGAGCAACTGAATCAACCCATTGGCTGAGATCATAATGGTAACAGCCACTATTAGGGTTCCTGCAAACAGAAAGTCAGTACTTTGGAAGCATTTATTAATGCACATAGAACAACTGGATGGGCAGATTCTGGTCATTGAAATAAGAAAATACTCCTCTTCTGTATTTACAAAAAAAAAAAAAAAAAGGTGTGTGTGTGTGTGTGTGTGTGTGTGCAACTATTTCCCAATACTTTCCATGTGTTCTTTAGTGTTCAATACATTTTAAATATTTGCAATAAAAGAATTTCAACATTTTTAACAAGCACAACATCTCATAATGTATGTCATATACGTTTAAAGTATGATTAGAAAGTCTGGTTTTAAATCATTATATCAGTTCGCAATGTAGAAATTTATTATGTACGTTGTGTTATTATTATGTATGGTAAGTTATTATGTACGGTAAGTTATTATGTAAGTTAAGTTATTATGTACTGTAAGTTATTATGTACGGTAAGTTATTAAGTACAGTAAGTTATTTTGTACTGTAAGTTATTATGTACGGTAAGTTATTATGTAAGGTAAGTTATTATGTACGGTAAGTAATTTTGTACTGCAAGTTATTATGTACGGTAAGTTATTATGTAAGGTAAGTTATTACCGTATATACTCGAGTATAAACCGAGGCTTTCAGGCTTTAAAAAAGCCTGAAAATCTTACCTCGGTTTATACTCGAATCAATGTTTCCCTTACCTTGTCCGGCGGCCGCGCGATCCGCATCCTCGCTCCACAGCCTCTGTGCATCCGGATGATGTCACTACCCGGCGCCGCAAAGTGGGAAACATTTACTTTATTTACAGGACACACTTAAGTAGAAAATACAAACAAATAGGAGTAAAACCTTCTTTATTTGTGCATACTGTATGCACAAATATAGGAGGATTTACCCCTATTTGCAAGTATTTGCCACTTAAGATGTTTGAATACTACAACTCCCAGCATGCTTTATTATTATAATAGCTTTCCTTCCCCCAGCCCCAACCGCCATAAAAGATTTTACAGGAACTCCCCCAAACTTTACTTACCTTACCTCTTTCCAGCGGCGTACTGTACCTGCCCTCTGCTTGCATGGAACTGCAAGCAGGGGGTGGGTCCGGCAGCCGCATCCGTGATTGGCTGAGAAGCAGCCAATCACGGACGTGGCTACCGGCAGTGGAGAACGCCGGGAGAGAGAGGTAAAGTTCGGGGGAGTTTCTGTAAAATCTTTTATAGCAGTTGGGGCTGGGGGAAGGAAAGCTATTATATGGCAAAGGGGAATTATGCTAGGGGGAGGGATTGCAAAACGGGAGGAAGAGGGAGGGGGGGGCTGAACTGCACAGGACAAATTTCTCCCGGAGGAGAGACAGGGACTCAGTACTCCTGGTGGGCAGTTTTTCAGACTTTGGGGGGGATTCCAGGAGAACCATTTGGAGCTGGGATGTGAGATAAGGATTTTTATTCACTACACAGTGGGGCCAGTAGTGGGGGAGATTATAGTTTTGGTGGTGGACATGCCCTTTAAGTATTTTTAATGGGGAATGGAGAAGCAACATATCATTTGCCATCCATGAGCGTGTGAGAATTGCAGTGAGTGTGGGTGGCCACATTGCATGCTCTGGGATGTGATCACTATTTTTTGGGAATCTCATATGCTCCAATTGCAGCGCAAACAGATGGTAACTCACAAATGCACATGGCAGTCATGCATAGTGTGGTCTCAACCTTAGCGTTCTGTTTTCCTGCAGCCCTGAATTTCCCATTTAAATAGACATGGTAGCAGGGACTTTTTCAGCACACTCTGAAATGTGTTCAATAGTAACAGTGGATGGAAAACCTGATTCCGAAGTTCTGTCAGAACCGTATGGAACTTACCTATCACAGATTTTTTTTAATAATTATCAAAAATACGGAGCTACTTTCGAGGGTTAAGGAAGCCACTTTTGAGGTTTCTGAAAGTATCCTTGTATATATTCAGAAACTTGAATATAGCTCGAGCGGAAAGGTTCAGTTTTATTACAGTTTTTATTACAGACATAAAAACAAGGTAAAATAAAGGGATAAAAGTTGAAAATACTTATATGTAAGTATGTATAATTGTATTTATATAGCGCCACTTGGGTACGCAGTGCAGAGTTTGCAAATAAGGGGATAAGTGCAAGCAATTATATAGATAAATAAAATTTAAATATATATGACTGTGTTAAAGTCAAAGTCCAAAGAGAAGTTCCTGGCTCCCAAAAGGTTACTCTGACTCACTTTTTAGATGTTCCATAAGATGTAAATCAGGAGCCCCATTCTATCGTTGCACGTCTCCTTATCTACCCCTGACACAGCGTGGTACCCAGGCTTCCTCAGCCAATCACCTAAAAGTGTAGATTGGGCTCAGGGTGTGTCCAAAACTTAATTACCCTCAGTATGGGCCACTCAAAAAACTAACCAGGATGTCAATACCCATACCTGTGTAAAAAAACCTTTTACACACTAATATTAATCCCCCTCATGAATTTCTAAAACTATCCAGACTAAACATGACACATCTACCTTATGTACATTTTTACAAAGGTTTAAAGTGAGTTTCTGGGATACCCTAAGGCCTAGAGTTATGGTGTTTGGGTCCCATAGGATTCTTCCATTCACCAGAATCCATTTAATTGTTATGGTAGTTTACCCACAAACCAAGTTATGGTGATTATATAAAACCTGGTGTTATAGTCTTACTCAGAGTTAACACAGAGGTCATCAGACCACCCGCTGGTTTGGAGGCCTCAAGTCTACAGAGGTGCTATAGAAATGTGTGTGTTTTGCACCAATAAAGATTGGATTCCCTCTATTTTGAAAACAATCTAAATCGGCTGGACAGCCCTATTTTTTATGTACTTTTGGACGAGGTGCTATAGAAATCTCTGTCCCCCGCTGGGTTTACGACTCCTGAACTATTTGCCAGAGGAAAGTGCAGACTGAGAAAGAGAATCCAAATGTACAAATATGATAAAACTAATGGATACTTATTATTACAAACAGCGTATGATTAATAAATACACTAGATCTGCTTGCAGCAGGGTCCATATCATGACAGTGGCGTAAAGCCTCCCAGTATTGAACTTAATGCTGTATCATCGATTTACACAGGGGCTCCCATCTTTTTTTGCCATCAGAGAAACTGTTGCTACTAGCGAACGTAATAAAGATTCAATATTGGACTTTTTAAATATTTACTTTATAAACAGATTTTTAAAAAATCAGATGTTAATGTAAATCTCAATCCATTGCATATATTTCTATGCTACAAATGACTGTCCACAGAAGATGGCTATACGCCTAGCAATATTTTGTGTGTGGTGTCCAACAATGAAAACCAGGTGGCAGAATTGGACCCTTTTCGTTATTTTGGGGTATTTACTAGGCTGATTATTTTGTATTTGTTTGGGATTGAAGCAACTTTAAACATCACTGACAGCTGTGCAGAAACTGACAGATAACCTTTAATAACATAATCACATGTATAAAGATTCCAACAGCGCTATTAACTGTGGAAACAAAACACCGTGTTGTGTATTGTTTTAACGGATTGCATCCAAGTGGAATTCTATTACTAAAGCTTTACATTTATTCTGCTGTAATCCGTGCCTAGCAATAAAACACAGCATGTGAAAATGAAATAAGTTTTGTTCTTCGAACATCACATCTCCAATTACAATTTAACTTTCACTGGCTAAGCAGAAAATGTAAATGGTCTCCTTTTATTTTGTGTTCAGTACATGAGTTTATGAGAAAGGGGATATATCAAGGAACTGTCACCATTTCTTATAGCAGCCCATATTGCAATCTCTGTCTTGTCAAGGATATTATAATTATGCTGTGCACAGAATATTTTTGTATGCATTGAAATGCGTCACCCACTGAGGAATACTATAAAACCAGCATTTAATTTATGAGGTGCCATTCTAAATGAAATAAAATGACAGTACATGAAAAATACAAAACAGAATGCAATACTCCAGCCGAAAAGAAAGCAACTTTCTTAAGATAAATAGAGACCTGCAGGGATTTTATGTTTCTGTAAAATGTATTTGCCCACATCTAAGGTGACTCGTAGCTCAAATGTACACGACATTCAAATAGTGTTAGGGAATGCACTGCAGGGTCCCTAAGTTTCCACGTCCAGCGTGCATGTACACACTAAGACACTATAATGTATGTACACATGTAGCGGTAATATAGCTGTATTCACAGTAAAATCTTTGTAACTGATTTCTATGAAGCTTCTTAACACGCTAGAAATGTATATAAGAGAAAAGGGGGCATGGTGGAAGGTGACTTTATTATGCAGCATTTTACAATTATTAATTAAACCCCAAAGAGCTTACAATCTAATCACTTAATCTCACACATACATCTCACGGTATGTCTTTATGACTTTATGATTGTGGGGGAAACAGGAGAACCCAGAGGTAACCTTGCAAGCACAGAAGGAACATACAAACCAGTTTCCAATGTGTCCAAGGGAGCATTTGAGCTCAGCACTGCAAGGAATCCGTCATAATCACTGCACCACTTGGTAAAAAAATGAGCTATTGACAAATGGAGCCTGGTAGTTTTTTTGTTTTTTTTTAACCCAAATGAACTTCTAATGTAAGGTCAGTGTTACCTGGGGCATTTTACACAGATTGAGTTGAATCACAACAGGTTGCTTAACATTGTTTTTATAAATAGCCCTGCACATGCACATCTCTAGCAAAATAGTGGATCTCACTCTCTATATTATACAGTATAATCTAACTGTTATTACACTGTTAGGAATCAGGTCAAATAATAGATCAGCTCAACACTTTTAACAATAGTGATGGACCTGAACCTGGGCCAAACTTTATGAGTTTGGACAAACTCGAACTATTGAAACTTAATCTAGATCGGGTTTTCCAAACTCGCTGACTTATTTTTTTGAATCCACAACCCTCGAAAGTAACGTTTGAATTCGGTAGCCCTCGAATGTAACATTCATATTCGGTAACCCTTGTATGTAGCCTTCTATTTCTGTAACCCTCGAATGTATCGTTCGATTTCGGTAACCCTTGAATATATAATTTGGTAACTCTCAAATGTAGCGGTTAATTTCGGTAAACCTCAAATGTAGCCTTCGATTTTGGTAACCCTCAAATGTATTGTTCAGTAACCCTCAAATGTAGCGGTCGATTTCGGTAAATCTTGAATGTAATGTTTGATCTTCAATATCCCTCAAATGTATTGTTCGGTAACCCTCGAATGTAATGTTCGATTTTTGATAACCCTCAAATGTATAGTTCGAATTCGTTAACCCTTGAATGCAATGTTTGATTTTCGATAACCTTTAAATCTATCGTTCAAATTCACCAACCCTCAAATGTATCATTCGTTAACCCTCGAATTGGCCATAATCCTTGAATATACGGTGTCGTAGGGGAAAGAAGTGTTTAAACGAGTCTTTATGATAGGTTCGTGTTTCCCAGGTGCCACAGCCATTTACAGTAAGTTACCATTAATATTTTATTTGTAAATAATCCGAAATTGAACTATTTCTCCCCATTGACTTTTACTGAAGTTCGGAAATGAACTGAACTTCAGGACGTTTAGCCATCACTACTCAACACATATGTTTATTATTGCCAGTCATTGAATTAACACAATGATAATTAACAGCAGCTTGTTAAGTCTGTAGAATACTGCAGAAACCATGGCAAATATATAACCACAATATTAACTACATCACAATCAATAAATGATAGTTCAATGCAGACAAAAAGTATTAAGTTCCCTTCGTTATTTTCCTTGCAAGGGCTTCAAACTTTATTATTTATATTTTACTTGAACATGGAAAGATTTTTCTCCAGATTCTTTCTTCTATTCATTTTTCTTGTTTCCTGATCATCTGTAATACTAAACCACTAAATACAATGTTAAAAGTGACCCAAGGTCATTGTCTGAGTTATAATGGGACCATATGACTATCATTATGTTATTTAAGATGTAAATGTGAAGCTTCCCCCTCCCTGCAAATTGCTCCATTCCACCTTTCACAGCTCTATCTGGCTGCAGGAACAATCTTAGAGATTTAAGGCCCATTTAGTGACCTATTATGGCAAAATTGGGGCAGCATAATGCACAAAGTCTTTCTTTTATATGAAGAAAGTCAAGCCAGACTATTGATAAAACATTATTATGGTCGACATTAAGACATTATTAGATAAATATACATAATGGATAAAATATAAAAATCCAGGTCTAGTTTTTTTGCAGTATTATTGCTTGATAAATTCAAAGCATAAAATAGTTACATAGTAATTAATTAAGGTTGAATAAAGACAGACGTCCATCAAGTCCAACCTATTCACTTTTTTTTTTTTTAACCCTACCTAACAGTTGATCCAGAGGAAGGCAAAAAAAACCAGCTAAAAAGGGGGGAAAAATTCCTTCCTGACTCCAAACGGCAATCGGAAAGTATCCCTGGATCAACCAGATCTATATGCATTAATACCAGTAATTCTCAATATTTTTTAGTTTTAGAAACTTATCTAGGCCTTTTTTAAAGTTATTCAATGAACTTGCCATTACCACCTCTGCTGGAAGACAGTTCCACAGTTTCACCGTTCTCACTGTAAAGAAACCTCTCCTAACCTGAAGATGAAACTTCTTTTCTTCCAACCTTAAAGGATGTCCACGTGTCCTCTGATATGACCTATTAGTGAACAATGCACCAGAGAGTTCACAGTATGGGCCATTAATATATTTGTATAAGGTTATCATGTCCCCACGCAACCGCCGCTTCTCCAATGTAAACAGCCCTAACTTGTCTAATCTGCCTGCATATTCAAGCCCCTCCATTCCCCTTATTAATTTAGTTGCCCTTCTCTGAACTGCCTCAATTTCCAAGATGTCCCTTTTGTATATGGGATTCCAAAACTGCACCGCATATTCCAAATGTGGCCTTACCAGTGCCTTGTAAAGAGGGAGAATAATATTTTTCTCTCTTGAATCTATTCCCCTTTTTATACAAGACAATATCTTGCTAGCTCTGGCTGTTGCTACCTGGCATTGTTTGCTACAGCTAAGTCTGTTATCTACCAAAATCTTTTTCCATTACAGATGAACTTAACACAGAGTTATTTATGGTGTAGGTGGCACAGGGATTATTAAATCCCAAATGCATCACCTTACATTTATCTACATTGAATCTCATCTGCCATTCTGCTGCCCATTTTGATAATCTATCTAGGTCTGCTAGAATCAATGAATGATGAATGAATCAATGTCAATGAATGAATCAATGTCATGTTATAGAATTATTACATCTTATATCATTAAAATACAATTCCATATAATTATAATTATAACATGTGTTATTTGCATGGTCCATATTATTTGAGAGCTTGCAGTATCACATCACTGGAGTCCATGACAATTTACCAAGAGGTTACAAGGGTTAATAGGGATTTGCGAAGGCAGCCAATAGCTAGGAATAAAATATTAACATTTACCAAGATACGCCCTTGTAATAATAAATGCTCGCTGCAGATGCAAAGTGGAGCGGTAGTGACTCTTGGTAAGTCTCATTCATTGATTCTTATTTTAAAGGCTAATAACCTTGAAAAGCTGTTAACCAAATTGCATGGGGATCTGGGAAATGTCTTGAAGAACATGGAGCCAGCCACCCTATCTAAAACTTAATGGGATGCAAAAGTTTTACCTGGTGAACTTCAAAAAGTTTGCCAAGAATTTTGAACGAAAAAGTGGCAAAGTTTGCCTTGAACTCACAGCAGAATTGCACTTTTTTCCATCCTTAATCATGGTGTACTATGGGTATAACTATGTTTACCTCTGGCATTCTGCATGCTGGAAGTTGTAGTTTCAAGATTCAACATTACTGACATAGGCTTTTTGTCAAGGTCTATCAGGGCGATGTAATAAAAGTTATTATTGTTAAAAATGTTGCTAATTTTGCCCCAACCAATCAGAATTTAGCTTCGATTTGAAAGCTAAAATCTGGTTGGTTGGGGCAAAATTAGCACCATTTTTAATGATAACTTTTATTACATAGCCCTGTATGTCTGCCAATTAGGTACCTTAAAAGTAGAGATGGGATCCAAGTCCGACATGAACCCGGATCTGACACGAAACTCCTCGGTTCCGAAATCTGAATGATCCATCTGAATCAGGACGGATCATCCGGATTTCGGAACACATTTTTGATAATTTTAGAATGTACAGGGCTATTTTCGATAATTTTCAAAATTCCATGAAACGTTCGAAAACCCTCGAAAATACGAATTTCAATCCAATCGTATCTTCAACCATTTGAGGCTATTTTTGAAAATTATCAAAAATAGCCCCGTACAGTTTCGGATTTTCGGATCTTCTGGATTTTCCCAAGATCCGGAAGTCCGAAAACGAAACGAAACTAGTGAGTTTCGGCCATCTCTACTTAAAAGGAGTAACTCTTATAATGTGTTCTTTTATAGTTGTCACAATTTGGTTTTGGATAACTGTTTTCCTTTTTCTAAATTACTTGTAACTATATACCAGTAAATATAGACATCTACAATTAAATGTGCTGTAGTGTCTGTTTTAATCATTACAGAGCCTGCAAGGCCCTTCCCCAAGCCTATATCCTACTCTCTGAACTTTAATATCCTGCAGTGTTGGGATGGGGTATTAACATTGTGGATAGTGTTGGCAAACATAATGTGCTCCCTGTGTAAATATCCTCCTGCTTAAAAAGTTCATCAGGAAGCATGTAGACGATTGCGCTTTACTTACAGGAACCCGAGTGATCTTTACATGAACTCTATATAATGTCTGAAGAGCAGAAAAGAAAGCTGGACCGATTTGAGAAGTAATCAACACATTACTTTCTTGCCAGACACATTTCTATATTTTCCGCATAACTACATTCATTATGAGGTTTGTTCTGGTGTGTGATTTAATCCCATACTCTGTCCCAATGACAGAAAAAAGGCTTGCATACTCTGGAAGGGGCTGATGTATAACTATGTGGGTGGGATGGGAAAGGTACACAGTCATTATCATGTTGCTCAAAAACATCTGGGCTGCAAAACTCCAGTTGTTAAATAACCACAAAACAGTAGAATTGCAATGGGCAGAGGAAACAAGGTACAAAACAACTGGACAAGATCTGTTACTGCTCTTAGATTAGGCATCTAAAGTTACACTTCAAAGCCAGTAGGGTTCCTACTTTTATTTTACTGAAAACATCTGATTTATTATGTGGCAAGACGGGAGAAACAACGTTTACAAATCAAACCATGAAAATGCAAATACTACTTGAAAGAGATGTGAATGTTCAGGAAGATGTTCAAAGGGAAGTTAACAATGAAATATAACAGGAGTCCCAAGGTCCATTGCACTTTGACTTAAGCGTTTTTTTATTAAGCGGAAGATATAATGTTTAGGTCAAATCTGGGGCTGAACGACTATCTAGGGACAGGAAATGTAACATAAAACTTTCAGGAATATTTCATATGGGCTTAAAAATAGCAAGAAAACATATGTAGCATAGAACTGACATAGTTATTTCCAACAGTAAGAAACTATACAAATGGTATTTATCTAGATACTTTCAAACAGTCATTAGGAGTCAGGACGGCCTTTACTGCATTTCCTACAGGTGCTTTAATGTTCACTAATAAAGGGACAACAAATAAAATCACTGGTTTAATATAAATATATAAACTATAATTCAACATCCTATGCTAATATCAAGTGCAGTCATATATTCTTAAACAATCAGAAAAGTACAAAGTGTCAAACTACCACTCGCAGTAATAACATTGGAACAGTGCTTGGGGAAATGTAACTTACTTCCCGGTAGTGGAGGGCCGGGTGGACACGCCCCCAGCCCTGTTCACTCAGGTGAAAGATAACGAACATCCAAAGGAAACTTCTATATAAGTATGCTGAAGTCAGCTTCACATGATAAATAAAGGTAAATGCTTACCAAGTATGGTGAGTGCTCTGGGTGCACATCAGCCCCAGACCCTTCGCTAGGTCAAACCAAGTAACGATCCACAGCAGAATAGGGGGTGCAGCAACCCAGGGTAAAAACTGGAGACTCTTGCAAAATCAGTAAGTTTATTAATTAAATCTCAATCTCAAATCTCAATAGCAAGACACAGACAGGACACGCCTGACGCGTTTTGTGCAACCAGCACTTCATCAGAGATGCCAAGCTCAAGCTGCTATGCACTGTCATATAGTCTTACCTGATCCCAGCCTAAATATGTTAAACGCAATTAAAATTGACCAAAGTGACTGTGGCTCTTGATAAATTAATAATCTGGTTAAATAACGTTTATTAATCTCTAGTGATTACTACAGTGCTTTTGATAAAATAAAGTATTTTCTTTTCATACGTTTACTAATATTGTCACATGAAATGCATTTTTAACAGTGTGCATATGATGACATCATGGCATTTAGCCAATGGGACATGTTGAGTATTTCTGTCTCATTATCAGGAACGAGTTCTATGCACCAAATAGTCTGTGCTATAATGCACCTCTTTAACAAGTGTGCTGTGCCAATGGATGACCCAAGGTTGATCGGCTTTTTACTGGATCAGGGTTCTGGGTTCTGGTTGTTACTTGTACCAATCAAAAGTTTAGAATATTAGAAGGCGAGTCTAAACTTTTGGATTGCCCTTCTCTTTTGGATTTCAAATTAAAAGAACAAAGTTTCATAACATAAACCAGAATGGACTTGTTGGTCTATGCAGACACTCCCAAACCACAAATAGAAAAATGCTGCTTTGTTTTAGATGGGTGGGATACAAACAGAATCCAATAGTAATTATTTCCACGCACAAAACTACCCTGGTAATGCAATGTTTAACCAAGAAATACTGTCTATACATAAGTTACAGATGGAACAATATGGAAAGTGAATATATTTAAAAATATTTACCAGCTGTTTGTGACATTGCTGACGGACAAAACATATCGTTTTCCCAATCTAGCCCATATCCTAAAGCTCTCAGCACACATTCTGTGCCCAGATTCTGATGCTGTCTGTAGTTTTCTTCAATTCAGAACCCCATGCCCCTAAGCCAGGATCACTATCTGCCTTTATTGATATAGCCGAGCCACAAGAATGACCATAGTGTTTTCAGTCCACAACCAAAAGTGAATAAAAATTTAGCGTGGGTCAAATATACCAAAATCTTGCTTTTGAAGAATGGAATTAAGAGTGGAAGAGATAATTTAGCTCAACTAGAGCTGTTGGAAAATATTACTCCTTGAAAGTGTTTGGCTGGGAAGGATGTGAGGAAGGATTTATGGGTAAATGTTACTGTAGACTTTCCATATCATGGGTGGTAGGAGGTATCTTACTGTTATACGAAAGAAAACAATTCAACATATTTCACAATCCTCTGCGTTTCGTACTTCCACTGTTTCTGATTTATTTTGCGTCCACAGAGCCAAATCTTTTTCTGCTTAGCATTGAAACAGGTGGCGGAACTGAAAATGATAAATAATTTGAATATGACACAACATTTCCAGGCAAGCAAAACTACTTTCTAATTACCGGAATGGCTGGTTTACAAACATCACACCGTGGATCTTGTTGTATTTGGCAATTTAGAGAAAACCAAAAATTTCATTGGCCAAAACAGATGTGGTTTGCTCATCTGTATTTAAAAGATCACAGCACTTCTAAAATTGGAAAAGAGACAGTAAATAAGGATTAGGGCTATATGTATACCTTTATGATATACTGTATATTTATACATATATAGTATCATCAGTCCAAAAATATATGAAATGGTTCCCTGTGTGCTATTAATTGTATTACACCACAAATGTGCAAGGCTTCAGGGGGAGCTATAGCTCTTTCTCAGGTCCCTCCTGAAACACTATCAGGGAGATTCAATTAAAGTTCTTATCGTTAAAAATGGTGCTAATTTTGCCCCAACCAATCAGATATTATTTAACATTTGAAGGCTAACATCTGATTGGTTGGGGCAAAATTAGAACCATTTTTAACTATAAGAACTTTAATTGAATCTCCCTGTGTGTGTTTGGGAAGTAAGATCACTTAATAAAGTTTCTTTTCTATTCTTATGTCCTTTAATTCTATTAGTAATGTGATTGAGTACCTTCATTTGGAGTAGTAGAAAGCTTTCAATATAAATTCTCTTGCACATGTTATATATGATTTATAATGATTCCTGTTCCTGTAAAGTGCAATGTACATTAATGGTGCTGTATAAACACCGAGACACCCTGCAAAGGCTAACGTGGTTTTTTTAGACCTTGTTAGTAGAAAACCTTTTCATTGTGGTTACATGAGTTGACATAAAAGAAGTTTTCACACCTGTAAAAATGTATAATTAGCATATAGGGGATCATGGGAAATCACAGAACAAAGATACTTTACTGCAAAATTCTTGAGATTCTCAAAATGGTTCATAGTTTCTTGGTTCACACCGTGTGCAAATTAAATGTAGTGGCATGAGCAGTGTGGCCTTTAATCTGCTGCATTATAACCGTGATTTGCCACTACCGGGACCGTTGACCTCACACATAGCCAATGGAGAGTACCGAACTGTGGGGAAATCTCTTTCTTGTAAATACAATGGGCCAATTGATTAGAAAAAGTAAAGGAGACATAAAAGAAAGAGAGGACAATGAGAATTGGCTTAGAATAAAGATCAAATGTATCAACCCAAAGAAGAAAATAGATGGATAAGTTTTCAGGCGTCGAATCCATCTGAAAGTAATTATTGTCTTAAATGCAGCACATTAAATTAGTTTCACTTGCCTGAATCTGTGCATTTTTTTTAGCACCAAGTAATAATATTCCTTTATTTCTCCTGTAATCATCGCTGGGTTCGTATCTGAAAAGCAATTAAAACAAAATACTAAAAATAGATAAATGGGATCCAATGAAGCAATTCGCCCATGAAATCGAGATGACATCAAATCAAAGATACAGGGAGAGCCGTTTGATATCAGATCTCGTTTTATGTATCTGCAGTGAGGTGTGGTACAATGATCCACTGTGTAGTGAATGAATGGTATGTGGGGTTTTCCAAAACATCAGCATTCAGCATTCTAGGCCTTGTGTTCCAAAAGAAAAAGCTTTTCTACGGTGTCCTGGGCTTGAAAAGATTCCTAATTAAGTGAAACTTTTTTTTTATCTCTTTATAGACAAAAACGGTACAAAAGGTTTAAAATTGCACAAAATGAAAGTAAAACAGGCCCTATTCGTACTATAGAGAAATAGAACTATTTGAGGGTTATGGCCGAAACGGTACACTTTCACTGGCTATGGCCAAAATTTAGGGTTAGAGAACAGAATGCAAATTCGATAATTATCAAATTTTCAATAATTATCGAAAATACATCCGCGAGTCTGGAAAATCCGAACTAGTTTGTAGTTCGTGGCAGTTCTAAATGTCTGAGTTCATACAAACTATTAAATTTGGTGGTTTGGCCTGAATTTAAGGGTGGGCTTAAGGGCACCAGGATTTTGTATAGCTGGTATATATAGTCCAATGTAGCCCACTGTGGTTCCTTATCAGACATAGTAATTTAGGTTGAATAAAGACATACATCCATAATATTCAACCTTTTCACCCTACCTAACAGTTGATCCAGAGGAAGGCAAAAAACCCAGTTTAAAAAAGGGGGGGGGGGGATCTTCCTGACTCCAAACGACAATCACAAAGTATCATTGGATCAACCAGAACTACAGTATGTGTATTAATACTAGAGATAACATCTGGGTCCGACTCGATCCAACACAGAACACCTCGGTTCTGAAATCTGAATGTTCCATCCGATACCGCATGGATCGTTCGGATTTCGGGACTTCGGAGCGCATTTTCTTTTTTTATCTAACGTTCAAGCAATTTTCAAGAATTCTTGAAAATAGCCTTGAGTGTTCATTAATACTCGAAAATACGGGCAGAAACTCGAAAATAGTTTCCGATCATATTTTCGAGGATTATTGAATGTTCAAGGCTTTTTTTTGAGAATTCTGGAAAAAAGCTGGAATGTTCAATAAAAATCAAAAATGCGATCTGAAGTCCTGAATTTAAGTTCTGTTTTTGGATCTTCAGGATTTTCCCGAGATCCGAAAAATCAAAAACTGGAAAGAAACCAGGCAGTTTTGGCCATCTCTAATTAATAACAGTAATAATCTCTCTCATACACAGAATCTCTTTGATCCTACAGGTTTCAGCTGCGGAATTGCTTTTTTGCTATACCATGCCTTAAACAATTGTTATGGCGATTTATTCATTTATGAACGCTATTGTAAATCTATAATAGCATTTGTAAATGTACAATAGCGATCGTAAATCTATGACCGCGATCGTAGGTCTACGATCGCCCATAGAATATCATTGTGGATCCTGTCTGTCATTTTTCAAAGATCTGCATACACACAGTCCCGAGCGTGGCCCAGGGGAAATTTTCCTTCTTTCCCGAACGAGCGTTTGGCCGACCAGAATGTTCGGCGGGCACACACTCATTCAGAAAAGCAAGGTACACACAATACCTATAAAGCCCCAATTCCGTCGGTTCCGATGGTATCGGGCTTTATCGGTACTGTTTGTACCTAGCTTTAGATTTTCAAGACCATAGACTTGAGATAAGTCTATCCATAGACTTGAGATAAAAATAATTGAACTCACATAAGTCATTAAAATGACCTCTAAATCTGTGTTCATACATATAACATTTAAGTGATCACAGACATTTTCTATATGGATAATTTAGGAGCCATCTCCATCATGGATTTATTAATTTTTAAAATAGCTTTTAGATTTTAAATTTAATGGGTACGTCCACCATATTTTAATATAAGATAGATACGCCCTGCCCACCCATAACCCCCATGTTGTTTTTTTAAAAAAAAAATAAAGAACAGTACTTACAGCCCCTTCATCCTGCGGCACAATGATCCGGCTCCCTTCTTGCCTGAACTTGCAAGTAGGGGGCCAGACACGGCCAATCACAGACACGGCTGATGTCAAGTGGAGAACTGTAAGTACAATTCTGAATGTTTTTTTTAAAAAATAACTTGGCGATTAGGTCTGGGTAGGGGGTATCTATAAGGATTTTCCGCTAGGTTTTCTAAGGGAGGATGAAGGCTGCGCAGAAACGGAAAAGGCACGGGAGTGGGTGACGTAAGAGAGCTTGCATTTACACTGAGATGCCCCAGGTCTGCAAATAGAAGGTAATAAAAACGTATGTATCTTAAAATTGGCTGAAAGGATTTTAATGATTTTTGGCTTGTTTTAAAGCTAAAATGATGACCAATAATATATTAAATTATTGTTTTGGGGTGGACATTCTCTTTAATAAAATAAAAATAACAAGTAAAACTGAAGATACCTTACGATGATTTTATTTTGGATTGGACATTTGTGGTTAGCACTATTGTACACACATGTGCAGTTATGTTTCTGTATGGATGTATGTTTTCTTATTCAAACATACAATGGTCAGTGGAGCTTGCAAGGGGAGTGGCCCCTTGCACCCTTATTGAGTTTCAGGGCATTTGATTCATGTATCTGTATTTGCATGCTCCTTTAATAAATTCTTCTGTTTGGAAAATAATAAAAAGTCGCACAGTTGACTAAAAGGATAAAATAATCTTTGCAGATGATTAAAAAAATCCAATTACAAAATGTGTTTTAGCTATAATATTCCTAAGCCTTGTTTTTTAATTAATAATATAATGAAACAGACCATCTCTATTCATACCCACTACTAATAGAATCCAGCTCTTCCATTTTTATATAGCTGTTTACAAAATTACTTGGAATCAAGGGGACTAATGAACATAAATGAAATATAATAGTATGAATTATGCCTTGCCCACATATTCTCATTTTCCCTTAATGGCATTAGTCTCTAGAACAGATGCATTCATAATATGTATGTGTAATTGACATATTTTCAGATTGTATGTAATGGCCCATACACTTGGCGATTGTGACACTGACCCGCAACGCACTAGTGTCTTCTGAATGGGTGTTTCAGGCGGATCATCAATGACATAATAGTCACCCAAAACAACCAGTGACGTGGTGACACTTACTCACCACGTGTTGGGCCCACAATCGTTCGTGCATACGCAGCTTAAGTTTCAATTATGTCTGCATGTGCAGACACACAGGCACACACTCCCACTGTAAATATAAACATTTTAGGGGTTGCTAAGGAGTTATGGAATGTCTATGATGACTTCTAATTTCCTTATATTTTAAAGGAAATATAATATGTATATATATCTAGTGTGGAGGGATTACAACTGTTAACCTAAGGCCAAATAGAGCTTTCAGAGGTGTAACTACCAGGGGAACAGGGGGAGAAACTGCAGGGAGCCTAGGAGCCAAAGGGGCCTATGTCTACCAGACAGGTAGAGTCAGAAAGAGGCCGGGAGACCAAAGGTAAGAGGCAGACATAGGAAGAGACAGAAAGAGGCAGATAGACATAGGTGGAGACAGAAGGAGACAGGTAGACATAGATAGAGTCATAAAGAGTCAGGTAGACATAGGCAGAGATACCAAAGAGGCAGGTAGACATAGGTAGAGTCAGAAAGAGAAAGGCAGACATAGGTAGAGAAGAAAGAGACAGGCAGACATAGGTAGAGATAGAAAGAGGCAGGAACATAGGTAGAGATACAAAGAGGCAGGTAGACATAGGTAGAGTCAGAAAGAGACAGGTAGACATAGGTAGAGACAGAAAGAGCAGCAAGGCAGACATAGGTAACACAGAAAGAGGTGGGTAGACAGGTAGAGACAGAAAGGGCAGGTAGACATAGGTAGAATAGAAAGAGACAGGTAGACATAGGTAGAGACAGAAAGAGACAGGTTAGACATAGGTAGAGTCAGAAAGAGGCAGGAGACAAAGGTAGAGACAGAAAGAGACAGGTAGACATAGGTAGAGACAGAAAGAGGCAGGTAGACATGGGTAGAGACAGAAAGAGGCAGGTAAACATAGGTAGAGTCAGAAAGAGACAGATAGACATAGGTAGAGACAGAAAGAGGGGGTAGACATAGGTAGACACAGAAAGAGGTGGGTAGACATAGGTAGAGACAGAAAAAGGCAGGTAGACATAGGTAGAAACAGAAAGAGGCAGGTAGACATAGGTAGAGACAGAAAGAGACAGGTAAACATAGGTAGAGTCAGAAAGAGACAGGTAGACATAGGTAGAGACACAAAGAGGCAGGTAGACATAGGTAGAGTCCGAAAGAGACAGGTAGACATAGGTAGAGACAGAAAGAGAAAGGCAGACATAGGTAGACACAGAAAGAGGTGGGGAGACAGGTAGAGACGAAAGAGGCAAGTAGACATAGGCAGAATCAGAAGAGAACAGGTAGACATAGGTAGGGACAGAAAGAGACAGGTAGTCATAGGTAGAGACAGAAAGAGACAGGTAGACATAGGTAGAGTCAGAAAGAGGCAGGTAGACAAAGGTAGAGACAGAAAGAGTCAGGTAAACATAGGTAGAGTCAGAAAGAGACAGGTAGACATAGGTAGAGACAGAAAGAGGTGGGTAGACATAGGTAGACACAGAAAGAGGTGGGTAGACATAGGTAGAGACAGAGAGCAGAGAGAAAGGCAGGTAGACATAGGTAGAGACAGAAAGAGACAGGTAGACAAGGTAGAGACAGAAAGGACAGAAGAGGTAGACATAGGTAGAGACAGAAAGAGGCAGGTAGACATAGTTAGAGACCGAAGAAGAGCAGGTAACATAGGTAGAGTCAGAAGAAGAGACAGGTAGACATAGGTAGAGACACAGAAGAGGCAGGTAGACATAGGTAGAGTCAGAAAGAGACAGGTAGATAGACATAGGTAGAGACAGAAAGAGACAGGCAGAGACATAGGTAGACACAGAAAGAGGTGGGTAGACAGGTAGAGACAGAAAGAGGCAAGTAGACATAGGCAGAATCAGAAAGAGACAGGTAGACATAGGTAGGGACAGAAAGAGACAGGTAGTCATAGGTAGAGACAGAAAGAGACAGGTAGACATAGGTAGAGTCAGAAAGAGGCAGGTAGACAAAGTAGAGACAGAAGAGCAGGTAAACATAGGTAGAGTCAGAAAGAGACAGGTAGACATAGGTAGAGACAGAAAGAGGTGGGTAGACATAGGTAGACACAGAAAGAGGTGGGTAGACATAGGTAGAGACAGAAAAAGGCAGGTAGACATAGGTAGAGACAGAGAAAGAGACAGGTAGACATAGGTAGAGACAGAAAGAGACAGGTAGACATAGGTAGAGACAGAAAGAGGCAGGTAGACATAGGTAGAGACAGAAAGAGGCAGGTAAATATAGGTAGAGTCAGAAAGAGACAGGTAGACATAGGTAGAGACAGAAGAAAGGTGGGTAGACATAGGTAGAGGCAGAAAGAGGCAGGTAGAACATATGGTAGAGACAGAAAAAGACAGTTAGACATGTAGAGACAGAAAGAGGCAGGTAGACATAGGTAGAGACAGAAAGAGACAGGTAAACATAGGTAGAGTCAGAAAGAGACAGGTAGACATAGGTAGAGTCAGGAAGAGGTGGGTAGACATAGGTAGAAACAGAAAGAGGTGGGTAGACAAAGGTAGAGGCAGAAAAGAAAAGAGGCAGGTAGACAAAGGTAGAGACAGAAAGAGTCAGGTAAACATAGGTAGAGTCAGAAAGAGACAGGTAGACATAGGTAGAGACAGAAAGAGGTGGGTAGACATAGGTAGACACAGAAAGAGGTGGGTAGACATAGGTAGAGACAGAAAAAGGCAGGTAGACATAGGTAGAGACAGAAAGAGACAGGTAGACATAGGTAGAGACAGAAAGAGACAGGTAGACATAGGTAGAGACAGAAAGAGGCGTGTTAGACCAAGGTATAGACATGAAGAACGGTCGACATAGGTAGGTAAAGAGCGAGAAAAGGGACGGTAGACATGTAGAGACAGAAAGGCAGGTAAAACATAGGTAGAGTCAGAAAGAGACAGATAGACATAGGTAGAGACAGAAGAGGTGGGTAGACATAGGTAGACACAAAGAGGTGGGTAGACATAGGTAAGACAGAAAAAGGCAGGTAGACATAGGTGAAACAGAAGAGAGGTAGACATGGTAGAGACAGAAGAACAGGTAAACATAGGTAGAGCTCAAAAGAGACAGGTAACATAGTAGAGACACAAAGAGGCAGTAGACATAGGTAGAGTCCGAAAGAGACAGGTAGACATAGGTAGAGACAGAAAGAGACAGGCAGACATGGTAGACACAGAAAGAGGTGGGTAGACAGGTAGAGACGAAAGAGGCAAGTACATAGGCAGAATCAGAAAGAGACAGGTTGACATAGGTAGGGACAGAAAGAGACAGGTAGTCATAGGTAGAGACAGAAAGAGACAGGTAGACATAGGTAGAGTCAGAAAGAGACAGGTAGACATAGGTAGAGACAAAGAGTCAGGTAAACATAGGTAGTCAGAAAGAGACAGGTAGACTAGGAAGACGAAGAGGTGGGTAGACAAGGTAGACACAGAAAGAGGTGGTAGGAACATAGGTAGAGACAGAAAAGGCAGGTAGACTAGTAGAGACAGAAAGAGACAGGTAGACATAGGTAGAGACAGAAAGAGACAGGTAGACATAGGTAGAGACAGAAGAGGCAGGTAGACATAGTTAGAGACAGAAAGAGGCAGGTAAACATAGGTAGAGTCAGAAAGAGACAGGTAGACATAGGTAGAGACAGAAAGAGGCAGGTAGACATAGGTAGAGTCAGAAAGAGACAGGTAGACATAGGTAGAGACAGAAAGAGACAGCAGACATAGGTAGACACAGAAAGAGGTGGGTAGACAGGTAGAGACAGAAAGAGGCAAGTAGACATAGGCAGAATCAGAAGAGACAGGTTGACATGGTAGGGGACAGAAAGAGACAGGTAGTCATAGGTAGAGACAGAAAGAGACAGGTAGACATAGTAGAGTCAGAAAGAGGCAGGTAGACAAGGTAGAGACAAAGAGTCAGGTAAACATAGGTAGAGTCAGAAAGAGACAGGTAGACATAGGTGAGACAAAAGAGGTGGGTAGACATAGGTAGACACAGAAAGAGGTGGTAGACATGGTAGAGACAGAAAAGGCGGTAACATAGGTAGAGACAGAAAGAGACAGGTGACATAGGTAGAGACAAAAGAGACAGGTAGACATAGGTAGAGCAGAAAGGCAGGTAGACATAGGTAGAGACAGAAAGAGGCAGGTAAATATAGGTAGAGTCAAAGAGACAGGTAGACATAGGTAGACAGAAAGAGTGGGTAGACATAGGTAGACACGAAGAGGTGGGTAGACATAGGTAGAGACAGAAAAAGCAGTTAGACATATAGAGACAGAAAGAGGCAGGTAGACATAGGTAGAGACAGAAAAAGAGACAGGTAAACATAGGTGATTCAGAAAGAGACAGGTAGACATAGTAGAGTCAGGAAGAGGTGGGTAGACATAGGTAGAAACAGAAGAGGTGGTAACAAAGGTAGAGGCAGAAAAGGCAGTAGACATAGGTGAGGCAAAACACAGACATAGGTAAGTCAAGGGCAGGTAGACATAGGTAGAGTCAGAAAGAGGCAGCTAGACATAGGTAGAGACGAAAAGAGGTAGGTAAACAGTTAAAGAGAGACAGAAAAGACAGGTAACATATAGAGTCAGAAATAGGCAGGTAGACATAGGTAGAGACAGAAAGAGGCAGGTAACATAGGTTGAGACAAAAAGAGGCAGGTAGATATAGGTAGAGGAAGAGGTAGATAGTAAGGAAGGCGAAAGAGGCAGGTAGACATAGGTAGAGGCAGAAAGAGACAGGTAGACATAGGCAGAGTCAGAAAGAGGCAGGTAGACATAGGAAGAGACAGGTAGACATAGATAGAGGCAGAAAGAGAGGTAGACATAGTAGAGCAGACGAGGCAGGTCCATAGTGTAGAGGCAGAAGAGCAGGTAGAACTAGTTAGAGGCAGAAAGAGAGGTAGACATAGGTAGAGACAGAAAGAGACAGGTAGACATAGGTAGAGGCAGAAAGAGACAGGTAGAGATAGGTAGAAAGACCATTGTGGCCCTTACAAGGGCACTTTGGGGCAAGGGATCCCGTTGCTTGAACCTGGACCCCCTCCCGGGCACTGCCTGAAGGACACATGTCAGTGCCACAAGGGCCCTTCCAAGGGCCACAAGGGCACTTATAAGTGTCATGGAAGAGGGGTCCTGGTTCGTGCTTCGGGACCCCTTAAGCCCCAAAGGTCATTTGTCAGTGCCACAAGGGTCCTTCCAAAGGCGACAAGGGTTCTTATAAGTGCCGGGGTGGGGGGTCCCGGTTTGAGCTGCGGGACCCCTTAAGCTCCAAAGGGCACTTGTTAGTGCAACAAGGGCCCTTCCAAGGGCCACAAGGGCACTTATAATTGCCAGGGAGGGGGTCCCGGCTCGAGCTGGGGGACCCCTTCAGCCCCAAAGGGCACTTGTCAGTGCCACAAGGGCCCTTCCAAGAGCCACAAGGGCCCTTCCAAGAGCCACAAGGGCCCTTCCAAGAGCCACAAGGGAACTTTTAAGTGCCGGGGAGGGGGGGCCTGGTTCGAGCCAAGGGACCCCTTGAGCCCCAAAGGGACATTGTAAGGGCCACAGTGGCCCTTCTAAGGACCCGGGAGGATTTTCGAATGTCCAAATTTTTGGGTAAATCCTCGAATCCTTGAACGGAATGGATATTTGGAAGTTTGGACATCTCTACTAACAGCTATAAATATCTGTATCACTCACTGACACACACAATAATAACAGATAAATATTATTACATAGCTTCTCATTAGAGCGCAGGATTCTTACTTTAGAGAATTCGGAGAATCAGCTTAATGGCTTGTAAAAAAAAAAAAAGAAAACAATAACAGTCCAGGAGTATGTATAAGAAAACAGAGGATGAATATTGAAAATAATTATTCATTGTGCAAAACCAGAGACCATATTAAAGGGATTAAAATACATTGATGATAAAATAGTTACTCACTTTAATCCACTTCCTTTATATTCCAATAGATGTCTACTGGGGGTTCCTTTCCTGTGGTTGTGAGGCTCTATTTCTACTCTCAGGAACAGGGAGGTAAATTGTTTCACCCAACCAATCCCCAAAAGGTATAGGTTGGACTAGGGGTGTGTCAGATACTTGATTAAGTTTGATAGACACACCCACAGTGACATTGGACCCATATTCCTGGGGTACAAGGTGCTACCTGCTGCACACCACTAGATACTTGATGAATTTTCCAGTTAATAGACATGTATGAAACCTGCAGTTCAACAGTATGGACTAATGTGGGTTTCTAGACTATAATACTGCCTATATAAATGATGTTTGGGTGGTACGAAATGGTTTCAACCTCCTGGAATCATATTTGATATCAGGCTACACAGGTAAAGTTACAGATGATGATTTAAAGCTGGATTGTACCTTTACTATAGTTTGAATCAAAGGTCCCATTCCCAGGTCTATCTGACCTCCTACTGAGCCTTGGAAATACAATATGGCCCAAATCCTTCTAAAACCTACATTAACCCAAAGAAATCTCGGGTTAACGTGGGTTTTAGAAGGATTTTAGAGCACAGCGCCATTTCCAACTGTTTTTGGAAATAGCGCTGTACTAACGATCCAAAACCCTTATTGTTAAGTTTTGCACTACTTAATGGTATGGGTTGTGGAGCGTTAAAGTCACAGGCTCGTTCTAAGGCTCGTTTACGTCAGGTATTGTATCATGGGATTGGGCTAAGGTGAGCAATGCGAGTTGTAATATTGAATCTCTCCCCAAGTGTCTATCCCACCATTCAGAAGTAGCAACCAGGATTAACAATTCACTTTCCTTCAAATCAATGTGTATATTTCTCCATGTGCTCTGCTGGTTGTGTTTGTAAGTCTGTATCTTTCGGAATTGCCGCCCCACCCCCATTTCATAACATTCCCCCCTTCTCCTTAGAAGAAAACTTTTCTGCTATATTTCTAATTATTCCCATGTACCTCACATTATTGTTATGCGTTTTTGGTCTTTTCCCTCTCCACATTATAACAACTGATTTTCCAGAACAGTAAAACAGCAGCCTGGTCATGTTTCCCTATATAACTCATATCACTATTAGTGAACACCCAGATGGTTTATTATTTACTGCACCGTGTGGTCTACTGAGATTTCATTACATTGCTGGTAAACAAATCCAGGCAGCAATATTATTACCAGAAACATGAAATGATATGCAGGATAAATGTGCTTTAATATGGTATGTATCTCTAATACAGATACTTGAGGCCAGTTGAGACAGTTTGACATAGGTAGAGACAGAAAGTGACAGAAAGACATAGGTAAAGACAGAAAGAGACAGATAGACATATGTAAAGACAGAGACAGGTAGACATAGGTAGAGACAGAAAGTGACAGTTAGACATAGGTAGAGACAGAAAATGACAGAGAGACATAGGTAGAGACAGAAAAAGACAGATAGATATAGGTAAAGACAGAGACAGGTAGACATAGGTAGAGGAAGGTAAACACAGGAAGAGACAGATAGAGACAGGTAGACATAGGTACAGACAGAGGCAGGTAGACATAGGTACAGACAGAAAGAGACAGGTAGACTTAATGTGTATATATATATATATATATATATATATATATATATATAGTGTGATGGGATTACAACTCTTAACCTCAGGCCAAACAAAGCTTTCAGAGGTGTAACTACCAGGGGAGCAGGGGAACAACTACAGGGAGCCTAGGAGCCAAAGGGGCCTATGTCTACCAGATAGGTAGCGTCAGAAAGAGACAGGTAGACATACATAGAGACAGAGAAAGGTAGACATAGGTAGAGACAGAAAGTGACAGATAGACACCGGTAGAGACAGATAGACATATGTAAAGACAGAGACAGTTAGACATAGGTAGAGACAGAAAGAGTCAGGTAGACATAGGTAGAGACAGATAGACATAGGTAAAGACAGAGACAGGTAAACATAGGTAGAGACAGATAGAGACAGGTAGACATAGGTAGAGACAGATAAAGACAGGTAGACATAGGTACAGACAGAAAGAGACAGGTAGACACAATGTGTATATATATCTAGTGTGATGGGATTACAACTTTTAACCTCAAGCCAAACAGAGCTTTCAGGGGTGTAACTACCAGGGGAGCAAATACAGGGAGCCTAGGAGCCAAAGGGGCCTTTGTCTACCAGATAGGTAGAGTCAGAAAGAGACAGGTAGACATAGGGAGAGACAGAAAGAGACAGACATAGATAAAGACAGAAAGAGACAGGTAGACATAGGTAGACACAGAAAGAGGTGGGTAGACATAGGTAGATACAGAAAGAGGCAGGTAGACATAGGTACAGACAGAAAGAGGCAGGTAGACATAGGTAGAGACAGATAGAGACAGGTAGATATAGGTAGAGACAGATAGAGGCAGGTAGACATAGGTACAGACAGAGGCAATTAGACATAGGTACAGACAGAAAGAGACAGACATAGATAAAGACAGAAAGAGACAGGTAGACATAGGTTGAGACAGAAAGAGTCAGGTAGACATAGGTAGATACAGAAAGAGGCAGGTAGACATAGGTACAGACAGAAAGAGGCAGGTAGACATAGGTAGAGACAGGTAGACATAGGTAGAGACAGATAGAGGCAGGTAGACATAGGTACAGACAGAGGCAATTAGACATAGGTACAGACAGAAAGAGACAGACATAGATAAAGACAGAAAGAGACAGGTAGACATAGGTTGAGACAGAAAGAGTCAGGTAGACATAGGTAGAGACAGAAAGAGGCAGGTAGACATAGGAAGAGACAGATAGAGACAGGTAGATATAGGTAGAGACAGATAGAGGCAGGTAGACATAGGTACAGACAGAGGAAATTAGACATAGGTACAGACAGAAAGAGACAGGTAGACACAATGTGTATATATATATCTAGTGTGATGGGATTACAACTTTTAACCTCAAGCCAAACAGAGCTTTCAGGGGTGTA
Source organism: Hymenochirus boettgeri (assembly GCA_019447015.1). Classification (NCBI taxonomy): domain Eukaryota; kingdom Metazoa; phylum Chordata; class Amphibia; order Anura; family Pipidae; genus Hymenochirus; species Hymenochirus boettgeri. Next base: position 355,051,943 of record CM033469.1, on the reverse strand, counting down.
ACTACCAGGGGAGCAAATACAGGGAGCCTAGAGCCAAAGGGGCCTTTGTCTACCAGATAGGTAGAGTCAGAAAGAGACGGTATGTATCTCTAATACAGATACTTGAGGCCAGTCGAGACAGTTTGACATAGGTAGAGACAGAAAGTGACAGAAAGACATAGATAAAGACCGAAAGAGACAGATAGACATATGTAAAGACAGAGACAGGTAGACATAGGTAGAGACAGAAAGTGACAGTTAGACATAGGTAGAGACAGAAAATGACAGATAGACATAGATAGAGACAGATAAAGACAGGTAGACACAATGTGTATATATATATAGTGTGATGGGATTACAACTTTTAACCTCAAGCCAAACAGAGCTTTCAGGGGTGTAACTACCAGGGGAGCAAATACAGGGAGGTAGGAGCCAAAGGGGCCTTTGTCTACCAGATAGGTAGAGTCAGAAAGAGACAGGTAGACATAGGTAGAGACAGAAAGAGACAGATAGACATAGATAAAGACTGAAAGAGACAGGTAGACATAGGTTGAGACAGAAAGTGGCAGGTAGACATAGGTAAAGACAGAAAGAGGCAGGTAGACATAGGTAGAGACAGATAGACATAGGTAAAGACAGAGACAGGTAGACATAGGTAGAGACAGATAGAGACAGGTAGACATAGGTAGAGACAGAAAATTACAGATAGACATAGATAGAGACAGATAAAGACAGGTAGACACAATGTGTATATATATATAGTGTGATGGGATTACAACTTTTAACTTCAAGCCAAACAGAGCTTTCAGGGGTGTAACTACAAGGGGAGCAAATACAGGGAGCCTAGGAGCCAAAGGGGCCTTTGTCTACCAGATAGGTAGAGTCAGAAAGAGACAGGTAGACATAGGTAGAGACAGAAAGAGACAGATAGACATAGATAAAGACAGAAAGAGACAGGTAGACATAGGTTGAGACAGAAAGTGGCAGGTAGACATAGGTACAGACAGAAAGAGACAGGTAGACATAGCTATGTATATACTGTATGTATATGTTTATTTATATAGCGCCACTTGGGGATGCAGCGCTGTACAATATAGAATACAAAAGTCTTAGAAGGGGATAATAAATAAATACATACATTTATAAATAAGTATGAGCATTCAAGTGCATTCAAGTGCATGGAGCAGGGAAAGAGGTCCCTGCTCCATGCAGCTTACAATCTACTTAGGTGGATAACATACAAATACATAGGAAAGGATATAAGTGCTAAAGTAATAACCGATGCAGTGTTAACAGTCCTATGCTGTGCTGTGCTCAGAGAGATAGGATGAGAGGGTAGATTTAAACTTGTTTATTGAGGTTTCTTGATGAAGAGAGAGGGGAATAGAATTCCGGAATATAAGGCGAGAGGAGAGACAGAAAGAGGCAGGTAGAGATAGGTAATGTCAGAAAGAGACAGTTAGGCATAGGCAGAGACAGTTTGAGGCAGGTAGAAACAGGTAAAGGAAGGTAGACACAGCTAGAGACAGCTAGAGACAGCTAGAGACAGCTAGAGGAAAGTAGACACAGGTAGAGACAGTTAAAGGTAGTTAGAGAGAAGTAGAGGCAGGTAGACTAGTAGATACAGAAAGAGGCAGGTATAGACAGGTTAGAGTCAGATAAAAGCAGGTAGAGACAGGTAGATGTAGGGACAGATTGAGGCAGGTGGAGACAGGTATTAACAGGTAACTTAAATTTTAACATTATCTTGAGTGAAAATAAAAAAAATTATCATAACTTACAATTGAAGCCATAACATATCCAATGGTGCATCTTACAGTAAATGCAACAAAGGAAATTTCCAAAGTATCTAATTTCTGAGATGAACAAATCTGCTATAGTTGGCAAAACCAAACTTCTGCTGAAATTTCAATGCGGAAAGTTTGGCTGGTCGAAATTGTGTTGTTCTGTTGTTAAATTTTGTCTGTAGCTTCTACCAGTGCAATTCCAACAGCAGAACCAAAAGTTCAGACCATAGACTGCCCCAAATCACATTACTAAAGTTAAAGAAAAATAGTCAAGCACTTTCTGGACACTCTTCTGCATTAAAATGAATGAACAGACACCCCACGGCCATAGGGTCAAAAATACATTCTGCAACCAAGTCATGCTGGGAGTTGTAGTTTCCAAACATCCTAAGTGCCAAGGTTCAACATCAATAAATTTCTTACCTATTATTTACTATGTAGCTGATCATTTACTGCCTGTATCAATGAATTCATCCAATTCCATTATGCATAAAGCCTATTTCCAAAGGGGCAGTGTATTTATTTCTTATATAGCATTGGCTCGCCAAAAAATTTCCAAAGGGACATTGTATTGTATTTATCTATTTCCAAAGGCACATTGTATTGTATTTATCTATTTCCAAAGGCACATTGTATTGTATTTATTTCTTATATAGCATTGGCTATAAATAAAATTTCACAATAAAGACCGTTCAACATTGACCAAATATCTACTGATAAATATTCCTCTACCCCGTACTATCCTCTCATGATTTTACTGCTGAGTGTGTTTCTTAAAGCAATCTCATTGGTTGGTAATGCTGCTAAATCTAGCACATTATACAAAAAGTCTTCAACCCTTTATATTCCTAATTCAAAATGAATTAACTTCTGTTATAGGATATAGCAATCGATAATCCTTTATTTAATTGAAGATTAATAGCAAACATGGGGGGAGACATTGATTTTTATTCTAAATCTAATCTTTCCTGTAATAAATCCCACCCTCTATGATCCTACATTGTGACATTTTATTCATTTAATATACTGCATCCCAGAAATTCAACTCCATGTCAAAAGACTTATTAAAATCGCTAATACTGAAAATGAACTGGCGTATTCCATCTCCTTGACCTGTCATGTATAGTCACCACATTTTCTCTAGACAGGAATCAGGAACAGTAATTTGTCAGGGCAGCGTATCATTAAGGGTTTAATAATGTATGGAATTTCTTTTCATTCAATGTTATCTAACTAATCACCTTTTTGACCTTTGAAATGAAGCAGATCCAAGTCCATAGGCCACAAGCCCCATTGCGTGGAGCCTTTTTATTCATATTAGTAACAGAACATTCCAGTTATTGTCTTTGAATTAGAATCTATCCCAATTCTAGACACATTTAGAAACAGAACAAACCATCTTATGTGTCAGACCATATCTCACATCTCTCACATGTCTGAGATGGGACGGGCCAGACTGGCATTATGAGATGGACCTTCACAGCAAGGTATGGGGAACTTCAGCAATTCCAGGGTGAGGATCTAGCAATACTATTAGGGAAAGGGTAGTTTGGTGGGCTAAGCGCATGGTATAGTTCTCCTTTAATTTAATTTGCATCCCTTATACACACCAAGAAATATGAAATTGCACCAAAAATGAGTCTCTGTGTAAATATAGGTTAGATTATCCATATAAATGGATGGTGTCGGCTTCACATGCTTTCCTGTGCCTTTCAGTTTCACTGTGAGGTCTTTATCCAGCACATCTCTGCTCCTGGCCCAGTGATTGAGACAACGTATTACTGTATAATGATGTGAAGGTTCAGAAAGTCTGACAAGCAAAATATTGAGAACAATGAGAAACATCCATAATCATTAGCCCTGTTAGTATATATTATATGGATCATTTGGTGAAACTGACAGTAAGAGAGAAGGTAATACATGCTTGGGTTATAATAACAAGAACAAAGAGATGGGTTTTATTTTGTAGTTTAAAGGGAAAGTTCAGCACCAATAATTATACATTTTAAGTACCGTATATACTCGAGTATAAGTCAAGGTTTTTAAGCTTTAAAAAAAGCTTTAAAAGCCTACCTCGACTTATACTCGAGTCACTAACCTGAAATCCTTCAGCCGCTCGCTTCCTCTCTCTTCCGCATCCCACGGTGCTTTTTCTGACATCAGTACTCGGTGCCGGTCTTACGCGGCGCCTGGACTGTGGATGCGGAAGAGAGAGGAAGCGTGCGGCTGCAGGATTTCAGGTTAGTGATTTTAGATGCAGCCGGATTACCTTAAAGCAGGTCCTCTCCTCCACTGGGGGGGGGGGGGATAGGTGCAGTGCTTGCCACTCCAGATGTTTGGAAACTACAACTCTCAGCAACTAAAGCATGCTGAGAGTTGTAGTTTCCAAACATCTGGAGTGGCAAGGAATTGGGGGTTAGTGTGTTAGATTCCTCTCCATTTAAAGGGCAACTGATGCCTTAAAACAATACAGAATAAGGAATATGGTATCTATTGTTTCCTTCTGATTCTGTATTGTTTTGAGGCTTTAGTTGCCCTTTAAATGGACAGCAGAATTCCCATACAGTAGTTATATATAGTAATAGCCATACTGTATTTTGCTATTACTGTATGGGACTACTGTATGGGAATTCTACTGTCCATTTAAAGGGCAACTAAAGCCTCAAAACAATACAGAATCAGGAGGCAGTTGTGGTCCTATTTTCTACCCTCAACTTATACTCGAGTCAATCGTGTTTTACTCCTTTTCCAGGTAAAAATAGCTACCTCGACTTATACTCTGGTCGACTTATACTTGAGTATATACGGTATAAAGGGAGTTTTCCCCAATGTCAATGAACACAATCTAGCCATCTAGTATAAATGCTTCCAAAGTAATGTCTGCTGTATGCAAAACCCCTAATAGTGTCCGTTATGCTACCAATCCCTGGGTTGATTCCGTTTCTATGTAGAGATCTGAGCATGTTTGACCGTCCAACAGCCAATCAGTAGAAAGTACTGTTAAAGGGCATCTTTAGTGGGAAAATGAACTTTTTTTTCTTTCTTTCCATGTGTTCTATAATTCCCCACAACCCCCAGAGCATCATCACTTTGTTCAGATTCCCTCTATGTCCTGAGATACACCAGTTAGAAGAATACGTGATTGCACTTCTCTACTCCTACTTGGACTGTCAATCAAATCCCTGTGATGTGATCCCCCCTCCCTGCTCTGTAATACACATAGAGATAAGAGCATTAGCAGGGGGAGAGAGGTAGCTTTGATGGTAGATATAAGGCTGCACTTGACCCCCCTTCTTAATAGCTTTCACTGATTGATGATGGCTCACAAAGAGAGAGATCGTAAACTGTACTTTTCTCCCTCTTCCCTGTCTCCAGAACAGCTTGCTTGCTATTGGTCACTGTGCGTGGGTGTGTTTATCAGGATGTTGAACATTTAACTCCTACTGCACATTATAAGCTTGTCGGTTAGCCGGAGTTGAGACACGGAGGAGGTAACAGAGGGGAGGGGGAAGGGCTGCACACAGATCTGACACCATGGTTAAACAGAGTCACTGACACAGATAGGATTAAGGCATTGCCCTTAACGTTGTAAAGGAGCAATGAGTTTTTTTCACTATAGATGCCCTTTAAGAACATTCCAAAGAAGTGGTGCATAGTGGTTACAAGGACCATTGCAGAACCTAAAATGGCAGCCCATTACTGACCATGGAAAATCATAGCAGAGAGTATGGAATCATCTAATTGTTCAGAAAGGAAGACAAAATGTAGAATACCTAGGAAGTAAAATAAAAGTACTAATGATTTTTTTCACTGAAACAGTTTTGATTTCTTGCTTAGAACTCTTAGATCTAATTATATATCATAACACATTTTTTAATTGTACCTTGTCTCCTGTCACTTAGTAAATTTCTTAATGATGGATGCCCCACAGTTTGTATTATTATCCAAAGGATGATTTTCAGTTATTCTTTAGGATTGCTGGGTTCTTCGGTGTGATAATGGTGAAATACGGCTACTTTTAAAGATCGGTAATGAATCCCCCTCAATGCCTAACGCTATCACACGTTTTATTGAATTAAAATGTCTCTATTTAGCGCATCAGGAAACTGACCCAGAGCAAAGAAAATTTTCAAGCCTCAACTGGTCCTTTATTTAGCTGTATAAAGAGCCTATTGAGGCTTTTAACATCGCTGTGCTCTGGGTCAGTGCCCTGACTGCTTAAATAAAGGCATTTTCATTCAGTAAGAATAGTTGTGCTGTCTATTGAGATGGATTCCTTCATCGTTCCAATGGAAAGTGATTACAGCTAAAATGAAAACACATGCATATAGGCTGATCCATATATACATAATATATACAGACATGTGCACACTCCGTATTTGGATGAAGAGTTGCAAGATGCCAGAATTCTCATTCAGTTTCTAACTCAAGTCTATAGTCAGGCCTGTTGTTCTCTGTGTGACATTCTTATTACTCTCTGCCCTTCCATGGCAGTTTGCCCAGCGAAATGACAAGAGGTCACATTCATGACATTTAGTTAATCCATTCTAGCGTTTTCTTAACCTTGCTATGACAGACAATGTAGAATCAGCTAGGGTTTTATTTGGCCCATTATTTACTCCCAAGTCCACTGCATTAGATCAGGAGAAGAGTTTTGCAGAAAATACAGGGAGCCACTAGTTAATACTTATTTTTACAGTCCAGAAAATCATCCTTAAACAGTATTTACACAATCAGTGTATTTAATAGTATTTCCGTATAAATCAAAGAATTAAGGATTTAACTCATTTTTAAGCTTGTAGGTAAAGACATTTATACTGTAGATAATAAACTGTATATGTGTAGCTAACCATTCGCTACTTGCATAATACCATAATTATAGTTTATACCTTTTGTCAAATGTGTAGATATTGTAACACAGCAAAATGCATATAAAGGAACACTATACTAATACAGTAATTGACATCTTTCTAGAGTCTTTCCTCAGTCTGCCTTCCCCTTTACTATAGGCTTGTCTATGTCAGAAATAAGAGGAGTGTCAGTGGCACTAACTGTGGGAGGAGCCAGAGAGTAGTCACTTATGTTCCAAATGTATTCCAAATTATGGATACAGCTTGAGTACTGCCCCAGAAGCCCCAACTCTCCCACAGCCATGAAACACTTACATTTAAGTGAGGAAATACAGATTTTAAGACACATGCTCAAAGTCAGCCATACAATTTTTCCCTCCCCCATTAGTTCCATAGGCTGATACAACCTAAATTTACACTTAAGAAATGATGATTAGGGTTAGGTACTGTACTGCATAGAAAACCCAGTGTGTGTTTGTTTTTTTGTTTTTTTTAAAGCAGTGAAGCATTTACTTTTTGCATGCATTTTGTTCATCATTATGAAAACAAATGCACACTTAAAGATGGTACCCATCCCACCCCCCATTTTCCATTTTATTGCAGTGTCCTTGCAGATCAATGGATGGGATTCAATTGATTGAAAAAAGAGCAGTCATGGCTAGAAGGGAAGGGCCCTTTGTGCTTTTTGTGTCTCTGTAGCACATACTACAGTCAATGACATAATTATGTAATTTAGAGAGAAATAAGAATATTAAAAAAGGTTAAAGGAAAGAAGAAAAATAAGAACCATAAAATAAGGATTAATGGAACCATGCAAATCAATTAAAAGACATCTGATATGAAGTTCCACACATCAGTATCCCCATTAAGCTGAATTCCTTCCTTGTAATGCAGCACATTTGATGACAGAATGACTATGTAATTAGGATTTCTACATTCTGTACCAGTTGTTTGAATAAATTCTATCCTGGAGATATGGATAATGATAAAATCATTGTGTTGTATGTACTTCAATACATGATTATACGCCTTTGGTTCCAGAATGTCTGGCTACACAATTATTACTAAGAATCCTCCATTAGAAAGCAGAATTTTCACATATATGGGAAGTTCCATGCAGACACCCTACCTGTATATTGATGGATTCCAAACTACATTACACAATCAGTCCTTGGAGGTGATTCTTGTGGAATGATCCCCCACCAGTATCTTCAAATATTAACATTCAAACGATTAATTGTATTTAAAATATGATGCAATGGCCAAGATCAGTCATAAAGTATAGTCAATAAAGCTTTATGGTTCTTTCCACTTATGCTCATTTACTTAAAACATGCTCTATTTTGTGTTTAAGTAAGACTTTAAATAAAAACATGATATGGCTTATAATTTGAAATCAGCTATGAATTTTAATTAAACTATCACAGAATGAAACAACTAAATACCAATGATTAAAGTTTTTGAACTCACATTTCTAAATATATTAACTGCACTGCCGACAATCCTTATTGACTTTTACAGCGACTATACAACCATGTTTGCAGTTAAAATGTTATCAATGCAATTTTAAAAGGTTTGCCGACATCCAAAAGAAAATTTTAATCAAACCTAATTTCTCCCCCCAAACCTAGGCCTTGCTAGTTTGTACAGGTGTATAAATGAAATCCACAGGCACTAGAGATATAATTAATATATTGTTTAAATAACTTTACTAGGGGTGCTCCAGCCACATTATTTATATACAGAAGAACAAGAATAAAAGATGTATACATTCCTTTATTTGTGAGATGGATAGCCACTTGGTAAGGCAAATAATCAGAAAAAAGAACAATTAAAAACACATCCAATTGTCACACTAGCAATATTATAGATACACTAGACATTAAGCCCACTACAATAACAGGCGCTAGAAGCACAGAGTGCCCCCTTAGTGTCCCAAGGCCATAGTCCTCCTCCATGTCCCAAGGCCAGAGTACTCTCTTAGTGTCCCAAGGCCAGAGTCCCCCCTCTGTCCAAGGCCAGGGGCCCCCTCTGTCCCAAATCCAGCCCCCCCTCTGTCCCAAATCCAGCCCCCCCTCTGTCCCAAATCCAGGGCCCCCCCTCTGTCCCAAATCCAAGGGACCCCCATCTGTCCTGAATCCAGGGCCCCCCATCTGTCCCGAATCCAGGGCCCCCCATCTGTCCCGAATCCAGGGGCCCCTCTGTCCTAAATCCAGGGGCCCCTGTCCCAAGCAACCTTACCTGCAGTCTGTTTAATTGCTGTTCTCCCTCCATGTGTTTCCTGTGTTTCTCCCTCTAGTGGTGAGTCAATAGGAACTGCAGACACTCTCCCTCTAGTGGTGAGTCAATAGGAAATGCAGAGACTCTCCCTCTAGTGGTGAGTCAATAGGAACTGCAGACACTCTCCCTCTAGTGGTGAGTCCATAGGAACTGCAGAAACTCTCCCTCTAGTGGTGAGTCCATAGGAACTGCAGAGACACACACACACGGACACAGGGATGCACACTTAGGGTTTTATTATATATGATAATTACAATCTCAATTATAGTAAACCAGTATACCCCACTCATTCTTGCATACACTTATAACTTTAGGTCAGCGTTTCTCAACCAGTGGTCATGGGGCCCTTGGGGGTCCCTGAGAGGTTGGGTGGGGGTCTTCAAGAGATTGACAGAAACTGTATGGATCCACCCTTTTAATGAATACAGATATATTTTCTATATATTTAGCAATGTTCTATATTTGTATGAATTGTGCGTTTGGTGTACTGATGTCTGAGAGATAAATAAAAATAAGTACCGTAATAATGTTTCTATGTAAGGGTTCCCTGAGATATTAACATTTTTCAAGGTTCCATATGGATAAAAATGTTGAGAAACACTGGTATAGACCCATTCCCTGCAGTGAATTTAAGTGCATTTTTGTAAATAGATATATTTATAGATCATTTATATTTGTATAAATTATGTATTTTGATGATTTGATGACAGTAATCTATATTTTACGTTAGGGTTCCCTGAGACATGAAAATTGTTTCAAGGGTTCCACACAGATAAAAAGGGTGAGAAACACTGCTCTAGGTAATGCAACAAACCAAAATATATAACAGAATCCTCTCCATAAATATGTCTCTACTATCTAGACCAGAGGACAGAGGTATCACAGCGCAGTGTCAGATCACAAAGAAGAACAAGTGGTACGGTTTACTTAGTCCATCAGACGCCAGATAGGCATCACAGTGTCTGGTATATTTCATACCTACTGTTATTTTACATAATTTGCCTCTACAATATTCTCAGCTGTAGGGACTGAACTATTAAAGGAGATTAATATGAACTTGTACATTGAAGTGTTAATCAAATACTTCATTCATCATTGATATTCATCATTCATACTTCATTCATCATTGTTCTGTAAAACAAAACAAAAAAACATTAAATTTGAAGTAGCATGGAGGAAAGATGGTATAAATTCTAGTAGTCATATCAATATTCATTCATTTAAAGAAATAGTTCACTAGAAAAGTGAACTCTTCCTTTAATGTATTGATTGAAGCCCAGGAGTTTAAGGAGCTATGCCTTACCTCCCGTTCTTTAATCAACTGAGCAGGAACTAGGGACGAAGGTAGATATACTCACCTTCGTCCATGGCACATGCTTAGTTGATTGAAGAATGGGAGGTAAGGTATAGCTTCTTAAAGGGATTTCTCCACTGCTCAACAAAAACCTGTCGGAACCTATCAGAGGACCGTGTAAGTACCTTACCTTCTCTCCCGGCTTTTGCAGGTTTTATAAAAGAATGGGAGGTAAGACACAGCTCCTTTAACCCCCCCCCCCCTCCTTCTTCAATAAAACTGAATAGCAAATTTCTTTCTAAGTAGTGGAGATACCCTCCCAGGCTTCAATCAATACATTAAAGGAATAGTTCACTTTTCAAATGAACTATTCCTTTAAAGAGACACTACACTGTATAAAACAACTTTTTAAAAATCGTTTCTAGCTCCCAATATCATTTAAGATGACTAAGAAAACCCGCTTAGTGCATTGATTATCATCTGCCAAGTTAGTGCACTGGGCTCTCCTGTATTAAAGATTAGAGATGGACCTAACCTAATTTTGAACCCGAGTTTGACCTGAACAATTAAAGTTCGGGCAAACTGGAATTCTTCGGAACTTCCCGAACTACAAACTATTTTGGTTTTCCAAACTGGCGGACTTATTTTTGAAAATCATCTAATGTTTGAGAATTTTCGAATGCTCGGTAATACTCAAATGATCAAAATGCAAGAATTCTTGGGCATTCAAGGATTCTCAAATTCTGTTGTTCGAGGTTTACAGAACGGACGAAAATCCCATGGCCGGACATTTGGAGGTCCCCGTGGCTCACGGCTACAGCCATGTACCTGCATCTTAAAGATAAAGGACATACCTTTGAAGATTGTAATGTCAACCTCTTGGCAAAGGAGCAGGACTGGTTCAAGAGAGGTGCTATGGAGGCCATTTATGTGAAAATTAAGAAACCAAGTCTGAATAGAGGTGGGTTCGACACCAACTGTCTGCCATGTACAATGCTGTTTTGACACCTTATCTAGGGCAGTTTTGATAACACCTCTTAATGCTCGTACACGCGCATGATGTGCGTCCCGACCCACAACTCCTGATGCCGACGGCTACATGCGATGAACGGGCGTTAGGGCCAAAAATGGTCCCTGTGTATGTGTTTGGTCGGGGGTCATTCGAACTGCCCGGCGGATCGATGAATGACCCCCAAACGAACGCATACACACGGACGATTCTCTGTCAAAATGGACGTTCATCGCGTGTAGCCTTGGGGGGTATGGGTCAGGTGCATATTGAGCATGTGTACGGACCTTTAGCCTCAATGCAATCAGCACCTTGCATTCAGAACACCTGGCTGCGATATGCTAATTGGGATTTTCCAGGGTACATAATTGCCAACAGATACTTGGACAAGTCATTCTAATTTGAGAAAGCCAGTCGGATGACTAACGAAACGCCTTTAAGATCTAAACTTTAAGTCCATTTGATCTAATTGAATACAACCGATATGTATTTAATTAGAATTTTAAAACTTTTACTGATGTTTTATTGTTCGGAAACAAAACAAACTTTTGGGGGAAGTTAACTGACAAGTGACCAGGTTGTTTTTTTAAGGTTGTACATGCCCTTTAATGTTTCATTTCACTTTTATTTCTATTCCTTCATTCTAACATGTTGCCTGTTCTGCCAGTTTAATATTTCTGCACATGATTTACTCTTGAATTTTATCCAGATTGTTAGTTGGGAACCTTCAACCTGGCAAAACTGTTTAAACAAAAATAAATATTGTTTTTTCCCATGTTCATTACCTATAAAGTATATTTACACTTTGCCAAGTGCATATTTAAGATGTTTAATGTCACTGTGACCCACCACATTTATTCTAAAAAATAAGAATGTGTCAGAATGTTAACTGGCAAATATTAGGTGTTTAGATATATTTTTAAAAACCGGAATATTCTCCCCCCACCCTCCTTCTCACTGACATTTTAAGTACAAATTTCACATACTTTCAGGGAGATTCAATAAAGTTCTTATCATTAAAAAGGGAGTCTAGCTCGGCCGAGGGAAATATTTCAAACGACTGCTCGGCCGGCGGGAACGTTCGGCGACCGTGCAGTCCTTCGGGAAAACCACTACACACACTAGCGATAAATACCCAATACCGCCCGATCTGACGGTATCGGGGCCTTATCGTCAGTATGTGCACCTAGCTTTAGTTTTCAAATGTTAAATAAGATCTGATTGGTTGGGGCAAAATTAGTACCATTTTTAAAGGTAAGCAGGGTTATTTAATAAAAGTTCTTATCGTTTAAAATGGTGCTAATTTTGCCCTAACCAATCAGATCTTATTTAGCCTTTGAAAGCTATTATCTGATTGGTTGGGGCAAAATTAGCCCCATTTTAAAAGATAAAAACTTTTATTGAATCTCCCTGAAGAACTTTTATTGAATCTCCCTGTTAGTCCCTAGCTACTGTTGTCATCTCAGATTTTGAAGCCTGTCTCTTCTTCTTCCTCTACACTGAGAGACCTGGTTTAGTTCTAGATGACTTTAAAGGGCAAGTCCAGGCCCAAAATGAAAACTTACATACAGGTAAATCACCCCAGAAAACCCTAAAAGGTAATAGTTTGAAATCTGAAATATATAAGTCTAACCTGAAATCCTGCACAATGTCCTGTTGCCCTCTTTCTGCTTCCTGGTTCTTCCAGTTAGTAACTGTCAGTTATGGATTTGACAGTGGAAATTACAGCCAATGACTGAATCTTAATCCCCTATCTGCCTCTTCTGAGCATGCCCAGGCTCAGTAAAAGCTCAGTACAAGTTTCTAAATTGCTCAGTTTCCATGACATATCCAGAAGCATAGCAGGCATACAGTAATGAATTCATAGGACAAAGTATAATACATCAACATATGTTAAAGATGCAATTCTTTCTAAAAGATGTTGTTATGAGGGTGGAGTTGTCCTTTAAAGGGATAGTTCAAAGTAACTTGCTTAATCAAATTTAGCATTTTAATGGAGACTTATATTGCCCCCTAAGCCCAGGTCTCGCTGCTGTGTCTCTCCTGTCAGTTCCGCAGCTCTCCCTTGGGGGCTGAAAGCCTCTCTTGGGCTAGTGACATCATTCTACAGTGGCATGTGTGGACAGACCTGGAAATTTTAATATTGGAGAAGCATTGGAAGAAAGGGGGAATTAGCAGCACAGGGGAAAGTGAAATTCTGTGAGGATAACAACCATCACATTTACATGATTTTATGTAAAGTTTAAAGATTGTGCACTGTTGTGTAATGCAGCTTCAAACTAGTAAGTTATGGTCTGAACACACAAGCGACCCAAGGGCGACTATAGTTTAATGAATGAGTACATGCATTAAACATTTTGTCCGAAACAGTGTTCTGTACACATTGTGTGTCGCAGGTTAGGTTCGCAATTGTTTGTGTGTTCGAAGCTTTAATACAATAAAAGGTTAGTCATGTGGGACCAGACGGGATCCACCTTTATACGAGAAATAGATAATCGTCTTTATAATACATAAGTGGGATATTTTATAATGGGAGCTGTAGTGGTGTATATCCTTATAAAAATCACTCAGCTATGTCACTAAGTGACTCATTTCTTATATTTCTTATATCCCACTACTCTGCCCATTCCAGTGCTCATGCCTGGACAATGATTTTTTGCTGTGTTCAACTTCACTAACAGAACTTGCTGGAGATGCTTCCTGTCACTTCATAACCAATGTCTCTCTCCTCCTCCATTTGTTTAACCGCATAGATGCTGGGCTGGGATGTTCCTTTCTACTGGGTTTAAGTTACAGAAGGTAGCTTGGGGGATTTAAGGTGGAAATAGGGACAAGGCTAGAATTTAAAATGTGAATTGGGTGAAGGAATCCAATACTTGTATTATAAAAAAAGATGCGCCCCTTCACATTATAATATAAGGACATTAAGCCACAGAGGAGTTCCATGTCCTGTATAAAAACCTCGGCCTATGACCTCGTGCTTCTATATGGTCAGGGAACTCTTCGGTGGTCGCATTATCCCTTACATATTATTTGCATTGCATGCACTACACAAAATTTTGGATGTGTGGATTTCGCACTAAAGGCCCAATACTGCATCTTCCTCTCTTTTCAAATCCATTAAAGCCTTCATTGTACTCACTCTATCATATTTCAAACACAAATAAAGTTGAACACAAGCATTAGTGCATATTTATATTTTTTAAGGCTAATGGATGGTAAGACCTGAACTGTTTGACGGAGTTTGCTTTTTAAACAAATCATTCAATTCTTTGTAAATGGTCTGTGTGGGTCCTCAAATCTCTTTTCCCCCAGAATACTTCGTTTATAGGAGTTATTTACACAAGAATGTTCTGATGTGAATGGTCAAATACTGGGCAAGTTCTCGTTTTTATCTCAGGTGTTGTCAATGTTTGATTAACGTAAAGTTTTGTCCTTAGAACACATTTTCATCTGTAAGGTCATGAGCACCTCAAGGTCATTGTGCTTGATCAATCATATTATTAAAATGCAATCTTCATACCCGCGGCGTTGCGGAATATCATTCACCACCAGATAATCCTGACAGAAAGTGACCTGGAGGTCATGGGAAATTAAATTGGAAAACACGTTATTGAACACTACCTTTCCCACAGTGTGAATACATTACGGTACCTTCATTTTTCCACTTTGGTGCTCTAGTTTTTATTGATTTTTAACACTGTAACACCAAAGCTTTGTAGTTTTTAACTCTTTTACTTGTGATTATTTATAGGCAAAGGAAAATGTTGGATGTCTTCCTATTTATGCCTGGAGACAGTGTTATCCTTTCTATTGTTTATCATCAGTGAGTCATAGTAAAGACAAAAACCATGAAGTAAGGGAAAGAATTATTGGAGAGTTCTGCATTTCACATTAAAACAGAAATACAGTATTTGTTGGGAAAATGGAAATAAACAATGCACAGAGATAGGGGGAGTCATATACTGTACATTGTGTAACAGATCTGAATGAACATAGGGTAATCAGTTATCTCCATTTTCAAGGACAAATTTGGCCCCAAAACTCTGTCCTGACAGATCTAACTATATATATATAACTAATAGTGTGCACTCCACCTTATGATTTTTACAGCCTTGCCCGGGGGCCCCCAATGGAGATCCCAAAGTGTATAACAATAAAAATATCTTGGAGCGCGCACAGGACTTGTGGAAATATGGTAATTTATTAATCCATGTGCACGTATTGTTTTTTATATATATAAATAATATCTGACAGCGAAAGCCCACAGACCAATAAAAAATAAATGGCAGAGCTAGTGCCAACTCACACATTTCCCCACATGAAATACAAACTGCTACAAACATTTTGCCAGTAGTTTTACCAACAAAGTTTTGAACACAAAAAGATTAGTTTGAAGTCTTAATCACAAATATGCACTGCTACACACATATATACACACTGCAACACAACACATACTGCTGTGATGGATTACAGATTCCCAGAATGTCAATTCCTTGTCATATACATCATTATACCGTATTCTTCAACCATTCTGGAATGTAATGTATGATTATGTATATTATTGTAAAGCGCCACTGATTATATAAATCCATAATAATAATAATAATATTAGCATGGAGTGATTGGCATGCAGGAGTAAGCATTTTCCAATAGGCGGATCCATTAAATCCATGTTATATAGAGATGTTCAAATCTGTTGAGTTCTGTTCCATTTAGAATTTTCCAGAAAATTCGAAAATTGAAGATTCGAAAACGAACCTATAGAAGTCTATGGGAGAAAATTTTTTTAACGTTTATGACCATTTTGAGGGACAAATAGTAATAGTCGGTTACTGTAAATGACACAGAGACCTGGGGAATGGTCTTGGGAACCCATAAATATAACCAAAACTTATTTTAAAATTATCTTTCCTTCCGCATTCTATTTTCGAGAGTTACCGAAATCGATAGTTACTTTCGAGGATTTAATTTAGAGAATTGTCTAGTTTCGATTTCCAATAATCGTCTACTTTCATTTTCGATAATCATCTACTTTCATTTTCGATAATCGTCTACTTTCATTTTCGATAATCGTCTACTTTCATTTTCGATAATCGCCTAATTTAGATTTTCGATAATCATCTACTTTCGATTTTCGATAATCGTCTACTTTAGATTTTTGATAATCGCCTACTTTAGATTTTCGATAATCGTCTACTTTATATTTTCGATAAACATCTACTTTCATTTTCGATAATCGCCTACTTTAGATTTTCGATAAACATCTTCTTTCATTTTCGATAATCGCCTACTTTAGATTTTCGATAAACGTCTACTTTCATTTTCGATAATCGTCTACTTTCATTTTCGATAATCGTCTACTTTCATTTTCGATAATCGTCTACGTTCATTTTTGATAATCATCTACTTTCATTTTCGATAATTGTCTACTTTCGATTTCGATAATCTTCTACTTTAGATTTTCGATAATCGTCTACTTTCGATTTTTGATAATCGTCTACTTTCAATTTTTGATTTTCGATAATGATCTACTTTCGATTTTTGATAATCATCTACTTTTGGTTTTCTTGGTTTTCCATTTTAGTTAAAAATCAACAATTCGAAAAATCCGGGTTCTGTGAAATCCGAGAGTTCTGAAAGTTTCGTCGGGACTTCGAAACCCTCAGATTCGATTCGAAACTGGGTTCTGTTCGAACCCACATTACATCTCAAATGTTATATTGCTGCTAGGAGGTGGATTGAAATGTTTTGAAACTCAAATAAACACTTGTAGTCAAACACAAATAAACATAGATCAGGCAAGTTTAATATTTCCACCATTAATCTGCTTCCATTCACTACACTTAAGCTAGGTACACACTAATGATAAAGCCCCGATACGTTGGATCAGACGGTTTTATCATCTTTATCATCATGCAGACAACGAACTTTTCCATCAGCCTCGTGGTCGTTCGGGAAAGACCATACATTTCCCTCGGCCATTGTATTCCCCCCGTAGAGTCGGCCACAGTCGTGGGAAACACACAGTCCGTTCTCCCTGTGCTGTGTGTATGCTGTGCATAGGGAGAACTCTCGGGACTGTGTCTATCCTGATCTTTGCAGATCATCTTTCAAACATCTGTGATGTGTGTACCCAGCTTTAGCCCTGGTTTAGACCTACGTTTCTTTTCAGATTACTATAGTTCTGCCTCCTGCCATTCCTTCCTACCACTCTTTATCTATACTGTTCTTTAGTGTCATGTTTCCTTATTGACAGATGTAATTCAGTAACTTACTTATGGTACAAGTAGGAATTTATAATCATTTCATCCTGAACCTCCTTTCCTCACTGGTGGGATGAGAACCAGTGGGTTTGTACAAGACTGCAACTGTAAGAAGTCTCCTGCTTGAAAACGAATGATAATATTTTGTCTATGTCTCTAAAGGTTTCTACACACGTGTGATCGCTGGTGCCGATGTGTATGAACGTGCAGTGTATCGGCACTTTATTGGCCAAAACGAAACTAAACAAGAGATCATGCACACTCCCGACTCCAGTCTTTTTTAGGGACTATAGTGCTGGGTGCAACAGTCAGCTGGCAGGCATCAAATATGTAGTATGAAAGAAAACTGTGCACACCAGGCTTAATGCAAATGGTGTTTATTGGTATACCAAAAAAACTCCAGGTAACATTTGTGTCTGACAAAGGTGCAGGGGCACCGAAACGTTACCTGGTTGTAATGTTGCCCTGACTCCGTTGGGGTAGAGTACAGGGAAGACTCACGTTTTAGTTGGATGAAGGAGGAAGTAGTGGGAACTGGATGCTGGAATGCACTGGAGACCGGAGCTGGATGCTGGAGTACACTGGAAACGATGGCTGGATACAATAGCTGGATAGATGGTAACAGGAACAGTGGCTGGATACAATAGAATGGTAACAGGAACAACGGCTGGATACAATGGCTGGATAGATGGTAACAGGAACAATGGCTGGATACAATTGAATGGTAACAGGAACAACGGCTGGATACAATGGCTGGATAGATGGTAACAGGAACAATGGCTGGATACAATTGAATGGTAACAGGAACAACGGCTGGATACAATGGCTGGATAGATGGTAACAGGAACAATGGCTGGATCACTGCAACAGGAACAACTGGCTGGATACAATGGCTGGATACAATGGCTGGATACAATGGCAACAGGACACCATGGCTGGATACAATGCAACAGGAACAATGGCTGGATACAATGGCAACAGGAACAATGGCCTGGATACAATGGCTGGGTACAATGGCTGGATACAATGGCTGGATACAAATGGCAACAGGAACAATGGCAAACAGCAACAACATGGCAGGATACTGGAAATTGGACGGCACGATTCCAAACAGCAAAACCCTAAATGCCAGAAACAACTGACAAGCGGGCGTCTGGGATGGACTGAGCGACCTTTAAAACTTCGCCCGGCCGGCGCCCCTGCGTGGTGACGTCACGACGGCGCTCACGCAGGTCGCTGTGAGCGAGTGTCGGCGTTACTGGGCCAGAGCGTCGCCCACGGATCGTCGCTGGACGGACACCCGGGTAAGTACCTTACAGTACCCCCCCTCCACGGGGGGCCTCAGGACCACTGCCTCCAGGTTTGAAAGGATGATTCTTATGGAATGTCTTGATTAAACGAGGTGCATGGATGTCCACAATTTTAATCCAGGAGCGTTCTTCTGGACCAAAGCCTTTCCAATGAAAGCTTTGGTCCGTATTGTAGAGAGTTTCTGACATATCTGGAATCAAGATTCCTGAATTTCAAACTCCTGCTGACCATCAACTAAATGGGGCTGGAGACAGATTAGAACTGGAAAATTGGTTGACAATAAATGGTTTGAGTAAGGATCCATGGAAGACATTTGAGATCTTCATATAGGTGGTAACTCAAGACGGAAAGCTGTAGGACTAATTATTTCGGAGATAGAAAAGGGGCCAATGAATTGGGACCTAATTTAGGGTTGTTACGTGAGATGAATATTTTGTGAGGATAGCCAAACTCTATCTCCAATGGAATATCGAGGAGCACCTTCGTCTTTTGTCTGCAGCTTTTTCTGAATCAACGAGGATTTCAAAAGATTATTCCTTGTAGAATCCCAGATAGCAGACATATGGGCAAGCATATCTTCAGCGGCTGGATTATTGGAAAAGAGAAAATCTTGGGGAAAACACATGGATTCTGGCCCATATACAAAAAAAAGGAAAGTACCAGAGGAAGTTGGGGGAATTATTATATGCGAATTCCGCCCATGGTAACAAGTCAGACCAATCATTTTGGGAATGGAGATATGACACCGAGAAACTGTTCAAGAGACTGGTTAATCCGTTCAGCACACCATTGGATTGTGGATGATATGCAGAGGAAAATTGAAGTTTAATGTTCAAGGATTTGCATAAGGATCTCCAGAATTTGGAAATGAATTGTGTTCCTCTGTCGGAGACAATTTCTGCAGGTAATCCATGTAAGCGGAAAATGTGGGAGATAAATAAATGAAGAGTTCCAGTGCTGAGGGCAACTTGGGTAGCGGAACAAAATGAGCCATTTTGCTGAAACGATCAATAGTAACCCCATATTACCGTATTTTTCTTGGACAGGGGTAAATCAACAATAAAATCCATGGATAGATGCGTCCAAGGACGAGAAGGTGTGGAAAGTGGTTGAAGAAGCCGTAAGGAAGATTACGGGAGGATTTGGACATGGCACAAATGGAACAGGATGCTACAAATTTCTTGACATCTTTTCTTAGATCAGCCACCAAACAGAACGAGATAGAAGTGAAATGGTTTTTTGAACTCCAGGATGACCAGCTGTTTAGAACAATGAGATATTGATAGTAGCGGTGTGCGTAAGGCAGGGGGAATAAAACTTTGTCATTGGGAGTAGTAGAGGGGCAAGAGTCCTGAGCAGAATTAATTTCGGCAGACAACTGAGGAAGAATAGTACCCAGAATTTTGGATTTGGGAATAATAGGGCCTTTATCAATTATGGTGGATTCTAGAGAACCAAAAGACCTGGATAAGGCATCAGCCTCCTTGCTTTTGTTCCCGGGCGAAAGGTGATGGTAAAATTAAAGCGTGAAAAAAAAAGTGCCCAGCGAGCTTGTCTGGGATTCAATCTTTTGGCGGTTTGGATGTATTCTAAATTTTTATGGTCATGAATAAGTTATGGGATGACTTGTACCTTCCAGAAGTCCCGCCACTCTTCCAGAGCAAGTTGATGGCCAGTAATTCTCGATTGCCAATGTCATAATTTCTTTCACATGAAGTGAATTTCTTAGAAAAGAAAGCACAAGGAAGTTTTCCTCTTATTCCGTATTTTGAGATAAAATTGCTCCAGCACCAATATCAGAAGCATCGACTTCAATGAAGAATGGCAGATGGTTATCAGGATGGACTAAAATGGGTGCAGAGGCAAATGCTTTTTTAATCCTTTTAAAGGCTTCTATAGCTTCCTCCGTCCAGGCATTAGGTTTGCCCCCTTTTCGAATGAGGTCTAAGATGGGAGAAATTATGGAGGAAAAGCCTTTAATAAATTGCCTATAGTAATTAGCGAAACCGATGAAACGTTGAATGCTTTAGTAGAAGAAGGAAGAGGCCAATCGAGAACAGCAGACACTTTAAGAGACTCATTCAAAACCCTGGGCAGAGATAATATAACCAAGGAACGGAACTTTAGTAACTTCAAACAGACATTTTTCTAGCTTGTCATAAGGTGATTGGCACGTAATCGGGACAGAACTTGACGAAGATGAATACGATGGGAGGGCAAGTCTTGAGAAAAAAATAGAATATCATCTAGGTAGACCACTGCAGAATTGCCTAGAAGATCTCTGAAGATATCATTGACCAATTCTTGAAAAACTGCTGGGGCATTACAAAGCCCAAACGCATTACCAGATACTCAAAATGACCATCACGGTATTAAAGGCTGTCTTCCACTCATCCCCTTTCCTGATCCGGATCAAATTGTAAGCCCATGGTTTCAGGCTGAGATAAGGGTAAGTCCGTCCACGAGGGGCATGGTTCCAGATAGGAGGTCAATGGAGCAATCGTAGGGTCATGGATAGGTAAGTCTCAGCTGATTTCTTACAAAACACATCCAGAAAGTCTTTATATGGTTCAGGAAGAAAAGAAACGTCCTTTTCCGGAAGAAGACTGGAGCACGGAATAGTAGACAAGGAAAGACAATGGGAAATGCAGTTAGAACTCCAAGCAACTATTTCTCCCGAAAGCCAATCAATAAATGGGTTATGGAGTTGAAGCCAGGGAAGGCTAAAATAATGGGTGTGGAGGGACAATCAATGACAAAGAAGGACAACTTTTCATTATGCAGGGCCCCAGTTGGAAGGATAACTCTGGAGTGATTTGAGTGACATATTCTGAAATAGGGGTCTATTGTCAATAGCCAGTACACGGAAGGGGTTAGACAATGATTGAGGGGAATATCATGTTGTTGAACAACAAGGAATCAATGAAGTTGCCTGCTGCACTGAGTCCAGGAAAGCGTCTCTGATAGGACTTTAGAATTGAATTTTATTGTTACAGGTACCAGAAAACGAGGAAAGGTTTCTTTTTGCCTAGAAGATTTTTTCCTCTAACCTCTAGGCAGAGTAGTTTCCCGGCTTAACAGGGCAGGTTTTGGCAAAATTTCCTGAGCCAGCACAGTATAGACACAGCCCAGAGATCTTCTACTTGTCTTTTCTTCTGGAGATAACCGAGTTCCCCCAATCTGCATGGGTTCTTCGGTAGTGGGCGTAGGAGCAGAGAAGATAGGTTTTACTGGGCGAGGAACAGATCTGGAAGGCATTGACGATCTCGGTTTCTCTCGACCTGTCGCTCCCGAAACCGTGTATCAATACGAATACAAAGAACAATCGATCTTCCAACAAGGAAGGCATGTCTTTGGAGACAAGGTCATCTTTGATGCGCGTCTGATAGACCCTGTAGAAAGGCCGCCGCAAGAGCCTTGTTGTTTCAGGAGACTTCTGCTGCAAGTGACGGAACTCAATGGCATAATGTCCAACAGAAGGATTGCCCTGTTGTAGTTGCAACAAATGGGTGGAAGCACTTATTTTACGACCAGGAGCGTCGAATACCTTCCGGAAGGTAGCAAGAAAATTGGTGATGTCAGATACTAATGGGTCATCATTCTCCCACATCGAGAGCCCAGCCAGGGCTCCACCTTCCAACAAAGCAACTATATAACCCACTTTTGCTCTATCTGAGACAAAACGGGAGGGTTGTAATTCAAATTGAATTTGGCATGTATTAAGAAACCCTCTACAGCCTTGGGGTTCCCATCATAGCGAGGAGGAGAAGGAATACGGGTTTCAGGACCAACTTGCATTGCAGGTGCCGAATTAGACGGGAGAGAAGGTGAGGTGTCAACAGGTGATAGGCGTGAGGCCAATGAGTCCATAAATTTGCCATACGGTTCTGTTGGTGTTCAAAACGTCCATCCGGGTAGATAAGGCTTGGAGAGTTTTAGATAGTTCGGACATTACTCCCTCAGAGCATCCATGGCCCGCTTGTACTGTAATGCTGCCCTGACTCCGTTGGGGTAGAGTCCAGGGAAACTCACGTTTTGTTGAATGAAGGAGGAAGTAGTGGGAACTGGATGCTGGAATGCACTGGAGACCGGAGCTGATGCTGGAGTACACTGGAAACGATGGCTGGATACAATAGCTGGATAGATGGTAACAGGAACAGTCTGGATACAATAGAATGGTAACAGGACAACGGCTGGATACAATGGCTGTAGATGGTAACAGGAACAATGGCTGATACAATTGAATGGTAACAGGAACAACGGCTGGATACAATGGCTGGATAGATGGTAACAGGAACAATGGCTGGATACAATGGCAACAGGAACAATGGCTGGATACAATGGCAACAGGAACAATGGCTGGATACAATGGCTGGATACAATGGCAACAGGAACAATGGCTGGATACAATGGCTGGATACAATGGCAACAGGAACAATGGCTGGATACAATGGCTGGATACAATGGCTGGATACAATGGCAACAGGAACATGGCTGGATACAATGGCAACAGGAACAATGGCTGGATACAATGGCTGGATACAATGGCAACAGGAACAATGGCTGGATACAATGGCTGGGTACAATGGCTGGATACATGGCTGGATACAAATGGCAACAACAATGGCAACAGCAACAATGGCAGATACATGGATGGACTGCACAGTCCAAACAGCAAAAACCCTAACGCCAGAACAAACTGACAACGGGCGTCTAGGGATGGACTGAGCGGCCTTTTAACTTCGCGCCGGCCGGCGCCCCTGCGTGGCGACGTCACGACGTGCTCACGCAGGTCGCGTGAGCGAGCGTCGGCGTTACTGGGGCCGAGCGCCGCCCAGCGGATCGACGCTGGAGCAGACACCCGGTAAGTACCTTACACTGGTGTTTTTTTGGTGTACCAATAACACCGTTTGCATTAAGACTGATGTGCACAGTTTTCTTTCATACTACTTACTGGCCGAAATGAGCGCTCAGTCGAGGATCATTGCACGACCGGATCTCCGAAGCGGCCATTTTCCATACACTATTCATACACATCATGCGTCATGGTCGGCACCCACAATCGCATATGTGTACGAACCTTAAGTCTTGTAGCTCTCAGCCACCGATTACAGCAGCTCAGTCATTACAGTTGTGGTTGTACTAAGTCCAGTTCTGTTTGCTATGAAGAATAAATGTAAAACAAGCCATAGGCCTTCATATGGGGCCTGTTATTTCCTGTGTCATTAATTTCTCTCTTATTCTACTATTCTATGTTGTTAGTAAAGAGGAAATACCAAGTAATGTTAAGATTTCTATGTGATGCACAATAAGACATGATTGAATCATATTCTACCATCACAGCCATGTATTATTATTATTATTATGTTGTGGGAGGGGTTGATCCATAGGGTTCACTGAGAAGTTCCATGGGGTTCTTCCAGAGACTATATGGATTCACCATTTTTTAAAGACAGATACATTTATTCTCTATGTGTTTGGGAGTGAAGAAGGAAGGAATGAAGGATAAAAAGATTTATTTAAAGAAACCATCTAAAATGATTTTTCCTGAATCAGCTTAGTGATGACTTTCAAGCACTGGTTTGATGGTGATGGTTTTTAATTGGATGGATTTCCATAGATGTTGATTATTTTTAGAACCCGTTGTCAAATAGGAAAGCAGGTTTTCTACGTCCTATTAATAAATAGTGTACTAACTTCTACATTCATCAACAGTAAATGTTGTTTACAGTCCAATCAATAGATAATTAAAGGCTGAAAACACAGGACTTTAAAATGAACCTTTTTCCTTTTTTAGAATCATTTAAAAAAAAACAAGAAACACCATAGATCTTTGATCTTGTTGCATTCCTGCTGTAATTGCTTTGTAAGGTAAACTTTGTTAGTGAGGGTTTAATAGACTGACACCAGCCCTTCATGTCATAATGATCATATTGCACAGATCAATATTTCTCTTTTATGAACCTTGAAAAAGAACCAGGCTTCTTTTCTCTGGATCAACTGTTACTGTCTGTAGGTAGGGTTAATGAGTAGGCTAAAAATGTAGGACTAGATGCACCTGATTCTTAATTCAACCTCCATTACTATGTAACTATGTTTTGTTTTCCCAAAATCTCATTGGCGTGGAATTCTGGTTCTTCAAGCCTAGTAAATAACCTTGGAACTAACAATGAAATACGATAACTCATCTCAAAGGGGTATACTGTAATGTGTAAATAGTGGGAAAATGTTATTTAAATAATTTATCCATATTATGCATACCAGTTTATTCTATGAATTGTCTTCAGTTAGAAAAACACTCAATTGATTTCATACCCTTTGCTATGCTTTTCTGTGGTCAACAGTGAGCTACCATTTTAGGCTCTATTATTATTATTATTATTATTATGGATTTATATAGCGCCAACATCTTCCGTGGTGCTTTACAATTAAATAGTCATACAGTAAATACAGGGTAATACATATTATACAAAGTCATATATATTACATACACAGGTAATACATAATATAAGTAAACAGAGTGATGAGTTTTTTACAGCAATACCGTGATACAATAGGAGAGAGGACCCTGCCCAAAGAGCTTACAGTCTAGAGGAAATGGGGGTGAGACATAAGGTTGCAGGAATTGGTAGGCTGTAAATGTGGCAGTGGAGCGTGAAAGGCGGGTTGGATCATATTGGGTAGTAAGAGGGGTAATGTCTAGGCCGGGTTATATGCTTGTCTGAAGAGGAGGGTTTTAAGGTTACGTTTGAAGGGATTAAGGTATGATGAGTGACGGACAGATGGAGGAAGGGAGTTCGAGAGCAGAGAGGCAGCACAAGCAAAGTCCTGAATATGAGCATGGGAAGAGGTGACAAGGGTGGGTGAGAGAAGTAGATTGTTTGCGGAGTGGAGATTGCACCTGGGACGATATTGGTGGATCAGCTCTGAGATATATGGAGGGGCTGTGTTGGATAGTGCTTTATAGCATAGGGTAAGCAGCTTGAACTGGATCCTTTGCATGATGGGCAACCAGTGGAAGGACTGACAGAGAGGAGAGGCATTAGAGAAGCGAGAAGAAAAATGAATCAGCCGGGCAGCAGAGTTAAGGATGGATTGAAGTGGTGTCAGGAGGTTGTTTGGCAAACCACACAGGAGTGTGTTGCAGTAGTCTAGCCGGGATATGATTAGAGCGTGGAGTAGGATTTTTGTAGCTTCATTCGAGAGGAAGGATCGAATGTGAGAGATGTTTTTGAGTTGGAGTGGACAGGAGTTGGCAAGCAAATTGACATGGGGTTTGAAGGAAAGATCGGAATCTAGCGTTATTCCCAGGCAGCGGACATGAGGAGATGGGAATATAGGTGTGTTGTTAATATTAATAGTAAGCCTAGGGAGGGGAACAGATGGTGAGTAGAGATGGACTAGAACTCGAACCCGAGTTCGAGCCGAACTATTCGAATTCAAACGAATTCGGACTTCTCGAACTATCCCGGACCTGGATTTTTGTTATTTTCGGACTTTCAATAAATATTGAATGTTCGAACGTTCGAATGTGCGAGTAAAATGCCTATTATACCTATACGCGAGCATCAAATCCGCAAGTAAAGGGTCCATTAAAACCTATACGCAAGCATCGAATCCACGAGTAAAATGTCCATGGTATCTAGGCACGAACATCGAATCTATGAGTAAAGTGTCCATTAAAGCCTATACCCGAGCATCGAATCCGCTAGTAAAATGAGAGTAAAATTGATTTTTCGAATTGTATTTCATTAGAACTTTTCAAACTATTTGACTCCCATTGAACTTTCGAATTTTCTATATAGTTCGAAAACGGACCGAACTTTCGAAAGTTCGGCCATCTCTAATGGTGAGGGTGGGAAAAGGACAATAGTTCTTTTATCCGAGATGTACTTATTTGGAATGTTCCTAACAGTCATTTTTTACTTATTGGCTGTTGGATGGGTGAAACATGCTCAGATCTCTACTGAGTGACTAAATGAACCCAGGGACTGAGACCTTAACTAACATTATTGAGTCTTACAAACAGGTCAGTACTTTGGAAGCATTTATTTATGCACAGAGAGAGAGAACACAGAGTGAGCAGATTATAGGTAATGCTAGAAAATGCTCCCCCTTTTTCTTGAAAGCAAATGTATTTTGTTCTATTGCCTTACACTGACATAGCACAAGGCTTACAGCCAAATGTCATGCTATTATGCTGTATTTTTCCATTAATTGAGGAAATGTGCAGCGCTATTAGAATGCTGTGTAGAATACACACCTCAATCTCCAAACTAGTTTATTGTTATCATCAGTGAAGACAATAAATTCAATCATAATTTCCCAGAGGCACATACTATCGAATCATTAATCAACCGATTGATTTTTCCATCCTACAAACTGGCTTCTGTTACAAGCGCATCTGCAAATATTGCTGCTCTATGTAGTTCTTTAGGTTAACTACATTGACACTTAACTGGGATACAAATGGCAACGTGTTTTAGACATTGATTTGAAGTACAGCCCGAGAAGTTTCTCTTACTCACTGAGCTTTAGATAATTATTACTCCCTGTAAAATTATACAGTACATGGTGAATGTGACGTCTTATTGAATAAACATTGTGTCTACTATTGGCTCTTGGATTTTGCCTGTTATGTTTTGTATTAGTATAATCAGTGCATTAAAAAATCCATCGGTATTAGGTGGGAACAGATTTTGCTTCGATCTTGATACCTCTCATATCATAAACGCGACATTGACTTGCCATTTCAGATAGATCTTTAATAGATATGATACAAAGGAGCTTAATGCAACATATTCCTAGTTATTCATAGAAAACCTGAATAGGTTTATTGTTCAGTAGCAAACTGATTGCGTGCCTTTTCATCCAAATCGGCCTGATATCTAAAGAACATAATTCCTATCTAAAAAAACCTGTAAACCTATCCAATCACAATCATATCAAGTACTGATGTCATGTGTTCTACGTTATTAGAAAACAGATATAATTAATAAGTAACTGCAAGAAGTGTCCAACATCTTGTAGATAAAAGGTTGTAAAGCTATTGTGTGTGTAGGTTCTTACTGACATCATTTGGTCAACTGTCCTGGTGGATAACTTAAGGACATGTTCACCCTCTTCAAAAGCTTTTAAACAAAGGCTTAGTACCTTAAACTTAGTACCCTAAATGTACATTTTCTGGAAACTATATAATACTAGACATTAAGCCCATTACAATAACGGGCGCTAGAAGTCCAGAGTGCCCCCTTAGCGTCCCAAGGCATAGCCCCCTCCTCCATGTCCCAATACCATAGCCCCCCTCCTCCATGTCCCAAGGCCAGAGTCCCCTCTCATTGTCCCAAATCCACACACCCCCCTCTGTCCCAGATGCAGGGTCACCCCATCTGTCCCAAATACAGCTCCCCTCTGTTCCAAGCAAACTTACCTTCGGTCTGTGTAATTTCTGTGTTCTGCCTCCGTGTGTTTCCTGTGTTTCTCCCTCTAGTGGTGAGTCAATAGGAACTGCAGAAACAATCTTACCATCTCCCTCTAGTGGTAAGTCCATAGAAACTGCAGTGACACACACACACGGACCGCAGCACGGACGTAGCAGTATATCTTTTATTATATGGGATAAATATAATATATAATTAGAGAGATTCAAAGCAACAATGGGAAAATAATTATTATTAATTGTGTGTTAATTATTAATTAATAACAAGTTCCTTTGTTTTATCTGTTGGTAGTTAGCACTTGATTCAAATGCACCAAACTAACAATCAGACTAGGGAAGTGTCGGACAGAACCTTATCAACTTGTTGATTTCTCCATTGTTCATTTAGTTTTACTGTAATTACACCCTCTGGGCTGCTGCTACTATTGGCTCCCTAAATGGGGTTTACATTCATTGGGGTCTATTTTTTCTCTTCCCTATGGTAATACATTACTATTAAATGTATCTATACAATTGGAGCTGCTGCTGGTCCGGCCCCCTGCTTGCAGTTTCATGCAAGCAGAGGACCGTGACAGAACGTCAGAGGAAAGAGGTAATGTAAGTAGTGCAGAACTCGGGGGAGTTCTGCATAAAATACTATGGCGGTTAGGGCTGGGGGAGGGAGCCCTACACTACAGCAAACTATGAAAAAAGGGGTGGACATGCCCTTTAAATGCATTTTCGGGATTTCTATAAAATCAACAGCAAAGCAAAACCATCCTGTTTCCTCTATTACTATTGGCAAGTAACAGACATGGTTTTTCGTTGTTAGTTTTCTTTTCAGAGAGTAGTACAGATCCCCTACAGGTCTGCATTATGGGGGTTCTTATTAAGGTGCCCATACACTAAAGTAGACATTTGTTCATCATGTTTCTTCATCTGTAGAAAAACATCAAATCTATCTAATGTCTGCCAAGTGTATGGACAGATTAAGTCTGCTGTACAATGTAGGCACAGTCTACACTAGGACTTTTTACTGATATAACAATAGCGGGAGGCTTGTACTAGGAAGCTAAATTAATTAAACCGAAATTAGGAAATATGTAGATTGTTGAATAAATTACCAATTTTCATATTTCTTCCTAAGAACTTTAATGTACTGTCCAATGGTTAGAAACAGACAGAGGAAGAGATTAAATAAAGCAATGTTGAGTTTTTCAAATCTAATTAACATCTGCCAAGGGAGCTTTGCTAGGCTCCTACTGTATAACTGTACAATATAATGGAAATAAGAGTGAAAAATGGATTTAATATGAATCCAACATTTCTATGTACACTGGCTAACAAACAGAGAAAGGGACAGGCTGGAGTCCTGTTATATAATATGAATATAGCTATAAAAGTAATGGGAAAGAGTTTATAACTTACACTGAAGAACAGTTATACTCAAACTTCCCCTTCAGCTCCTCTCCTTCCACAGCCGAATAGGACCCAAGAATAGGACCTAAATTCTCTGTGAGACAAGCTTCTTCCCATTGGCCCCATCGTTGACTGCCAGTAACAGAGGACTAGAGGAGCGGACTGGTGTAATGAAGGAACACTTCAAGTAAGTATAACAGATGATCTGTGAAGCTATAAAAAGATGGGATAGTATATATCCACACGTTATATAGAGCAACTAGTAACCAATTCAAGCCTAGTGCAAATCCAATTCAAATTGTTTACGATGTCTTCCCTTTATGATCCTGCTTTAAAAAGCCTGCCCTTCTCTTTTAAGGTCAATAAGCTGTATCGGATGTTCAGGATGTTACAAAGAGTTAGAGTCATTTTAGAGGTTATCAGTATTTTAGGGGTCTGTCATTTGACTATGAAGAACAAAAAAATACAGAACAGCATCTGCATATTTCTATTAACAACGGGTGGGACGCACGTTCAGAAACATTACGTAATAAAACAAGACCCATTCAAATGACCTTTGAGAAACTAATTCAATCACTGAAGGACATTGAAAAACATTACCTTTTGAGTGTAAAATCAATATTTTACAGGGAGCAACAAGATAATACTTAGCGCCCGTTCTACCATAGAAAACAAGCAGCGAGCTGTCAAAGATGCTGCTCGTCTGTGGCTGATAGCTTATCCACTTCTTCGCCAACCTGCTGTTGTGACTGTCCTCTCATCTACAATAATGTCGCACATTGAGCTTATTTTAGAGAGGGAGGTGGGATTGACTGGGGGAGTGTGTCAAAAAGGGGTCATCTATAGACAAGTGGCATATTTGACAGCTCACCACTTGTTTTCTGTGGCAACATGGCAGGTAGGAGTACTATCTCCCTGGCCAATGTTGATTTTACATTTTAAAAGTATTTTTTGTATTATTGATGCCCTTTAAGTTAATTTCATTCCATGGGAAAGGAGAGGTTTAAACTAGAGTAAATGTTAAAGGGCATTTATACTGGGAAAATAGGTTATTTTAAATTGACCATAACTGGAAACTATAATTCTTCCCAATTTTTTTTGTTGATCTGCCCCCTATTTCTTTAGATATCCAATCTAAAACTTCTTATATTTCACCTGTCAATCAAGTTCCTTGCTCTCAAAAACTATTCTTCTGTGAGTAGTTTTACTGTAGCTGGAATGCTGACAGAGTTTTGACAGTTGGAATGCTGTATGCTGTGTGCAGGCTTGACAGTTGGTTTGTGGGGAAAAAAGTCAGGTCGGATGGAGGTGGGAGTAGTTAAAAGAGGGAGGGGGGATACTGCTCCGAAACAAAATGTGTGCTGGATTGAAGGCATGCAACAACACACGCAACTCAGAGTATGCGCTACTTACATGTATTCAATAATAGATTACGATGAGGCAAAGTTGTTTTTTCAGTATGGTGTCTCTTTAAAATTCTACAATCAGTAAAAGGTTATGGGTCCCAACTATAATCTGATGGCTGCACCATGGTGTATCTGAATGGTGTCTTTGGTGAAGTACCAATCGAACACCCCCACCTAGAGATGGACACAATACTGAACTCGAACCTGAGTTCGAGACAAACTTAACAAGTTCGGACAGACCCGGATTTCTCGAACTTTACGGACTTTCAATAATTATTAAATGTTTGCCGTGGTTTCGAGAACCAAGACAAATCGAATATTCGAGTGTAATATCGAATACAAAAATGTACATTCCATGATGCGGTCTATAATGAATTTGGTAACCCTAGAATGTATTGTTCGCTAACCCTCGAATGTAGCCTTCGACTTAACCCTCGGTAGCCCTCGCATTTATCGTTCGTTTTCGATAACCCTCGAATTTATGGTTCTATTTTCGGTAACCCTCGAAAAGTATAGTTCCGTAACCCTCGAATTTAGTTTGCGAAAACCCAACAATTGCCCATAAAGTAAGAAGTGTTTAAACAGGTTTTGGTGATTGTGACATGTTCTCCAGACCATTTCCATTTCCCAGGTGCCACAGACATTTACAGTAAGTTACCATTGCTAGTTTATCTGTAAAACATCCAAACTTTTCGAACTATGACTCCTCATTCACTTTAATAGGTAAATTTTTCGAACTTTCAAACTTTTTCCAAAGTTTAAAAAAAGACCGAATTTCGAAGTTCGGCCATCTCTACCCCCACCTTGCAGCATCAATCTTGAGCAGATATCATCTAGCGGTTGCAGATGGAATCATGGGAAAATTTTCTACATTATGAAGATCTTTAGACTGTAAGCTCTTTTGTGCAGAGCCCTCCATCCTATTGCACCACAGTAATGCTGTAACTTAACACACTGAATGCTGCTGGACCAGCACTTGAATTATTTGCACTTTGTATTACTTGCACTTCCCTTGTATGTAACATGTATGTTTTCCCTTATGTATATTAATGCAATTGTAAAGCATTACAGAAATGTTGGCGCTATATTAATCAAAAATAATAATAATCATTACCTACACATGTAAGTAAGAGCAAGCGAACAGCTCACACAATAGAGAGCAGGGGATTCAAGCTTATATTTATGCTGAATTTTTTCAGTTTTGCGCTCCTTTAACTACATTACACACTGCATTACTATATATAAATAGATTTAATTTACCGGCATGTGAAAAAAAATTGCAATAATCACATCTACATTGGTTTTAAATATGTAAAAGACCATAGTAAGCACAAAACTGTGCTTAATAGAATATGCAATTTCAGTAAAGCATCTTTGTTGTGTTGATTTGATTTAACATGCTGCATTCTAATCTGTTTTGTTGACTTGATTTAACACTGCATTCGGTTTTGTTGACTTGATGTAACACTGCATTCTGTTCTGTTTTTTTGACTTGATATAACACACGCATTGTTTTGTTGACTTGATGTAACACACTGCATTCTGTTCTGTTTTTTTTGACTTGATATAACACATGCATTCTGTTTTGTTGACTTGATGTAACACACTGCATTCTGTTCTGTTTTGTTGACTTGATGTAACACACTGCATTGTGTTTTGTTTTGTTGACTTGATGTAACACACTGCATTGTGTTTTGTTTTGTTGACTTGATGTAACACACTGCATTCTGTTTTGTTGGTTTGATGTAACACACTGCATTCTGTTCTGTTTGTTGACTTGATTTAACACTGATTTGGTTTTGTTGGTTGATGTAACACTGCATTCTGTTCTGTTTTTTTGACTTGATATAACACACGCATTCTGTTTTGTTGACTTGATGTAACACACTGCATTCTGTTCGTTTTTTTTGACTTGATATAACACAAGCATTCTGTTTTGTTGACTGATGTAACACGCTGCATTCTGTTCTGTTTTGTTGACTTGATGTAACACATGCATTGTGTTTTGTTTTGTTGGCTATTGTAAAACACTGATTCTGTTTTGTTGGCTTGATGTAAAACACTGCATTCTGTTTTGGGCTTTATGTAACACACGCATTCTGTTGTTTGTTGACTTGATGTAACACACTGCATCTGTTTTGTTGGCTTGATGTAACACCCTGCATGTGTTTGTTGGCTTGATGTAACACGCGCGTTATGTGCTGTTTTGTTGACTTGATGTAACACACTGCATTCAGTTTTGTTGGATTGATGTAACACACTGCATTCTGTTTTGTTGACTGATGAACACACTGCATTCTGTTTTGTTGACTTGATTTAACACACTGCATTCTGTTTTGTTGACTTGATGTAATACTGCATTCTGTTCTGTTTTTTTGACTTGATATAACACACTGCATTCTGTTTTGTTGACTTGATTTAACACACTGCATTCTGTTTGTTGACTTGATTTAACACACTGCATTATGTTCTGTTTTTTTGACTTGATATAACACTGCATTATTTTCTGTTTATTTGACTTGATATAAACACA
Organism: Hymenochirus boettgeri; assembly: GCA_019447015.1. Classification (NCBI taxonomy): domain Eukaryota; kingdom Metazoa; phylum Chordata; class Amphibia; order Anura; family Pipidae; genus Hymenochirus; species Hymenochirus boettgeri. The sequence goes on along the minus strand of CM033469.1, from coordinate 355,018,391 downwards.
CTGCATTCTGTTTTGCTGACTTGATGTTACACACTACACTGTTTCTTGACTTGATTTAAGGCACTTCATTCTGTTTTGCTGAATTGATGTTACACACTGCATTCTGTTTTGTTGACTTGATTAATACAACTGCATTAACACAATTACTACTAGTAGAACTAGATGGATTTCGTTTAGTTCATGACCTTACAGAACAGTCACAAGTCAAGTATTAAAAACACATTTAATTGTAGTAGACAGCAAACAAAAAATAACATTGATTAAAAAGGGGGGATAACGTCTAAGTCAGCAAACTGAGCTGTAAGCAATTTAAAAGTCTTTGGATCTTCAATAAACTAGCCAACAGTCAACAACATATTGACACTTTTATCAATGCCACAGATTATTGAGAAATAGTGTATAGATTGGACTGTAATGCCTTTATACCCTTTATCCGTTAAGCTCTATATAAAGACAACTAAAACTAAAAACCGATAAGGTGAGAATCAAGTACCATAAAATGCTGCCTTATCCTCTCAGTTAAAGGTTTATCCAACTGACTAATCCAGCCCAATTGGCAGTGTGTCCATTGGGCTGATCTCCAAGGCTATTTTCTAGAGTTTGCAATTTAATTGTTTGGTTATCTAAATTTGTAATATTCGCATTTGAATACATTCCTGTATTACCATGGGCTACATCCAAAGGATGACCTACCGCTACAAAAGCCAACAACTAGTTTTCTTCCTTATTTCCTTGATCTGTCAACTGCTTTTGATACTTAATCCAAATGAAGCTGTTCCTGGCTGTCTTCTTATCATTCTCCATATCATGCCATTTCATGATATTACTATTTTAAGTTCTAAAGGAAAAATGAAGGGTCACCATAGTGATTGTTGTGTGAGTAAGAGTATACCTTTATGTATTTAGAGAGGTAGGACTGAGTTTTCTACCTTTTTATTGTTTAAAAGCTGGGCAATCATCTGTTGAAGTTGGGCAATCACTGCATTTGTTTCTGTCTCCAGGCGTCTCTAATTTTAGTGCAGACTCACACCATTTTATTATAAAGTGCAATGGACTGGAAAGATGGTATTGCTATTGTATACATTTCTGGTTGTTCTGGGATACAACATTTTTAAAATTGCTTTTCCTGTAATGTGCATTTAAAATGGTTTAATAATGTTTTAATATATAAATAAAATTAGAAATATCTATATTCTACTAAGCTTAATAATAAACTAACAGGGAGATTCAATAAAAGTTTCTTATCGTTTAAAATGGTGCTAATTTTGCCCCAACCAATCAGAAATTATGTAACATTTGAAGCTAATATCTGATTGGTTGGGGCAAAATTATAACCATTTTAAATGATAAGAACTTTTGTGAATAACCCTGAAGGACTTTTATTGAATAACCCCCTAACTTTCTTGCAGCCAAATGGGTAATTCCCAACTCCTACAGAACAAAGGCATGTAGCAATTCTAGATCCCCTACAATTATTGGTTTTCCTCAGCCCATGTTCCAAAGTTCCCTGGGTGCTTTTTCTGGATCTCTTCATGTGCTGACATCCCCACAGACAGACGTTAGAACGACGTCCCTTACTGCAGAAAACCATAGGGTACAGGTGAAAAGAAAGGGTTTTAGGGTGTTTATTGGTATTTGTAACGTTCAGAATATCATGGTTCATGTTAATTTTTATTATTTTAGGATTTATCTTTTTTTTATTATTTTAATAAAAGCCCCAGAGACATTTTATGCCAAATGAGTAAGTGGTGAGTTCAGTGTAAGGCTGGATGTTTTTACCTTCTCAATAAAAGTGTGCTTTTAACTACATACCGGCTATACGCGCTTTTCTGGAAGCGCCATGTTGGTTGTCTCTTTGCCTTGTGAGTTGAGGACCTAGTGACGGATCTGGAGAGGCTGCACCGAGACCACCAACATTGCCCAGTGAGCAAAAAAACATTGTAATTTCCGTAACCTGCATATTAAGCTTTGACTGAGACACCAGACAATGTACCGTGTTTATGTGAGAGATCTGGGTTCATAATTGCACCTGGATTTCCACTCAGTGAGTTTTTCTACTTAAAATACTGTGCTTTGTATTTTCTAGGGGATTCGAGGTGGTAACCCAGTTATAACCTTTTGCTACATTCCGTTAGTTATGAAACACTCAGGAAGCTGGCAGAAGCAGTTTTCTTTGTGCGCCACTCCTCAGAGAAATTATATTGAGGGGTAGAAAGTACCAATTCAACCTCCCTGCCCCAGGTACTTTACATTTTAACTGCTTTTGAAAAAACGCCCAATAGTTCTCCTAATTAATTTAGTTCCATGTTGCTAGACACACACACACATTACTCTTAATATTCTTAAATATAAGATAATATAGTATAAAGAGGGGAATAGATTCAAGAGAGAAAAATATTATTCTCCCTCTTTACAAGGCACTGGAGTCAGGAAGGAATTTTTCCCCCTTTTTAGCTGGGTTTTTTGCCTTCTCTGGATCAACTGTTAGGTAGGGTTATAAAAAAAAAAGTGGGTGAATAGGTTGCACTTGATGGAAATATGTCTTTATTCAACCTTAATTACTTGTTCCTATGTACTATGTTAAAGGGCATCTACACCCAATGTAATTTTTTTGGCATATAGTAGGGCTCCTTCCCAGCCCCAACCGGTATAATACCTTTTTCAAAGTCCCCCAAACTCTACTTACCTTCTCTTTCCTCCGCCGTACTGCCCGGCCTCTGCTTGCATGAAACTGCAAGCAGGGGGCCGGACCAGCAGCCACATCCCTGATTGGCTGAGAGGCAGCCAATCACGGACGTGGCTGCCGGCTGCGCAGAACGCCGGGGAGAGAAGTAAGGTAAGTAGAGTTTGGGGACTTTTTCGAAAAATGTATTATAGCGGTTGGGGTTGGGGAAGGAGACTTACTATGTGCCAAAGGATTTTTACACTAAGGGGAGGGAGAGCAAAACGGGAGAGAGAGGGGGAGAGGGAGGGGGGGAGGGCTGCTCTGAGCAAGCCAAAAACCTCTGAGAGGAAGCCACAGAGACGGAAACAATTCTCCTCCTGCAGTGCTCCAGTGCTTTCTGTGCTTTGGAGGGACTTACAGGAGAACTATTTGGAGCGGGATGTAAGGTTTTTATGCACTACAAGTGGGGCCAGTAGGGGGTGAAATTATAGTTTTGGGGGTGGACATGCCCTTTAATTATTATCTTTTACCAGTCCATTCAGGTACACTGAAACAATAGTTACCATTAGCTCTTATTGCAGCTCTGTAACACAATGATGAATGAAAGTATGTCTGTATTATTTTAAAGGACCAAAGGAAGAAATAAGCTATAGTTACCATACATGTCATTCTACTAGTTAGGGATTCATTAACTTAGTGGAGTGGAAGAGAGAAATGGTAATGTATCTATAAGATTGATTACCAATTGAGCTGTAGCATGGATGATGAAACTGGAGCTTTGTAATGGGTTTAATAGACGTGACCTCCTTGAAGGTCGCTGCCAAACAGAAACACTGGAGTTGCTGTGACTGAAAGGAAATTGTATTATCATCATTTTTCACAATCTCTTGGCATTCAGCTGTCAGATTGTACTTCCATGTTCGCAGCATCAAGATGGAGCAATTTAACACTTCAGACATATAGTATAGTGGAAGTAACACATGATGTGCGTTGTTCCTCCCAGATCTACTTGAAAAGCATAATAACCATTGTTTTACCAAGAACAATACTAGAGCATCCAAACACAGGCTCGACATTTCAAGTGATTTCAAAATTCCGATCGGATCTCTCAAAATGTCGAAAACCATTTTCCCTTTTTCGATCCTGTTTTGGAAGAACATCTGCCCGTGTATGGCTAGGTTAAGAATAGAGATGGGATATGGATCCAACACAGAACTCCTCAGTTTTGAAATCCAAATGTTCTGTCTGAAACTGGTGGATTTTGGTACTGCGGAGCGCATTTTCGAGTGATATTGAACACTCAAGGCTATTTTAGATAATCCTCGAAAATAGCCTTGAACGTTCGATAATCTTAGAAAATTGTTCATATTTGTGAGGTATACGAAAATGTCAAAAATGCGATCGAAGTCCCAAAGTACGTTCCGTTTTTGGATTTCAGGATCTTTGGGATTTTCCTGAGATCTGAAAATCTGAAAAACAGAACAGATCTTACCAGTTTTGGCTATCTCTACTTAAGAATTGATCTGCACCACATAAACAAGTGACAGCTAAAATTATAATTCCCACAACTGCTTGAATGATGGGCAGACAATACCCAAGACAATATCTTGCTAGATCTAGCTGTTGCGCCTGGCATTGTTTGCTACAGCTAAGCCTGTTATCTACAGAACCCCCAAACTTTTTACAGTCGTGATTCACGGAGCAGTATCCCCCTCCCTCATTTAACCACTCCCACTTTCATCGATCTGACTTTTTTCCCACAAACAACTGTCAAGCCTGCACCCTCATACAGCATTCCAACTGTCAACTCTGTCACCATCCAGCTACAGTAATAGACAACAGGAGAATAATTTCTGAGAGAAAGGAACTTGATTGACAGCTGAAATATTAGAAATTTTAGATTGGGGGCAGATCAACAAAAAAAATGATACAGTGGTGGTTGGGAAAGATTCGGTATAGATGTCCTTTAACAACTGAGTTATTTGAGGATTGTCGAACCCCGAATGCCATCACCTTACATTTACCAACATTGAATCTCATCTGCCATTCTGCTGCCCATTTTGATAATCTATCTAGGCTGCTTGCAGCACTTGCACATCATATGAAATTTCCAAAGCTCTGCTCTGACAGTAAAAGTTCTGGTATAGAAGCAATATCCTATGGTGTAAAGGCATTTACCTTAAAGTCATTTATAAAAATGAAGGAAATGTTATTAAATATTATTCAAGTCCTCCTTAGTTTTTAAGTTTAAAACCTTTTCCTTCCACCGTAAAGTCTAAAGTTATGCTAGAGATGGCGATTTTCGAAAGTCGGTCCGTTTTCGAACTTTCGAACGATATTTAAAGTTCAAAACTTCAAATTTCGAAAACGGACCCATTAAAGTCGATGGGAGTCAAATAGTTCGAAAAGTTCGAATGAAATACATTTAAAATATCAATGGTAATTATTATGTAAATGGCTGTGGGACCTGGGAAATGGTCTGGGGAACATGTTTGAATATCAGGACATTCGAAAGATCAATTTACTCTCACTCGCGCTATTTTCGCGCGTTCGAACATTCGATGTTCGCGCCTAGGTATCATGGACATTTTACTCGCAGATTCGATGCTCGCGTATAAGTTTTAATGGACACTTTACTCGCGGATTCAATGTTCGCTCCTAGGTATCATGGACATTTTACTCGTGGATTCGATGTTCGCGCCTAGGTATCATGGACACTTACATCGCGGATTCGATGTTCGCTCTAGGTATCATGGACACTTTACTCGCGGATTCGATGTATGCTCCTAGGTATCATGGACACTTTACTCGCGGATTCGATGTTCGCTCTAGGTATCATGGACACTTTACTCGCGGATTCGATGTATGCTCCTAGGTATCATGGACATTTTACTCGTGGATTCGATGTTCGCTCCTAGGTATCATGGACACTTTACTCGCAGATTCGATGTTGCTCCTAGGTATCATGGACACTTTACTCGTGGATTGATGTTTGCGCCTAGGTATCATGGACACTTTACTCGCGGATTCGATGCTCGCGTATAAGTTTTAATGGACACTTTACTCACGGATTCGATGTTCGGCCTAGGTATCAGGACACTTTACTCGGGATTCGATGCTCGCGTAAGTTTTAATGGACACTTTACTGCGGATCGATGCTCGCGCCAAGGTATCATGGAGATTTACTTGTGGATTCAATGCTCGCGTATAGGTATCATGACATTTTATGCACGGATTCGATGCTCGCGTTTAGGTTTTAATGGACACTTTACTCACGGATTCGATGCTCACGTATTATTTAATAGGTATTTTACTCGCATATTCGATTACCTCGAACGGTCGAACGGTCGATAATTATCGAAAGTCTGGAAATATTGAAAATCCGGGTCGGGATAGTTCAAGAAGTCTGAATCGTTCGAACTCGAATAGTTTGGCTCGAACTCGGGTTCGAGTTCTAGTCCATCTCTAATTACTGCTATAAAATGTTAGGGACAAACTAAACAAAACATTGCAGACACAAGGAAACATCCAACGATAAATAGATTCTCTGTATACCTTATAGTCTAATAAACTGGGCAATCACAACACCTGGAACACAAGGGCTCTGACTGATTATTTGCTGTTAAGATGAGAGATTCCCATTGTACAGTGCTAGACATGTACATAATTGTACAAAACATTACCACCATTTTCTGGTACCCTAATTTCATCATATATGTCATCTTATACACTAAACAAGGGTGTAAAAATAAATGCGCACCGGGTGGGAGGTTGGGGGGAGTTCGACGCTGCAGGGTTGACGATTCTTTGAAGAATCGGGGGTTTGCTACATGCCACTAAAAACAGTTCTAGAGAAATGTGCAAAATGATTTGAAAATGGTCCTAATGTATCTACCAATATAATCCAAAAACACTCCCAGCACTCTGCTATTGGCGGTTAGCCAGACAATAGGAAGGTTCCGCCTCCTGCCCCTACTTCTAGGGCTGCGAAACTCCAAATAGAAGAAGGATGGAGGAGCACACTATCTCTTTGGTTCAGTGATGTATTAAGGGTCACTATACTCACTGAAACAACTTTACATTTTCTGAAACTACAATTGGAGAGAGTAAAATGTTGATACTACACTATTTATCTGTTTGCTTAATCATTAAATTATTATTGTATAGTGAGAGCTCCTAATTCCCCCCACCCCCCTTACTCACTGCCTTCTTGTAGTGTCTGCGACACTTATACGTTCTGCACAGCCTCACATGGACACTGCTCTCCCCCTTCCTTCCCCCCTGCCTTCTTTTCTCTGCTTAGTCTCTTAAAGGGACTGTCCACCCTCTTTTGAAAAATATATTGGGTAGCTTAGCCCCCAAAACCTAGACATCGTTTAAGTCTCAAGCTGTAATTCGGCTCCCACGGAGCTATTATATTACATCCTCATCCTCGTCCACCGCCCCGGCTCTGCACTTCGGGTAAGGCAGTCAGTGTCGGCCGTGACGTCACGGCCAATCACTGACTGCCATTCCCGGACCAGTCTCCACTGCGGTGCTCGGGAACAGAAAAAGAACAGAGCAGCCACAGTGGAGACTGGGAGAAGAACCCGGAAGCGGCGGTGGAGCGAGGAGGATGTAAGCATAATATCTCTGTGTGGGAGCCGAATTACAGCTTGAGAATTAAACGATGTCTAGGGGGCATATTTATAAAAGAGCGAAAAGTAGCAAAATGTTTTCGCATTCGCTTTCGCATGGGTTTTCGCCAAAAAGACAGTTAACGCTATTTATAAAGGTAGTGTTAAGAATGGCGAAACCGTTTCCGCGAGCTATCGCTAAACCCTTTTCGCCTAACTTCGCAATGGTAATTTTAGCGAAAAAGGAGCAAAAAGCATAACGCGATTTATAAAAGAGCGAAAGGTGGTTTTTGCGTTAAAAGAGCGAAAGATTAGCGCGACCCTGAGGTGGTGAAAAGTCATTGTTTGAGCGAAAAGGCATTCTAATGGGTAATATGCCTTGAAAAAGCGAACGCGCATTAGAGGGCGATCGCGCATTAGAGTGTAATATGCCTTGGAAAAACGACATTAGAAAGGCGAACGGGCATTAGAATGTAATATGCCTTGGAAAAGCGACATAGAAAGGCGATCGCGCCTTAGAATGCAATATGCCTTGGAAAAAGCGAACGCGCATTAGAAAGGCGAAACGCATTAGAAAGGCGAACGACATTAAATGGAATATGCCTTGGAAAGCGAACGCGCATTAGAAAGGCGAACGCACATTGAAAGGCGAACGCGCATTAGAAAGGCGAATGTGCAGTGCAAAAGAAAATTGTATTCCAATTGAGAAATTCTAAGAAGATTGACTAAATAAGACATGGCTGACTTCTTGGTAAATGTGAGGTGGCCATTTTGAACTTGACATCATTTTCTAGTGGGCTTTTTTGTTTCGAATGGGTTTTCACAATGCAGTCTTCTTAGATGCGTTAAGTTTTCGCTGCGATACTTTTCGCTCTTTATCGCGCCCGTTCGCCTTTTTCAGCCGCGAAGTGTGGTTTTTTTTCGCTTTTTTAAGGCGAAACGAAGCCCCAAATGGCGCTATTTTCGCTGCGATGCTGCGCTAATTATTTGGCGGAAAAAGACAATCCTTTATAATAGCCCCTAGGTTTTGGGGGATAATCTACCACATATTAATTTTTCAAAAGAGGGTGGACAGTCCCTTTAAATGTTGCAGAAAGTGTGCTGGCAGGCAGGCAAAGAGGGTCAAGCATGGGACAATATTTATTTTCTGCTTCTGGAGTGACAGGTCTTTCCCTGTAAATGTGATTTAAAATGACGATTTCTCAGAATCTACTGCTCAGATTTAAAATCTGAAAAAAAGTTTTGAAGCAGTGGAATATTGCTGTGTCTAAAGGCTCACTTTTAAAAAAATTCAATTTTAAGCGTAAAGACACCCTTTAAAACAACAAACATACAACATTTCAGGACCAAACTGTCCCTTCGTCCTAATGTCTTACTGTCCCAGGATATCTCTAATACAAAGGAAACGGTCTCTTTCAAGTGCAGACAATATGTAAAGGACATTAGGAAGAGGAACTGTGATGTTTATATTTCTGCTCTTGTAAACTAATATGTGTGTCAGGTTATTAAAATAAAATGAGTGAGCAAAATCTGTGCTTTCCCCCCCCTTGTCTAATAAGGAGGATGTTTTCATGGCAACTGATTTGATTACCATAACTGGTTGGGTAATTCAACAGATGGATAACCAAATTATCAATTTGGAAAAAATGCTACGTGCACTGGGTGAAGAACATAATCACTAAAGATTAAATAAAAAGACACAATGAAAACAGATGTCATGAATCTCTCTCTCTATTCTGCAGCCTTTGTATGAATGTCCACATTAGAAACTCTTATAAAAAGGGATTATTAGGACATAACATTATTTACTCAACTTGCTCCTAGAAATTCTTATTAAAGGTGATGATTTTAGAAAAAAACCCATTCTTCTTTAGAGATTTCCACATTTAGAAGAAATATCAGAACTATCGAGGACATATACATTTTCTTCAGATGCAAAAAACCCCCAAAGTAAAATCACAACCTTTCCACAAGACACAGACCATGTTGAGCTTTTAATTCCCAGTGGATATACAAACGAAGAACTTAAATGTGAACTGCCTGGAGAAGAACAATTGATTTATTGTGTTAAAGTAAACTAGCTTGCAGCCCCAGTTACCGTAAGCAGTTCTCATTTAAGTCCTACAGTGTACTTATATCGTCAAACATTCATTAATTCTTATAGCTGAGGGCTAGAACGAACAAACACTTTAAAGTAGAAGATTCTTCTTCAGCTGTTAAAATCAGGTCTCAAAAGGATGTGCGGTTTGTACATAACTGGAATGCAAAGGAGATGGATATGTAATGTATAATATGTATACGTGTATATGTGTGTGAACAATACAGAATTATGTCTCGGAGTCAAGTTCAACCCCTCAATGCAAAACCCAGCATTCCCAACACAACTAAAAGTACAAGTAAAAGCACAGTTTCCCACCCATCCAGACCATGCCCCCCAGTACACCAATCACACTAGCACGCACAGACACATATTTTGCTTGTCCAAAAAGACATCCAAAGGTGTCCATACATACAGCACCTGCCAGACCTATCATGCGACATACAATCAATTTTGCCAGATCTTATTTGCGGCCAACATACGATCGCGAGGTCCCACCGTACGATCGCGAGGTCCTGCCTGTACCCATTCAATTTGAACTATCTTCCGGTGATAATGCCATAGTGTGATGTGCTAAGTCAATACCGCCGCGAATCTGAAGCAGGGGGCTGGGAGGGGATTCAGAAAAGGATCGCCGCGGGTGGCAAGGGCGGGTAGTACACCCACCTCGCCCCCCGCGGCAGATTCAACCACCCGCCGCGACCCCTTCCCAGCAGCCCCCCAGCCCCCCACCCTGTACTCTCCCGGGGAGGGGGAGGGAAGGGCCGCTGGGGGGTGGAGGGACCCCAGCGGGGGCACTGAAAAGTGCCATTTGAGGCTTAAGGGGTCCCACCGCTCAAGCCAGGACCCCCCTCCCCAGCCCTATCAGGAACTTTGCCGGCACTTACAAGTGCCCTTGCGGCTCTAACAAGAGCCTTTGGGGCTTAAGGGGTCCCTCAGCTAGCCGGGACCCCCCTCCCCAGCCTATCAGGGCTTTGTGGCACTACAAGTGCCCTTGCGGCTCAACAAGAACCCTGGGCTTAGGGGTTTCACAGCTCGAACCGGGACCCCCTTCCCTGGCCCTATCAGGGCCCTTGCAGCACACAAGTGCCTTGTGGCCCTAGAAGGGCTTTGGGGCTTAAGGGGTCCCACAGCTTAAAACGGGCCCCCTCCCCTTATAAGGGCCCTTGCGGCACTTACAAGTGCTTTTGGCGGGGGTCCCGCAGCTCGAACCGGGACCCCCAAAGAGCCCTTTGGCAGCATCTTTTTTTTCCAACCCGGAGACACCAGCGCCGCTGAGGACCGATGACCCCTGAGAGTACCCCTGCGGCCACCAGGGGTACCCCCGGCGGGCGCAGCAGCCTCAACGCGGCTGATATTGCCAGCGTCTTCATCCGTCACGACGTCTTCGGGCTGGCGACACCAACCCCACTGAGGTCGCCGATGCCAGGCAGGCTCAGCTGGCAACACTGGCCTCAGTGGAGACGATGTTGCCAGCTGCTTCTTTCTTCAGCCATCTACTGCGATGGCATCTGAGGTCTGTGGAGGAGTGCACCTCTTTGCAGAAACTCTAATCCGTTTCTGATTGGTCAATTTTTAATGCTTGGTTTACATGTTTTACATTAACCAATCAGATGCCTGCCTGGCATCGGCGACCTCAGTGGGGTTGCGGTCGCCAGCTTGAAGACATCGCTTCAGTTACCGCCGCTTATAAATAGAAGCGGTGTGGTAACTGTTTTGCAATAGGGGCGAAAAGTTAATGAGGCATAACTTTCTGCGGCCGCTTTCGACAATTATAAATCGCTGTAATTGCGATTTTTACGAAAATGCCGGGAAAAGCGGCTGAAAAGATAACGCTTGTTTATATATATAAATATGCCCCTAAATCTTCTTATATTTTAGCTGTCAATCAAGTTCCTTGCTCTAAAGTTCCTTCTGTGAGTAGTTTTACTGTAGCGTGGAATAGTGACAGAGTTTGACAGTTGGGAGCTGTGCATGCTGGGTTTGTGGGAAAAGTCAGGTCGGATGGAAGTGGGAGTGGTTAAAATAGGGAGGGGGATACTGCTCCTAAATAAAATGTTGCTGCATTGAAGGCATGCAGCAACACACACAAATCAGAGTGTTACTAATTATAGATTAAGATGAGGCAAAGTCAATTTTTTCAGTATAGTGTCCCTTTCAGTATAGTGTCCCTTTAGTGTCCCTGTTGTTCCAATACAAATTTACCCAACAGAGCATACCACTACCTTACTGTCTTCACAGTGAAGAACCATTAATGTTGCTAAAACTTAAATCACTTTACCCAAGTCAGTAGGGGTTGCATACTGTAGATGCCAACTCACATATTTCCAGGGAAAAAAACCCGCTCATCTATCTTTTTTACAACAATTGCGTCTCAGTTAAGACGCTTGACTCGTACACATTTCAATTTGTTGATGTCCTTTTGTGGACTTGGGCCCACAATTCCACAGCATACACAAGATGAGGCCTTACTGCAAGAAGTTACCGTGACATTATGGCAACTGCCATTCTGGTCATAAAGCGATATCTGTCCGACAAAAGTTAGGGGAAAGTGCAGGTAAGAACTGCAGTATATTAGATGTTAAAGCTAATTGGCATTCATCTTTTCATCAAATTGACATTAATGTCTAAACAATGTATGAGCAGCTTTAGAATAACTATTAGAGATGCACACCCCTGAGAGGACTGTTTGCGGTGGGTTTGTTGTAGCGTACACATTGGAAATCAGTTCTGCCCTTCAAAACAAAAAAAACGGGTTTGCAACAAAATGATGGTTATTTGTCAGTTGAAATTTTTTGTCAAAACCGTTATTTGTCCCTAAAACCAGGTTGAAGACTAATAATACACTCTAGTAACTAGCATTCATTTGTTATTTGTATAGTTGGTTAGTCACTATATTATTAACTGGGACGGTTTCCGTTTGTAAACTCTGATAACTTTTGTTTAGTTAGACATGGGAAGTTAGTGGAAGACAGGACCATAACCACTGCTCTAGCATCAAAGTTTGGAGCTTAAAGAGACCTTATTTATTAATAACAGGCCAGTCACTTTAAGTGTGCTCAGCAGTCACAACCTCTGCCTGATCCATACAACCAGATCGAAAGCGAATTATTTAACTTTTACCACCCGGGCCGCGCCCTTCCATAAAGTACTCAGGGTAATGACCAAAACTACTATACCTCACCCCACCTTTGAGTTTAGGAACACTCCACTGGTTAAAACAACTTTATTTGCATTCAACTGTATAATTCTTCCCCACTTTATTTTTATTCAAAGGCCAGTGGAATGGGAAGATGTTGCAGAGCTTGTCTTTCCATTGGCCAGATCCTGAAGAAGGACAAGCAAGCTAAGGTTATGTTGTATAATAGCTGTTCTAGGGTTAAACCCAGGGGGGAAGGACTAAAGATGGTCCTAATTCCAAAGCAGATTCATGGATCCCCGGAAATCAGACTTTGCAGATTTCTGACTGGAACTATTTTTGAAAAATTAGCGATTTTGTAAATTTGAAATTTCTCAAAATGTCGAAGATTTTCGAAAATACTAAAACAGGAAGCACATAAAGTTTCTGGAAACTTACATGTGTGTTTTACGTGTTCCCAGACCATTTCCCAGGTCCTTGGACCACGAATCGCCAAGTAGAACGGATTTTAGTGAGTTCGGGCCAACTCTGTGAGGACCAAGGGGTGGTTTGGAAAATTATTTTAAAACATTTTTTCCTAAATGAAAATACTAAAGTAAACCATCCAGGATAAAAATAGATTTGGTCAGTTTAAAAGGAATTTAAGGATTATTTTAGATTTTACAAATATGATCAGTAATGATGGAATTAGTTCTCATGCTACTGTACATTTGGAAAGAAACTCAGAGCAAACAGCAACTTGAAAGATAAGACGGGTCATCTGGTCAGCAGCCAGTTGCAGTGTCAACGGTTTTCTGTTTGAAACATCAAGGCAATTCTCCAGCATCCTAGGGGCAAAATCTGCTGGCAAAGTTTTGGGAGTAGGCTGGTTCCTTCCTGCTGTTTGATGAGACATGACTTAGATGAAAGTTACTGTTGCAATATAGGAACAATTTAATCTTTGATGACTTAATTGTGTTTGTAGAATGTGTCAGCTTTTTTTTAACTAAAGTTGTTGCTGTTATATCTGGAACAAAGGTCTTAGAAGTTATTATTAGGGATCTTACCAGTTGTAGGGAAATGGTTTTGTTTTAAAAATTCAGGTTTTGAGTGTTTGTGCAAGCAAAAGATTTCAATTCATCAATAATGTTTTGTTGACTTGATGTAACACACTGCATTCTGTTCTGTTTTTTTTGACTTGATATAACACATGCATTCTGTTTTGTTGACTTGATGTAACACACTGCATTCTGTTCTGTATGTAACACACTGCATTCTGTTCTGTTTTGTTGACTTGATGTAACACACTGCATTGTGTTTTGTTTTGTTAATGTTACGAATTGAAGAACTGGATGAAATAACTGTGTGCATGTACATGGGGACGATACGAGGCAGTCATTAGACATCTATTAATTAAGTAGAGAAAGACACGTGACACCGAAGTTGGAGGAAAAAGCGCAGCTTGTTTATTTCAAAATCATAAATTACAAATGGGCTGAAGCTTTGCCCTTTAATCTGTTCATCCTCTAATAACTAAATTATATTACCGATATAATTTGACCTTTGCACCAATAATTTCCTTAATCAGCTGCGCCTTGAAGAGCACGCTGCCTTTTCTCATGCCTCCAAGCTGTGATACCACCTTATCTGTTTCCTTTCGACCTCTCTTTTTTTTTTTTTTTTTTACTTTTTTATTTTTACATTTTTTTTTTTTTTTTTTTTTTATTAATTATAATTAATGTGCACACGTGAACAACATACACCAGTATTTATATGCTTTCATACTTTGATGGGAAGGAAGAGCTTCATCCTTAGGATAAGCTTCGGGGAGGTAGTTCTGATGACTGGGCAAGGGTGGGTGGGAAAACCTCTTGAACCGACGGCTTCCAGATGGTAAAGAGGCCGGGCCTGCTCCAGCTGCTGCTCTTTTATTCTCAGCCCGAGCCTCGATCCCATGCGTGTTGGCCTGCTTCCAGGAAGGACTGCTGCTGGGGGAATCAAGGAGGGAAGGTAAGTTAACCCCTTAGCCTCCGAACGTCCCCATGTGTTTGCGGGAATTCGGGCTTGAAACAAGGCGGACGATACGAGGCAGTCATTAGACATCTTATACTATAAGTAGAGAAAGACACGTGACACCGAAGTTGGAGGAAAAAGGCCGCAGCTTGTTTATTTCAAAATCATAAATTACAACTGGGCTGAAGCTTTGCCCTTTTAATCTGTTCATCCCCTCTAATAACTTAAATATTATACCGATCATAATTTGACCTTTGCACCAATAATTCTTCCTTAATCAGCTGCGCCTCTGAAGAGCACGCTGCCCTTTTCTCATGCCTCCACGCCACGGGTTGGGACCCTTGTACCATTACCCGAGGCCAGCCTCCATTTTACCAAACCTACTTCTATTATGTTCTGTAGTCCTACACAAAAAATATCGCAGGCTATATCTGAGAGGTGAACAGAGTCGCTACGATACAAGCCTTTCCCTCCTCCTTCGAGATCCGTGTGGCGGTATGCAATGAAATCCCTCTCTCTAGCGTATTTGAAGATAGCAATGTTAATTCTTTTGCGGCACTTCTCCAGAGCTGGGATGTCCCTGTACCAAATGAGTCTTGGGATAATCTCGGACCAAGCTATGATTGTCCTGGGGAGCCAGAAGTGGATTACGGCCAAGTCCTTTCGGACCTGTCTGATGAGTTCGACCGATTTCATGGTCCCCACATCGTTGCCCCCCAGGTGAATTATCAACATGTCGGGGACTGACCTATTCACTAGCACTTTGGACAATATTGGGAACAAATTCGCCCATACTGCCCCCCTTACTCCCATCCATGTGATGTTGACGGAGCTGGTTGGGAAAGATAAGTTAGCTCCATAAGTTCTTCTCTTCGCTCTTCTCTCT
Organism: Hymenochirus boettgeri; assembly: GCA_019447015.1. Taxonomy (NCBI): domain Eukaryota; kingdom Metazoa; phylum Chordata; class Amphibia; order Anura; family Pipidae; genus Hymenochirus; species Hymenochirus boettgeri. Next base: position 355,002,995 of record CM033469.1, on the reverse strand, counting down.
GCCCAATAAACGTAGGAATGCCCTATAATCCATACTTTAAAAACCATGGTCTCTGTAACAAAAGAGGTTATGGGTTAGATTACTTGCGCTAACTTGGGACGTATGTACAACTTATATCTATTTGAATTCCATCTGCCGATTTGCTTGATGGCATTTGTAGGCAGGCCTAATCTGTCCCCCTCCGTTGCGGCCCCTATACGGAATGAGTGTGTGGTGTATCTTGCGTCCTTTAAACCTAATTTACCTAAGCATTTGCGTAGAATAGCGGAAAACTGAAATCTTGATAAGCAAGATCCGTTTGCGTGCATGAGTAGGGGGCCCTGTGCCTGTCCCCTGATTAGCATGAATTCTTTTAGCGCTAGCACCGGGCAAGGGTGGATGTTGTTACTGGGCCCTAGCCACAGAGTTTTACCCTTTCCCCTTGGGTCAGTCTTTGATCTCCTCAACCATATTCTAATTTTACCCCCCACCATTGATACATCTGAAATTAAAAGGCCGGAAGGTTTTGATTTTGATTCTGATATTAGCTCGCTAACTCTGAACGCTAAGTAAAAGGACAGAAGGAATGCCAGTTTTAGTAGATGGAACTCATAAATAGTGCTAGTAACCTCCACAAGGACGGTTAATATTTTGGTGAGCATGAGTAGTGTGATTGGCCTCCTTGAATCACTGACTGGTTTTAATCTGCGCGTTCCTTTCAGAACTTGTCTAACTGCGGGGTTCTTTGTTGGGTCGCTGATGTTGTATAGTCTATGGTAGAAAGAAATCCCTGCCATTTCTCTGGCAATGGATGCATGAGCCTTGTTTTGACCGAAAGATTGTGCAATATACAGCAAAAGGATATCAGCTTCTGGGCGGTTTGGGTGGAAGCCTTTGAAGTGTTGCCACGTTCTCCAGCTGTTGGCGTAAGCCTGCCAGGTTTTCCTGGAGGTGGAAGCTTTTATTAAGTGATATAGCATTCTGGAATAACGTCCCAGACCTGCGGTGGTACCCGTTCCCCTTCCGGATGGGCTGAAGGAGCCAGGATCTTGAACATATGGAGCTGGGAACGAGATAAAGCATCAGCTATTTGGTTGTGTGTCCCGGGGATGTGAGTAGCTTGCAACCATATATTGTGTTGCAAGGCCAACAAAACTAGCCGCCTTACCACGCACATCACCGGTTTGGATTTTGATGACAAAGAATTAATTACGAAGACTACACCCAGATTGTCACAATGGAGTCTTATCTTTCTATTTTCCAATAGCCTGCCCCAAATTGACAAGGCGATAAATACTGGAATTATTTCTAATAGCACCAGGTTGGTTTTGAGGGAAGTCTCGCTCCACGTGTCTGGCCACCTGCAAGAAAACCAGTGGCCTCGTAGGTATCCGCCACAGCCCCACGATGCTGCTGCATCCGTGAATAGCTGGAGGGCCTCATTACTGGCGAATTCCTCCTGCCAAACTGAATTCCCATTAAATGTGGACAGAAACAGATCCCAAATATGTAAATCTGCTTTTAGTTCTTGTGTTAGCCTAATGTGCCAGTTTGTTTTTTTCAGCCCGATCGTGCTGTCAATTAGACGCCGATTGAATGCTCTACCTATTGGGATCACTCGTGTGGCAAAATTGAGGTGACCGATGAGCGATTGGAGCTCCGCTAGTGTGATCTTCTTGGCACATAATGTCTGGTGTACTAAGGTTTTGAGAGTTTGGATTTTGTCTTTGGGCAGGCGAAATTGCATGTTTCGGGAGTCTATTGTGATGCCTAAGAACTGGATCTCAGTTGCTGTTGGCCTGCTTCCAGGAAGGACCTGCTGCTGGGGGAATCAAGGAGGGAAGGTAAGTTAACCCCTTAGCCTCCGAACGTCCCCATGTGTTTGCCCGGTAATTCGGGCTTGAAACCAATCACTGGCCACACCCCTGATCTCAGTCACGTGCTCCCTTGCCTATTCTGTCCTATAAAAGGATTGGCTAGAGGCTACTAGTGGGTGTAACCAAAGTCCTGCAGTATCTTAGGACTGAGCGTGTGTAAAGAACATAATGGTTGTGACCCCACTTTGCAATACCGGAACATAAGACACAAACCTCATATTAGAAAGTTACATTTCTCAACAACCATTTAAAATGAGAGGTGAGCACTGATTACTACTTTATATCAGGGAGAATACCTTCTAATTCAATGTTGTTCTGAGGCTTTAGTGTCTTTAAACTATACATTATAGTTTACAGTATAAAGAACTTAGTTGGTGAACCTGTCGGTGGAACTAAACCTGGTGGGTTTGTGAATCCTAGTAGGTAGCAATACAGTACATGGCATTAAAGTAAATGTTACGAATTGAAGAACTGAATGAAATAACTGTGGCATGTACAATCACTGGCCACACCCCTGATCTCAGTCACGTGCTCCTGCCTATTCTGTCCTATAAAAGGATTGGCTAGAGGCTACTAGTGGGTGTTCTATATACATTAGAGTTATCAGTATATAGAACTTAGTGGGAGCTGAATTATTTAGAAAGGACTATTGACTGTCTATGCCACATGAACTCAGGGACAAAAAAAAGTAAAAAAAAAACATTTTAGTGTTACACCTTAGTATACTTGCCACAGGGTATTGTGCATTACTGATATATATACAAAGAACCCACAGAATCCCCTTCACAAGAAGCAATCTGCACACTCATATAGTAAAAGTAAAAATCCTTTATTTAACACTCAGGACATATCTACCCAAATACCTCCTAACTCGTTAAAAACAATTAAAAAATCTAATATTACATAACGTGTTACCTGTCACATCTATACAAGCAGTGCAAAGATTTATCAAAATTATATCTATTTATGTATACAGTAGAGTGGTACCTCCGTCCTGTGTATAAGCAGTCTCTATGTAACAATTAACGTCTAATACACTCACAGTCCTAAAGTCACGGACAGGCTAAAGGGACTAACTTGATCACCGATGGGCTTTAGCAGCAGATCAGAGGAAACAATCCATCACTCAAAATTTGTGCAGGTCTACCACGCGGGAACGGCGTTCCGCGTGGTAGACCTGCACAAATTTTGATTGATTGTGCAGGCTTTAGCAGCGATCACAGTGATCACTTGATCACCGATGGGGCTTTAGCAGCGGATCAGAGGAAACAATCCATCACTCAAAATTTGTGCAGGTCAAATTTTGATTGTTTCCTCTGATCCGCTGCTAAAGCCCATCAGTGATCAAGTTAGTCCCTTTAGCCTGTCCGTGACTTTAGGACTGTGAGTGTATTAACGTTAATTGTTACATAGAGACTGCTTGTTCAATACACAGGACGGAGGTACCACTCTACTGTATACATAAATAGATATAATTTTGATAAATCTTTGCACTGCTTGTATAGATGTGACAGGTAACATGTTATGTATATATATGATTTTTTAATTGTTTTTAACGTGTTAGGAGGTATTTGGTGATATGTCCCTGACTGTTAAATAAAGGATTTTTACTTTTACTATATAGAGTGTGCAGATTGCTTCTTTGTGAAGGGGATTCTGTGGGTTCTTTTGTATTATATTGTAATTTATAATCCCTATCTAGCACCTCCCCTAAATATTCCAGTATTGGGAAAGGGTAAATAATAAATTTAATACTATTTGTACTCAACTAGTGCCCTATCTCAAATTTTGTTTCTCTTTATAATTGTGCATTACTGAGGGATTAGTCATTGCAATGTTATAACTAATTAGTCTATTTCTATTTTTTGTTTAATAGTTGTATCCTCAGATGCAATTAACTATGGACTTGCATTAAGGAAATTAGAACACAATTTGGCTTTTAATAAGCTGTAACTCTCTAGGTAAGAGTGGGATCAAAAAGAACTCAATTATATAAACACAAAGAAAACAAATTCACACAAGTAAATACATTAATTTGTGATTCCCATTTAAACATGTCAGGTAGCTATTTTCATTGAGCTTTTTTCTCACATACATATTTAAGCCAATTGCTTCCTTTTTTGCTGCCAGGCTTACGTATATTCTAAAATAATATTGTTTTAATAGCACTATAGCTAACTATACTTATCTCACATTCTATTTAAAGAATGTATGGAACAAAGACTACAAGAAGTGACTATTCCTATTAACAAAAATGGAGACGTTCATCCAGAAAATCTACTTAATTATATATTAACCAAATGAACATAGGGAGAAACTAGCATTCGGCTCTATTTGTTCCTTTCTCTTTTTTGGTTGTTTATTGAGATATAATTAATTTCCTTCCTTCCTTCCATTGCTTTTATTAAGCCTAGTGAGTCTCCGTTGGCAACATTGGGTGTTCTGGTTCTTTTTCCAAGTTATGTTTATTATCTCACATCCATTAAGATATCTTACATTGTAGAAACGGGGGATGTTGGTCACTGTGCAAAAGAAGTAGGTCCCCTTTCCAATTGTTTCCTTTTAAAATTGACAACACACAGCCCAGCCTTTATGCTTCACATCTACATTCTCTTCATCACGGGAAGTACTTATGTAGATATGAAGAACAATGGGAAGAACTCCAATGAATACACAAGAGCCACAAAGTGCACCATTTAATGTATGTAACATAGTGGATTGAGTCTTTTTCTATCATGTGTAAGGTTCCGTTAACATAATCTAATGAAAGATTTATTTTACCTGTGAAATGGGCTGTAGCCAGTTGCAGTCAGAGCGGGGGCGGCATTTAGACTATGATGGGTCCTGGCCCAGAACAAACCTGGTTCAATCTGGAAATGCAGTTTTTTTCAAAATCCGACAGAAAAGGGTAACTGTGGTCTCCATAGAGTTTTCCTCTATTGGAAAGAAATCTCTCATAACTTTAAAATATGCTGTGATGTCTGTAGTTTCTCCGGATCTTAGTTTTAAGCTTAAGTTAATCTAATTGTCTGTCCTGTCTGCCTGAATCTGTGACAGGCACATGATGAGCTGTGTAAAAAGTCTCCCCCCCCCCCAAAAGAAAAAAACTAAAAAAATTGATCTTTCCTGAAGCTGTTAAGCCCCCCATAGATGAGATTGAAGTTTTGAGCGATTTGGCAAATTGGCCTAAGATGCAGCTGATAATACAGTGGGGCAAGCTCCAACATGAGACTTGGGGGCAGACCAGTGGTTCTTGTGATGTCACAGCTCACAGTGCTAGCAGGAAAAAAACACCTTTTAAACTGCAATAACTTTGTAAAGACTGCAGCTAGAAGCATGATCCTGGAGTCATTTTAAAGGTAGGGGCGTGCTCTTTTTAATAAAGGGAACGTATGGATACCACAGTTTCTCTTTAGAGTCTGATTTATAATCTAAATGAATTCTCTTTTTACAGAGGTTTTAGCTGTTCTTGGATTGGCAGCTGTTGTACTCTGTAATGACCATGATCATTAGTTCTACAGGTGAGAATTGTATAGCTTAGGAAAATGTAGGCCAGAGCTGCATTTCTAAGAAGCTTAATTCTAAAAAACCCATGTGAAGCTTTTTGCTTGGCACCGCTGCTTCATTTTATGTTAGATCTTACAGCATTAGCTTTATACACATCCGACATGCTAATAAGTCATGAGAGCATTCATGCTTTGAAGACTAAAACTGGCGTGGATATGAAAAGTAATAGGATTATGTACACAAAGAGGAAACATTCATGGTCTTCTAAACATAACAATGACTTCCAGGTGTAATCTGCAGCTACAGGTATAAACTTTATAGTTAATGTTGTTGTAACAAAAAGGTAAAGATTAATACAATTAAAAAAGATTCTAATTAATCTAATATAGAAAAGTCAACAGTTCACTGGAAAATTATTCTACTATCTCATATACTGTATTTATATTTCCTAATATCAAATTTCTGGTAAGGTTACATTTCAGGTATAAAATTTATTTTTGATAGTTACTTTATCAGTTAACATTAAAGAAAGCTGTAATTTCAGCTGATCTTGGACAATGGGGAAATTCTTATTTGGCTTTAGAGTGTAATTAACTGTGTTATGTCTTGTTATTTGGGCTTCTATGTATTGTGTGTATGTGTTTATAAATATTCAATGAAATGTCATTTACACTATTTTAACTAAAATAGCTCAAGAAATATGGTATGGTCTGAGCACTGTGTATCCCTCCCACCACTTGTATCTGTATGTTGTCCCTCCCACTTAGATTGTAAGCTCTTCGGGGCAGGGATCTCTATCCTAATTTGTCAAGGCACGCCTTACTTATTTTATATATAGATATATGTATTCTTAACTTTTTTAATGTAATTAAATGTATCTGTATAATGGCGTGCACTTATCCCCTTGTTTGTATACTCACAATACAAGAATTGTGGAAGCACTCCAATTAGGCTAATTTACAACTACATTTAGTGGAAGTGCTACTGATCTGGTCAAACATTTATACAAACAAACATAGAAAAGATAATCAATGCACATCCTAGGCCCCATACAATATCATATTATCTGCACACTGGCATACTTTATAAACAAGGGGTTTTAGTATACATTACTGTTGATCACATGATGAAAAGCCTTCCAACCACGTCAAGGTAACCCAGTTGGAAGGTCCTAACTTCTAACCTTTTCAATTTCTTATACTTCAATTACGATTAGCAAACTTTTGCATTTCTCATTTTACACACTGGATCAATATAACAGGCTCCTCCCTTCCCCCTCAGACACTTTGGCTTTTGAAAAATGAGGGAAGAGGCCATCCAGTGGTTTATTATAAGGATAGGACCTCCCATTAAAGGGGTGTTGGGGGTGCTATTACCACATGGAGGCTTACACATACAACCTATCAGTATGTCTTTATGATTGTGGGGGAAAACGGAGTGCCCAGAGGAAACCCACGCAAGCACGGGGAGAACATACAAACTCCTTGTACATGTGTCGAACAGTGGATTCAAACTCAAAACTTTAGCGCTGAAGGAATTCAGCAAAACAGAACCTGGGAGGAGACTATCATAACAATCCCTGGCCCAGGCCACCAATCTCTACACCCCAGACTGCCCAGCTAGGCCCATGGGATACCCTGACCACATGCCAAGGACAGCAGGACACACACCAAAGCAGGGCTGTCCAAGAAATCTCAGAATAGTTGTACACACATACAATAATACACATATATGTATGTATGTACATTGGGGACAAGATATCAAATTAAAAACTACTAAAAACATGTCTGAATAGCATAGGGTATTGAAAAGATCATTTGGCAAGTTAAACATTGTGCCCGTGTGTACAAACCCTACAAAGTGCTGCTACCGGGAGTTTTACCAGTGAGAGTTAAAAGAGCAGTGTCTGTGGCAGGATGCGTTTCGCTCATGCCAAACAGGGCTCTCGGAGCTTCCTCGGCTGCTGCCTATTCTTAGCCGGTAGACCTCCTTTATACCAGTATCCATTTGAACGTCACGTGTCACGGTACCATTGACGTCACCGAACGTCATGACTAGAGATGTCGAACTTCGCAAAATCCGGTCCGCTCGAGGATCCGCGAATTTCGAAAAAATTCGAAAATCGCGAGCGGACCATTAAAATGAAAAATACCCTTGAAATTACGAGATTTTTGTATTTTCGAAAATTGGCAAAATACGGGAAACCAGTATTTTCGAAAATACGTATTTTTGAAAATACAAGTAATCCTCGTAATTTCGAAAATTTTCGAAAAATACGTATTTATGGAAATAAGAGAAATCCTTGTATTTTCGAAAATTTTCGAAATTACACGTTTTCTCGTATTTTCGAAAATTTTCAAAATGACGTGAAAACTCGTATTTTCGAAAATTTTTGAAAATACTAAAAATCCGCAAATCGGAAGTTCGGAAGGCGGAAAATCCAGAAAAATCCACCTTTCGCGAACGGGATAAATCCGCGGCGGATCCGGGTTCGGATCCGCGAACCGGCCATCCCTAGTCATGACACAACTTAAGTTCAATGACGTAGTGCGTAGTGTGTCATGACGTAACTGTAATATCGCTGCTATACTAAGTTCAGGGCAATCTCAGAAGTGCAAGCCGGACAGCTTTCTATACCCTAATATACATTATAAACTACACAGTAAGGCTGCCTAATTTCAAATAGTATTCAAAGAGGTAATAACTATATACAATTGTTCAAATAGACATATCTCAAAATGCACACAATGTGTGATTAAAGAATGTTCAGATGTCATAACACTTTATGTGAAGATCGCCCACACACAGAGAGAAGACAGAGGGAGAGAAGATACACACAGAGAGAAGACAGAGGGAGAGAAGATACACACAGAGAGAAGACAGAGGGAGAGAAGATACACAGAGAGAAGACAAAGAGAAGAGATTAAGACAAGAGGAAGGAGAGAGAGGGGGTGAAGCCATGCTGGTAGGATGCTATGTGGGCTCTGCTGGATTGAGACCAGAACAAGATCAAGCCTCTTATCATTTCTGCCGTAACTATTATAGCCAACATATCATCCTTGTTACTGTATATATGTGTTTTTACATTTAAATAATCATTTGGTTCTATATATATATCCCTTTTCCCTTTATATTTTATAAATAAATTTATATTTTTTATGGAGATTGCAGAGTTTTTAGGAGCCACTAACTAGGTGGGGGTATATAGCATTATTACACATAGGAAAGGTCCATATGTATGTGTGTAATTAGCACTATTTAATTAAAATCATCATAAGAAATAACACCATACAAAGTATAGTACTACTACCTACTACTGAATTACAAAACAATTGTAATATACAATTGTATACAATTAATAAACTAAACTTACTTTACTGGACACCCCTAATTTTGAATGGAAAACTCAAAATGATAGGTTAAGACACACCTCCAGGATTTCTACAGGGTCTCCATGTAGACACTAAAAGGAAGTGGAATTTTACTAACATCCAATGAGAGGTTCTGATCTTCCACTGCTAGCAAATCAAAAAATTCTTTTAGGTACTGTCCATGAAAAGACAGGAAGTGTAAGGAAGTTCCTGTATTACACCCAGTTATGTGCTGTTTGTAAACCATGTGACAGTCTTAGCCAACTGAAACATTCTTCAGACTCTCACATTTACTCCCCCTCCCCTCTCCATAGAAAGTGATGAGACAATCCAGTTTCTGTTTGCTAGACAGGAAGTGCCTATTTATGATTAAATGACTTTGCATGTCTCTGAAACTACCCAGCACTCTTAGAGAAATGGGCAGTTTTTACCTTAATATTAATAGATTAAACATGATGCTGTCAGGTACCTTCAGTTATAAGGCTCTACTTCATTTTATACCCTGTAGGGAGCTTTTAGCTCCTTTATCCAAACCCCTCAATAACTTGTCAAGCTAATCAGAATCCTGTGTTTCCTAACCCCATAGTGACTGTAAATCTGGAACTTGCTGTGGTAATTACCAATAAGTATGAACCTAGCAAGTTATTCTGGATCCTGTATAGGGTCTCAGGATGTCCAATGGAGCTCTTCAGATTGAATTGCACATTGTGGCAGGATTGCCTGGATCTGTGTTCAGATCTGCAGGTTAATACCATTTTGTCTGGATACATATAATACATGTGTCCCAACTGAGCATCTGCTTTGTGTGAGAGCCCTGCCAGGACAGATGGCTGTTGGTTACAGTAACAGTGGCTGCAGCCAGCAGTGCATGTGACAGACTGATCATGTGGTCCCATAGGGAACTGCATGATTGGCCGTGATTTACTAACTGACCCATTTGTCTGATACGGAGGACCGAACTCGGTCGTGGCTGGCCGCCCCACACCATCACATATTTCCAGCCGATCAATCCATGGCACTATTGGTTTATTACTGGTGTTTACACAGCCTTAAGATTGGTACACACATGCGATCGCGGGTGCCAACCCATGACGCACGATGTGTACGAATGGCCGATAATCGTGCCATGTATTGGAACTTTAGGTCTAAAATGGCCATTCTGTCGATACACGGCACGAATATAATCCGAAACGGCCGTTCGCACACTCATGCTCGGCACCGGCAATCACATGTGTGCAAGAACCTTTAGACTTTATAGATTATAACTGCCAGGTATGGTATTTGGAAGTGAGTGCAAATATGGTAACGTTTATGACTCTAACAGGGAGATTCACCCGAGGCACAAGCTCTCTTGGCAGATCTCCCGTACGGGATTTACCAGAAGCTGTGCGATTTTGGGTGAATCTCACCCGCACATAAGTATTTATCGCCAGCTATTAGTTGTGTAAAGAGGCCCCAACCTCTGTAAATACTTCGAAACGGCTGCACAGTGCCTCTTCTGGTACTCACGCTGCGCCACAAAGCGGGCATTAACGTTGCGCCAACCAATCGACCCATATAATGCTCCCTATTCCAATAGTCTAATAGCTATGGATGTAAGGGAAGGGCAGATGAATCACTTGCATGTTCAAACCCTTGGGTAGGAAGCGCTAAAGCATGACCTGGGCTTTTAATGTCTGTAAGTCAGGAAAATGTCTTTATTCCAGGATGTATGAAAGCTAGTTTTCCAGAATTCTTTGGGCGGCCTAATGTAATGTTATACATGTAATTTGTAAGGCGCCACTGAATGTGGGCGCTATGTTAATCCATTATAATAATCAGGTCCCTTTCATGCTTAAAGGTGAAAAAAAAGGCTGGTCTAAAATTTCTGGTTAAACCTGGTTAAACTACTTCATTTGTATAAGTAATGTGTTTTAAGGTTTCAAACAATAAAAACCATGTTCTTAAAATAATAAATATGGAAATGGTCTCATCAACAGGATGGAACCAAGATACTATGGGCCATATTTATAAAGGCGATACCGCGCCTTTAACGTTTAGTTTAATGATTGCTAAAGTGATTGTTAACTTATGATCGTTAAATCAACAACTGCGATCGTAGATTTACAATCCCCATAGAATGCCATTACGGTAGTTTACTAATGTGCGATACCATGCGTTTATAAATATAGCCCAAGTGGGCTGATTTTACATCCCCAGCTAAGATACGCACAAAGAAAAGGCAAGGGAGAAAGATTATAGATGTAATGTGGGTTCGAATAGAACCCTGTTTGAATCGAATCTGAGGGTTTCGAAGTCCCGACAAAAGAAAAGATTATCGAAAATTGAAAGTAGAGGATTATCGGAAATCGAAAGTAGAGGATTATCGAAAAGCGAAAGTAGAGGATTATCGAAATCGAAAGTAGGATTATCAAATCGAAAGCAGAGGATATTGAAAATCGAAAGTAAGGATTATCGAAATAAAGTAGAGATTATCGAAATCGAAAGTAGATGATTATCGAAAATCGAAAGTAGAGGATTATCGAAAATCGAAAGTAGAGGATTATCGGAAATTGAAAGTAGAGGATTATCGGAAATTAAAAGTAGAGGATTATCGGAAATTGAAAGTAGAGGATATCGAAATTGAAAGTAGAGGATTATCGGAAATCGAAAGTAGAGATTATCGAAAATCGAAAGTAGAGGATTATCGGAAATCGAAAGTAGAGGATTATCAGAATCGAAAGTAGAATCCCAAAAGTAATGATCGATTTCGGCAACCCTCGAAAAAGAATGCAGAAGCTCGAAAACACACCCGTCGTGAGGAAAGATAGTTTTAAAATAAGTTTTGGTTATATTTACGAGTTCCCCAGACCATTCTCTAGGTCTCTGTGTCATTTACAGTAACCTACTATTACTATTTGTCCCTCAAAATGGACAGAAAACTTTCAAATATTTTTCTCCCATAGACTTCTATGGTCCGTTTTCGAATTTCCCGGAAAATTCGAAAATGGAACGAAACACAACAGTTTTGAATATCTCTAGAGAAGATACACACAGAAAGAAGGCATGGGAGAGAAGATCACACAGAGAGTAGGCAGAGGGAGAGAAGATGCACACGAGAGTAGGCAGAGGGAGAGAAGATGCACACAGAAGAAGGCATGGGAGAGAAGATGCACACAGAGAGTAGGCGAGGAGAGAAGATGCACACAGAAAGAAGGCATGGGGAGAGAAGATGCACACGAGAGTAGGCAGAGGGAGAGAAGATAACGCAAGAGGAAGACAGAGGAGAGAAGATCACACAGAGAGTAGCAGAGGGAGAGAGATGCACACAGAGAGTAAGGAGGAGAGAGATACACGCAGAGAGAAGACAGAGGGAGAGAAGATACACAGAGAAAGAAGGCAGGGGGAGAGAAGATACACACAGAGAGTAGGCAGAGGGAGAGAAGATGCACACAGAGAGAAGACAGAGGAGAAAATACACACAGAGAGAAGACAGAGGGAGAGAAGATACACACAGAGAGAAGACAGAGGGAGAGAAGATACACAGAGAGAAGACAAAAGAGAAGAGATTAAGACAAGAGGAAGGAGAGAGAGGGGTTGAAGTAGGATGCTATGTGGGCTCTGCTGGATTGAGACCAGAACAAAATCAGCCAACATACATCCTTGTTACTGTATATATGTGTTTTTACATTTAAATAATCATTTGTTCTTTATATATCCCTTTTCCCTTTATATTTATAAATAAATTTATATTTTTTATGGAGATTGCAGAGTTTTTAGGAGCCACTAACTAGGTGGGGTAATAGCATTATTACACAAGGAAGTCCATAGTATGTGTGTAATTAGCACTATTTAATTAAAATCATCATAAGAAATAACACCATACAAAGTATAGTACTACTACCTACTACTGAATTACAAAACAATTGTAATATACAATTGTATACAATTAATAAACTAAACTTACTTTACTGGACACCCCTAATTTTGAATGGAAAACTCAAAATGTAGGTTAAGACACACCTCCAGGATTTCTACAGGGTCCCATGTAGACACTAAAAGGAAGTGGAATTTTACTAACATCCAATGAGAGTTCTGATCTTCCACTGCTAGCAAATCAAAAAATTCTTTTAGGTACTGTCCTGAAAAGACAGGAAGTGTAAGGAAGTTCCTGTATTACACCCAGTTATGTGCTGTTTGTAAACCATGTGACAGTCTTACCAACTGAAACATTCTTCACTCTCACATTTACTCCCCCTCCCCTCTCCATAGAAAGTGATGAGACAATCCAGTTTCTGTTTGCTAGACAGAAGTGCCTATTATGATTAAATGACTTTGCATGTCTCTGAAACTACCCAGCACTCTTAGAGAAATGGGCAGTTTTTACCTTAATTTAATAGATTAAACATGATGCTGTCAGGTACCTTCAGTTATAAGCTCTACTTCATTTTATACCCTGTAGGGAGCTTTTAGCTCCTTTATCCAAACCCCTCAATAACTTGTCAAGCTAATCGGAATCCTGTGTTTCCTAACCCCATAGTGACTGTAAATCTGGAACTTGCTGTGGTAATTACCAATAAGTATGAACCTAGCAAGTTATTCTGGATCCTGTATAGGGTCTCAGGATGTCCATGAGCCTCTTCAGATTGAATTGCACATTGTGGCAGGATTGCCTGGATCTGTGTTCAGATCTGCAGTGTAATACCATTTTGTCTGGATACATATATACATGTGTCCCAACTGAGCATTAGAGATGTCCGAACTTCGAAAATCCGGTCCGCGCGAGGATCCGCGGATTTTCGAAAAAATCCGTAAATTCGAAAATCCGCAGCGGACCCGTTAAAACGTATTAAAATGAAAGTTCGGCAAAATCCGCATTAAAAGTGGTCTAAATAGCCTTGGTAATGTACACTTAATCACTCAGGGACCTGGTAATGTCCTTAGAAACACGTATCAATGCCTACAATACCTAAAAATTACAGTCCGCTAGCGTGAATTTTAAAAAACGGTACTTTTCGAAAATACGAGGATTTCCGGAAAACGAGGATTTCCGGAAAAACGAGGACCTCCGAAACGAGGATTCACGTAAAAACGAGGATTTTCGTAAAAACGAGGATTTTCGTAAAAACGAGGGTTTTCGTAAAAACGAGGAACCACGAGGAACCGGAACTTCCTGCCTAGCAAAATGGCTAGTTCTGCAAGGCAGTTGTATGCCATGAACTACCTGCTGCTCAGGGGGTACGATGAGTTCCCCCCTGGCACCCATCATGTGCGGCGCCGGAGGCGCAGGATTATGGAGGGGCTCCAGCGCCGGATCCGGCGATTTGGATACCAGACCACTGTCTCTACCCTCCAGAGACAGTGGTCTGACCTCAAGAGCAGAGGCCTCAATATGTGGCTGCCGTACGGCAGATGATAGAAGGAAAGTATACCTTTTATTACATTACTGTATTATAATACGTAGTAAAATATTTTAATTCACTTCTGACAAAAACATATTTAATATATGTTTTTAAAACATCAATAATCCTTAAATTTGGCTTGTGAGAGAGAGAGAGATCCAAGTTCTTTGTATTTCTCATTCACTGGTTATTATTACATTATTCTTCTTCTTATATTATTCAATACAGCCCTATTTAAGGGTAAGTAAAGTCAAAAAATAAATCACTGAAAAGTGACTTTATTTAACATAACACCTATAAATTCAAAATAATACCCACATAGACACAGGTAAACACACTTGGTGGCCCACCCTTCCTTTCCATGGCAGCCTTATTTAAAGGCTAAGTAAAGTTAAAAATGAAATCGATCATTAAAAATTGATTTTTTTACCTTATAAATGCACACTGATACCCACACATGACACAGTTAAACACACTTTACTGACCCACCCTTTTAGTTACATGGCAGCCCATTTGAAGGGAAAGTAAAGTCAAAATAAAATGTTGATCAATTATTAAAAATTTTAAATCTTTTTGTTATGGTTTTTTGTGCAATATATTGTATATACAATACTTTCCGAGTGAGTTTTGTGTGTCTTTTTTCTATCGGATCTATAACGATCCCTGACTGAATGCCCAAAATGGCCATTAGCCATTGCACGTTATGTACTTTAAGTATAATATCCATTTTATATTGTCTCTGTGTCTCTATCTGTCTCTCTCTCTTATCTCAACTCCCTTTTAGTTACATGGCAGCCCTATTTGAAGGGAAGTAAAGTCAAAAATAAAATGTTGATCAATTATTAAAAACTGATTTTTACACTCCAAATTAAAAATGTTGTGTTACCCACAAAATCTATACAGATACAAGTACACACAGCACTGATGCTCCCCTACACCCAACCAACTTTTCCTTTCCGGGGCTACAATACACACAATAAAATATAAGTACTTAGCCAGAATAAGGTATGAAATCATTGCCATAGAAATATGATTGACTTTTAAAGAAACTATAACATATTGCCTTATTTAATCTGTATTTTCAGCAGAATTCAAAGTATATAATTAAATATATCCTTTAGATATATCATTCATTATGTATTTTTTTATTTTAATTTGCAGGGGAATCTTCCTCAGATACCCCCCCCCACCACCGTCCCCGCCAGAGGAAGAATGTAGTGCAGCCTATTGAAAAAAAAATTTTTTCTAAATCTTTCATTTGTCCAAGGCCAAATTACAGCACACACGAGCGCTCTAGAAACAGCATACAAGCACGTGTTTGCGGTGCGCTCATGTGTATTGCCATGCGAGTGCAGTACGATAGCATAATTGTGCAAAAATTGAGGATCACATTAATTGTGCCACACTATGTGTGCTTTTAACACGTTGATGTGTCCAAGCCCTTTATCCAAATGTTTGCATAATGTTTGACAACTTCTCCGAGAATTGTTTAGTAAATGTTCGAACATTTAATGACAGTGAGAGTTAAAATAAATTTCCTTTTTTAGCTCTACCACCAACTAGCCCTCAGGCTACGGGCAGCCCATTGCCCCCTCCAGGCAGTGCCTTGCCCCCTCCGGCTCTCCAACGCCCCACCGGGCAGTCCACCGCCCCAAGAGGAGGCACCTGGCACCAGCCAGACACGTAAGTGCATCCTAAGCAATTTTTTTATCTTTTTATTGACCTTGATGTCAGCAAATAATTAGTGAAATTATCAGTGATAATTAAGTGAATTTTATTATTTCACTGATAAAAATTTTCGTAAAAAAAATGCAACAAATCTATTAATTTGGCTTGAGAGACAGGGCTTCTCATTTCTCATTCCCATTTATTGTCCCCGACTCTGGGCTGTATCTTGTCCCTCAGTTTTTGAGCTTAAGTCACGAAATTCGGTCCAAACGTCCAAAATTATCCAAGAAATGTTCACTACATAGCCTTTTAGGAAATGTTCTTATACATGTAATATATTACTAATGGATTGGACGGTGATTGTTGAAATAAACATTTTTTTTTTCTAGAAGCAGGACCACCTCTCCAGCCCTCCACCCTCTCCAGCCCCTCCACCCTCTCAGCCCCTCCAGGCTCTCCACCCTCTCCAGCCCCTCCAGCACCTCCTGCCTCTCCAGTCACTCTGGCGGCCATGCTTGAGAATCGTAAGTAAATCATATGCAACGTTAATGAAATGTTTATACAAGACTATTAAATCTGTATTTTCCCAGTGTAAAATCCACGCTACATGATGCAACATTGGGTACTGTGGTTTGACAATGCTTTTATGGGGCTGCACCACTTCCAAAAAATGTTGTATGTAGCCAGTCCTAGTGATACAAAACCAAGAATGTTCTGATACAATTTAGCAATAAACGTAATGTTTTATGCCAGCATTACCTACTGCTGTTTATCAGTGATCCCCCATGATGCAATAATATCACTTTAAGTGGAAGAGCAGTATTTATCCATCCAATGACCTTAATCTGCCCATAGCAATCAGCATTGTGTCTGTGTATAAATAAATGCAACGGAAAACTGACTCCTGTTTGCTGGACCCCTAATAGAGACCGTTATGGTCTTGCCCTTGACCCAGTCCCTGGGTTGATTCAGTTGGTCAGTAGAGATCTGAGCATGTGTGACCCATCCAACAGCCAATCAGTAGAAATCACTGTTACCATAACTAGGTATATCATATAAACTAAGAATTTTAGAATAATGATATCTTACTGAGCTTTCTTTTTATGACATACCGCACATTATAGCATTGCAGTACCATGTATGTGTAAGTAGTTATCAGGTGCAAATTTGCATCTACCGCATGGTGCTTAGGAAATGTGCTTGAACATCTTCACCACAATTCTCTCAATATCTTCCTCCACAGAACTACAGAGCATGCGCGGGAGATGCGCCACATGGTGCGGCGCCTGGACCGCCGCCTGGACCGCCGCCTGACCAGACTGGAGAGGAGGGCACCCCAGTAACCCCAGTGTTTTTTTTTTTGTTTTTTTATTTTTTGTAAATAGTTTAAAAAAAAAAAAAAATTATATACATATATATATAAAATATGTTTGTAAACAAAAATGTTTTTGGCTTTATTTTTCGATATATCAAATTATTCAGATAGATCCATAATAAATTTTTATTTGAAAAATTACAATACACATATCTATTTAGCTAGCTATATGTCTGTACTTATAATTGTATATACCTTCCACTAATGCCATTACACACACCACATTGCCACATTCCCCTATATAATAGTTTGCACACACAAGGGAAGAAGGCGATGGGGGTACTGGGTTACATAATGTCCACTGCGGTTTGCCAACCATTGTTGTGGGGCCAGGCGGCTTAGCCCCACTGGACATACCCTCACCCCATTGGCTTCTCTCCCTCAGAGTATGCTTCGTGCAAGGGAAAGCACGTGACGGGTAGGAACAGCACCATTGAGTTCAGCAGGCCCACACTTTGTAATATGGAGTACTGCTCTCGGGCCAAGCAGGATTGACCCAGAGCTGAAAACATTAGCCACAGAGTAGCACTGTCAGCTACACAAAACACACAGACACTGATACGCAGATACAGAAAGACAAACAAAAAAACAGGACACCTAGACCTCTAACAGTCTAACACAAAATTTGTCCAAAGGACTTATAGGGGGGTTAGTCCTTAAAAGGACTGTTGGGTCTCAAGATGTGTGAATACAGGGGTGGGTAACAACAGTGCTAAACCACCACACTGAAATCCACACACAGAAAGCTCAAAAACTCAAAAAGCGCAAAAACAAATCTCTCTCCAACTCTTACACTGTCGGGTCTCCCCTAAACACACTCCAACACACTGTTTAAATGTCGCCTGTGAAGCAGCGTTATACCCAGGGGGCTAGCAATAATCATGTTAGCTGCCATTGGTTAATTTGGGTCATGTGGCTTGCTCCGTCTTGAAAAATAAGCCCCAAAAATTCGAATTTACAAGAATTTCTCGTTTTATACGAAAATTCTCGTAATTACGAGAATCCGCGTAATTACGAGGATCTCTGGTTTTTCGGGTCCCGGAAGATCGCAGATTATCGTAATTACGGAGATACTCGTATTTTCGAAAATTTTTGTAAAAAAAAAAAATCCGCGGTTCGGAAGTTCGGAAGGCGGAAAATCCGGAAAATCCGGAATAATCCGCCGTTCGCGGACGGGATAAATCCGCGGCGGATCCCGGTTCGGGTCCGCGAACCGGCCATCTCTACTGAGCATTGTTTGTGTGAGAGCCCTGCCAGGACAGATGGCTGTTGGTTACAGTAACAGTGGCTGCAGCCAGCAGTGCATGTGACAGACTGATCATGTGGTCCATAGGGAACTGCATGATTGGCCGATTGATTTACTAACTGACCCATTTGTCTGATCCGGACGACCGAACTCGGTCGTGGCTGGCCACCCCACACCATCACATATTTCCAGCCGACTAATCCATGGCACTATTGGTTCATTACTGGTGTTTACACAGCCTTAAGATTGGTACACACATGCGATCGCGGTGCCAACCCATGACGCACGATGTGTACGAATGGCCGATAATCGTGCCATGTATGGGAACTTTATTGGCTAAAATGGCCATTCTGTCGATACACGGCACGAATATAATCCGAAACGGCCGTTCGCACCACTTCATGCGTCGGCACCGGCAATCACATGTGTGCACGAACCTTTAGACTTTATAGATTATAACTGCCAGGTAGGTGGTATTTGGAAGTGAGTGCAAATATGGTAACGTTTATGACTCTAACAGGGAGATTCACCCAGAGGCACAAGCTCTCTTGGCAAATCTCCCTACGGGATTTACCAGAGGCTGTGCTATTTGGGTGAATCTCACCCGCACATAAGTATTTATCGCCAGCTATTAGTTGTGTAAAGAGGCCCGCAACCTCTGGTAAATTACTTCGAAACGGCTGCACAAGTGCGTCTTCTGGTACTCACGCTGCGCCACAAAGCGGCATTAACATTGCGCCACCAATCGACCCATATAATGCTTCCCTATTCCAATAGTCTAATAGCTATGATGTAAGGGAAGGGCAGATGAATCACTTGCATGTTCAAACCCTTGGGTAGAAGCGCTAAAGCATGACCGTGGGCTTTTAATGTCTGTAAGTCAGGAAAATGTCTTTATTCCAGGATGTATGAAAACTAAGTTTTCCAGAATTCTGTGCAGTTGGGGAATGCTGGGAGTTGTCGTTTTAAACATGTGAAAGTTCATTAAGAAGACACTAACTGCAAAACGAGAATGCTGGGATTTGTAGTTTTCAAACATGTGAAAGGTCACAAGCTTAGGCTGTATTAGATCTAGACAGATGCCTTGACTACAGGATTTAAGAAAAAACTTACTGCAAACAGAGAATGCTTGGAATTGCAGTTTTCAAACACTAAAGTAAAGGTCACAAGTTAAACACGCCTGCTCTATACCATTAGGCTGTATTATATCTAGACACATGCCTTTGCCACAGGCAATAAATAAGATAATTGCATGTCCCCACCCATTTCTTAAAGTGAGAAATATACGTTTATATGTTAGCTTATTAAGGCAATGCTATTATATAATACATGATTCTATGAGGTACCTTCTGTTATAAGAAGGCTCTATTTCATTTATACTCTGTGTGGAGCTTTTAGCTCCTCTATCCACACCTCCCCTAACATGTATATTCAATCAGTATCCTGTTCTCCCAAGTCCTTACCCCATAGGTTAGTTAAATCTGGAAATTGTTGTGGTAAATACTAATAAATATGAACCTTGCATGTTAATCAGGATACTGTATAGGATTTAAAGTGGCTATACTATACCGATTTTACTTATCCAACCAAGCTCTCATGCAATATTAGTTTGATCTTGCCAGACCACCTTTCCATTCTTCTATGCCACAGACAGGCGGTTCTTTCACGACGTCGGTTTAATGTCGCGGGAGCACATTTGATTGCCCAAAGGTGCTGCTTAGATGCCTGGGTCAGTACTCAGACCTGCAGGTTTATTTCCACATAGACCCTCTATATTCTAGATGGCAGGTAGTATAGGTAAGGGAGGATATAATGTGTGTTTGTTCATTTAATATGATGCGATTATTTTTTTTTTTAGGACCTTCGGACTAATTTTATTATTGCCCCCCTGGATGTTTCCTGATGGTTCCTGTGAACACTGCAACTACACATAGCAAGCATACACACATAATTTCCACTGCACCAACGGGCACACTTTTGCTAGAATATATATCAAATACAATTTCTTTGTGACAATGTCTGGAAACAGATGCTCAATCGCGTAAATTTTTGCTTTCCCGAGATTTCCATTCTTACTGAAATCACTTGCTCAATGTGGCCTAGCCTTAGAGTCGCTTTAATTGCTGTCTGGGGGTTCTAACTACTAATTTAAATGACACTGAATAGGCTTGTTTATTCTGAATTAAGACAGATCCTTGATTATTAACGTGCATCCATTAATAAATCAGATTTTGGTATGATTTTCTTTTCCACTAAACTGTTTCCATTTTCTGAGGGCATTTTGCAATTAAAGTGGAATACGTTTGCCCAGAATTTATCTGGTCTCTTATTTTTAAAAACCTGCCATTTTGCATCAAAACCTGCCATTTTGCATGGGTATGTAGATGTTTTCAAATCCACTGCATATGAATCATTATGGAATGAAATGTAATCACTGATTAGGAAAAAGAAAAAAACATCCATTTCATGCAATTTCCAACTGAGCATCATCATTGCAATGGAAAATAAGCAAATTCCAAGTTCTGAATGACAAGACTAAGACATTTAATACATTCTGACTGTTTAACATCTGTATCTCTTAACCCCATTACTTTATTAGTTTAAGGTTGGAATACACAGGCCTGATATTCCAAGTCTGACTGGCAGTATATAAAGAATAGATAAATAAAATTGGGTTATGCAGTAATTTTCAGATTATATTTGGCCTGACCAACATATCAAACCTGCACAGTAAGGGGGATCTGGCAGCTGGTTGGGCAATTGTTGCCACCATCTGATTGGAGGAAATGCAGTTTAACCCTTTAGGGCACTAGGCCAGATGAATATATATGAGGATTTTTTTAGAAATCATAAGATTTTGTGTATTTTATATATATTTTTTAATAACAAAAAAAGGAAATAAAATAAAATGGATGCATTTTGATGTAATGTTGCAGCAATTATTAATATTATATGTGTCATTCATAGTTATTGCCTACAATCTCATTTACACTGAAAACATCTAGACAAAATAAAACACAAAATGCAATTGTTTTAAATGGCAAAAAGATACATTTACACATAAAACCAGGACCCTTACCCCCCAACCCTACAGACCCTACCCCCCACCCTACAGACCCTTACCCCCAACCCTACAAACCTTACCCCAACCTACAGACCCTACCCCCCAAACCCTACAGACCCTTACCCCAACCCTACAGACCCTTACCCCCCAACCCTACAGACCCTTACCCCCAACCCTACAGACCCTTACCCCCACCCTACAGACCCTTACCCCCAGCCTGCAGACCCTACCCCCAACCCTACAGACCCTTACCCCCAAACCCTACAGACCCTTACCCCCCAACCCTACAGACCTTTACCCCAACCACAACCTTACCCCCACCTACAGACCTACCCCCAACCCTACAGATCCTTACCCCCAACCCTACGACCCTACCCCCAACCCTACATTTGCAATATTTACCTTGGCCCTGATCCTTCTGGGTAACAGCTGTCAGTCACAGGCGACACACTAATGCGGTTTTCTCGCATTTTCAATTATATGCAAATTGTGGGAACGGCAAAATTCCAGCGGTTTTACATACACATGCAATTGCCATTCTTTTGCGCAATCGCATGCATTTCCATAATGGAAAATAAAGAAATCGCTAGACGCAATTGCATGTGATAACCCGATTCCGGTGCGTTGTAGTGTGGCCTTACACTGGCTCCCCAGCTAATTCCTCTGAAGCTGTGTGGCTTGCAAAAATCATTAGAGGAGGCACATCATGGAATACAAAAAACCAACTATTTATTGGGATTCATAGAATTAAATTTTTAAAAATAATTACTGACTTAATGTAAATGAATAAATAAAGTATTTCCGAGGATAGATCGTTTGTAGAATATTAGAATTGGTTTTTTCCTCTCACAGCAATATTGACTGCTTAGTCTTTATAACTGGTGTCTTATTACTTTCTAGCTTAGACTGGCTATTCCATCTGTGCCAGTACATGGGATATTCCTGAATGGCACCTGGTATCCAGGATGTCAGCATACTGCAGGAAGATTCTGAAGCTTTGCAGCTGCTGACAATTATCTATAAAAATTGGCTTTTCATCTCCCTCCATCTGGTGCAAATCAAGAGTGAATATGATCTATTTGCATTTAGTGAATGGTCATAGGAACTCCCACATAGTTCCGTTAATGCCAGTTATCAAATGAGAAATAAGGGCAACGTGTTAGAAACACTAAAGCTAAAATATAAATGAGCCAGAATGGATCCAGAAGTCCTAATTAGCAGATAGCTGTCACTGTCACCTCTAAACAGGGCCGTCTCCCTAATGAGGCAAGGTGAAGCACGTTACAGAGCAGAACCCTGTAGGAGGCAGCAGTTTTGAAGCCAGAAAAACAAACAAACATTTTTTTTACCCTTGGGATCATGTGCTTAGGCCCAGTTGCCATGGGGGCCCAAAATTTTGTTTGAAAACAACCATTTTCGGAGGTACTGTCATTTTAATAGCAGGGGACTTTCATTGCATAACAGAATGCAGCTATGACTCCTCCCCCTCCCTTCGGACTGGCAATTTGTTTATTTAAAATTAATGTTTGTCGCCTGTAGATCAAAAACAATGTTGGACATCATTTACCATGTGTATCTTTAACAAATAATTGTGGCATTATTTACCAGTCATGTGTATAAAGCCCTCCCACTTCGGACAAGCCACACCCCACTTCTGGACAAAGCATCACCCACTTTCAATTATAAAACCACCCTTCCTTCTGGCGGCGAGGGGGGCAGCATTTGGATTTTTTTTCCAGGTGGCAAAAAATCTAGAGACGCCATGCCTCTGAAATCAGTAGCATTTGCTGCCTTCCTTTCTATTGAGTAGTCACAGTTTTTTTGACCGCTTTGTTATTGTCACAGGCATCCAAAGTAGAATTAAGAGGCCAAGATTTCACGTGTAGTAGCTCTGACCCTTTATTGGTGTTATGCTTTTACCAAGCACTGAATGGGAGGCCTCTTCCTTCTTATAAACACCAGTGGTTTACAGAGAACAATGTCTGTTAGGCTGAGACCGCACTACTTGGACGGTAACGCGTACTGGGAAATAGCACACACATGCGCCGGATGTACCATTGGGCGGCGACTAGGGGCTGCTGTCAATCTCTCCCCATTTTAATGATGGCAATTTATTTTGCATCACATCCTCTTTTCAAAATGCTGTGAAAGCCCCTGTGCTATAGTTATTATTTAAACAGTTTTATTAAAAATGGTGTGATTTGGGGGTGTGGCCTGTGTTGGGGGTGGAGCGCCTGTTTTAGAGCCCTGTTTTAAGGGTCTGTGTAAGTAGTCAGCCATTGCCCAGATAGGACACTGAGGATACTGAGTCTGTTTTCAAAACAAGTTAGGTTGCTGCTCACTGAAAGTTTACTGAGCGGTTCTGCAAGAATCGCCGCTAAAGAAATGCTACAGAGACATCTGGAACCACTCGATTTTGCCGTTGTCTTGATAGTGCCTTAGAAAATAGAGACGCGTCAGTTTTCATGGTGACCTTTCCAACAAACCGTCATTTTTAGTGGTTTATTTTACAATAAATAATGGTTCCAGGGCACATTACTTACACTTGTGCTAGAATATCCTTTAAGCATAACTACTACCTTTATGCCCAACTAATGTAGGTAGATATATGAATGTTATCATTATGGCATATTTCAATAGAAATTATAAGGCTGTTACTGGTTTGCAATAGATCAGCCTGTGATGTTTCTGCATCTTTAAGGCACTGACACTATCATATGGCTCAGTAGACAGTTCCCAAGATCTAATAGTTTCATATGTATAACCTTGAGTTAGAAAGGATATTGTTTTAGCTGTTACTTAAATTTCCACGGTGCTTCCTCATTATTCCTCATTGTAAAACAGTGGCCACCCAGATTGTCTTTATATCGAGAGAACAAATGTAACCCCATATTTCCTGGCCTATGGCATTGCAGACATCTGGTAAGATGAATCACAGAGTCGGAATTATTCTTCCATATCTAAAGATATCTTGATTAGAAGAAGTTCATCAAACTTTCATCATATACTGGGGAATTGAAATTAAAATGCAACTAAAGGAAACCACTAAATAAGATATCTGGCATATGTCATATACCCTCTTACCTGCGGTTTGAGTTGCCAAATATCTAGTGTCTAAGTAAATTTTTATTTGCTTGGATCATTTTAATTGCATCCTTAAAGGAGAACTAAAATGTAAATAACCGTGCACAACTTTATAACTGCTAACTAATTAAAGGATAGCTCACTCAAAACGTGAACTATTCCTTTAATATATTGAAGGTAAAGGGGAACTGTGGTCCAAAAATGACTTTAGGTAAATTGAGGTAATTGATAGGAATTGCTCCCATGGGAATTTTTGCAATTTATTTCCATTGTTTTATTTTGCATACCGTAGTTTTGAGATATTACATTTTTGTGTGTGATAGCCAGCAGCATTACCAGGACCCATGGCCCATTATCTTACAGCCCCATGTGGCCCCGTCCACTTGCGTGTGTCTAAGCCCCACCCACTTGGGGTGTCTAAGCCCTGCCCACTCATGGGTGTCTAAGCCCCATCCACTCTCAGGTGTCTAAGCCCCACCACTCATGGGTGTCTAAGCCCTGCCCTTGCAGGTGCTGTGGATATACTCAGACCCCCCTTACCTTCTTGTCAGGAGAGGAGTAGTACTCCTGTCTCCCTCACACACAGAGGGAGTCTGAGGCTATGCTTGCCGGCGGCACTGTGCAGGAGAAGCCTTAGGAATGTCACATGTCAGCCTCCCACCCATTAACTTTCTGGGCATCATTTCTGTATATCTTGGGCTGTGGAGCCGTAGAGAGGTGGTTTAAGCTCATTTTAAAGGTAGTAAACTGGCCTTCTTAAACTTAGCTTGTTTGGAGAACGCAGTTCCCCTTAAGGAGCTATGCCTTACCTCCCCTTCTTCAATCATTTGAGCAGGAACAACAAATAAAAAATATTTACCTTACACACATCTCCACTGCAGCAGTTACAGGTCCCCACTACTTCTGGTTCAGAGTAACTATAGTTAGGCGCTATAGTTACTCTGAACAGGAAGTGGTCGGGAATTTTCAATGCTGCTGTGGAGGATTGGTGTGTAAATAATATCTTCTATCTTCATCCTGTCGCTCCTGCTCAATAGATTAAAGAACGGGAGGCAAGTTCATAGCTCCTTAACCTTTTCGGTCTTCAATCAATAGATCAAGGAATAGTTCAATTTTCGAGTGAACTATTCCTTTAAAACTGATTGCAACTTCTGGGAAATTACCACTGTAGCTTGTGTCTTCAAGTACCAATCGAGTAAGGGACGAGTTTGGTGGTGAGGGAGAATTGAAGCAAGTATTCCAGCTGATTTACTGTAAACCATGGCGTAGAACCTTGTGTTTTTGACTTCACCCTGGGAACTTTTAAAAGGGAGGGTGCGCGGTGAGGTAAGTCACCTCTCATTTAATTATACAGGATTCTGCTGCTTTTCCAGAGTGGGTTAGGACCCAGATAGATTGTTGCACATGCTCAGTAAATCCCCTCCTTTCCTGACTACCATAGCTGTCATGTAAATACTGTGTACATGCTAATCATTACTCCATAAACTATATTGAGCAGTCAGAACAGTGG
The DNA here is from genome assembly GCA_019447015.1 of Hymenochirus boettgeri. NCBI lineage: Eukaryota > Metazoa > Chordata > Amphibia > Anura > Pipidae > Hymenochirus > Hymenochirus boettgeri. The sequence goes on along the minus strand of CM033469.1, from coordinate 354,976,933 downwards.
CGTAACTAGGAATCACTGGGTCCCCCAGAAAAATTACGAAGGGCCCCTAACATGCTTCATCTACAGTGGTTATCTAGGATAAGGCTATATCGGTCAGTGAGGAAATGAGAAGATGAGGCCCCCCTGCAGGGTCTGCTCTGCTGGTAGTTATCCCCTGGGTCAGAAAACCAATATTTACTTACAGGAACAGGCTGCTGCAGAAATCATAAAATCATCAAACCTGCCGAAATCCTAAGATTTCTCCACATTGATGCTGGTTTCAGAGGTGACAGTTGCATCTTTCCTCTGATTAAAGGACAACTCCACCTCAATTTTGAAAGAATGGCCTCTTTAAAATATGTTGATATATCATAGTTTTTTCCTATTGTATTCATTACTGTATGCCTGCTATGCTTCTGGATGCCTCATGGAAACTGAGCATTTAGAAACCTGTACGAGCCTGTACTGACCTGGGCATGCTCAGTAGAGGCAGCTAGGGGATTAGCATTCATCATTCACTCAGGTGACTGTCAAATCCATCCTGACAGTTTCTAACTGGAAGAACCAGAGCAAGCAACATGGGGAACAGGACATTGGTGCAGGATTTAGGTTAGACTTATATATGTTCAGATTTGAAATTTCCTGTCTGTTTTTAATTTTCCCACAACCATCCATTATTGCATCACTTTTTAACCAATTGAATTATTTTACCATGATGCAGCTTTCATCCTGTGAGTAGAATGCACAGATATAACACCCCCCCTACACCACACACACACACCACACACCCACACACTCTTTTCATAATTGAACATTCACCCTATGCATGAGAATTTTCAATAACATGTGGTCAAACTGTAAACTGCTTCTCTTTATCTAAAGTTATCTTTTGGTATTTTGTCTGCGCTTAAGTAGTATTCAAGGTCAGCAATTCACTTGAGGGTAATGACTGGAGCCCATGAAAGAACCTAAAAGATTAAAAAACTTCCAAGGCTCAGCACATCTTTTTTCCTTAATGATGGATCGTTTTTATAAGTCAGTAAATGCTTTAAGGTTCATGTAAAAATGTCCATAAATTGAAGGATTCTGCAGTCTGGCGCAAGGTTAAAGGAAGAAATATACAGATACAGCAAAACCTTTAAAGATGAAAGAAAATGATGGCTGAAAATATATTGTAATAACCCTCTACTTACCCGGGCGTTCTTTATACAATGAAGGTGGTGCCTGTGGTGCCAGCAGTTTATGAGCCCACGCGAATTAATCTGTCTAATTTGGTGGGAATCTACCTACATCCAGAAAACCTAGATAGCATCTCTCATATACTGTACATACATAACCACAGGGGGACTCTATTCACCTCTGCCCAGCGCTGGTTCACCCAAACCATCCCAGCCTGCCCCATAATGATGCCCTGGTCATGGCCCCAAACCCAACCATTCTGTGGGACATAGCAATTTTGCCAATACCACTTATTTCTAAATATGTACCTCCAAGTCACTATATGTATGTATATGATGTATGTAAATGTATTATGTATATGTATGTATGTATATATGTATTATGTAAATGTATTATGTATGTTTAATGTATGTATGTGCTCACTCTCACAGCCACACCCCTGAATGACTCCACATAATGGGGGATCCCTCTGAAGGGCCGACGCCCATGAAGTCCAGTTTGACCAATAAAAATCCTGCACTCACAATAGTGTGATTTCCAATTCAGTAACTCAGACCCAGAAGTCCCGCATGTCACCCACTTCGAAACACAACCAGCGTGATATACTGTACAGCAACAGCAACTCACTCGCTTCTATACGAGGAACCAGACATTTCCATTAAGGTCTGTAACACATTCAATTTGCTCCTGGAAGGTGTCAAATATAAACCCTGGAAAGACTATGTTACATTGGTGGATATGAATGACCTTATATACAATATAAACCCTGGAAGACTAGTTACTATTGGTGATATGAACCACATTTATATACAAATATAAACCCTGGAAAGACTAGTTCTATTGGATATGAATGACATTTATAATACAATATAAAACCCTGGAAAGACTATGGTTACTCATTGGCGATATTGAACCTCATTTATATACACATATAAACCCTGGAAGCCTATGTTACATTGGTGAATGAATGACATTTATATACACACTATAAACCTGAAAGACTATGTTACTATTGGTGATATGAACCCACATTTTATACAATATAAACCCTGGAAAGACTATTACTGATTGGTGATATGTAATGCACTTTATATACAATATAAACCCTGAAAGACTAGTTACTATTGTGGTGATATGAATGACCATTTCTATACAATTATAAACCCGGGAAGACTTTGTTACTATGGGATATGAATGACATTTATATACATATCACCCTGGAAGACTATGTTACTATTGGTGATATGAACCACATTTATATACAAATATAAACCTGGAAAGACTATTTACTATTGGCGTATGAAACCACATTTATATACAAATAGTAAACCCCTGGAACAGACTATTTTACTATTGGTGACTATGAAATGACATTTATATACACCAATATATAACCAATCAGATGGTTAATGTAAAGCAAGTATTAAATTGACCAATCAGAAACGGATTATGGATTCTGCAAACCTATATAAAGAGGAGCTTTCCGCCGCGGAACTCAGATGCCATCGCAGTAGATGGCTGAAGAAAAGAAGAAGAAGCGGCTGGCAACATCGCTCCCTGAGGCCGCGGTGCCAGCGGGCTCACTGGCGGCCGCAGTGAGTCTGCCTGGCATCGGCGACCTGGTGGGATTGGTGTCGCCACCCGAAGACGTCGCGTCGGATCAAGACCGGCAACATCGGCCTCGTTGAGGTCGCGCGCGCCCCCGCCGGGGGTACCCCTGCGGCCGCAGGGGTACCTCTCGGGGGTCGGCGGCCTCGGCGGAGCTGGTGTCGCCGGACTGGAAGAAAGAAGACTTCGCCCAAGGGCTCTTTTAAAGAGCCGCACTGGGGGGTCCCGGTCAGCTGCGGACCCCCGCCAAAGGCACTTGTCAGTGCCGCAAGGGCCCTTATAAGGGCCGGGGAGGGGGGTCCCGGTTCGGGCTGCGGGACCCCCTAAGCCCCAAAAGGCCCTTCTCAGGGCCCCGCTGGAGGGAGCCTCCACCCCCCCAGGGCTCCCTCCCGTCCCCTCCCCGGGAGCGGCCGGGCGGGGGGCTTGGGGGGTTGCCGGGAGGGGTCGCGGCGGGTGGTCGCGACCCCTGCTGCGGCCCCTTCCCGGAGCCCCTTCTAGCCTCCCGTTCCGAGATTGCGCGAACGGGAACGGGTTTGGGAGGGCTGCTGGGAAGTGGCGGCGGCGGCGGGTGGTCCCGCTGCCGCCGCGGGGGGTGGTGGGGTGGCGGTGTCTCCCGGGGCGGGTGCGACCACCCGCCCGGGTTGCCTGCCCATCCCCGCCCGGGAGTTTAGTATCGGCTGACTTCGCCTCCTCAAGGTGGCGAAGTAAAACAGCCGATACTAGCCGAGCGAACCAGTACCGCCGCTTATAAATAGAAAGCGGCGGTGTAACGGGTAAGTATCGGCGGCGAAAGGTTAACGCTTCTGTTAACTTTTCGCGGCGCTTTTCGGGCTTTATATTAAAATCGCGGTAAACGCGATTTATGCGTTAATGCCGCGAAACGGCTCGCGAAAAGTTCGAACTCTTTAAATAATTGCCCCTTGTCTGCACTCGACTGGCAGAAATGAATATTACTGTAGGGCCAACAGTGTCCCCGTCTGCACAAATAATATCGCTGACCATTGTCTCACTAACAGATGGAAATATTCTGAAGGCTGGCCCTCAGCAGCTCAGAAGGAGAGGAGAGTGCCAGGCGTGCTATGGACATCCACTGAGAATATTTTGCCATGGGTCAGGATTTTCGCTACCCATCAACTTGAAAAGTTATCAGCGGTTTGGCAAAGGTGGTGGTCACTGGAGAGGGAATGGGTGACGTAGTAAGCGATGGGGAAAGAAGGGGACTGTTTGTGTTGATTCCTACACTATTTGGCGAATAACTCATCCACTAGTGTAGTGATATGGCATTAGGCACATTGAGCTTTCCTTTTTAAAGTAAGAGGAGGGGCAGAGTCACAAAGAGTTTGTGGATTAGACAGGCGTAAAGGGTTTCAGAAGGGCTAAAAAAACACAGACCACAGACGCCCTATCTATAGCCATGCTGAACCTAATGTTAAATAAACAATTAGAGCATAGTACTAAATCAAGTTCAAAAAGTCCTATTCCACTGGCATTTTCCTGCGGGCATGTTTATAGGGCATTCAGGGTGTCTGAGAAGTTAGTAGTATTGAGAAAAGGGGGTGGAAGGCATTCTGTGGGAGGATATTTCGGTCCCAAATCAGACGTAGTGAGCTACTTATCAGAGAGTCTAAGACAGGTAAAGGGGTGGGATATTGAAAATAAACATTTGGCAAGGTGAGGGTGCGGTTCACTTGCCCCCTTACAATTGTTTTTACAACTACGCTAGCATTAGCCCCCAGATAGTTCGGTTTCCATGTTGATGGGTCGGCTCTGTCACAGTTTCAATCAGCAGCATTGTTAAAAAAGGCAGTGGGCCCTATTTATAAAAAATCGTTATCGTTATCAAAAAAAAAAGTAAAATACCGATCGTTATCGTAAAATAACGCCGTTATTTACCGATAACGGTCGTTATTTACCGATAACGTCCCGTTATTTTTGCCTATAACGGCGTTTTTACCGATAACGACCGTTATCGTAAATAACGACCGTTATCGGTAATAGGGTCGTTATCGGTTAAAATAACGGCCGGTGGTATTTACCGATAACACCGGTATTTAACGATAATCGGTAAGTAACGGCGTATCGTAAATACACGGTCGTTATCGTTAAAACCCGGTCGTTATTTTTACGATAACGATTAACGATTTTCTATAATAGGGCCAGTAAAAGTCTAGAACTTTCATGCGAAGGATAGTGGCAAGCCACCGAGGCATCTAGATGGGGGGCTCGGCGAGGAGACCAATTAAGCAGATAGGGAGGTGGGAATATCTCATTTTAGCTCTATGTTAGGCCACATAGGATTTAAAAAGAATGCAGCCCATTACCCAGTTCTGGTACAGTATGTGATGGCCTAAATTAAATGTTTAAGTGTTTGGAATTCCATGTCTTTTCTATATGCTCCAGGTTCAGGACCTTTGCACTATTGGTAGTGGGGCACTCTTTCACGGGTGGAGCACGTCAGGGGTAAGGGTTGGGGGTGAGATAATGTGATTAGGGTTCCCGGCAGTATTACGTAATCATTGAATGGGGAGGAGGAGGGGTATGCGCTGGGATGAAGCTTATTCCCATAATGACCAACGCAAAAACGGTTGGCGCCCCTAGCGTGTAATCTGCACCTGGGCGTAAATGATCCGCGTCCACTGCCCATGCGAATTCTGATAAAGAATATGAGAAGAGATTTTTAAGGTTGGCCAGTCAGTATCCTGGCGTTTTAAATCTGGTCAGAGATCTTCCACCTAGGGAACTGAGATGGTGCATGTCTGAGCCAGCCATCTACAAGACAAGAACTTTAAGTGAATGAGCAGTATCCAAGTTTTCAAGCAAAACGGGGGTTTGTATATTCGTCACAAGGACATGGAATATGGAATGAGTCGTTTTTTTCGGTCCAGATGGAGTGCTCCCTAACCATGTGGTCTCGACCTGTTTATTAAATAGAGTTATGTAGGGGAGATGCATAAGGGGGTTTGGGGGAGGCATGCAGTGCTGAGAGGGGTCCCACCCAAAGCATGGCATGGTGGGTCTCTGCCAGTCCCTAGGAAGTGCAAGGAATTCAGTGCGGACTGGACCGACCCCTGAGTGGGGTGGCCAGCCGGAGTTTGATGCCGGTAAATGAAATTAAGGTGGGGGTCGTATTCAAAGGCAGCAAAATAGCGTTATTGGCAAGTTGCGAGAGGCCTGCCAGTGTCCACGTAGCTTGGTAGTCCAACTAGTGAGGAGGAGGTAACCGACTTGCGAGGGCTGACTGGACAAGGACTCAAGTATTACTGTTATTATAAACCAGTTTAAGTTTAAATGTTGTTAGACTAGGTGATATACATTATGTGTATTGGAGATTATTATATAATATGTATGCAGTTATTACATGATGAATTAAAGCATTTATCTTTTAATAAAATGCTGTGTGAACAAGTAATTCCAAATTTAGCATGGTGTTGGTTTCATTGTTTGGTGCGGTTTTAATAAAAGAGTGGGCGCCAGGTAGGAGTGGCCCCTTTTCCTAACACACGATTTCATCCAGGAAAAGGAAGTTGTCCAAATCGACCCTTTGGGGGTGGAGTGGGGGTGGGGTAAAACTTTATTATAGTGAAAATTTTTATATGGACTCAACAGGTATATCTCTATGTTGCCAGTTATAGGAAGTGATATACAGCATGTGTATCTTATTTTTTTAAGGGCGGGACTTCTCTTTTACTATAACATGAGGATACCCAATACTGTACATTTTAACATTTTTCGTTTAAATAAACATATTAGCTTTTTAATTTGGAAATAATTTCATTCCAACTAAAACCATTTTATTAAGATGAATGAATGATGGAATATGCAAAATTGTCACAGTTGCATCGGGTGGCCAAAATGGGGTCTGATGTGGCGAACATCCTGGAACTCTGTATGTTTGGGAAGGATGCACAAGACATCTGACTCAGATACTAAACCTAATAAATGGGAGGAGAACAGAGTCTGGCCTCTCGGCTACTTATGATCTTCTTAACAGGATAAGGCATAATACACAGCCCTTTTCCTAGTCAGAACATTAATCAACACGAATTACTATAATAACATTTGTTAAATAGGATTTTATACATACTAAAAGCCTCAAATTACAGGATTCTCCGCTTTGGCACAGTAAATATTCATGTGGTTTTAAACATTACTACAGTAGCAGCCATAGACCCAAGAGCAATACATGAGATAAGATAAATACTGGGACAGGGCACTGCCCACCTTAAAATGTTATTCATTTGTGTAAGACGCTGTAAAAATCACCGTTTTAAATGTTTTTGGGATGTCACACAGGATAGTCATAATGCATTTCAATTAATTTGCTCCAGAAATAGAGATATACTGTATTTTTGTCATAACTACCGGTTCTTGCAGTCAAAACCACCACTGTCATTATCTCAAACCAAAATCCACACAGCAAACATAAACCGAATACGGTAATCACAGATTGTCCTGGTGCTATTTCTGGGTAAGATGCATAAGTGTGGTGTTTGTATCATCTAATGCACACCAACACACACCACACACACACATATTTCAATAATATATATAAATAATATCTATATATAATTTTATATAGTATGTCATGTATGTATTGTTAGATTAGCGCCACTTGGGGAGCAGCGCTGTTGTACAGTATAAAACTACAATAAGTTCATACAAGGGAATAAATACATAGATAGTTCCGTAAATAAATATAAAATGATTATAAATGAAGGTGCTAGAGCTTTGCCACAAGAGGAAAAACAAATGATGGTCATGAGAAAGGAACTGCAGATTTTGGCGATATTGCAAAGGACATAATGTCAGGTTTTCGGCAACATAGTAATGTAGTTGGAAAAGATTTAATTTGAGTTGCACTGAACATCAGGAGGAGTGGCGGGGAGGCAGTCGGAACATGTGATTGGAATAGTCAGTAGCTTAGCATAGGGTGACAAGAAGATTTTGTGTTTCGTCTGCATATAAAGGATCAATTGAAGCCAAAGAGGTAATAACATATCCAAGGAAAAATAGTGTAAGGAGGAACTATAAGGGTCCAAGACAACCCTGCAAGACCCCCACCACCAAGAAGAACCGGAGAAGAGAGGAGTTGCTAGATCATCAAAGATACAGAGTAAGTTTGTCAGAGTTATTGGATAGAAACCAGGATGCCGCGTTCATTCTGATGTCCATGAGTGAAGTATACGGATAAGAGGGAATGATTCGACTGTGTCGAAAGGAGAGGAGAGGTCAAGGAGGATAAGAATAGAAAAGTTGACCATTAGGCTTTTGTAACCCTGTTTAGCAGAGGAATCAGATTGCAACAAGGAGCCCAATAGGTTATGAGCTGAAGGTAGTTACATACGGAGAGAACTATTGCGTTCTACAGTTAAGAGGCTATCGTTAAGAGAGCAGATCCAGACGGTAGGTTGGCTCTAAAAAAGAGGGGTCCCGCGGGCTTTTTTTAGTATGGTGCTAACAGGTATGCTTAAAGACGGAATGGAATTTTTCCAGAGTAGGGAGGCATTGATAGTGGCGTGATATAGGGGTAAGCACATGATACCTTGCTTCAGTATAGCATGCAGGGATAGGGACAAAAACAGAGCGCATAGGCTGGTGAGCATGACTGAAGAAGCAGACCGAAGAGCTTGTAATGGGTCACAGGAGCAAAAATCCAAGAATAGCTGAGGGAGGAAAGAGGAAAGCAACCTAATCTAGAGTCATCCTAGACCAGATTATCTGCACATGGATGGAACTCCACTTTATATGCCGAAAGTAATTGACAAATGTCCTGGGGAGAGTGTAAAGGAAAGGAGTGGTCAGCGGGAGAGGGGCGCAGAGGGAGTTGAGATGAGACGGCGACGTGGGTTTGATTTGGGGTTGGTTATTTTCGAAAGTTCCAGTAACGAGTTCTGTTTGGCTGCAGGAGACCCAAACCTCGAGACATTGCAACACGCCACTTTCAGCAGCACGGGCACACCTTGTATAAACGGAAGTTGTTTTGAGTCATGGATGAGGATTATAGAGGTTCCTCGACTGCGTAAGCAAGGGGGCCAAAAATAGTCCATCATGTTAATCAGGATAGAATTCATAGGAATTAGCAAGCGAGTCAGGATCATAAACTGTCAAAAGGGGGAGAGGACTAGAGGACAGGATAAGGCGAGTGTCGAGATCTATGGATATAGTATTCACGGATAGACACCAAGATGAGGGGACAGGAGAAGAAGGGGTGTTGAGCTGAAAAGTAATAAGATTGATGATCAGAAAGAAAGCGGGTATAGATTGAAAAGACAAGACAGAGAGGTTTTAGTGATAGCAACTCACAGGAATATATATAAACTATTCACCTGGCACTCGCACTTTTTTAATGAATTAGTTAGAACTGTTAAGTGAAGAACTAAAACTATACTGTTTGGTATTGAACTCCCAAACCTAAAGGACAACGGTGGACTGACAATATAAAAATCATTAATATATACAAGTTGTCTTTGTAGTGTAGCAAGTATCATCATATTACATGGCGTTGGTCTGTAAGATCGTACAGTTATAGATATAAAATATAGACAAGTATTCTGTATCTAGTATTTATATCCTGAGATTGAATTGTTGTTACTATAACTTACCTATTTAAAAACAACAACATTGACTAAATAAAGTAAAATTTAGGTCAAACAAAACTTTCTCTTTTATCATTTCTTTAAATTATATAATATCATAGTCATGGTGCAGGTTGTGATTTTATTCGTGATTATATTGGGAGTTTTTAAAAATAAAATTTACCGTAATACTAATATGTGCATGTCAGACAGGCGCCACGTGGGTTAGAGTGTTGGCTTTAAGGCAAATGGTTCCCTGTCTAAATTTATTAAATTTATAGTAGCAGGAAGGAGTGCCAGATACTCCCAGATCTTATTAATTTAGAACTTGGGGTACGTTCTGTGTGTTAATAGGATTTTCTGGTAGGGTAAGTCCTTGTTGTATTAGGTCGAGCCACTGCTGTATTTAAGGTACCTCAGGTGCCACCTTTTAATTGTGATGTTTTTTCTAGAGTAGATAGAGAATATGGTTGAGTGTATGGCTTGATATTTGCGCTCCATGTTCCTCCGTCTATACATATCCCAGTATACGATCTCTGGCTGTTTATCTAAGGAATGGGCAATAGCCGATTTTCATAAATTGTATAATTGGATTCCATATGGTTGTAAAGACGGGCAGGCCCACATAAGATGCCAGAAGTATGCTTTAGTAGCTTGGCATTTAGGGCAGGTTCTTGTCAGTGTCGTTCCAGAGGTTTTAGTTGTTTCGGGGGTCAAGTAGGCTGATTTGTAATATAAAATTGCCAATAAGCTTATTGTTTGCTGCTGGTGAGACTTTAAATGGCTACGAAGACATCAATCTATGCGTCAGATCAATGTCCTCTATATACACTTTCCACTTGTCGGTCAGTTTTACTGTATGCTTTTGTGCTTGGGTGTATACTAGTATGAGTGCTTTAATAATTGGATAATCATTCCCTTCATAACAGGAGTTGTAGTATGGAGCGCAAATTGGGTGCTCCCATTGGTCACTGGAGTGTCCTAAAAATTGCTGTTTAATACAGTGCCTAATTGAAATATCTGAACTGAAAAGCGTTGGTAGTTTAAATGGTTTGTCGTCCTCCTTCTGAGTAGAGCTCAGTAACTGTTAAATGTTGCTCCAAACTTATTTTCCTATCATGTCCAAAAGTTTTATACTGTATTTTTGTACAGTAGATCTTCCTCATAAATGCGGCTAGGTTGGTGTAGGCGGACATCAGTTATTCCATAGTGGGGTATTTGTTGGTCTTTTGCAAGTAATTCATTATTATCTGTTTTTTTGTTTCGAACATTAATGCCTCTTGCTGTGTATTGTCGTTACACTCCAGATTGTTGTGTTTTTGTTCGGTACTCTACCATATATCAAATAGGAGCCCCCATCCCCCTTTCTCACAATAATATTGCACAGCACCACGTAGTCTGATGCGGTTCTTGTGTGCTCCTAGTCTATGCCAAGATTTGTGTATCCCCCCCACCCTTAATTGTCCAGCTAGGTAGTACAATTGTAAGTTTTGGAAACGCTTTAGGAACAGCGTTGTCTTTAGAAGCTTGTAATTGAACAGTTTTTCACTCTAGTTCTTTTTGTCCCCAAATAAGAAGTATAACTGTTAATGTAGAATGAATGTTTCGTGGGTTGGAGCTTATGGATGTTGTAATATATACACTTTTGGAAGATTAAATGATGATTCTTTCAATTACATTGATTTTTCCTATCTTAGGCTTTAAGTGCCAGTTACTCTCTCCAGTGTTGAAGCTGATCTTATGCTGATTAATAAGCCTGGGATATATTGAGGTATGGAATTCCAGAGGCGCATTTTTACTCATAGATCCCACAGCTTATCACTCTAAATGAAGGTTGCAGTATCCGGTCATGGGAACAGTACGTTTTCGATTTGTGACATGGCCGTACTCCATCTATGGGATATAGGATCGATTCTTGCTCCCAGTTTGGATATAATAATCGGATTTGTGCTAAACTCGTTGATGGTTTCCGTAATTTGTGGCCTGTAGAGATTTATTGGTTGTCCAATCTAAAGAAATTAATCGTATTGTCCACATACAACCTATTTTCTCCTCATACGGTCCAGTTTAACCCGTTGATTTCTGGGTGTGATTTGATCTTGCCAGGCCAGAATTTATAATGCTAACGGAAACAAAGAAAGGGAGAGATGGCCCGGCTACCCCTGTCTAGTCCCTCGAAAAGTTGGAATGGTTCTGATGTAGAGCCTCTGTATTGTAACTCTTGCTGTAGGGGTAAGTAAATATCAATAGCCGAATCCAGTTTTAAATGATTCGTCCAAATCCAAATCCAATCCCTAAGCACTTCCATAAATACAATCCAATTCAACGAATCCAAACGGCTTTCCTTTGCGTCCATGGAAAGCATTATCCTATGCCCCAACATTGTCATGGTTAATTTGCGTTTGTATTATTGCCTTCTGATATTTATGAGGTGATTTGCGGCATAAAGCCCGTCTGTTCATCCCGCAATTAAAGGGCATGTCCACCCCCAAAACTATAATCCCCCCACCTACTGGCCCAAAACCTGTATGTAGTTTAATCCTTACCTTCACTCCCAACTCCGATCTGGGTTTCTCCTGTATTCCCCCACCCCAAAGTTCCAAAACTGCCCCACCAGGAGGCTAGCATTCATATAGGACCTGCCTGCTACTTGCCTCCCGGAGATCCCTGCCTGCCTGCTGCAGCCCTTCTCCCCCCTCCCTCCCCCTCCCCTCCCCCGTTCTACTATCCCTCCCCCCGAGCATTACACCCCCCTTAATATTATGCTCCCCCCATGTCCCCCAGCCCCCACCGCATGTTTTTTTTTTTTAAAAGCTCCCCACCTCTTACTTACTCTCCGCTTTCCTTCCGCTGCACTGATGAACCGGCAGCCGCGCGTGATTGGCTGCGCTCAGCCATCACAGACGCGACTGCCGTCCCGCCCCTCTCTTGCACATGCTCGCAAGCAGAGGGCCGGCATTGCGGCGGAGGAGCGAGGGGGGGAGGTAAGTACTAGTTGGGGGCTTTCTGAAAAAAATAGGCGGTTTGGGGCTGGGACATGGGGAGCAGAATATAAACATTTATTTTAGGGGTGGACATAGTCCTTTAATGAGTGATACTCTTTGCAACCTATTCACCATATTTTTGCCAATATCTAGTAACCCAAGTTTAGTAGGGAGATGGTCTGTTAAGATCCCACTTTGCATAGTGATTTGGGAAGTTGCTCCTTTGGAGGCTTCATTATACATGTTAGTCCCCTCTATCGTTAAGCCTCTAGACCTGGGGGCTACCTGTTTGAAGTTGTTTGGTTGCAGCTTCTATTTCAGTGACAGTTTATGGGGAATCTAGACTATTGCGTTTTTCATTGGTGGTTGTTGGTCGTGCTATCCGCTATATACTTCGGTATTTCCTGATTCGGTGGCACATAGTTGAATGCGTATAGGTCTTGAATACTATTCTTGAAACTCTGCAATTGAGACATGGGCTATTTAAGCGTCCTCAGTGTGGGTTCTTGTTATTTTTCTAGAATTGTGGTAGCCTGTTCATATTTTTCGTCATGTATGTTACAGTTTTTGCATACTGGTTTCCCAGCTCGAAAAGGCTTGTTTCTTAAGAATTCGTTTCCGCTCGCTTTGTCCTGTACAGTGTGTTATATCCCTCTGTTCTAATAGTAGGGTTTCATACACTGTTGGTCTGGGGGACTGTAAAACGTACAGTAGTTCTGCTTGTTGTGTTGTTTGTCTCTGGTTTTTTCTTCTTATTCCCTAGTTATCTCTGATATAAGATATTGTACTCTTTAAGGTGCCCTTAGGAATGCCTTCATAGCAAGCCACTGCCCGCGGAAGACAGGTCTTGTTTCTCCCTTTTAAGCCTTGTATCGACTGATTCCTTCAAGGAGCTGTGTCCCCAGAAATGGGTGTATTTTCCCACTCGTTGTGGATTGACGTGTATGACTCCGTCTAAGTTGTAGTAGTAAAGGGCATGGTCTGAGGGCCTCTTGGGAGAGATTCTATTTTTGGATTCTCCATGTTAAGTGATTCAAATACAAATATATAATCAAGCCTGGTTAGAGTGACATATGTTCTGAGTGGCAGTGTACATAGGAGTATGTTTGGAATGGCATATAGTTTCCATAGTGTCTACTCAATTCCAATCTTGGCGAATTTATACATTGTGTATTGACTACTGCTTGTTGTTGGCCAAGGGACATTTCTAGCTGGCATTCTATCCTAATCATTTAGTCCTAGATTTGGAAAGTCCCCGAGACGTATAACCCGTGCCTTGAGGAACCTGTGCCCTAAATGGTATGAGCGGGGGCTATAGACTAGAACCTGCGGTTGTGGATTATAGAAAATTTAGTATAATATAGGGAGTGACTATTTTGATTGGCCGTGAAAATTCTTCCTCTAGGTATCAGTTTTACTTTGCAGTACTCTTATATCGGACTGTTTTTCTGACTAACGTGATAAACCTGAATTGTTGATGGGGCAACTATGCAACTGCCCACCCACCCACGACTTCTGCAGATATTTAGTGTCCTGGTTAAGGAATGAGTCTCCGTAGAAAATCTATATCTGGGGAGTGCCCCTACTAATTCATCCTGTATAATACTTTTTTTTTTCTTCGGGTTGCCCACCCACTTTGGGAGCTCATCCTTCCGGCTAGTTATCATATAGTAAAGGGTTATGAAATAGTAATCATATCCCTGAATGGTGGGGTTGGCGGTAGACAGATTATGCCCTGGTCCTTTTTGTTATTCATATAGCAAACCTAGGCAATTTACAGGGAGATTCAATAAAAGGTCTTATCGTTTAAAATGGGCTATTTTTCCTCCTAATGTTCAGTATACTATATATATCCTTGAGAGGGTGAAAACCGACATGGATAAGTGATTTCCTTTTGTTATTTTGTTTTTATACAGACCCCCTATGTTGTCATGTACTATTCACTAGTATTATTCATGGGTATTGGGGGATTCCCACATCGTGGTAATGGGTTATTGTTCATGATAGCTACCCATAGCAGTCTTAAAGGGCAATTTCCCACCGCCCCCAATTAACTTTTGATATGTGGTAGGGCATGCCCCCCAGCCCCAACCGCTTAATATACTTGGTTTAGAAAGTCCCCCGATTCGTACTTACCTTCCCTCTCCCCTGCTGCAGGGTTCAGGCATGCCCTCTGCTTGCTGGAATTGAAAGCAGGGGGCGGGACCGGCAGCCGTCCGCGCCGTGATTGGGGCTGAAAGAGGCAGGGAGGGCTGTGCACGGAGCATGCCTCCACCTTGATGAGGTGAGGCAGTCTCAGCATCAGCAGGAGTCACCCACTGCTGCTCCTACACAGCAGTTTTCCTGGACTTTGGAGGGGCACAGCAGGGGAATATTTTGATCAGAATGTAGGTAAGGCTGTTTTAAAACTACTTGATGTGGCCATAGGGGTTAAATTTTAGTTTTGGGGTGGACATGCCCTTTAAAACATTGCACTTTCCACACAACCGAGACATAGTCGGTATACCCCTTCTTGTCGAAAGTAGAGGATTATCGAAAATCGAAAGTAGAGGATTATCGGAAATTGAAAGTAGAGGATTATCGGAAATTAAAAGTAGAGGATTATCGGAAATTGAAAGTAGAGGATTATCGGAAATTGAAAGTAGAGGATTATCGGAAATCGAAAGTAGAGGATTATCGAAAATGGGGATAAGGATCACATGTTTGGTATATTTCATTACATAATGTTATTTTACATAATTAAATTTGCCTCTTCCAATATTCTCAGCTGTAGCTTAGGGACTGAAACTTATTAACGGAGAATTAATATGAACTTGAAATTGAATTGAAAAGTTGTTAATCAAATACTTATCATCCATTGTAGTCATCAATTCATATCATTTCATCATTGTCTGTTTACAAACAAAAACAACAAAAACATTAAATTGAAGTTAGCATGGAGGAAAGGAAAAGATGGTATAAAGTCTAGTAGTCATTATCAATATTCATTCATTTAAAGAAAATAGGTCATAGGAAAAGTGAACGCTCCTTTAAGTTTATGATTGAAAGCCCAGGAGTTTAAGGAGCGTGCCTTACCCCGTTCTTTAATCAACTGAGCAGGAAAGGAACTAGGGACGAAGGTAGATATACTCACCTTCGTCCATGGCACATGGCTTAGTTGATTGAAGAATGGGAGGTAGGTAGGTATAGCTCTTAAAGGGATTCTCCACTGCTCAACAAAAACCTGTCGGAACCTATCAGAGAGACCGTGTAAGTAACCTACCTTCTCTCCCGGCTTTTGCAGGTTTTATAAAAGATGGGAGGAAGACACAGCTCCTTTAACCACCCCCCCCCCCCTCCTTCTTCAATAAAACTGAATAGAAATTTTCTTTCAAGTAGTGGAGATACCCTCCCAGGCTTCAATCAATACATAAAGGAATAGTTCACTTTTCAAATGAATATTCCTTTAAAGAGACCACTACATGTATAAAACAACTTTTAAAAAATCGTTTCTAGCTCCCAATATCTTTAAGATGACTAAGAAAACCCGCTTAGTGCATTGATTATCATCTGCCAAGTAGTGCACTGGGCTCTCTGATTATAAAATTAGAGATGGACCTAACCTAATTTTGAACCCGAGTTGACACTGAACAATTAAAGTTGGGCAAACTGGAATTCTAGTCGGGAACTTCCCGAACTACAAACTATTTTGGTTTTCCAAACTGGCTGGACTTATTTTTGAAAATATCTAATTTTGAGAATTTTCGAATGCTCGTTAAACTCAAATGATCAAAATGCAAGAATTCTGGCATTCAAGGATCTCAAATTCTGTTGTTCGAGGTTTACAGAACGGGACGAAAATCCCATGGCGGACCATTTGGAGGTTCCCCGCTGGCTCACGGCTACAGCCATGTTACCTGCATCTTAAGATAAAGGACATACCTTTGAAGATTGTAATGTCAACTCTTGGCAAAGGAGCAGGACTGGTTCAAGAGAGGTGCTATGGAGGCCCATTTATGTGAAAATTAAGAAACCAAGTCTGAATAGAGGTGGTTCGGACACAACTGTCTGCCATGTACAATGCTGTTTTGACACCTATCTAGGGCAGTTTTGATAACAACCTCTTAAGCTCGTACACGCGCATGAGTGTGCGTCCCGACCCACAACTCCTGATGCCGACGGCTACATCGCGATGAACGGCGTTAGGCCAAAAATGGTCCCTGTGTAGTGTTTTGGTCGGGGGGTCATTCGAAACTGCCCGGGATCGATGAATGACCCCCAAACGAACGCATAACACGGACGATTCTCTGTCAAAATGGACGTTCATCGCGTGTAGCCTTGGGGGGTATGGGTCAGGTGCATATTGAGCATGTTTACGGACCTTTAGCCTCAATGCAATCAGCACCTTGCATTCAAAACACCTGGCTGCGAGATGCTAATTGGGATTTTTCCAGGGTAATAATTGCAACCAGATACTTGGAATTCATTCTAATTGAGAAAGCCAGTCGGATGACTAACGAAACGCCTTTAAGATCTAAACTTTAGTTCCATTTGATCTAATTGAATACAACGTATTGTATTAATTAAATTTGTAAAACTTTTTACTGATGTTTTATTGTTTCGGAAACAAAACAAACTTTTGGGGAAGGTAACTGACACAGTGACCAGGTTGTTTTTTTAAGGTTGTACATGCCCCTTTAATGTTTCATTTCACTTTTATTTCTATTCCTTCATTCTAACATGTTGCCTGTTCTTCCAGTTTAATATTCTGCACATGATTTACTCTTGAATTTTATCCAGATTGTTAGTTGGGAACCTTAAACTCTGGCAAAACTGTTTAAACAAAAATAATATATTGTTTTTTCCCATGTTCATTACTCTAAAGTATATTTACACTTTGCCAAGTGCATATTAGATGTTTAATGTCACTGTGACCCACCACATTATTCTAAAAAAATAAGAATGTGTCAGAATGTTAACTGGCCAAATATTAGGTGTTTAGATATATTTTAAAAACCGGAATATTCTCCCTCCACCCCTCCTTCCTACACTGACATTTTAAGTACAAATTTCACATACTTTCAGGGAGATTCAATAAAGTTTGACATTTTAAAAAGGGGAGTCTAGCTCGGCCGAGGGAAATATTCAACGACTGCTCGGCCGGCGGGAACGTTCGGCGACCGTGCCAGTCCTTCGGGAAAACCACTAACACACTAGCTATAAATACCCATACCGCCCCCCCCCCGATCTGACGGTATCGGGGCCTTATCGTCAGTATGTGCCACCTAGCTTTAGGTTTCAAACTGTAATAAGATTCTGATTGGTTGGGCAAAATAGTTACATTTTAAAGGTAAGCAGGTTTATTTAATAAAAGTTCTTATCGTTTAATGGTGCTAATTTTGCCCTAACCAATCAGATCTTATTATGCCTTTGAAAGCTATATCTGATTGGTTTGGGGCAAAATTAGCCCCATTTTAAAAGATAAAAACTTTTATTGAATCTCCTGAAGAACTTTTATTGAATCCCCTGTTGTCCCTAGCTACTGTTGTCATCTCAGATTTGAAGCTGTTCTCTTCTTCTTCCTCTACACTGAGAGACCTGTTTAGTTCTAGATGACTTTAAAGGGCAAGTCCAGGCCCAAAATGAAAACTTACATACAGTAATCACCCCAGAAAACCCTATAAAAGGATAGTTTGAAACGGAAATATATAAGTCTAACCTAAATCCGGCACAATGTCCTGTTGCCCTCTTTCTTGCTTCGCGGTTCTTCCAGTTTAGTAACTGTCAGTTATGGATTTGACAGTGGAAATTACAGCCAAGACTGAATCTTAATCCCCGATCTGCCTCTTCTGACGCAGCCAGGCTCAGTTAAAAGCTCAGTTACAAGTTTCTAAATTGCTCAGTTTCCATGACATATCAGAAGCATAGCAGGCATACAGTAATGAATTCATAGGACAAAAGTATATAATACATCACATATGTTAAAGATGCAATTCTTTCTAAAAGATTTGTTTATGAGGGGTGGAGTTGTCTTTAAAGGGATAGTTCAAATTAACTTGGCTTAATCAAATTTAGCATTTAATGGAGGACTTATATTGCCCCCTAAGCCCAGGTCTCGCTGCTGTGTCCTCTCCTGTCAGTTCCGCATCTCGCCCTTGGGGGTGAAAGCCTCTCTTGGGCTAGTGACATCATTCCAGTGGCATGTGTGGACCAGACCTGGAAATTTTAATATTGGAGAAGCATTGGAAGAAAGGGGGGGGAATGAGCAGCACAGGGGAAAGTGAAATTCTGTGTAGGATAAACCATCACATTTACATGATTTTATGTAAAGTTTTAAAGATTGTTGCAACTGTGTGTGTAATGCAGCTTCAAACTAGTAGTTATGTTCTGAACACACAGCGACCCAAGGGCGACTATTTAGTAATGAATGAGTACATGCATTAAACATTTTGTCCGAAACAGTGTTCTGTACACATTGTGTTGTCGCAGGTTAGGTTCGCAAGTTGTTGTGTTCGACGCTTTAATACAATCAAAAGGTTAGTCATGTGGGACCATACGGGATCCACCTTTATACGAGAAATAGATAATCGTCTTTATAATACATAAAGTGGTATATTTTTATAATGGGAGCTGTAGTGGTGTATACATTATAAAAATCACTCCACTCTGTCACTAAGTGACTCATTTCTTATATTTCTTATATCCCACTACTCTGGCCCATTCCAGTGCTCATGCTGGACAATGATTTTTTGCTGTGTTCAATTCACTAACAGAACTTGCTGGAGATGCTTCCTGTCACCTTCATAACCAATGTCTCTCTCCTCCCCATTTGTTTAAAACCGCATAGATGCTGGGCTGGGATGTTCCTTTCTACGGGTTTAAGTTACAGAAGGTAGCTTGGGGATTTAAGTGGGAAATAGGGACAAGGCTAGAAATTTAAAATGTGAATTGGGGGGTTGAAGAATCCCAATACTTGTATTATAAAAAAGATGCGCCCCTTCACATTATAATATAAGGACATTAAGCCACAGAGGAGTTCCATGTCCTGTATAAAAACCTCGGCCTATGACCTCGTGCTTCTATAATGGTCAGGAACTCTTTCGGTGGTCGCATTATCCCTACATATTATTTTGCATTGCATGCACTACACAAAAATTTTGGATGTGTGGATTTCGCACTAAAGGCCCAATACTGCATCTTCCTCTCTTTCAAATCCATTAAAGCCTTCATTGTACTATCTCTATCATATTTCAAACACAAATAAAGTTGAACACAAGGCATTAGTGCATATTTTATTTATATTTTTAAGGCTAATGGATGGTAAGACCTGAACTGTTTGACGGAGTTTGCTTTTAAACAAATCATTCAATTCTTTTGTGTAAAATGGTCTGTGTGGTCCTCAAATCTCTTTTCCCCCAGGAATACTTCGTTTTATAGGAGTTATTTAACAAGAATGTTCTTGATGTGAATGGTCAAATACTGGGCAAGTTCTCGTTTTTATCTCAGGTGTTGTCAATTGTTTGATTAACGTAAAGTTTTGTCCTTAGAAACATTTTTCATCTGTAGTCATGAGCACCTCAAGGTCATTGTGCTTGATCAATCATATTATTAAATGCAATCTTCATACCCGCGGCGTTGCGAATATCATTCACACCAGATATCTGACAGAAAGTGACCTGGAGGTCATGGGAAATTAAATTGGAAAACACGTTATTGAAACACTACCTTTCCCACAGTGTGAATACATTACGGTACCTTCATTTTTTTTCACTTTGGTGCTCTAGTTTTTTATTGATTTTTAAACACTGTAACACCAAAGCTTTGCTGTAGTTTTTAACTCTTTTACTTGTGATTATTTATAGGCAAAGGAAATGTTGGATGTTTCCTATTTATGCCTGGAGACAGTGTTATCCTTTCTATTGTTTATCATCAGTGAGTCATAGTAAACAAAAAAACCATGAAGTAAGGGAAAGAATTATTGGAGAGTTCTGCATTTCACATTAAACAGAAACTAACAGTATTTGTTGGGAAAATGGAAATAAACATGCACAGAGATAGGGGGAGTCATATATGTACATTGTGTAACGATTCTGAATGAAACATAGGGTAATCAGTTATCCCATTTTTAAGGACAAATTTGGGCCCCAAAACTCTGTCCGACAGATTCTACTATATATATATACTAAATAGTGTGCACTCACACCTTATGATTTTTAAAGCCTTGCCCGGGGGCCCCCAATGGAGACCCAAAGTGTATAACAATAAAAAATATCTGGAGCGCGCACAGGACTGTGGAAATATGGTATTTATTAATCCATGTGCACGTATTGTTTTTTATATATATTAAATAAATATCTGACAGCGAAAGCCCCAGACCAATAAAAAAATAAATGGCAGAGCTAGTGCCACTCACACATTTCCCCACATGAAATACAAACTGCTACAAAACATTTTGCCAGTAGTTTTACAACAAAAGTTTTTGAACACAAAAGATTAGTTTGAAGTCTTAATCACAAATATGCCTGCTACACCACATATATACACACTGCAACACAACACATCTGCTTGTGAGGTTACAGATTCCCAGAATGTCAATTCCTGGTCATATACATTTCATGATCACCGTATTCTTCAACCATTCTGGAATGTAATGTATGATTATGTTATTATTGTAAAGCGCCCACTGATTATATAAATCCATAATATAATAATAATATTAGCATGGAGTGATTGGCAGCAGTAGTTAAGCATTTTCCAATAGGCGGATCCATTAAAATCATGTTATATAGAGATGTTCAAATCTGTTGAGTTCTGTTCCATTTAGAATTTCCAGAAAATTCGAAAATGAAGATTCGAAAACGAACCTATAGAAGTCTATGGAGAAAAATTTTTTTAAACGTTTATGAACCATTTTGAGGGACAAATAGTAATAGTCGGTTACTGTAAACTGACACAGAGAACCTGGGAATGGTCTTGGGAACCCATAATATACCAAAAACTTGATTTTAAAATTAATCTTTCCTTCGCCGATTTATTTTCGAGAGTTACCGAAATCGATAGTTACTTTCGAGGATTTAATTTAAGAAGAATTGTTATCTAGTTCGATTTCCATAATCGTCTACTTTCATTTCGATATCAATCTACTTTCATTTTCGCATAATCTTCTACTTTCATTTTCGATAATCGTCTACTTTCATTTCGATAATACCTAATTTAGATTTTCGATAATCATCCTACTTTCGATTTTCGATAATCGTCTTTTACTTAGATTTTTGATAATCGCTACTTTAGATTTTCGATAATCGTCTACTTTATATTTTCGAATAAACATCTACTTTCATTTTCGATAATCGCCCTACTTTAGATTTTCGATAACATCTGTCTTTCATTTTCGATAATCTCGCCTACTTTAGATTTTCGATAAAACGTCTACTTTCATTTTCGATATCGTTCTACTTTCATTTCGATAATCGTCTACTTAATTTTCGATAATCGTCTAACGTTCATTTTTGATAATCATCTACTTTCATTTCGATAATTTGTCTACTTTCGATTTCGATAATCTTCTACTTTAGATTTTCATATCGTTTCTACTTTCGATTTTTGATAATCGTCTACTTTCAATTTTTGATTTCGATAATGATACTTACTTTCGATTTTTGATAATCATCTACTTTTGGTTTTCTTGGTTTTCCATTTTAGTTAAAATCAACAATTTCGAAAAAAAATCCGGGTTCTGTGAGAAATCCGAGAGTTCTGAAAGTTTGTGGGAACTTCGGAAACCCTCAGATTCGATTCGAAACTGGGTTCTGTTCGAACCACATGACATCTCAAATGTATATATGCTGCTAGGAGGTGGATTGAAATGTTTTGAAATCAAAATAACACTTGTAGTCAAAACACAAATAAACATAGATCAGGCAAGTTAATATTTCCACCATTAATCTGCTTCCATTCACTACACTAAGCCTAGGTACGGTACACCACTAATGATAAAGCCCCGATACGTTGGATCAGACGGTTTTATTCATCTTTATCATCATTGCAGAACAACGAATTTTCCATCAGCCTCGTGGTCGTTCGGGAAAGACCATACATTCCCTCGGCATTGTTATCCCCCGTAGAGTCGGCCACAGTCGTGGGAAAACACACAGTCCGTTCTCCTGTGCTGTGTGTATGCTGTGCATAGGGAGAACTCTCGGGGACTGTGTCTATCCTGACTTTGCAGATCATCTTTCAAACATCTGTGATGTGTGTACCCAGCTTAGCCCTGGTTTAGACCTACGTTTCTTTTCAGATTACTATAGTTCTGCCTCCTGCCATTCTCTTCCTACCACTTCTTTATCTACTGTTCTTAGTGTCAGTGTTCCTTATTGACAGATTAATTCGTAAACTTACTATGGTACAAGTAGAATTTATAAATCATTTCATCCTGAAACCTCTTTCCATCATTGGTGGGATGAGAAACCAGTGGGTTTGTACAAGACTGAACTGTAAGAAGTCTCCCTGCTTGGAAAACGAATGATGATAATATTTTGTCTAGTCTCTAAGGTTTCTCACCAGTGTGATCGCTGGTGCCGATGTGTATAACGTGCAGTGTATCGGCACTTTATTGGCCAAAACGAAACTAAACAAGAGATCATGCACACTCCCAACTCCAGTCTTTTTTAGGGACTATAGTGCTGGGTTGCAACAGTCAGCTGGCAGGCATCAAATATTAGTATTAGGAAAAAAACTGTGACACCAGCAATGCAAATGGTGTTTATTGGTATTACCAAAAAAATCCAGGTACATTTGTGGTCTGACAAAGGTGCAGGGGCACCGAAACGTTACCTGGTTGTAATGGTTGCCCTGACTCCGTTGGGTAGAGTACAGGGAAGACTCACGTTTTAGTTGGATTGAAGGAGGAAGTAGTGGGAACTGGATCTGGATTGCACTGGAGACCGGAGCTGGATGCTGGGAGTACACTGGAACGATGGCTGGTCAATAGCTGGATAGATGGTAACAGGAACAGTGGCTGGATACATAATGGTAAGAAGGAACAACGGCTGGATACAATGGCTGGATAGATGGTAACAGGAACAGGAACAATGGCTGGATACAATTTAAGGTAACAGAAACAACGGCTGGATACAATGGCTGGATAGATGGTAACAGGGAACAATGGCTCGGATTACAATGGCAACAGGACAATGGCTGGATACGTGGCTGGATACAATGGCAACAGGAACAATGGCTGGATACCATGGCTGGATACATGGCAACAGAACAATGGGCTGGGGATACAAGGCTGGATTACCATGGGGCAACAGGGCAACAATGGCTGGATTACCATGGCGGAGACAATGGCGGATTACAATGGCACAGAAAATGGGCTGGATACAATGAACCGAACAATGGCTGGTACATGCAACAGAAACAATGGCTGGATACAATGGCTGGTCAATGGCGGATACAATGGCGGATACAAATGGCAACAGGAAATGGCAACAAGAACATGGAGGATACTGGAATTGGACTGCACGAGTCCAAACCAGCAAAAACCCTAAATGCCAGAAACAACTGACAAGCGGCGTCTAGGGATGGACTGAGCGACCTTTAAAACTTCGCGCCGGCCGGCGCCCCTGCGTGGTGACGTCCCGACGGCGCTACCAGGGGCGTGAGCGAGTGTCGGCGTTACTGGGGCCAGAGCGTCGCCCAGCGGATTCGTCGCGTGGAGCGGACACCCGGGTAAGTACCTTACAGTACCCCCTCCTCCACGGGTGGGCCTCAGACCACTGCCTCCAGGTTTGAAAGGATGATTCTTAGGAATGTCTTGATTAAACGAGGTAGGTATGGATGGTCCACAAGTTTTAATCCAGGAGCGTCTTCTGGACCAAAGCCTTTCCAATGAAAAAGCTTTGGTCCGTATTGTAGAGAGTTTCTGACATATCTGGAATCAAGAATTTCCTGAATTTCAAACTCCTGCTGACCATCAAACTAAAATGGGGGCTGGAGACAGATATAGAACTGGAAAATTGGTTGTCCAATAAATGGTTTGAGTAAGGATACATGGAGACATTTGAGATCTTCATAGTAGGTGGAACTCAAGACGGAAAGCTTGTGGACTAGATGTATTTCGGAGATTGAAAAGGGCCACATGATTTGGGACCTAATTAGGGGGTTGGTACGTGAAGATGAATATTTTGTGAGGATAGCCAAACTCTATCCCAATGGAATATCGAGGAGCAGGCCTTCGTCTTTTGTCTGCAGCTTTTTTCTGAATCAACGAGGATTTCAAAAGATATTCCTTGTAGAATCCAGATAGCCAGACAATGGGCAAGAATACGTTCGCGTGGATTATTGGAAAAGAGAAAATCTGGGGAAAACACATTGGATTCTGGCCCATATACAAAAAAAAGGAGAATTACCAGAGGAAGATGTGTGGGGGAATTATTATATGCGGAATTCCGCCCATGGTAAACAAGTCAGACCAATCATTTTGGGAAAATGGAGATATGACACGGAGGAACTGTTTCAGAGAACTGGTTAATCCTTCAGCACACCATTGGATTGTGGATGTATGCAGAGGAAAATTGAAAGTTTAATGTTCAAGGATTTGCATAGGATCTCCAGAATTTGGAAATGAATTGTGTTCCTCTGTCGGAGACAATTTCTGCAGGTAATCCATGTAGCGGAAAATGTGGAGATATATAATGAGGAGAGTTCCAGTGCTGAGGGCAACTTGGGTAGCGGAACAAAATGAGCCATTTTGCTGAAACGATCAATAGTAACCCCATATTACCGTTAAATTTTCTTGGACAGGGGTTAAATCAACAATAAAATCATGGATAGATGCGTCCAAGACGAGAAGGTGTGGAAAGTGGTTGAAGAAGACCGTAAGGAAGATTACGGGAGGATTTGGACATGGCACAAAATGGAACAGGATGCTACAAAGTTCTTGACATCTTTTCTTAGATCAAGGCCACCAAACAGAACCGGATAGAAGTGAAATGGTTTTGAACTCCAGGATTGACCAGCCGTTTAGAACAATGAGATATATGATAGTAGCGGTGTGCGTTAAGCAGGGGGGGAATGAAAACTTTGTCATTGGGTAGTATAGGGGCAAGAGTCCTGAGACAGAATTAATTTCGGCAGACAACTGAGGAAATAGTACCCAGATTTTGGATTTGGGAATAATAGGGCCTTTATCAATTATGGTGGATTCTAGAGAAAAATAAAAGACCTGGATAAGGCATCAGCTCTCCTTGCTTTTGTTTCCCGGGGAAAGTGATGGTAAAATTAAAGCGTGAAAAAAAAAGTGCCCAGCGAGCTTGTCTGGGATTCAATCTTTTGGCGGGTTTGGATGTATTCTAAATTTTTATGGTCAGTGACATTAGTTATGGGGATGACTTTGTACCTTCCAGAAGATGGCCCGCCATCTTCCAGAGCAGTTGATGGCCAGTAATTCTCGATTGCCAATGTCATAATTTCTTTCACATGAAGTGAATTTCTTAGAAAGAAAAGCACAAGGATGAAGTTTTCTCTTTATTCCGTGAGTTTGAGATTGAAGATAAAATTGCTCCAGCACCATATCAGAAGCATCGACTTCAATGAAGAATGGCAGATGGTTATCAGGATGGACTAAATGGGTGCAGAGGCAAATGCTTTTTTTTAATCCTTTAAAGGCTTCTATAGCTTTCCTCCGTCCAGGCATTAGGTTTGCCCCCTTTCGAATGAGGTCTCTAAGATGGGAGAAATTATGGAGGAAAGCCTTTAATAATTTGCCTTATAGTAATTAGCGAAACCGATGAAACGTTGATGGCTTTGTTAGAGAAGAAGGAAGAGGCCAATCGAGAACAGCATGGAACACTTTAGAGGAATCCATTTCAAAACCCTGGGCAGAGATAATATAACCAAGGAACGGAACTTTAGTAACTTAAACCAGACATTTTTCTAGCTTTTGTCATAAAGGTGATTGGCACGTAATCGGGACAGAACTTGACGAAGATTGAATACGATGGGGAGGGGCAGTCTTGAGAGAAAAAAAATAGAATATCATCTAGGTAGAACCACTGCAGAATTGCCTAGAAGATCTCTGAAGATATCATTGACCAATTCTTGAAAAACTGCTGGGGCTACAAAAAGCCCAAACGCTATACCAGATACTCAAATGACCATCACGGGTTTATAAAGGCTGTCTTCCACCATCCACTTTCCCCCTTTGATCCGGATCAAATTGTAAGCCCCCATGGTTTCAGGCTGAGATAAAGGGTAAGTCCGTCCACGAGGGGGCATGTTCCAGATAGAGGTTTTCAATGGAGCAATCTAGGGCTATGGATAGTAAAGTCTCAGCTGATTTCGACAAACACATCCAGAAAGTCTTTATTATGGTTCAGGAAGAAAAGAAACGTCCTTTTCCGGAAGAAGACTGGAGCACGGAATAGTACGAATAGTAGACAAGGTAAAGACAATGGGAAATGCAGTTTTAGAACTCCAAGCAACATTTCTCCCGAAAGCCAATCAATAGATGGGTTATGAGTTGAAAGCCCGGGAAGGCCTAAAATAATGGGTGTGTGGAGGGACAACAATGGACAAAGAGGGGACAACTTTTCATTATGCAGGGCCCCATTGGAAGGATACTCTGGAGTGATTTGAGTGCACATATTCTTGGAAGAAGGGTCTATTGTCAATAGCCAGTACACGGAAGGGGTTAGACAATGATTGAAGGGGAATATCATGTTTGTTGAACACAACAAGGAATCATGAAGTTGCTGCTGTCACCTTGAGTCCAGGAAAGCGTCTCTGGATAGGACTTTAGAATTGAATTTTTTGTTACAGGTACCAGAAACGAGGAGAGGTTTCTTTTTGCCTAGAAGATTTTTTTCCTCTAACCTCTAGGCAGAGTTAGTTTCCCGGCTTAACAGGGCAGGTTTTGGCAAAATTTCCTGAGCAGCACAGTATAGACACAGGCCCAGGAGATCTTCTACTTGTCTTTTCTTCTGTCTTTGGAGATAACCGAGTTCCCCCAATCTGCATTGGTTCTCGGATGTGGGGTGCGTAGGAGCAGAGAAGATAGGTTTTACTGGGCGAGGAACATCTGGAAGGCAATTGACGATCTCGGTTTCTCTCGACCTGTCGCTCCCGAAACCGTGTATCAATACGAATACAAGAACAATCAGATCTCCAACCAGGAGGGCATGTCTTTGGGACAAGGTCATCTTTGATGCGGTCTGATAGACCTGTAGAACAGGCCGCCGCAAGAGCCCGTGTTGTTTCAGGAGACTTCTGCTGCAGGGACGGAAAAACTCAATGGCATAATGTCCAACAGAAGGATGCCCTGTTGTTAGTTGAACAAATGGGTGGAAGCACTTATTTTACGACCAGGAGCGTCGAATACCTTCCGGAAGGTGAGCAAAAAATTGGTGATGTCAGTACTAAGGGTCCTCATTCTCCACAATCGAGAGGCCCAGGCCAGGGCTCCACCTTCCAACAAAGCAACTATAATAACCCACTTTTGCTCTATCTGAGACAAAACGGGAGGGTTGTAATCAAATTGATTTGGCATTGATTAGAAACCCTCTACAGCCTTGGGGGTTCCATCATAGCGAGGAGGAGGAGGAGAAGGATACGGGTTCATGACCAACGATTGCAGGGTCCGGATTAGACAGGGAGAAGAAGGTGAGGTGTCAACAGGTGATAGGCGTGGGCCAATGAGTAAAATTGTGCCATACGGTTCTGTGGTGTTCACAACGTCCATCGGGTGATGGATAGGCTTGGAGAGTTTTAGATAGTTCGGACATTCATTACTCCCTCAGAGGCATCCAGGCCCGCTTGTACTGGTAATGCTGCCCTGAGCTCGCGTTGGGGGGTGGTAGTGGAGTACAGGGAACGGGGGGGTAGAAGTAGGGTGGGGGTAGCAGGGGTGTAGGGTTAGAGTTAGGGGTAGCCGTGGTAAGAGTGGGGGGTAGAGGGGGTAGGTGGGGGGTAGGAGGGGGTAGGTAGGGTTAGAGTTTATGTTAGTAGTTTTTTGTGTGTTGTTGTAGATTATCGTTTGTTTTAGTTGCTTGTTAGAGTTAGTTTAGGATTGATTAGAGTAGGTAGTAGTTAGGTTAGAGTTGTATAGGTGGTTAGGTAGAAGTTTTAGAGTTAGTTTAGGTATTTGCGGTAGGAGTTTTTGTTAGAGGTTTTTTTGTAGATGGTAGATTTTTTGGGTAGGTAGGTTTAAGGTAGAGTGTTTTGTATGTAGGAAGTAGTTATTAGGGTGTAGGGTGTAGGTTAGTGTTTTGTTAGAGTTAGCGTCAGGGGCTAGTTGTGAGGGAGTGTATAGAGTTTATAGATTTAGGTAGAGTATAGTTAGTATTTGTAAGGGAGTCTTAGTTTTTTATTTAGGTTGTTAGGAGGAGAGTTAGTTTAGTGTTTTAGAGGTTATAGTAGGTTTCTTTGTAGTAGGCCCGTAGGAGGTTTTGGTGTAGGGGTGGGTTTTAGGTATATTTAGGATTTTTATATATATAGTTTTTAGAGTTATTTTTTAGATTTTTTTTTTTAGGTTTAGGTTACTAGAGTTCTATTTTTTAGTTTAGTAGAGTTTATTTCTTTTTTTAGTTTTTTTAATTAGTTTTTTAGTTTTGTAGAGTTATTAGTTTTAGTAGGTTTTAGCAGTTTATTTTTTAGGAAGTATTTTATTTAGACTTGAGTAGAGTGTAGGTATTTATTCTTATTATTATTTATTATTTTTGTTTAGTTTAGTTTATTATATTTTAGAGGTTTTCCATAGTTTTGATTTTTTTAGTTTTTTTTTTGTTTTATTTTTTTTTTTTGAGGGAGTTTATTTTATAGAAAGTTTTATAGAGTTATTTTGTTTAGAGTTAGAGTACAGGAAGACTCACGGTTTAGTTGAATTGAAGGAGGAAGTAGTGGGAACTGGATGCTGGAATGCACTGGAGACGGCGTGGATGCTGGAGTACACTGGAAACGATGGCTGGATACAATAGCTGGATAGATGGTAACAGGAACAGTGGCTGGATTACAATTAGAATGGTAACAGGAACAACTGGCTGGATACAATGGCTGATAGATGGTACAGGAAACATGGCTGGATACAATTGAATGGTAACAGGAAAAAAGGCTGGATACAATGGCTGGATAGATGGTAACAGGGAACAATGGCTGGATACAATGCAACAGAACAATGGCTGGAATGGACAATGGCAACAGGAACAATGGCTGGATACAATGGCTGGATACCAATGGCAACAGGACAATGGCTGGATACATGGCTGGATACAATGGCAACAGGAACAATGGCTGGATACAATGGCTGGATTACAAATGGCTGGATACAATGGCAACAGGAACAATGGTGGATACAATGGCAACAGGAACAAATGGCTGGTACAATGGGTGGATACAATGGCAACAGGAACAATGGCTGGATACAATGGGTGGGTAAAAAATGGCTGGATACAATGGCTGGATACAAATGGCCAACAGGAACAATGGCAACAGCAACAATGGCAGGATACTGGAAATTGGACTGCACGAGTCCAAACAGCAAAAACCCTAGACGCCAGAAAACAAACTGACAAGCGGGCGTCTAGGGATGGACTGAGCGGCCTTTTAAACTTCGCGCCGGCCGGCGCCCTGGTGGCGACGTCACGACGGTGTCACGCAGGTCGGTGAGCGAGCGTCGGGCGTTACTGGGGCCGGAGAGCGCCCACGCCCGCGGATCGACGCTGGAGCAGACACCCGGGTAAGTACCTTACACTGGTGTTTTGTGTGTACCAATAAACACCGTTTGCATTAAGACGATGTGCACAGTTTTCTTTCATACTACTTACTGGCCGAAATGAGCGCTCAGTCGAGGATCATTGCACGACCGGATCTCCGAAGCGGACATTTTCCATACACATATTCATACAATCATGCGTCATGGGTGGCACCCACAATCGCATATGTGTACGAACCTTAAGTCTTGTAGCTCTCAGCCACCGATTACAGCAGCTCAGTCATTACAGTGTGGTTGTACTAAGTCCAGTTCTGTTTGCTATGAAGAATAAATTGTAAAACAAGCCATAGGCCTTCATATGGGGGTGTTATTTCCTGTGTCATTAATTTCTCTTATTCTAATATTCTATGTTGTTAGTAAAGAGGAAATACCAAGTAATGTTAAGATTTCTATGTGATGCACAATAAGACATGATGAATTATATTCTACCATCACAGCCATGTATTATTATTATTATTATTGTGTGGGAGGGGTTGATCCATAGGGTTCACTGAGAAGTTCCATGGGGTTCTTCCAGAGACTATATGGATTCACCATTTTTTAAAGACAGATACATTTATTCTCTATGTGTTTGGGAGTGAAGAAGGAAGGAATGAAGGATAAAAAGATTTATTTAAAGAAACCATCTAATGATTTTTCCTGAATCAGCTTAGTGATGACTTTCAAGCACTTGTTGATGGTGATGGTTTTTAATTGGATGGATTTCCATAGATGTTGATTATTTTTAGAACCCGTTGTCAAATAGGAAAGCAGGTTTTCTACGTCCTATTAATAAATAGTGTACTAACTTCTACATTCATCAACAGTAAATGTTGTTTACAGTCCAATCAATAGATAATTAAAGGCTGAAAACACAGGACTTTAAAATGAACCTTTTTCCTTTTTAGAATCATTTAAAAAAAAACAAGAAACACCATAGATCTTTGATCTTGTTGCATTCTGTGTAATTGCTTGTAAGGTAAACTTGTTAGTGAGGGTTTAATAGACTGACACCAGCCCTTCATGTCATAATGATCATATTGCACAGATCAATATTCTCTTTTATGACAACTTGAAAAAGAACCAGGCTTCTTTTCTCTGGATCAAACTGTTACTGTCTGTAGGTAGGGTTAATGAGTAGGCTAAAAATGTAGGACTAGTGCGACCTGATTCTAATTCAACCTCCATTACTATGTAAATATGTTTTGTTTCCCAAAATCTCATTGGCGTGGAATTCGGTTCTTCAAGCCTAGTAAATAACCTTGGAACTAACAATGAAATACGATAACTCATCTCAAAGGGGTATACTGTAATGTGTAAATAGTGGGAAAATGTTATTTAAATAATTTATCCATATTATGCATACCAGTTTATTCTATGAATTGTCTTCAGTTAGAAAAACACTCAATTGATTTCATACCCTTTGCTATGCTTTTCTGTGGTCAACAGTGAGCTACCTATTTAGGCTCATTATTATTATTATATTATTAGGATTTTATAGCGCCAACATCTTCCGTGGTGCTTTACAAATTAAATAGTCATACAGTAAATACAGGGTAATACATATTATACAAAGTCATATATTACATACACAGGTAATACATAATATAAGTAAACAGAGTGATGAGTTTTTACAGCAATACCGTGATACAATAGGAGAGAGGACCCTGCCCAAAGAGCTTACAGTCTAGAGGAAATGGGGGGTGAGACATAAGGTTGCAGGAATTGGTAGGCTGTAAATGTGGCAGTGGAGCGTGAAAGGCGGGTTGGATCATATTGGGTAGTAAGAGGGGTAATGTCTAGGGGGTTATATGCTTGTCTGAAGAGGAGGGTTTTAAGGTTGTTTGAAGGGATTAAGGTATGATGAGTGACGGACAGATGGAGGAAGGGAGTTCGAGAGCAGAGAGGCAGCACAAGCAAAGTCCTGAATAGAGCATGGGAAGAGGTGACAAGGGTGGGTGAGAGAAGTAGATTGTTTGCGGAGTGGAGATTGCACCTGGGACGATATGGTGGATCAGCTCTGAGATATATGGAGGGGCTGTGTTGGATAGTGCTTTATAGCATAAGGGTAAGCAGCTTGAACTGGATCCTTTGCATGATGGGCAACCAGGGAAGGACTGACAGAGAGAGAAGGCATTAGAGAAGCGAGAAGAAAAATGAATCAGCCGGGCAGCAGAGTTAAGGATGGATTGAAGTGGTGTCAGGAGGTTGTTTGCAAACCAACAGGAGTGTGTTGCAGTAGTCTAGCCGGGATATGATTAGAGCTTGGAGTAGGATTTTTGTAGTTCATTCGAGGAAGGGATCGAATGTGAGAGATGTTTTTGAGTTGGAGTGGACAGGAGTTGGCAAGCAAATGACATGGGGTTTGAAGGAAAGATCGGAATCTAGGTTATTCCCAGGCAGCGGACATGAGGAGATGGGAATATAGGGTTGTTGTTAATATTAATAGTAAGCCTAGGGGGGGAACAGTGGTGAGTAGAGATGGACTAGAACTCGAACCCGAGTTCGAGCCGAACTATTCGAATTCAAACGAATTCGGACTTCTCGAACTATCCGGACCTGGATTTTTGTTATTTTCGGACTTTCAATAAATATTGAATGTTCGAACGTTCGAATGTGCGTAGTAAAATGCCTATTATACCTATACGCGAGCATCAATCGAAGTAAAGGGTCCATAAAACTATACGCAAGCATCGAATTCACGAGATAAAATGTCCATGGTATCTAGGCACGAACATCGAATCTATGAGTAAAGGTCCATTAAAGCCTATACCCGAGCATCGAATCGTAGTAAAATGAGAGTAAAATTGATTTTTCGAATTGTATTTATTAGAACTTTTCAAACTATTTGACTCCCATTGAACTTTCGAATTTTCTATATAGTTCGAAAAAAAGGACCGAACTTTCGAAAGTTCGGCCATCTTAATGGTGAGGGTGGGAAAAGGACAATAGTTTTTTACTCCCAGATGTACTTATTTGAATGTTCCTAACAGTCATTTTTTATTTATTGGCTGTTGGATGGGATGAAACATGCTCAGATTCTACTGGTGACTAAATGAACCCAGGGACTGAGACCTTAACTAACATTATTGAGTCTTACAAACAGGTCAGTACTTTGGAAGCATTATTATGCACAGAGAGAGAGAACACAGAGTGGACAGATTATAGGTATGCTAGAAAATGCTCCCCCTTTTTCTTGAAAGCAAATGTTTTTGTTCTATTGCCTTACACTGCATAGCCACAGGCTTACAGCCAAATGTCAGCTATTATGCTGTATTTTTCCATTAATTGAGGAAATGTGCCGCGCTATTAGAATGCTGTGTAGAATACACACCTCAATCCTCAAACTAGTTTATTGTTATCATCAGTGAAGACAATAAATTCCATCATAATTTCCCAGAGGCACAATACTATCGAATCATTAATCAACCGATTGATTTTTCCATCCTACAAACTGGCTTCTGTTACAAGCGCATCTGCAAATATTGCTGCTCTATGTAGTCTTTAGGTTAACTACATTGACAATTAACTGGGATACAAATGGCAACGTGTTTTAGACATTGATTTGAAGTACAGCCCGAGAAGTTCTCTCTACTCACTGAGCTTTAGATAATTATTACTCCCTGTAAAATTATACACGTACATGGTGAATGTGAGTCTCTTATTGAATAAACATTGTGTCTACTATTGGCTCTTGGATTTTGCCTGTATGTTTTGTATTAGTATAATCAGTGCATTAAAAAATCCATCGGTATTAGGTGGGAACAGATTTGCTTCGATCTTGATACCTCTCATATCATAAACGCGACATTGACTTGCCCTTTCAGATAGATCTTTAATAGATATGATACAAAGGAGCTAATGCAACATATTCCTAGTTATTCATAGAAAACCTGAATAGGTTTATTGTTCAGTAGCAAACTGATTGCGTGCCTTTTCATCCAAATCGGCCTGATATCTAAAGAACATAATTCCTATCTAAAAAAAACTGTAAACCTATCCAATCACAATCTATATCAAGTACTGATGTCATGTTTACGTTATTAGAAAACAGATATAATTATAAGTAACTGCAAGAAGTGTCCAACATTTGTAGATAAAAGGTTGTAAAGCATTGTGTGTGTAGGTTCTTACTGCATCATTTGGTCAACTGTCCTGGTGGATAACTTAAGGACATGTTCACCCTCTTCAAAAGCTTTTAAACAAAGGCTTAGTACCTTAAACTTAGTACCTAAATGTACATTTTCTGGAAACTATATAATACTAGACATTAAGCCCATTACAATAACGGGCGCTAGAAGTCCAGAGTGCCCCTTAGCGTCCAAGCATAGCCCCCTCCTCATGTCCAATACCATAGCCCCCCTCCTCCATGTCCCAAGGCCAGAGTCCCCTCTCAGTGTCCCAAAGTCAGGTTCCCCCGCTCTGTCATAAATCCAGCCCCCCCTCTGTCCAAAATCCAGGGTCACCCCTCTGTCCCAAATCCAGCCCCTGTCCAAAATCCAGCCCCCACTCTATCCCAAATCCAGGGTTTCCCCCCTTTGTCCCAAATCCACACACCCCCTCTGCCCAGATGCGGGTCACCCCATCGTCCCAAATAAAGCTCCTCTGTTCCAAGCAAAACTTACCTTCGGTCTGTGTAATTTCTGTGTTCTGCCTCCGTGTGTTTCCTGTGTTTCTCCCTTAGTGGTGAGTCAAGGAACTGCAGAAACAATCTTACCATCTTCCTCTAGTGGTAAGTCCATAGAAACTGCAGTGACACACACACACGGACGCAGCACGGACGTAGCAGTATATCTTTTATTATATGGGATAAATATAATATATAATTAGAGAGATTCAAAGCAACAATGGGAAAATAATTATTATTAATGTGTGTGTTAATTATTAATTAATAACAAGTTCCTTTGTTTTATCTGTTGGTAGTTAGCACTTGATTCAAATGCACCAAACTAACAATCAGACTAGGGAAGTGTCGGACAGAACCTTATCAACTTGTTGATTTCTCCATTGTTCATTTAGTTTACTGTAATTACACCCTCTGGGCTGCTGCTACTATGGCTCCCTAAATGGGGTTTACTTCATTGGGGTCTATTTTTCTCTTCCCTATGGTAATACATTACTATTAAATGTATCTATACAATGGAGCTGCTGCTGGTCCGGCCCCTGCTTGCAGTTTCATGCAAGCAGAGGACCGTGACAGAACGTCAGAGGGAAGAGGTAATGTAAGTAGTGCAGAAATCGGGGGAGTTCTGCATAAAATACTATGGCGGTTAGGGCTGGGGGAGGGAGCCCTACACACAGCAAACTATGAAAAAAGGGTGGACACATGCCTTTAAATGCATTTTCGGGATTTCTATAAAATCAACAGCAAAGCAAAACCATCCTGTTTCCTCTATTACTATTGGCAAGTAACAGAATGGTTTTTCGTTGTTAGTTTTCTTTTCAGAGAGTAGTACAGATCCCTACAGGTCTGCATTATGGGGGTTCTTATTAAGGTGCCCATACATAAAGTAGACATTTGTTCATCATGTTTCTTCATCTGTAGAAAAACATCAAATCTATCTAATGTGCCAAGTGTATGGACAGATTAAGTCTGCTGTACAATGTAGGCACAGTCTACACTAGGACTTTTTACTGATATAACAATAGCGGGAGGCTTGTATAGGGAGCTAAATTAATTAAACGACATAGGAAATATGTAGATTGTTGAATAAATTAACCATTTTCATATTCTTCCTAAGAACTTTAATGTACTGTCCAATGGTTAGAAACAGACAGAGGAAGAGATTAAATAAAGCAATGTTGAGTTTTTCAAATCTAATTAAACTCTGCCAAGGGAGCTTTGCTAGGCTCCTACTGTATAACTGTACAATATATGGAAATAAGAGTGAAAAATGGATTTAATATGAATCCAACATTTCTATGTACACTGGCTAACAAACAGAGAAAGGGACAGGCTGGGTCGTTTATATAATATGAATATAGCTATAAAAGTAATGGGAAAGAGTTTATAACTTACACTGAAGAACAGTTATACTCAAATCCCCTTCAGCTCCTCTCCTTCCACAGCCGAATAGGACCCAAGAATAGGACCTAAATTCTCTGTGAGACAAGCTCTTCCCATTGGCCATCGTTGACTGCCAGTAACAGAGGACTAGAGGAGCGGACTGGTGTAATGAAGGAACACTTCAAGTAAGTATAACAGATGATCTGTGAAGCTATAAAAAGATGGGATAGTATATATCCACACGTTATATAGAGCAACTAGTAACCAATTCAAGCCTAGTGCAAATCCAATTCAAATTGTTTACGATGTCTTCCCTTTATGATCCTGCTTTAAAAAGCCTGCCCTTCTCTTTTAAGGTCAAAAAGCTGTATCGGATGTTCGGATGTTCAAAGAGTTAGAGTCATTTTAGAGGTTATCAGTATTTTAGGGGTCTGTCATTTGACTATGAAGAACAAAAAAATACAGAACAGCATCTGGATATTTCTATTAACAACGGGTGGGACGCACGTTCAGAAACATTACGTAATAAACAAGACCCATTCAAATGACCTTTGAGAAACTAATTCAATCACTGAAGGACATTGAAAAACATTACCTTTTGAGTGTAAAATCAATATTTTACAGGGAGCAACAAGATAATACTTAGCGCCCGTTCTACCATAGAAAACAAGCAGCGAGTGTCAAAGATGCTGCTCGTCTGTGGCTGATAGCTTATCACTTCTTCGCCAAACTGCTGTTGTGACTGTCCTTCATCTACAATAAAGTCGCACATTGAGCTTATTTTAGAGAGGAGATGGGAGGGATGACTGGGGGAGTGGTGTCAAAAAGGGGTCATCTATAGACAAGTGGCATATTGACAGCTCACCACTTGTTTTCTGTGGCAACATGGCAGGTAGGAGTACTATCTCCCTGGCCAATGTTGATTTTACATTTTAAAAGTATTTTTGTATTATTGATGCCCTTTAAGTTAATTTCATTCCATGGGAAAGGAGAGGTTAAACTAGAGTAAATGTTAAAGGGCATTTATACTGGGAAAATAGGTTATTTAAATTGACCATAACTGGAAACTATAATTCTTCCCAATTTTTTTTGATCTGCCCCCTATTTCTTTAGATATCCAATCTAAAACTTCTTATATTTCACCTGTCAATCAAGTTCCTTGCTCTCAAAAACTATCTTCTGTGAGTAGTTTTACTGTAGCTGGAATGCTGACAGAGTTTTGACAGTTGGAATGCTGTATGCTGTGTGCAGGCTTGACAGTTGGTTTGTGGGGGAAAAAGTCAGGTCGGATGATGGAGGTGGGAGTAGTTAAAAGAGGGAGGGGGGATACTGCTCCGAAACAAAATGTGTGCTGGATTGAAGGCATGCAACAACACACGCAACTCAGAGTATGCGCTACTTACATGTATTCAATAATAGATTACGATGAGGCAAAGTTGTTTTTTCAGTATGGTGTCTCTTTAAAATTCTACAATCAGTAAAAGGTTATGGGTCCCAACATAATCTGATGGCTGCACATGGTGTATCTGAATGGTGTCTTTGGTGAAGTACCAATCGAACACCCCACCTAGAGATGGACACAATACTGAACTGAACTGAGTTCGAGACAAACTTAACAAGTTCGGACAGACGGATTCTCGAACTTACGGACTTTCAAATAATTATTAAATGTTTGCCGTGGTTTCGAGAACCAAGACAAATCGAATATTAGTGTAATATCGAATACAAAAATGTACATTCCATGATGCGGTCTATAATGAATTTGGTAACCCTAGAATGTATTGTTCGCTAACCCTCGAATGTAGCCTTCGACTTAACCCTCGGTAGCCCTCGCATTTATCGTTCGTTTTCGATAACCCTCGAATTTATGGTTCTATTTCGGTAACCCTCGAAAAGTATAGTTCCGTAACCCTCGAATTAGTTTGCGAAAACCCAACAATTGCCCATAAAGTAAGAAGTGTTTAAACAGGTTTGGTGATTGTGCATGTTCCAGACCATTTCCATTTCCCAGGTGCCACAGACATTTACAGTAAGTTACCATTGCTAGTTTATCTGTAAAACATCCAAACTTTTCGAACTATGACTCCTCATTCACTTTAATAGGTAAATTTTTCGAACTTTCAAACTTTTTCCAAAGTTTAAAAAAAGACCGAATTTCGAAGTTCGGCCATCTTACCCCCACCTTGCAGCATCAATCTGAGCAGATATCATCTAGCGGTTGCAGATGGAATCATGGGAAAATTTTCTACATTATGAAGATCTTTAGACTGTAAGCTCTTTTGTGCAGAGCCCTCCATCCTATTGCACCACAGTAATCTGTAACTTAACACACTGAATGCTGCTGGACCAGCACTTGAATTATTTGCACTTTGTATTACTGCACTTCCTGTATGTAACATGTATGTTTTCCCTTATGTATATTAATGCAATTGTAAAGCATTACAGAAATGTTGGCGCTATATTAATCAAAAATAATATAATCATTACCTACACATGTAAGAAGAGCAAGCGAACAGCTCACACAATAGAGAGCAGGGGATTCAAGCTTATATTTATGCTGAATTTTTCAGTTTTGCGCTCCTTTAACTACATTACACACTGCATTACTATATATAAATAGATTTAATTTACCGGCATGTGAAAAAAAATTGCAATAATCACATCTACATTGGTTTTAATATGTAAAAGACCATAGTAAGCACAAAACTGTGCTTAATAGAATATGCAATTTCAGTAAAGCATCTTTGTTGTGTTGATTTGATTTAACATGTGCATTCTAATCTGTTTTGTTGACTTGATTAACACTGCATTCGGTTTTGTTGACTTGATGTACAACTGCATTCTGTTCTGTTTTTTTGACTTGATATAACACACGCATTCTGTTTTGTTGACTTGATGTAACACACTGCATTCTGTTCTGTTTTTTTTGACTTGATATAACACATGCATTCTGTTTGTTGACTTGATGTAACACACCTGCATTCTTGTTGTTTGTGTTGTGTATCGATGTAACACACTGCATTGTGTTTTGTTTTGTGACTTGATGTAACACACTGCATTGGTTTTGTTTGTTGACTTGATTGTAACACACTGCATTCTGTTTTGTGTGTTATGATGTAACACACGGCATTATGTTCTGTTTTGTTGACTTGATGTAACACACTGCATTCTGTTCTGTTTTTTTGACTTGATATAACACACGCATTCTGTTTTGTTGACTTGATGTAACACACTGCATTCTGTTCTGTTTTGTTGACTTGATGTAACACACTGCATTGTGTCGTGTCATAAGATCATCCCAACCCCGTCGATCCAGAAATCCAGGGTATCGAACCCCTCTTCCGCAATTCCGAGCCACCCTTTCAGAAAATCAAACAAGCACCGGCTCTATCCACAGTACGCGGTTTGTCCTGGCCACCCTTTGTGCCGCAATCCCACACCCACGACGCCTCTTGCCCAGAGCCGGGTCACCAACATCTTCCCAAATACAGAAGCTCAACCCTCTGTTCCAGATCATAACTTAACCTCGTATACTTTGATAATTTCTTCTGTGTTCTGCACCTCCGTGTGTAGGTGTTTCCTGTGAAATTTCTCCCTCTTAGTGGGGGTTAGTCAAGTAGGAAGCGGGCGAAGAACGATACGTTAACGCATCGAAAAGTCCCTCTAGTGTGAAGGGGGTAGAATCCATAGAAACTGCGGACACACACACCGCTACGCAGCGCAGGCATGCTTGACATAGGACGAATTATGAAGTGCTTTGAATATTAGGTAGTGGGATACGGAAATCAAATATATTACTTAAGAGATTCAAAGCAACAATGGGAAAACAGTGGGCTCGGATATTATATTGTGGTGTACGAAATTATAGAAGATACAAATAACGAAGTTCGCTATATGTAATTGAGTGGTTGGTGTTATCTGTGGTGGTATTAGAACCCAGGTGAAGTTCAAAGAGGCTTGCACCAAACTAGACAATCAGAAACCTAAAGGTGACCGAATGTACGTCAGAACCTTTACAACGTTGGGGGTGTGAATAAATAATATCGGGAGGCGTGGGGTTGCGGTCCATTTTTCATTAAAGTAGTTAGCTGTAAATTACAACCCTCTGGGCTGCTGCGAAGGGGAGCTGGATTGGCTCCCTCAAATGGGTTACAATCATTGGGTCTAGTTGTTGTGAAAGATGTCGTCGTTCCCTAATGGAATAAAACAAGTTACGAATGAAAAGGTGGTGATCCTAGGTACAATTGGAGGGCGGGTGCGAAAATAGCTGGTGGCCGGGCGGGCGGCACACTGAGCTTGCGGATGTGTTCATGGCATCAAGTAGGACCGTGGTGGGTACGAGGGAAAGGAAGGACGAGGCGAGGAGTGGGAAAGAGTTGGTAGAATGGTGTAATGTATGTGGGAAGCCTAACTCGGGTGAGTTCTGCATAAATTACTATGCGGGTTAGGGCTGGGGAGGGAGCCCTACACTACACAACATGTAAAAAAGGGGTGGACATGCCCTTTAAATGCATTTTCGGGATTTCTATAAAATCAACAGCAAAGCAAAACCATCCTGTTTCCTCTATTACTATTGGCAAGTAACAGACATGGTTTTTCGTTGTTATTTTTTCTTTTCAGAGAGAGTACAGATCCCCTACAGGTCTGCATTATGGGGGTTCTTATTAAGGTGCCCATACACTAAAGTAGACATTTGTTCATCATGTTTCTTCTCTGTAGAAACATCAAATCTATCTAAGTCTGCCAAGGTATGGACAGATTAAGTCTCTGTACAATGTAGGCACAGTCTACACTAGGACTTTTTACTGATATAACAATAGCGGGAGCTTGTACTAGGAAGCTAAATTAATTAAACCGAAATTAGGAAATATGTAGATTGTTGAATAAATTACCAATTTTCATATTTCTTCCTAAGAACTTTAATGTACTGCCAATGGTTAGAAACAGACAGAGGAAGAGATTAATAAAGCAATGTTGAGTTTTTCAAATCTAATTAACATCTGCCAAGGGAGCTTGCTAGGCTCCTACTGTAAACTGTACATATAATGGAAATAAGAGTGAAAAATGGATTTAATATGAATCCAACATTTCTATGTACACTGGCTAACAACAGAGAAAGGGACAGGCTGAGTCCGTTATTATATATGAATATAGCATAAAAGTAATGGGAAAGAGTTTATAACTTACACTGAAAACGTTATCCTCAAACTTCCCCTTCAGCTCCTCTCCTTCCACAGCCGAATAGGACCCAATAGGACCTAAATTCTCTGTGAGACAAGCTTCTTCCCTTGGCCCCATCGTTGACTGCCAGTAACAGAGGACTAGAGGAGCGGACTGGTGTAATGAAGGAACACTCAAGTAAGTTATAACAGATATGATCTGTGAAGCTATAAAAAGATGGGATAGTATATATCCACACGTTATATAGAGCAACTAGTAACCAATTCAAGCCTAGTGCAAATCCAATTCAAATTGTTTACGATGTCTTCCCTTTATGATCCTGCTTTAAAAACCTGCCCTTCTCTTTTAAGGTCAATAAGCTGTATCGGATGTTCAGGATGTTACAAGAGTTGAGTCATTTTAGAGGTTATCAGTATTTTAGGGGTCTGTCTTGACTATGAAGAACAAAAAAATACAGACACATCTGCATATTTTCTATTAACAACGGGTGGGACGCACGTTCAGAAACATTACGTAATAAACAAGACCCATTCAAATGACCTTTGAGAAACTAATTCAATCACTGAAGGACATTGAAAAACATTACCTTTTGAGTGTAAAATCATATTTTACAGGGAGCAACAAGATAATACTTAGCGCCCGTTCTACCATAGAAAACAAGCAGCGAGCTGTCAAAGATGCTGCTCGTCTGTGGCTGATAGCTTATCCTTCTTCGCCAACCTGCTGTTGTGACTGTCCTCTCATCTACAATAATGTCGCACATTGAGCTTATTTTAGAGAGGGAGGTGGGATTGACTGGGGGATGGTGTCAAAAAGGGGTCACTATAGACAAGTGGCATATTTGCAGCTCACCACTTGTTTTCTGTGGCAACATGGCAGGTAGGAGTACTATCTCCCTGGCCAATGTTGATTTTACATTTAAAAGTATTTTTTGTATTATTGATGCCCTTTAAGTTAATTTCATT
This sequence comes from Hymenochirus boettgeri, assembly GCA_019447015.1. NCBI lineage: Eukaryota > Metazoa > Chordata > Amphibia > Anura > Pipidae > Hymenochirus > Hymenochirus boettgeri. Next base: position 354,934,730 of record CM033469.1, on the reverse strand, counting down.
CCATGGGAAGGAGAGGTTTAAACTAGAGTAAATGTTAAAGGGCATTTATACTGGGAAAATAGGTTATTTTAAATGGACCATAACTGGAAACTATAATTCTTCCCAATTTTTTTTGTTGATCTGCCCCCTATTTCTTTAGATATCCAATCTAAAACTTCTTATATTTCACCTGTCAATCAAGTTCCTGCTCTCAAAAACTATTCTTCTGTGAGTAGTTTTACTGTAGCTGGATGTCTGACAGAGTTTTGACAGTTGGAATGCTGTATGCTGTGTGCAGGCTTGACAGTTGGTTTGTGGGGAAAAAAGTCAGGTCGGATGGAGGTGGGAGTAGTTAAAAGAGGGAGGGGGGTACTGCTCCGAAACAAAATGTGTGCTGGATTGAAGGCATGCAACAACACACGCACTCAGAGTATGCGCTACTTACATGTATTCAATAATAGATTACGATAGCAAAGTTGTTTTTTCAGTATGGTGTCTCTTTAAAATTCTACAATCAGTAAAAGGTTATGGGTCCCAACTATAATCTGATGGCTGCACCATGGTGTATCTGAATGGTGTCTTTGGTGAGTACCAATCGAACACCCCCACCTAGAGATGGACACAATACTGAACTCGAACCTGAGTTCGAGACAAACTTAACAAGTTCGGACAGACCCGGATTTCTCGAACTTTACGGACTTTCAATAATTATTAATGTTTGCCGTGGTTTCGAGAACCAAGACAAATCGAATATTCGAGTGTAATATCGATACAAAAATGTACATTCCATGATGCGGTCTATAAGAATTTGGTACCCTAGAATGTATTGTTCGCTAACCCTCGAATGTAGCCTTCGACTTAACCCTCGGTAGCCCTCGCATTTATCGTTCGTTTTCGATAACCCTCGAATTTATGGTTCATTTTTCGGTAACCCTCGAAAAGTATAGTTCCGTAACCCTCGAATTTAGTTTGCGAAAACCCAACAATTGCCCATAAAGTAAGAGTGTTTAAACAGGTTTTGGTGATGTGACAGTTCTCCAGACCTTTTCCATTTCCCAGGTGCCACAGACTTTACAGTAAGTTACCATTGCTAGTTTATCTGTAAAACATCCAAACTTTTCGAACTATGACTCCTCATTCATCTTATAGGTAAATTTTTCGAACTTTCAAACTTTTTCCAAAGTTTAAAAAAGACCGAATTTCGAATTCGGCCATCTCTACCCCCACCTTGCAGCATCAATCTTGAGCAGATATCATCTAGCGGTTGCAGATGGAATCATGGAAAATTTTCTACATTATGAAGATCTTTAGACTGTAAGCTCTTTTGTGCAGAGCCCTCCATCCTATTGCACCACAGTAATCTGTAACTTAACACACTGAATGCTGCTGGACCACACTTGAATTATTTGCCTTTGTATTACTTGCACTTCCCTTGTATGTACATGTATGTTTTTCCCTATGTATATTATGCAATTGTAAAGCATTACAGAAATGTTGGCGCTATATTAATCAAAAATAATAATAATCATTACCTACACATGTAAGTAAGAGCAAGCGAACAGCTCACACAATAGAGAGCAGGGGATTCAAGCTTATATTTATGCTGAATTTTTTCAGTTTTGCCTCCTTTAACTACATTACACACTGCATTACTATATATAATATATTTATTTACCGGCATGTGAAAAAAAATTGCAATAATCACATCTACATTGGTTTTAAATATGTAAAAGACCATAGTAAGCCACAAACTGTGCTTAATAGAATATGCAATTTCAGTAAAGCATCTTTGTTGTGTTGATTTGATTTAACATGCTGCATTCTAATCTGTTTTTGTTGACTTGATTTAACACTGCATTCGGTTTTGTTGACTTGATGTAACACTGCATTCTGTTCTGTTTTTTTGACTTGATATAACACACGCATTCTGTTTTGTTGACTTGATGTAACACACTGCATTCTGTTCTGTTTTTTTTGACTTGATATAACACATGCATTCTGTTTTGTTGACTTGATGTAACACACTGCATTCTGTTCTGTTTTGTGACTGATGTAACACACTGCATTGTGTTTTTTGTTTGTGACTTGATGTAACCCACTGCATTGTGTTTTGTTTTGTTGACTTGATGTAACACCACTGCTTCTTGTTTTGTTGGTTTGATGTACACCTGCATTCTGTTCTGTTTTGTTGACTTGATTTAACACTGCATTTGTTTTGTTGACTTGATGTAACACTGCATTCTGTTCTGTTTTTTTGACTTGATATAACACACACGCATTCTGTTTTGTTGACTGTGATGTAACACACTGCATTCTGTTCTGTTTTTTTTGACTTGATATAACACACGCATTCTGTTTTGTTGACTTGATGTAACACGCTGCCCACTGCATTGTGTTTTGTTTTGTTGACTTGATGTAACACACTGCATTCTGTTTTGTTGGTTTGATGTAACACACTGCATTCTGTTCTGTTTTGTTGACTTGATTTAACACTGCATTTGGTTTTGTTGACTTGATGTAACACTGCATTCTGTTCTGTTTTTTTGATCTGTTTTGTGACTTGATGTAACACACTGCATTGTGTTTGTTTTGTTGACTTGATGTAACACACTGCATTGTGTTTTGTTTTGTTTGACTTGATGTAACACACTGCATTCTGTTTTGTTGGTTTGATGTAACACACTGCATTCTGTTCTGTTTGTTGACTTGATTTAACACTGATTTGGTTTTGTTGTTGATGTAACACTGCATTCTGTTCTGTTTTTTTGACTTGATATAACACACGCATTCTGTTTTGTTGACTTGATGTAACACACGCATTCTGTTCGTTTTTTTTGACTTGATATAACACAGCATTCTGTTTTGTTGACTTGATGTAACACGCTGCATTCTGTTCTGTTTTGTTGACTTGATGTAACACATGCATTGTGTTTTGTTTTGTTGGCTATTGTAAAACACGATTCTGTTTTGTTGGCTTGATGTAAAACACTGCATTCTGTTTTGGCTTTATGTAACACACGCATTCTGTTGTTTGTTGACTTGATGTAACCACTGCATCTGTTTTGTTGGCTTGATGTAACACCCTGCATGTGTTTGTTGGCTTGATGTAACACGCGCGTTATGTGCTGTTTTGTTGACTTGATGTAACACACTGCATTCAGTTTTGTTGGATTGATGTAACACACTGCATTCTGTTTTGTTGACTGATGAACACACTGCATTCTGTTTTGTTGACTTGATTTAACACACTGCATTCTGTTTTGTTGACTTGATGTAATACTGCATTCTGTTCTGTTTTTTTGACTTGATATAACACACTGCATTCTGTTTTGTTGACTGATTTAACACACTGCATTCTGTTGTTGACTTGATTTAACACACTGCATTATGTTCTGTTTTTTTGACTTGATATAACACTGCATTATTTTCTGTTTATTTGACTTGATATAAACACACTGCATTCTGTTTTGCTGACTTGATGTTACACACTACACTGTTTCTTGACTTGATTTAAGGCACTTCATTCTGTTTTGCTGAATTGATGTTACACACTGCATTCTGTTTTGTTGACTTGATTAATACAACTGCATTAACACAATTACTACTAGTAGAACTAGATGGATTTCGTTTAGTTCATGACCTTACAGAACAGTCACAAGTCAAGTATTAAAAACACATTTAATTGTAGTAGACAGCAAACAAAAAATAACATTGATTAAAAAGGGGGGATAACGTCTAAGTCAGCAAACTGAGCTGTAAGCAATTTAAAAGTCTTTGGATCTTCAATAAACTAGCCAACAGTCAACAACATATTGACACTTTTATCAATGCCACAATTATTGAGAAATAGTGTATAGATTGGACTGTAATGCCTTTATACCCTTTATCCGTTAAGCTCTATATAAAGACAACTAAAACTAAAAACCGATAAGGTGAGAATCAAGTACCATAAAATGCTGCCTTATCCTCTCAGTTAAAGGTTTATCCAACTGACTAATCCAGCCCAATTGGCAGTGTGTCCATTGGGCTGATCTCCAAGGCTATTTTCTAGAGTTTGCAATTTAATTGTTTGGTTATCTAAATTTGTAATATTCGCATTTGAATACATTCCTGTATTACCATGGGCTACATCCAAAGGATGACCTACCGCTACAAAAGCCAACAACTAGTTTTCTTCCTTATTTCCTTGATCTGTCAACTGCTTTTGATACTTAATCCAAATGAAGCTGTTCCTGGCTGTCTTCTTATCATTCTCCATATCATGCCATTTCATGATATTACTATTTTAAGTTCTAAAGGAAAAATGAAGGGTCACCATAGTGATTGTTGTGTGAGTAAGAGTATACCTTTATGTATTTAGAGAGGTAGGACTGAGTTTTCTACCTTTTTATTGTTTAAAAGCTGGGCAATCATCTGTTGAAGTTGGGCAATCACTGCATTTGTTTCTGTCTCCAGGCGTCTCTAATTTTAGTGCAGACTCACACCTTTTATTATAAAGTGCAATGGACTGGAAAGATGGTATTGCTATTGTATACATTTCTGGTTGTTCTGGGATACAACATTTTTAAAATTGCTTTTCCTGTAATGTGCATTTAAAATGGTTTAATAATGTTTTAATATATAAATAAAATTAGAAATATCTATATTCTACTAAGCTTAATAATAAACTAACAGGGAGATTCAATAAAAGTTTCTTATCGTTTAAAATGGTGCTAATTTTGCCCCAACCAATCAGAAATTATGTAACATTTGAAGCTAATATCTGATTGGTTGGGGCAAAATTATAACCATTTTAAATGATAAGAACTTTTGTGAATAACCCTGAAGGACTTTTATTGAATAACCCCCTAACTTTCTTGCAGCCAAATGGGTAATTCCCAACTCCTACAGAACAAAGGCATGTAGCAATTCTAGATCCCCTACAATTATTGGTTTTCTCAGCCCATGTTCCAAAGTTCCCTGGGTGCTTTTTCTGGATCTCTTCATGTGCTGACATCCCCACAGACAGACGTTAGAACGACGTCCCTTACTGCAGAAAACCATAGGGTACAGGTGAAAAGAAAGGGTTTTAGGGTGTTTATTGGTATTTGTAACGTTCAGAATATCATGGTTCATGTTAATTTTTATTATTTTAGGATTTATCTTTTTTTTATTATTTAATAAAAGCCCCAGAGACATTTTATGCCAAATGAGTAAGTGGTGAGTTCAGTGTAAGGCTGGATGTTTTTACCTTCTCAATAAAAGTGTGCTTTTAACTACATACCGGCTATACGCGCTTTTCTGGAAGCGCCATGTTGGTTGTCTCTTTGCCTTGTGAGTTGAGGACCTAGTGACGGATCTGGAGAGGCTGCACCGAGACCACCAACATTGCCCAGTGAGCAAAAAAACATTGTAATTTCCGTAACCTGCATATTAAGCTTTGACTGAGACACCAGACAATGTACCGTGTTTATGTGAGAGATCTGGGTTCATAATTGCACCTGGATTTCCACTCAGTGAGTTTTTCTACTTAAAATACTGTGCTTTGTATTTTCTAGGGGATTCGAGGTGGTAACCCAGTTATAACCTTTTGCTACATTCCGTTAGTTATGAAACACTCAGGAAGCCTGGCAGAAGCAGTTTTCTTTGTGCGCCACTCCTCAGAGAAATTATATTGAGGGGTAGAAAGTACCAATTCAACCTCCCTGCCCCAGGTACTTTACATTTTAACTGCTTTTGAAAAAACGCCCAATAGTTCTCCTAATTAATTTAGTTCCATGTTGCTAGACACACACACACATTACTCTTAATATTCTTAAATATAAGATAATATAGTATAAAGAGGGGAATAGATTCAAGAGAGAAAAATATTATTCTCCCTCTTTACAAGGCACTGGAGTCAGGAAGGAATTTTTCCCCCTTTTTAGCTGGGTTTTTTGCCTTCTCTGGATCAACTGTTAGGTAGGGTTATAAAAAAAAAAGTGGGTGAATAGGTTGCACTTGATGGAAATATGTCTTTATTCAACCTTAATTACTTGTTCCTATGTACTATGTTAAAGGGCATCTACACCCAATGTAATTTTTTTGGCATATAGTAGGGCTCCTTCCCAGCCCCAACCGTATAATACCTTTTTCAAAGTCCCCCAAACTCTACTTACCTTCTCTTTCCTCCGCCGTACTGCCCGGCCTCTGCTTGCATGAAACTGCAAGCAGGGGGCCGGACCAGCAGCCACATCCCTGATTGGCTGAGAGGCAGCCAATCACGGACGTGGCTGCCGGCTGCGCAGAACGCCGGGGAGAGAAGTAAGGTAAGTAGAGTTTGGGGACTTTTTCGAAAAATGTATTATAGCGGTTGGGGTTGGGGAAGGAGACTTACTATGTGCCAAAGGATTTTTACACTAAGGGGAGGGAGAGCAAAACGGGAGAGAGAGGGGGAGAGGGAGGGGGGGAGGGCTGCTCTGAGCAAGCCAAAAACCTCTGAGAGGAAGCCACAGAGACGGAAACAATTCTCCTCCTGCAGTGCTCCAGTGCTTTCTGTGCTTTGGAGGGACTTACAGGAGAACTATTTGGAGCGGGATGTAAGGTTTTTATGCACTACAAGTGGGGCCAGTAGGGGGTGAAATTATAGTTTTGGGGGTGGACATGCCCTTTAATTATTATCTTTTACCAGTCCATTCAGGTACACTGAAACAATAGTTACCATTAGCTCTTATTGCAGCTCTGTAACACAATGATGAATGAAAGTATGTCTGTATTATTTTAAAGGACCAAAGGAAGAAATAAGCTATAGTTACCATACATGTCATTCTACTAGTTAGGGATTCATTAACTTAGTGGAGTGGAAGAGAGAAATGGTAATGTATCTATAAGATTGATTACCAATTGAGCTGTAGCATGGATGATGAAACTGGAGCTTTGTAATGGGTTTAATAGACGTGACCTCCTTGAAGGTCGCTGCCAAACAGAAACACTGGAGTTGCTGTGACTGAAAGGAAATTGTATTATCATCATTTTTCACAATCTCTTGGCATTCAGCTGTCAGATTGTACTTCCATGTTCGCAGCATCAAGATGGAGCAATTTAACACTTCAGACATATAGTATAGTGGAAGTAACACATGATGTGCGTTGTTCCTCCCAGATCTACTTGAAAAGCATAATAACCATTGTTTTACCAAGAACAATACTAGAGCATCCAAACACAGGCTCGACATTTCAAGTGATTTCAAAATTCCGATCGGATCTCTCAAAATGTCGAAAACCATTTTCCCTTTTTCGATCCTGTTTTGGAAGAACATCTGCCCGTGTATGGCTAGGTTAAGAATAGAGATGGGATATGGATCCAACACAGAACTCCTCAGTTTTGAAATCCAAATGTTCTGTCTGAAACTGGTGGATTTTGGTACTGCGGAGCGCATTTTCGAGTGATATTGAACACTCAAGGCTATTTTAGATAATCCTCGAAAATAGCCTTGAACGTTCGATAATCTTAGAAAATTGTTCATATTTGTGAGGTATACGAAAATGTCAAAAATGCGATCGAAGTCCCAAAGTACGTTCCGTTTTTGGATTTCAGGATCTTTGGGATTTTCCTGAGATCTGAAAATCTGAAAAACAGAACAGATCTTACCAGTTTTGGCTATCTCTACTTAAGAATTGATCTGCACCACATAAACAAGTGACAGCTAAAATTATAATTCCCACAACTGCTTGAATGATGGGCAGACAATACCCAAGACAATATCTTGCTAGATCTAGCTGTTGCGCCTGGCATTGTTTGCTACAGCTAAGCCTGTTATCTACAGAACCCCCAAACTTTTTACAGTCGTGATTCACGGAGCAGTATCCCCCTCCCTCATTTAACCACTCCCACTTTCATCGATCTGACTTTTTTCCCACAAACAACTGTCAAGCCTGCACCCTCATACAGCATTCCAACTGTCAACTCTGTCACCATCCAGCTACAGTAATAGACAACAGGAGAATAATTTCTGAGAGAAAGGAACTTGATTGACAGCTGAAATATTAGAAATTTTAGATTGGGGGCAGATCAACAAAAAAAATGATACAGTGGTGGTTGGGAAAGATTCGGTATAGATGTCCTTTAACAACTGAGTTATTTGAGGATTGTCGAACCCCGAATGCCTCACCTTACATTTACCAACATTGAATCTCATCTGCCATTCTGCTGCCCATTTTGATAATCTATCTAGGCTGCTTGCAGCACTTGCACATCATATGAAATTTCCAAAGCTCTGCTCTGACAGTAAAAGTTCTGGTATAGAAGCAATATCCTATGGTGTAAAGGCATTTACCTTAAAGTCATTTATAAAAATGAAGGAAATGTTATTAAATATTATTCAAGTCCTCCTTAGTTTTTAAGTTTAAAACCTTTTCCTTCCACCGTAAAGTCTAAAGTTATGCTAGAGATGGCGATTTTCGAAAGTCGGTCCGTTTTCGAACTTTCGAACGATATTTAAAGTTCAAAACTTCAAATTTCGAAAACGGACCCATTAAAGTCGATGGGAGTCAAATAGTTCGAAAAGTTCGAATGAAATACATTTAAAATATCAATGGTAATTATTATGTAAATGGCTGTGGGACCTGGGAAATGGTCTGGGGAACATGTTTGAATATCAGGACATTCGAAAGATCAATTTACTCTCACTCGCGCTATTTTCGCGCGTTTCGAACATTCGATGTTCGCGCCTAGGTATTCATGGACATTTTACTCGCAGATTCGATGCTCGCGTATAAGTTTTAATGGACACTTTACTCGCGGATTCAATGTTCGCTCCTAGGTATCATGGACATTTTACTCGTGGATTCGATGTTCGCGCCTAGGTATCATGGACACTTACATCGCGGATTCGATGTTCGCTCTAGGTATCATGGACACTTTACTCGCGGATTCGATGTATGCTCCTAGGTATCATGGACACTTTACTCGCGGATTCGATGTTCGCTCTAGGTATCATGGACACTTTACTCGCGGATTCGATGTATGCTCCTAGGTATCATGGACATTTTACTCGTGGATTCGATGTTCGCTCCTAGGTATCATGGACACTTTACTCGCAGATTCGATGTTGCTCCTAGGTATCATGGACACTTTACTCGTGGATTGATGTTTGCGCCTAGGTATCATGGACACTTTACTCGCGGATTCGATGCTCGCGTATAAGTTTTAATGGACACTTTACTCACGGATTCGATGTTCGGCCTAGGTATCAGGACACTTTACTCGGGATTCGATGCTCGCGTAAAGTTTTAATGGACACTTTACTGCGGATCGATGCTCGCGCCAAGGTATCATGGAGATTTACTTGTGGATTCAATGCTCGCGTATAGGTATCATGACATTTTATGCACGGATTCGATGCTCGCGTTTAGGTTTTAATGGACACTTTACTCACGGATTCGATGCTCACGTATTATTTAATAGGTATTTTACTCGCATATTCGATTACCTCGAACGGTTCGAACGGTCGATAATTATCGAAAGTCTGGAAAATATTGAAAATCCGGGTCGGGATAGTTCAAGAAGTCTGAATTCGTTCGAACTCGAATAGTTTGGCTCGAACTCGGGTTCGAGTTCTAGTCCATCTCTAATTACTGCTATAAAATGTTAGGGACAAACTAAACAAAACATTGCAGACACAAGGAAACATCCAACGATAAATAGATTCTCTGTATACCTTATAGTCTAATAAACTGGGCAATCACAACACCTGGAACACAAGGGCTCTGACTGATTATTTGCTGTTAAGATGAGAGATTCCCATTGTACAGTGCTAGACATGTACATAATTGTACAAAACATTACCACCATTTTCTGGTACCCTAATTTCATCATATATGTCATCTTATACACTAACAAGGGTGTAAAAATAAATGCGCACCGGGTGGGAGGTTGGGGGGAGTCGACGCTGCAGGGTTGACGATTCTTTGAAGAATCGGGGGTTTGCTACATGCACACTAAAAACAGTTCTAGAGAAATGTGCAAAATGATTTGAAAATGGTCCTAATGTATCTACCAATATAATCCAAAAACACTCCCAGCACTCTGCTATTGGCGGTTAGCCAGACAATAGGAAGGTTCCGCCTCCTGCCCCTACTTCTAGGGCTGCGAAACTCCAAATAGAAGAAGGATGGAGGAGCACACTATCTCTTTGGTTCAGTGATGTATTAAGGGTCACTATACTCACTGAAACAACTTTACATTTTCTGAAACTACAATTGGAGAGAGTAAAATGTTGATACTACACTATTTATCTGTTTGCTTAATCATTAAATTATTATTGTATAGTGAGAGCTCCTAATTCCCCCCACCCCCCTTACTCACTGCCTTCTTGTAGTGTCTGCGACACTTATACGTTCTGCACAGCCTCACATGGACACTGCTCTCCCCCTTCCTTCCCCCCTGCCTTCTTTTCTCTGCTTAGTCTCTTAAAGGGACTGTCCACCCTCTTTTGAAAAATATATTGGGAGCTTAGCCCCCAAAACCTAGACATCGTTTAAGTCTCAAGCTGTAATTCGGCTCCCACGGAGCTATTATACTTACATCCTCATCCTCGTCCACCGCCCCGGCTCTGCACTTCGGGTAAGGCAGTCAGTGTCGGCCGTGACGTCACGGCCAATCACTGACTGCCATTCCCGGACCAGTCTCCACTGCGGTGCTCGGGAACAGAAAAAGAACAGAGCAGCCACAGTGGAGACTGGGAGAAGAACCCGGAAGCGGCGGTGGAGCGAGGAGGATGTAAGCATAATATCTCTGTGTGGGAGCCGAATTACAGCTTGAGAATTAAACGATGTCTAGGGGGCATATTTATAAAAGAGCGAAAAGTAGCAAAATGTTTTCGCATTCGCTTTCGCATGGGTTTTCGCCAAAAAGACAGTTAACGCTATTTATAAAGGTAGTGTTAAGAATGGCGAAACCGTTTCCGCGAGCTATCGCTAAACCCTTTTCGCCTAACTTCGCAATGGTAATTTTAGCGAAAAAGGAGCAAAAAGCATAACGCGATTTATAAAAGAGCGAAGGTGGTTTTTGCGTTAAAAGAGCGAAAGATTAGCGCGACCCTGAAGGTGGTGAAAAGTCATTGTTTGAGCGAAAAGGCATTCTAATGGGTAATATGCCTTGAAAAAGCGAACGCGCATTAGAGGGCGATCGCGCATTAGAGTGTAATATGCCTTGGAAAAACGACATTAGAAAGGCGAACGGGCATTAGAATGTAATATGCCTTGGAAAAGCGACATAGAAAGGCGATCGCGCCTTAGAATGCAATATGCCTTGGAAAAAGCGAACGCGCATTAGAAAGGCGAAACGCATTAGAAAGGCGAACGACATTAAATGGAATATGCCTTGGAAAGCGAACGCGCATTAGAAAGGCGAACGCACATTGAAAGGCGAACGCGCATTAGAAAGGCGAATGTGCAGTGCAAAAGAAAATTGTATTCCAATTGAGAAATTCTAAGAAGATTGACTAAATAAGACATGGCTGACTTCTTGGTAAATGTGAGGTGGCCATTTTGAACTTGACATCATTTTCTAGTGGGCTTTTTTGTTTCGAATGGGTTTTCACAATGCAGTTTCTTAGATGCGTTAAGTTTTCGCTGCGATACTTTTCGCTCTTTATCGCGCCCGTTCGCCTTTTTCAGCCGCGAAGTGTGGTTTTTTTTCGCTTTTTTAAGGCGAAACGAAGCCCCAAATGGCGCTATTTTCGCTGCGATGCTGCGCTAATTATTTGGCGGAAAAAGACAATCCTTTATAATAGCCCCTAGGTTTTGGGGGATAATCTACCACATATTAATTTTTCAAAAGAGGGTGGACAGTCCCTTTAAATGTTGCAGAAAGTGTGCTGGCAGGCAGGCAAAGAGGGTCAAGCATGGGACAATATTTATTTTCTGCTTCTGGAGTGACAGGTCTTTCCCTGTAAATGTGATTTAAAATGACGATTTCTCAGAATCTACTGCTCAGATTTAAAATCTGAAAAAAAGTTTTGAAGCAGTGGAAATTGCTGTGTCTAAAGGCTCACTTTTAAAAAAATTCAATTTTAAGCGTAAAGACACCCTTTAAAACAACAAACATACAACATTTCAGGACCAAACTGTCCCTTCGTCCTAATGTCTTACTGTCCCAGGATATCTCTAATACAAAGGAAACGGTCTCTTTCAAGTGCAGACAATATGTAAAGGACATTAGGAAGAGGAACTGTGATGTTTATATTTCTGCTCTTGTAAACTAATATGTGTGTCAGGTTATTAAAATAAAATGAGTGAGCAAAATCTGTGCTTTCCCCCCCCTTGTCTAATAAGGAGGATGTTTTCATGGCAACTGATTTGATTACCATAACTGGTTGGGTAATTCAACAGATGGATAACCAAATTATCAATTTGGAAAAAATGCTACGTGCACTGGGGAAGAACATAATCACTAAAGATTAAATAAAAAGACACAATGAAAACAGATGTCATGAATCTCTCTCTCTATTCTGCAGCCTTTGTATGAATGTCCACATTAGAAACTCTTATAAAAAGGGATTATTAGGACATAACATTATTTACTCAACTTGCTCCTAGAAATTCTTATTAAAGGTGATGATTTTAAGAAAAAAACCCATTCTTCTTTAGAGATTTCCACATTTAGAAGAAATATCAGAACTATCGAGGACATATACATTTTCTTCAGATGCAAAAAACCCCCAAAGTAAAATCCAACCTTTCCACAAGACACAGACCATGTTGAGCTTTTAATTCCCAGTGGATATACAAACGAAGAACTTAAATGTGAACTGCCTGGAGAAGAACAATTGATTTATTGTGTTAAAGTAAACTAGCTTGCAGCCCCAGTTACCGTAAGCAGTTCTCATTTAAGTCCTACAGTGTACTTATATCGTCAAACATTCATTAATTCTTATAGCTGAGGGCTAGAACGAACAAACACTTTAAAGTAGAAGATTCTTCTTCAGCTGTTAAAATCAGGTCTCAAAAGGATGTGCGGTTTGTACATAACTGGAATGCAAAGGAGATGGATATGTAATGTATAATATGTATACGTGTATATGTGTGTGAACAATACAGAATTATGTCTCGGAGTCAAGTTCAACCCCTCAATGCAAAACCCAGCATTCCCAACACAACTAAAAGTACAAGTAAAAGCACAGTTCCCACCCATCCAGACCATGCCCCCCAGTACACCAATCACACTAGCACGCACAGACACATATTTTGCTTGTCCAAAAAGACATCCAAAGGTGTCCATACATACAGCACCTGCCAGACCTATCATGCGACATACAATCAATTTTGCCAGATCTTATTTGCGGCCAACATACGATCGCGAGGTCCCACCGTACGATCGCGAGGTCCTGCCTGTACCCATTCAATTTGAACTATCTTCCGGTGATAATGCCATAGTGTGATGTGCTAAGTCAATACCGCCGCGAATCTGAAGCAGGGGGCTGGGAGGGGATTCAGAAAAGGATCGCCGCGGGTGGCAAGGGCGGGTAGTACACCCACCTCGCCCCCCGCGGCAGATTCAACCACCCGCCGCGACCCCTTCCCAGCAGCCCCCCAGCCCCCCACCCTGTACTCTCCCGGGGAGGGGGAGGGAAGGGCCGCTGGGGGGGTGGAGGGACCCCAGCGGGGGCACTGAAAAGTGCCATTTGAGGCTTAAGGGGTCCCACCGCTCAAGCCAGGACCCCCCTCCCCAGCCCTATCAGGAACTTTGCCGCACTTACAAGTGCCCTTGCGGCTCTAACAAGAGCCTTTGGGGCTTAAGGGGTCCCTCAGCTAGCCGGGACCCCCCTCCCCAGCCTATCAGGGCTTTGTGGCACTACAAGTGCCCTTGCGGCTCAACAAGAACCCTGGGCTTAGGGGTTTCACAGCTCGAACCGGGACCCCCTTCCCTGGCCCTATCAGGGCCCTTGCAGCACACAAGTGCCTTGTGGCCCTAGAAGGGCTTTGGGGCTTAAGGGGTCCCACAGCTTAAAACGGGCCCCCCTCCCCTTATAAGGGCCCTTGCGGCACTTACAAGTGCTTTTGGCGGGGGTCCCGCAGCTCGAACCGGGACCCCCAAAGAGCCCTTTGGCAGCATCTTTTTTTTCCAACCCGGAGACACCAGCGCCGCTGAGGACCGATGACCCCTGAGAGTACCCCTGCGGCCACCAGGGGTACCCCCGGGGGCGCAGCAGCCTCAACGCGGCTGATATTGCCAGCGTCTTCATCCGTCACGACGTCTTCGGGCTGGCGACACCAACCCCACTGAGGTCGCCGATGCCAGGCAGGCTCAGCTGGCAACACTGGCCTCAGTGGAGACGATGTTGCCAGCTGCTTCTTTCTTCAGCCATCTACTGCGATGGCATCTGAGGTCTGTGGAGGAGTGCACCTCTTTGCAGAAACTCTAATCCGTTTCTGATTGGTCAATTTTTAATGCTTGGTTTACATGTTTTACATTAACCAATCAGATGCCTGCCTGGCATCGGCGACCTCAGTGGGGTTGCGGTCGCCAGCTTGAAGACATCGCTTCAGTTACCGCCGCTTATAAATAGAAGCGGTGTGGTAACTGTTTTGCAATAGGGGCGAAAAGTTAATGAGGCATTAACTTTCTGCGGCCGCTTTCGACATTATAAATCGCTGTAATTGCGATTTTTACGAAAATGCCGGGAAAAGCGGCTGAGAAAGATAACGCTTGTTTATATATATAAATATGCCCCTAAATCTTCTTATATTTTAGCTGTCAATCAAGTTCCTTGCTCTAAAGTTCCTTCTGTGAGTAGTTTTACTGTAGCGTGGAATAGTGACAGAGTTTGACAGTTGGGAGCTGTGCATGCTGGGTTTGTGGGAAAAGTCAGGTCGGATGGAAGTGGGAGTGGTTAAAATAGGGAGGGGGATACTGCTCCTAAATAAAATGTTGCTGCATTGAAGGCATGCAGCAACACACACAAATCAGAGTGTTACTAATTATAGATTAAGATGAGGCAAAGTCAATTTTTTCAGTATAGTGTCCCTTTCAGTATAGTGTCCCTTTAGTGTCCCTGTTGTTCCAATACAAATTTACCCAACAGAGCATACCACTACCTTACTGTCTTCACAGTGAAGAACCATTAATGTTGCTAAAACTTAAATCACTTTACCCAAGTCAGTAGGGGTTGCATACTGTAGATGCCAACTCACATATTTCCAGGGAAAAAAACCCGCTCATCTATCTTTTTTACAACAATTGCGTCTCAGTTAAGACGCTTGACTCGTACACATTTCAATTTGTTGATGTCCTTTTGTGGACTTGGGCCCACAATTCCACAGCATACACAAGATGAGGCCTTACTGCAAGAAGTTACCGTGACATTATGGCAACTGCCATTCTGGTCATAAAGCGATATCTGTCCGACAAAAGTTAGGGGAAAGTGCAGGTAAGAACTGCAGTATATTAGATGTTAAAGCTAATTGGCATTCATCTTTTCATCAAATTGACATTAATGTCTAAACAATGTATGAGCAGCTTTAGAATAACTATTAGAGATGCACACCCCTGAGAGGACTGTTTGCGGTGGGTTTGTTGTAGCGTACACATTGGAAATCAGTTCTGCCCTTCAAAACAAAAAAAACGGGTTTGCAACAAAATGATGGTTATTTGTCAGTTGAAATTTTTTGTCAAAACCGTTATTTGTCCCTAAAACCAGGTTGAAGACTAATAATACACTCTAGTAACTAGCATTCATTTGTTATTTGTATAGTTGGTTAGTCACTATATTATTAACTGGGACGGTTTCCGTTTGTAAACTCTGATAACTTTTGTTTAGTTAGACATGGGAAGTTAGTGGAAGACAGGACCATAACCACTGCTCTAGCATCAAAGTTTGAGAGCTTAAAGAGACCTTATTTATTAATAACAGGCCAGTCACTTTAAGTGTGCTCAGCAGTCACAACCTCTGCCTGATCCATACAACCAGATCGAAAGCGAATTATTTAACTTTTACCACCCGGGCCGCCCCTTCCATAAAGTACTCAGGGTAATGACCAAAACTACTATTACCTCACCCCACCTTTGAGTTTAGGAACACTCCACTGGTTTAAAACAAACTTTATTTGCATTCAACTGTATAATTCTTCCCCACTTTATTTTTATTCAAAGGGCCAGTGGAATGGGAAGATGTTGCAGAGCTTGTCTTTCCATTGGCCAGATCCTGAAGAAGGACAAGCAAGCTAAGGTTATGTTGTATAATAGCTGTTCTAGGGTTAAACCCAGGGGGGAAGGACTAAAGATGGTCCTAATTCCAAAGCAGATTCATGGATCCCCCGGAAATCAGACTTTGCAGATTTCTGACTGGAACTATTTTTGAAAAATTAGCGATTTTGTAAATTTGAAATTTCTCAAAAGTCGAAGATTTTCGAAAATACTAAAACAGGAAGCACATAAAGTTTCTGGAAACTTACATGTGTGTTTTACGTGTTCCCAGACCATTTCCCAGGTCCTGGGACCACGAATCGCCAAGTAGAACGGATTTTAGTGAGTTCGGGCAACTCTGTGAGGACCAAGGGGTGTTTGGAAAATTATTTTAAAACATTTTTTCCTAAATGAAAATACTAAAGTAAACCATCCAGGATAAAAATAGATTTGGTCAGTTTAAAAGGAATTTAGGATTATTTTAGATTTTACAAATATGATCAGTAATGATGGAATTAGTTCTCATGCTACTGTACATTTGGAAAGAAACTCAGAGCAAACAGCAACTTGAAAGATAAGACGGGTCATCTGGTCAGCAGCCAGTTGCAGTGTCAACGGTTTTCTGTTTGAAACATCAAGGCAATTCTCCAGCATCCTAGGGGCAAAATCTGCTGGCAAAGTTTTGGGAGTAGGCTGGTTCCTTCCTGCTGTTTGATGAGACATGACTTAGATGAAAGTTTACTGTTGCAATATAGGAACAATTTAATCTTTGATGACTTAATTGTGTTTGTAGAAATGTGTCAGCTTTTTTTTAACTAAAGTTGTTGCTTGTTATATTCTGGAACAAAAGGTCTTAGAAGTTATTATTAGGGATCTTACCAGTTGTAGGGGAAATGGTTTTGTTTTAAAAATTCAGGTTTTGAGTGTTTTGTGACAGCAAAATGATTTCAATTTCATCAATAAATGTAACACACTGCATTCTGTTCTGTTTTGTTGACTTGATGTAACACACTGCATTGTGTTTTGTTTTGTTGACTTGAATGTAACACACTGCATTCTGTTTTGTTGGTTTGATGTAACACACTGCATTCTGTTCTGTTTTGTTGACTTGATTTAACACTGCATTTGGTTTTGTTGACTTGATGTAACACTGCATTCTGTTCTGTTTTTTTGACCATTGAGCTTATTTAGAGAGGGAGGTGGGATTGACTGGGGGAGTGTGTCAAAAAGGGGTATCTATAGACAGTGGCATATTGACAGCTCACCACTTGTTTTCTGTGGCAACATGGCAGGTAGGAGTACTATCTCCCTGGCCAATGTTGATTTACATTTTAAAAGTATTTTTGTATTATTGATGCCCTTTAAGTTAATTCATTCCATGGGAAAGGAGAGGTTTAAACTAGAGTAAATGTTAAAGGGCATTTATACTGGGAAAATAGGTTATTTTAAATTGACCATAACGGAAACTATAATTCTTCCCAATTTTTTTGTTGTGCCCCCTATTTCTTTAGATATCCAATCTAAAACTTCTTATATTTCACCTGTCAATCAAGTTCCTTGCTCTCAAAAACTATTCTTCTGTGAGTAGTTTTACTGTAGCTGGAATGCTGACAGAGTTTTGACAGTTGGAATGCTGTATGCTGTGTGCAGGCTTGACAGTTGGTTTGTGGGGAAAAAAGTCAGGTCGGATGGAGGTGGGAGTAGTTAAAAGAGGGAGGGGGGATACTGCTCCGAAACAAAATGTGTGCTGGATTGAAGGCATGCAACAAACACCGCAACTCGCAGGTATGCGCTACTTACATGTATTCAAATAGATTACGATGAGGCAAAGTTGTTTTTTCAGTATGGTGTCTCTTTAAAATTCTACAATCAGTAAAAGGTTATGGGTCCCAACTATATGATGGCTGCCCATGGTGTATCTGAATGGTGTCTTTGGTGAAGTACCAATGAACACCCCCACCTAGAGATGGACACAATACTGAACTCGAACTGAGTTCGAGACAAACTAACAAGTTCGGCAGACCCGATTTCTCGAACTTTCGGACTTCAATAATTATTAAATGTTTGCCGTGGTTTCGAGAACCAAGACAAATCGAATATTAGAGGTAATATCGAATACAAAAATGTACATTCCATGATGCGGTCTATAATGAATTTGGTAACCTAGAATGTATTGTTCGCAACCCTCGAATGTAGCCTTCGACTTAACCCTCGGTAGCCCTCGCATTTATCGTTCGTTTTCGATAACCCTCGAATTTTGGTTCTATTTTCGGTACCCTCGAAAAGTATAGTTCCGTAACCCTCGAATTTAGTTTGCGAAAACCAACAATTGCCCATAAAGTAAGAAGTGTTTAAACAGGTTTTGGTGATTGTAATGTTCTCCCGACCATTATTTTCCCAGGTGCCACAGACATTTACAATAAGTTACCATTGCTAGTTTATCTGTAAAACATCCAAACTTTTCGAAATATGACTCCTCATTCACTTAATAGGTAAATTTTTCGAACTTTCAAACTTTTTCCAAAGTTTAAAAAAAGAACCGAATTTCGAAGTCGGCATCCTCTACCCCCACCTTGCAGCATCAATCTTGAGCAGATATCCTCTAGCGGTTGCAGATGAATCATGGGAAAATTTCCATTATGAAGATCTTGACTGTAAGCTCTTTTGTGCAGAGCCCTCCATCCTATTGCACCACATAATGCTGTAATTAACACACTGAATGCTGCTGGACCAGCACTTGAATTATTTGCACTTTGTATTACTTGCACTTCCCTTGTATGTAACATGTATGTTTTCCCTTATGATATTAAGCAATTGTAAGCATTACAGAAATGTTGGCGCTATATTAATCAAAAATAAAATAATCATTACCTACACAGTAAGTAAGAGCAAGCGAACAGCTCACACAATAGAGAGCAGGGGATTCAAGCTTATATTTATGCTGAATTTTTTCAGTTTGCGCTCCTTAACTACATTACACACTGCCATTACTATATATAAATAGATTTAATTTACCGGCATGTGAAAAAAAATTGCAATAATCAATCTACATTGGTTTAAATATGTAAAAGACCATAGTAGCACAAAACTGTGCTTAATAGAATATGCATTTCAGTAAAGCATCTTTGTTGGTGTTGATTTGATTTAACATGCTGCATTCTAATCTGTTTTGTTGACTTGATTAACACTGCCTTCGGTTTTGTTGACTTGATGAACACTGCATTCTGTTCTGTTTTTTTGACTTGATATACACACGCATTCTGTTTTGTTGACTTGATGTAACACACTGCATTCTGTTCTGTTTTTTTTGACTTGATATAACACATGCATTTTGTGTGATGATGTAACACACTGCATTCTGTTCTGTTTTGTTGATTGATGTTAACACACTGCATTGTGTTTTGTTTTGTTGACTGATGTAACACACTGCATGTGTTTTTTTTTTGTTGACTTGATGTAACACACTGCATTGTTTGTTGGTTGATGTAACACACTGCATTCTGTTCTGTTTGTTGGTTGACTTGAATTTAACACTGCATTTGGTTTTGTTTGACTTGATGTAACACTTGCATTCTGTTCTGTTTTTTTGATTGATATAACACACGCATTCTGTTTTGTTGACTTGATTGTAACACACTGCTTTGTTCTGTTTTTTGACTTGATATTAACACACGCATTCTGGTTTTGTGACTTGATTTTTTTTTTTTGTGTAACACGCTTTGCATTCTGTTCTGTTTTGTTGACTTGATGTAACACACTGCATTGTGTTTTGTTTTGTTGGCTTGATGTAAAACACTGCATTCTGTTTTGTTGGCTTGATGTAAAACACTGCATTCTGTTTTGTTGGCTTTATGTAACACACTGCATTCTGTTCTGTTTTGTTGACTTGATGTAACACACTGCATTCTGTTTTGTTGGCTTGATGTAACACACTGCATTCTGTTTTGTTGGCTTGATGTAACACGCTGCGTTATGTGCTGTTTTGTTGACTTGATGTAACACACTGCATTCAGTTTTGTTGGATTGATGTAACACACTGCATTCTGTTTTGTTGACTTGATGTAACACACTGCATTCTGTTTTGTTGACTTGATTTAACACACTGCATTCTGTTTTGTTGACTTGATGTAATACTGCATTCTGTTCTGTTTTTTTGACTTGATATAACACACTGCATTCTGTTTTGTTGACTTGATTTAACACACTGCATTCTGTTTTGTTGACTTGATTTAACACACTGCATTATGTTCTGTTTTTTTGACTTGATATAACACTGCATTATTTTCTGTTTATTTGACTTGATATAACACACTGCATTCTGTTTTGCTGACTTGATGTTACACACTACACTGTTTTCTTGACTTGATTTAAGGCACTTCATTCTGTTTTGCTGAATTGATGTTACACACTGCATTCTGTTTTGTTGACTTGATTTAATACACTGCATTCAACACAATTACTACTAGTAGAACTAGATGGATTTCGTTTAGTTCATGTACCTTACAGAACAGTCACACTGTCAAGTATTAAAAACACATTTAATTGTAGTAGACAGCAAACAAAAAATAACATTGATTAAAAAGGGGGGATAACGTCTAAGTCAGCACAACTGAGCTGTAAGCAATTTAAAAGTCTTTGGATTCTTCAATAAACTAGCCAACAGTCAACAACATATTGACACTTTTATCAATGCCACAGTATTATTGAGAAATAGTGTATAGATTGGACTGTAATGCCTTTATACCCTTTATCCGTTAAGCTCTATATTAAAGACAACTAAAACTAAAAACCGATAAGGTGAGAATCAAGTACCATAAAATGCTGCCTTATCCTCTCAAGTTAAAGGTTTATCCAACTGACTTAATCCAGCCCAATTGGCAGTGTGTCCATTGGGCTGATCTCCAAGGCTATTTTCTAG
Organism: Hymenochirus boettgeri; assembly: GCA_019447015.1. Lineage (NCBI taxonomy): Eukaryota > Metazoa > Chordata > Amphibia > Anura > Pipidae > Hymenochirus > Hymenochirus boettgeri. Next base: position 354,913,690 of record CM033469.1, on the reverse strand, counting down.
AGTTTGACAATTTAATTGTTTGGTTATCTAAATTTGTAATATTCTTGCATTTGAATACATTCCTGTATTACCATTGGGCTACATCCAAAGGATGACCTACCAGCTACAAAAGCCAACAACTAGTTTTCTTCCTTATTCTCCTTGATCTGTCAACTGCTTTTGATACTTAATCCAAAATGAAGCTGCTTCCTGGCTGTCTTCTTATCATTCTCCATATCATGCCATTTCATGATATTAACTATTTTAAGTTCTAAAGGAAAAATGAAGGGTCACCATAGTGATTGTTGTGTGTAGTAAGAGTATACCTTTATTGTATTTAGAGAAGGTAGGACTGAGTTTTCTACCTTTTTTATTGTTTAAAAGCTGGGCAATCATCTGTTGAAGTTGGCTGCAATCACTTGCATCTGTTTCTGTCTCCAGGCGTCTCTAATTTTAGTGCAGACTCACCACATTTTATTATAAAGTGCAATGGACTGGAAAGATGGTATTGCTATTGTATACATTTCTGGTTGTTCTGGGATACACAATTTTTAAAATTGCTTTTTCCTGTAATGTGCATTTAAAATGGTTTAATAATGTTTTAATATATAAATAAAATTAGAAATATCTATATTCTACTAAGCTTAATAATAAACTAACAGGGAGATTCAATAAAAGTTCTTATCGTTTAAAATGGTGCTAATTTTGCCCCAACCAATCAGAAATTATGTAACATTTGAAAGCTAATATCTGATTGGTTGGGGCAAAATTATAACCATTTTAAATGATAAGAACTTTTGTTGAATAACCCTGAAGGACTTTTATTGAATAACCCCCTAACTTTCTTGCAGCCAAATGGGTAATTCCCAACTCCTACAGAACAAAGGCATGTAGCTAATTCTAGATCCCCTACAATTATTGGTTTTTCCTCAGCCCATGTTCCAAAGTTCCCTGGGTGCTTTTTCTGGATCTCTTCATGTGCTGACATCCCCACAGACAGACGTTAGACAGACGTCCCTTACTGCAGAAAACCATAGGGTACAGGTGAAAAGAAATGGGTTTTAGGGTGTTTATTGGTATTTGTAACGTTCAGAATATCATGGTTCATTGTAATTTTTATTTATTTTAGGATCTTTTTTTTATTATTTTAATAAAAGCCCCAGAGACATTTTATGCCAAATGAGTAAGTGCTGAGTTCAGTGTAAGGCTGGATGTTTTTACCTTCTCAATAAAAGTGTGCTTTTAACTCACATACCGGCTATACGCGCTTTTCTGGAAGCGCCACCTGTTGGTGTCTCTTTGCCTTGTGAGTTGAGGACCTAGTGACGGATCTGGAGAGGCTGCACCGAGACCACCAACATTGCCCAGTGAGCAAAAAAACATTGTAAATTTCCGTAACCTGCATATTAAGCTTTGACTGAGACACCAGACAATGTACCGTGCCTTTTAGTGAGAGATCTGGGTTCATAATTGCACCTGGATTTCCACTCAGTGAGTTTTTTCTACTTAAAATACTGTGCTTTGTATTTTCTAGGGGATTCGAGGTGGTAACCCAGTTATAACCTTTTGCTACATTCCGTTAGTTATGAAACACTCAGGAAGCCTGGCAGAAGCAGTTTTCTTTGTGCTGCCACTCCTCAGAGAAATTATATTGAGGGGTAGAAAGTACCAATTCAACCTCCCTGCCCCAGGTACTTTACATTTTAACTGCTTTTGAAAAAACGCCCAATAGTTCTCCTTTAATTAATTTAGTTCCATGTTGTCTAGACACACACACACATTACTCTTAATATTCTTAAATATAAGATATATATAGTATAAAGAGGGGAATAGATTCAAGAGAGAAAAATATTATTCTCCCTCTTTACAAGGCACTGGAGTCAGGAAGGAATTTTTCCCCCTTTTTAGCTGGGGTTTTTTGCCTTCCTCTGGATCAACTGTTAGGTAGGGTTATAAAAAAAAAAGTGGGTGAATAGGTTGCACTTGATGGACATATGTCTTTATTCAACCTTAATTACTATGTTCCTATGTTACTATGTTAAAGGGCATCTACACCCAATGTAAATTTTTTTTGGCATATAGTAGGGCTCCTTCCCCCAGCCCCAACCGTTATAATACCTTTTTCAAAAAGTCCCCCAAACTCTACTTACCTTCCCTCTTTCCTCCGCCGTACTGCCCGGCCCTCTGCTTGCATGAAACTGCAAGCAGGGGGCCGGACCAGCAGCCACATCCCTGATTGGCTGAGAGGCAGCCAATCACGGACGTGGCTGCCGGCTGCGCAGAACGCCGGGGGAGAGAAGTAAGGTAAGTAGAGATTGGGGGACGTCTTCATTCAATCTAAAATAGCGGGTGGGGTTGGGGGAAGGAGACTTACTATGTGCCAAAGGATTTTTACACTAAGGGGAGGGAGAGAAAAACGGGGGAGAGAGGGGGGGAGAGGGAGGGGGGGAGGGCTGCTCTGAGCAAGCCAAAAACCTCTGAGAGGAAGCCACAGAGACGGAAACAATTCTCCTCCTGCAGTGCTCCAGTGCTTTCTGTGCTTTGGAGGGACCTTACAGGAGAACTATTTGGAGCAGGGATGTAAGGTTTTTTATGCACTACACAGTGGGGCCAGTAGTGGGTGAAATTATAGTTTTGGGGGTGGACATGCCCTTTAATTATTATCTTTTACCAGTCCATTCAGGTACACTGAAACATTAGTTTACCATTAGCTCTTCATTGCAGCTCTGTAACACAATGATGAATGAAAGTATGTCTGTATTATTTATTAAAGGACCAAAGGAAGAAATAGCAGCTATAGTTACCATACACTGTCATTCTACTAGTTAGGGATTTCATTAACTTAGTGGAGTGGAAGAGAGAAATGGTAATGTATCTATAAGATTGATTACCAATTGAGCTGTAGCATGGATGATGAACATGGAGCTTTGTAATGGGTTTAATAGACGTGACCTCCTTGAAGGTCGCTGCAAAACAGAAACACTGGAGTTGCTGTGACTGAAAGGAAATTGTAATTATCTATCATTTTTCACAATCTCTTGGCATTCAGCTGTCAGATTGTACTTCCATGTTCGCAGCATCATAGATGGAGCAATTTAACACACTTCAGACATATAGTATAGTGGAAGTAACACATGATGTGCGTTGTTCCTCCCAGATCTACTTGAAAAGCATAATAACCATTGTTTTACCAAGAACAATACTAGAGCATCCAATACACAGGCTCGACATTTCAAGTGATTTCAAAATTCCGATCGGATCTCTCAAAATGTCGAAACCATTTTCCCTTTTTCCGATCCTGTTTTGGAAGAACATCTGCCCGTGTATGGCTAGGTTAAGAATAGAGATGGGATATGGATCCAACACAGAACTCCTCAGTTTTGAAATCCAAATGTTCTGTCTGAAACTGGGTGGATTTTGGTACTGCGGAGCGCATTTTCGATGAATATTGAACACTCAAGGCTATTTTAGATAATCCTCGAAAATAGCCTTGAACGTTCGATAATCTTAGAAAATCTGTTCATATTTGTGAGGATTATCGAAAATGATCAAAAATGCGATCCGAAGTCCCAAAAGTACGTTCCGTTTTTGGATTTCAGGATCTTTGGGATTTTCCTGAGATCTGAAAATCTGAAAAACAGAACAGATCTTACCAGTTTTGGCTATCTCTACTTAAGAATTGATCTGCACCACATAAACAATGTGACAGCTAAAAATTATAATTCCCACAACTGCTTGAATGATGGGCAGACAATACCCAAGACAATATCTTGCTAGATCTAGCTGTTGCTGCCTGGCATTGTTTGCTACAGCTAAGCCTGTTATCTACCAGAACCCCCAAATCTTTTTACAGTCGTGATTCACGGAGCAGTATCCCCCCTCCCTCATTTAACCACTCCCACTTTCATCCGATCTGACTTTTTTCCCACAAACCAACTGTCAAGCCTGCACCCATCATACAGCATTCCAACTGTCAAACTCTGTCACCATTCCAGCTACAGTAATACGACTAACAGGAGAATAATTTCTGAGAGAAAGGAACTTGATTGACAGCTGAAATATTAGAAATTTTAGATTGGGGGCAGATCAACAAAAAAAATGATACAGTGGTGGTTGGGAAGAATTCGGTATAGATGTCCTTTAACACTGAGTTATTTGAGGATTGTCGAACCCCGAATGCATCACCTTACATTTACCAACATTGAATCTCATCTGCCATTCTGCTGCCCATTTTGATAATCTATCTAGGCTGCTTGCAGCACTTGCACATCATATGAAATTTCCAAAGCTCTGCTCTGACAGTAAAAGTTCTGGTATAGAAGCAATATCCTATGGTGTAAAGGCATTTACCTTAAAGTCATTTATAAAAATGAAGGAAATGTTATTTAAATATTATTCAAGTCCTCCTTAGTCTTTTAAGTTTAAAACCTTTTCCTTCTCCACCGTAAAGTCTAAAGTTACTGCTAGAGATGGCCGAATTTTCGAAAGTTCGGTCCGTTTTCGAACTTTCGAACGATATTTAAAGTTCAAAACTTCAAATTTCGAAAACGGACCCATTAAAGTCGATGGGAGTCAAATAGTTCGAAAAGTTCGAATGAAATACATTTAAAATATCAATGGTAACTTAATGTAAATGGCTGTGGGACCTGGGAAATGGTCTGGGGAACATGTTTGAATATCCAGGACATTCGAAAGATCAATTTTACTCTCACTCGCGCTATTTTCGCGCGTTCGAACATTCGATGTTCGCGCCTAGGTATCATGGACATTTACTCCGCAGATTCGATGCTCCGTATAAGTTTTAATGGACACTTTACTCCGCGGATTCAATGTTCGTCCTAGTGTATCAGGGACATTTTACTCGTGATTCGATTTTCGCCCTAGGTATCATGGACACTTTACTCGCGGATTCGATGTTCGCTCCTAGGTATCATGGACACTTTACTCGCGGATTCGATGTATGCTCCTAGGTATCATGGACACTTTACTCGCGGATTCGATGTTCGCTCCTAGGTATCATGGACACTTTACTCGCGGATTCGATGTATGCTCCTAGGTATCATGGACTTTTACTCGTGGATTCCGATGTTCGCTCCTAGGTATCATGGACACTTTACTCGTGGATTTGATGTTTGCGCCTAGGTATCATGGACACTTTACTCGCGGATTCGATGCTCGCGTATAAGTTTTAATGGACACTTTACTCACGGATTCGATGTTCGCGCCTAGGTATCATGGACACTTTACTCGCGGATTCGATGCTCGCGTATAAGTTTTAATGGACACTTTACTTGCGGATTCGATGCTCGCGCCAAGGTATCATGGAGATTTTACTTGTGGATTCAATGCTCGCGTATAGGTATCATGAACATTTTATGCACGGATTCGATGCTCGCGTTTAGGTTTTAATGGACACTTTACTCACGGATTCGATGCTCACGTATATATTTAATAGGTATTTTACTCGCATATTCGATTACCTCGAACGGTCGAACGGTCGATAATTATCGAAAGTCTGGAAAATATTGAAAATCCGGGTCCGGGATAGTTCAAGAAGTCTGAATTCGTTCGAACTCGAATAGTTTGGCTCGAACTCGGGTTCGAGTTCTAGTCCATCTCTAATTACTGCTATAAAATGATTAGGGACAAACTAAACAAAACATTGACAGACACAAGGAAACATCCAACGATAAATAGATTTCTCTGTATACCTTATAGTCTAATAAACTGGGCAATCACAACACCTGGAACACAAGAGGCTCTGACTGATTATTTTGCTGTTAAGATGAGAGATTCCCATTGTACAGTGCTAGACATGTACATAATTGTACAAAACATTTACCACCATTTTCTGGTACCTCTAATTTCATCATATATGTCATCTTATACACTAAACAAGGGATGTAAAAATAAATGCGCACCGGGTGGGAGGTTGGGGGGAGTTGCACGCTGCAGGGTTGACGATTCTTTGAAGAATCGGGGGTTTGCTACATGCCACTAAAAACAGTTCTAGAGAAATGTGCAAAATGATCTTGAAAATGGTCCTAATGTATCTACCAATATAATCCAAAAAACACTCCAGCACTCTGCTATTGGCGGTTAGCCAGACAATAGGAAGGTTCCGCCCTCCTGCCCCCTACTTCTAGGGCTGCGAAACTCCAAATAGAAGCAAGGATGGAGGAGCACACTATCTCTTTGGTTCAGTGATGTATTAAAGGGTCACTATACTCACTGAAACAACTTTACATTTTCTGAAACTACAATTTGAGAGAAGTAAAATGTTGATACTCACATATTTATCTGTTTTGCTTAATCATTAAATTATTATTGTATAGTGAGAGCTCCTAATTCCCCCCACCCTCCATTACTCACTGCCTTCTTGTAGTGTCTGCGACACTTATACGTTCTGCACAGCCTCACCATGGACACTGCTCTCCCCCTTCCTTCCCCCCTGCCTTCTTTTCTCTGCTTAGTCTCTTAAAGGGACTGTCCACCCCTCTTTTGAAAAATTAATATTTGGTAGCTTAGCCCCCAAAACCTAGACATCGTTTAAGTCTCAAGCTGTAATTCGGCTCCCACACGGAGCTATTATACTTACATCCTCATCCTCGCTCCACCGCCCCGGCTCTGCACTTCCGGGTAAGGCAGTCAGTGTCGGCCGTGACGTCACGGCCAATCACTGACTGCCATTCCCGGACCAGTCTCCACTGCGGCTGCTCGGGAACAGAAAAAGAACAGAGCAGCCACAGTGGAGACTGGGAGAAGAACCCGGAAGCGGCGGTGGAGCGAGGAGGATGTAAGCATAATATCTCTGTGTGGGAGCCGAATTACAGCTTGAGAATTAAACGATGTCTAGGGGGCATATTTATAAAAGAGCGAAAAGTAGCAAAATGTTTTCGCATTCGCTTTTCGCATGGGTTTTCGCCAAAAAGACAGTTAACGCTATTTATAAAGGTAGTGTTAACGAATGGCGAAACCGTTTCCGCGAGCTATCGCTAAACCCTTTTCGCCTAACTTCGCAATGGTAATTTTAGCGAAAAAGGAGCAAAAAGGCATAACGCGATTTATAAAAGAGCGAAAGGTGGTTTTTGCGTTAAAAAGAGCGAAAGATTAGCGCGACCCTGAAGGTGGTGAAAAGTCATTGTTTGAGCGAAAAGGCATTCTAATGGGTAATATGCCTTGAAAAAGCGAACGGCATTAGAAGGGCGATCGCGCATTAGAGTGTAGATATTGCCTTGGAAAAACGACATTAGAAAGGCGAACGGGCATTAGAATGTAATATGCCTTGGAAAAGCGACATTAGAAAGGCGATCGCGCATTAGAATGCAATATGCCTTGGAAAAAGCGAACGCGCATTAGAAAGGCGAACGCGCATTAGAAAGGCGAACGCACATTATAATGGAATATGCCTGGAAAAGCGAACGCGCATTAGAAAGCGAACGCACATTAGAAAGGCGAACGCGCATTAGAAAGGCGAATGTGCAGTGCAAAAGAAAATTGTATTCCAATTGAGAAATTCTAAGAAGATTGACTAAATAAGACATGGCTGACTTCTTGGTAAATGTGAGGTGGCCATTTTGAACTTGACATCATTTTAGTGGGCTTTTCTGGTTTCGAATGGTTTTCACAATGCGTCTTCTTAGATGCGTTAAGTTTTCGCTGCGATACTTTTCGCTCTTTATCGCGCCCGTTCGCCTTTTTCAGCCGCGAAGTGTGGTTTTTTTCGCTTTTTTAAGGCGAAACGAAGCCCAAATGGCGCTATTTTCGCTGCGATGTGCTGCGCAATTATTTGGCGAAAAAGACAATCCTTTATAATAGCCCTAGTTTTGGGGGATAATCTACCACATATTAATTTTTCAAAAGAGGGGTGGACAGTCCCTTTAAATGTTGCAGAAAGTGTGCTGGCAGGCAGGCAAAGAGGTCAAGCATGGGACACATATTATATTTTCTGCTTCTGGAGTGACAGGTCTTTCCCTGTAAATGTGATTTAAAATGACGATTTCTCAGAATCTACTGCTCAGATTTAAAATCTGAAAAAAAGTTTTGAAGCAGTGGAATATTGCTGTGTCTAAAGGCTCACTTTTAAAAAAATTCAATTTTTAAGCGTAAAGACACCCTTTAAAACAACAAACATACAACATTTCAGGACCAAACTGTCCCTTCGTCCTAATGTCTTACTGTCCCAGGAATATCTCTAATACAAAGGAAACGGTCTCTTTCAAGTGCAGACAATATGTAAAGGACATTAGGAAGAGGAACTGTGATTGTTTATATTTCTGCTCTTGTAAACTAATATGTGTGTCAGGTTATTAAAATAAAATGAGTGAGCAAAATCTGTGCTTTCCCCCCCCTTGTCTAATAAGGAGGATGTGTTCATGGCAACTGATTTGATTACCATAAACTGGTTAGAGGTAATTCAACAGATGGATAACCAAATTATCAATTTGGAAAAAATGCTACGTGCACTGGTGAAGAACATAATCACTAAAGATTAAAATAAAAAGACACAATGAAAACAGATGTCATGAAATCTCTCTCTCTATTCTGCAGCCTTTGTATTGAATGTCCACATTAGAAACTCTTATAAAAGGGATTATTTAGGACATACACATTATTTACTCAACTGCTCCTAGAAATTCTTATTAAAGGTGATGATTTTAAGAAAAAAACCCATTCTTCTTTAGAATTTCCACATTAGAAGAATATCAGAACTATCTGAGGACATAACATTTTCTTCAGATGCAAAAAACACCCCCAAAGTAAAATCAAACCCTTTCCACAAGACACAGACCATGTTGAGCTTTTAATTTCCCAGTGGATATACAAACAGAAGAACTTAAATGTGAACTGCCTGGAGAAGAACAATTGATTTATTGTGTTAAAGTAAACTAGCTTGCAGCCCCAGTTACCGTAAGCAGTTCTCATTTAAGTCCTACAGTGTACTGTATATCGTCAAACATTCATTAATTCTTATAGCTGAGGGCTAGAACGAACAAACACTTTAAAGTAGAAGATTCTTCTTCAGCTGTTAAAATCAGGTCTCAAAAGGATGTGCGGTTTGTACATAACTGGAATGCAAAGGAAGATGGATATGTAATGTATAATATGTATACGTGTATATGTGTGTGAACAATACAGAATTATGTCTCGGAGTCAAGTTCAACCCCTCAATGCAAAACCCAGCATTCCCAACACAACTAAAAGTACAAGTAAAAGCACAGTTTCCTCCACCCATCCAGACCATGCCCCCCAGTACACCAATCACACTAGCACGCACAGACACATATTTTGCTTGTCCAAAAAGACATCCAAAGGTGTCCATACATACAGCTCACCTGCCAGACCTATCATGCGACATACAATCAATTTTGCCAGATCTTATTTGCGGCCAACATACGATCGCGAGGTCCCACCTGTACGATCGCGAGGTCCTGCCTGTACCCATTCAATTTGAACTATCTTCGCGGTGATACTGCACTTAGTGTGATGTGCTAAGTACAATACCGCCGCGAATCCTGAAGCAGGGGGCTGGGAGGGGATGCCAGTAAAGGATCGCCGCGGGTGGCAAGGGCGGGGTAGTACACCCACCTCGCCCCCCGCGGCAGATTCAACCACCCGCCGCGACCCCTTCCCAGCAGCCCCTCCCAGCCCCCCACCCTGTACTCTCCCGGGGAGGGGGAGGGAAGGGCCCGCTGGGGGGGTGGAGGGACCCTCCAGCGGGGGCACTGAAAAGTGCCATTTGAGGCTTAAGGGGTCCCACAGCTCAAGCCAGGACCCCCCTCCCCAGCCCTATCAGGAACTTTGCGGCACTTACAAGTGCCCTTGCGGCTCTAACAAGAGCCCTTTGGGGCTTAAGGGGTCCCTCAGCTCGAGCCGGACCCCCCTCCCCAGCCCTATCAGGGCCTTTGTGGCACTTACAAGTGCCCTTGCGGCTCTAACAGAACCCTTTGGGGCTTAGGGGTTTCACAGCTCGACCCCCTTCCCTGGCCCTATCAGGGCCCTTGCAGCACTTACAAGTGCCCTTGTGGCCCTAAGAAGGGCCTTTGGGGCTTAAGGGGTCCCACAGCTTAAACCGGGCCCCCCTCCCCTTATAAGGGCCCTTGCGGCACTTACAAGTGCTTTTGGCGGGGGTCCCGCAGCTCGAACCGGGACCCCCAAAGAGCCCTTTGGCAGCATCTTCTTTTTTCCAACCCCGGAGACACCAGCGCCGCTGAGGACCGATGACCCCTGAGAGGTACCCCTGCGGCCACCAGGGGTACCCCCGGCGGGCGCCAGCAGCCTCAACGCGGCTGATATTGCCAGCGTCTTCATCCGTCACGACGTCTTCGGGCTGGCGACACCAACCCCACTGAGGTCGCCGATGCCAGGCAGGCTCAGCTGGCACCACTGGCCTCAGTGGAGACGATGTTGCCAGCTGCTTCTTTCTTCAGCCATCTACTGCGATGGCATCTGAGGTCTGTGGAGGAGTGCACCTCTTTGCAGAAAATCCTAATCCGTTTCTGATTGGTCAATTTTTTAATGCTTGGTTTACATGTTTTACATTAACCAATCAGATGCCTGGCAGGCATCTGCTACGTGGGGTTGCGGTCGCCAGCTTGAAGACATCGCTTCAGTTACCGCCGCTTTATAAATAGAAGCGGTGGTAACTGTTTTGCAATAGGGGCGAAAAGTTAATGAGGCATTAACTTTCTGCGGCCGCTTTCCGGACATTTATAAATCGCTGTAATTGCGATTTTTACGAAAATGCCGGGAAAAGCGGCTGCGAAAAGATAACGCTTGTTTATATATATATAAATATGCCCCTAAATCTTCTTATATTTTAGCTGTCAATCAAGTTCCTTGCTCTAAAGTTCCTTCTGTGAGTAGTTTTACTGTAGCTGGAATAGTGACAGAGTTTGACAGTTGGGATGCTGCATGCTGTGTGTTTGTGGGAAAAGTCAGGTCGGATGGAAGTGGGAGTGGTTAAAATAGGGAGGGGGATACTGCTCCTAAATAAAATGTTGCTGCATTGAAGGCATGCAGCAACACACACAAATCAGAGTGTTACTAATTATAGATTAAGATGAGGCAAAGTCAATTTTTTCAGTATAGTGTCCCTTTCAGTATAGTGTCCCTTTAGTGTCCCTGTTGTTCCAATACAATTTTACCCAACAGAGCATACCACTACCTTACTGTCTTCACAGTGAAGAACCATTAATGTTGCTAAAACTTAAATCACTTTTACCCAAGTCAGTAGGGGTTGCATACTGTAGTGCCAACTCACATATTTCCCAGGGAAAATAAACCCAGCTCATCTATCTTTTTTACACAAATTGCGTCTTCAGTTAAGACGCTTGACTCTGTACACATTTCAATTTGTTGATGTCCTTTCTGTGGACTTGGGCCCACAATTCCACAGCATACACAAGATGAGGCCTTACCTGCAAGAAGTTACCGTGACATTATGGCAACTGCCTATTCCTGGTCATAAAGCGATATCTGTCCGACAAAAGTTAGGGGAAAGTCGCAGGTAAGAACTGCAGCTATATTAGATGTTAAAGCTAATTTGGCATTCATCTTTTCATCAAATTGACATTAATGTCTAACAATGTATGAGCAGCTTTAGAATAACTATTAGAGATGCACACACCTGAGAGGACTGTTCTGCTGGTGGGTTTGTGTAGCACATTGGAAATCAGTTCTGCCCTTCAAAACAAAAAAAACGGGTTTGCAACAAAATGATGGTTATTTTGTCAGTTGAAATTTTTTGTCAAAACCGTTATTTTTGTCCCTAAAACCAGGTTGAAGACTAAATAATCACCTCTAGTAACTAGCATTCATTTTGTATTTGTATAGTTGGTTAGTCACTTATATTATTAACTGGGACGGTTTCCGTTTGTTAAACTCTGATAACTTTTGTTTAGTTCAGACATGCGGAAGCTTAGTGGAAGACAGGACCATAACCACTGCTCTAGCATCAAAGGTCTTGTAAGCTTAAAGAGACCTTATTTATTTTAATAACAGGCCAGTCACTTTAAAGTGTGCTCAGCACGTCACACCTCTGCCTGATCCATACAACCAGATCGAAAGCGAATTATTTAACTTTTACCACCCGGGCCGCCCCTTCCATAAAGTACTCAGGGTAATGACCAAAACTACTATTACCTCACCCCACCTTTGAGTTTAGGAACACTCCACTGGTTAAAACAACTTTATTTGCATTCAACTGTATAATTCTCCCCACTTTATTTTTTATTCAAAGGCCCAGTGGAATGGGAAGATGTTGCAGAGCTTGTCTTTCCATTGGCCAGATCCTGAAGAAGGACAAGCAAGCTAAGGTTATGTTTGTATAATAGCTGTTCTAGGGTTAAACCCAGGGGGGAAGGACTAAAGATGGTCCTAATTCCAAAGCAGATTTCATGGATCCCCCGGAACTCAGACTTTGCAGATTTCTGACTGGAACTATTTTTGAAAAATTAGCGATTTTGTAAATTTGAAATTTCTCAAAATGTCGAAGATTTTCGAAAATACTAAAACAGGAAGCACATAAAGTTTCTGGAAACTTTACAGTGTGTTTTTACGTGTTCCCCAGACCATTTCCCAGGTCCCTGGGACCACGAATCGCCAAGTAGAACGGATTTTAGTGAGTTCGGGCAACTCTAGTGAGGACCAAGGGGTTTTGGAAAATTAATTTTAAAACATTTTTTCCCTAAATGAAAATACTAAAGTAAACCATCCAGGATAAAAATAGATTTGGTCAGTTTAAAAGGAATTTAAGGATTATTTTTAGATTTTACAAATATGATCAGTAATGATGGAATTAGTTCTCATGCTACTGTACATTTGGAAAGAACTCAGAGCAAACAGCAACTTGAAAGATAAGACGGTCATCTGGTCAGCAGCCAGTTGCAGTGTCAACCGGTTTTCTGTTTGAAACATCAAGGCAATTCTCCAGCATCCTAGGGGCAAAATCTGCTGGCAAAGTTTTGGAGAGTAGGCTGGTTCCTTCCTGCTGTTTGATGAGACATTGACTTAGATGAAAGATTTACTGTTGCAATATAGGAACAATTTAATCTTTGATGACTTAATTGTGTTTGTAGAAATGTGTCAGCTTTTTTTTTAACTAAAGATTGTTGGCTTGTTATATTCTGGAACAAAAGGTCTTAGAAGTTATTATTAGGGATCTTACCAGTTGTAGGGGAAATGGTTTTGTTTTAAAAATTCAGGTTTTGATGTTTTGTGGAACACGCAAAATGATTTCAATTTCATCAATAACAATGAACGTTTTTCTCATTGTAGTCACAGGCCGGAAATCACCAGTCAAGGCTGTTTCGCCTGTTTCGCCAGGCAGGCGAGGAAGGAGAGGTACAGGGCTAGGCAGGACTTCTGGAGAAAGTGTTCGTTCATAAACTATTTAGGGTCTTAACTTATGAACAGAGGCCCCCTCCGCAACCCCATCGTACAGTGCACAGCTGGAGACTGACAACTTGTCCCAGAGGTCTTAGTGTGAAGGAGGAAGATTTTAACTTACTTACCATTGGCTCTGGTACCCTGAACAGCACCCAGCATATATCTATTATATACAGGTGTGCGGAAGATTCTACACTACTTTTGATATTGTTGGATGAGTTGGACTGGATGTATGTATGTCTTTATTCAACCTCAAATACTATCCTATCCTATCCTATACTATACTATCCTATCCTATCTTATACTATACTATACTATCCTATACTATACTATACTATACTATCCTATCCTATCTTATACTATACTATACTAGCCTATCCTATACTATCCTATCCTATCCTATCTTATACTATACTATACTATCCTATACTATACTATACTATCCTATCCTATCTTATACTATACTATACTATCCTATACTATACTATACTATCCTATCCTATCCTATCCTATCCTATCCTATACTATACTATACTATACTATACTATACTATACTATACTATCCTATCCTATACTATACTATACTATACTATTGGACCAGTTGCTGCCTCAGTGTGTTGCTGCTATGGACAGGTATATGTTGTTTCTTGAAAATTTATCTTAATTTCTTTTACAACCCATCTGCATGTCAATGTCATTATGAAACCATTAAATACGTACATGTTCCAACAAGAATAGGATCAGCTTTGGGTTTATGATATAATACATTGATATATTTCCTTGGCTTTACTTATTTCACAATAATGCAGTAATAACCTCAGGGTTAAAAGCATTTGAACATTCTTCTTCTGGAAGAAAACGAATACGGTTTAAAATGTGCTAAAATCGGTGCTGGGCCATAAGCACAATAAGCGTTAGAACAGAGAGCACATTAATAATCTTTACTCACTTGGTAAGATGATAGTAGAAGACGGAGTTTTGGACATTAAATCAAACTGCCAAAAAAAGGGAAGTAGTTGTCTTTGCCAGAATTTGTTTAGTAGTATCCAGGGAAAGATAATACTCAGATAGGCCAAAACTCATCCAAACTATTTTGCGGTCTGATACTAATGATCCCTTGGTTAATGTTGTCAAGAACTGATCCAGAAATGAGTAAATCCATCATTACACTAGCCTGTTGAGTGCAGCCAGAAAATGCTGGAAAGTATCATTTTAATGGAAAAGTCCACCCATAAAATGAAATTTTTAGATATAGGTGCAGGACCCCCCAAACCCCAGTTTTACTTACCTTCCCCAAAGATGCAGCTAAACATACTAGCAAGACCTGGTTAAGATTCCCCCTACAAACACTTTTTTGCTATGCTTACCTATCCAGGTCCAGGTCATGGTATATCTGTAATATTCATCCATCCAGGTCATGGTCCATGACCTGGATGGATGAATATTACAGATATAGCATGACCTGGATGGATGAATATTACAGATATACCATGACCTGGATGAATGAATATTACAGATATACCATGACCTGGATGAATGAATATTACAGATATACCATGACCTGGATGAATGATATTACAGATATACCATGACCTGGATGGATGAATATTACAGATATACCATGACCTGGATGAATGAATACAGATTACCATGACTGGATGAATGAATATTACAGATATACCATGACCTGGATGATGAATATTACAGATATACCATGACCTGGATGGAGAATATTACAGATATACCATGACCTGGATGAATGGATATTACAGATATACCATGACCTGGATGGATGAATATTACAGATATACCACCTGGATGGATGAATATTACAGATATACCATGACCTGGATATGAATATTACAGATATACCATGACCTGGATGGATGAATATTACAGATATACCATGACCTGGATGGATGAATATTACAGATATACCATGACCTGGATGAATGAATATTACAGATATACCATGACCTGGATGAATGAATATTACAGATATACCATGACCTGGATGGATGAATATTACAGATATACCATGACCTGGAGGATGATATTACAGATATACCATGACTGGATGAATGATATTACAGATATACCATGACCTGGATGAATGAATATTACAGATATACCATGACCTGGATGGAATGAATATTAAGAATACCAGACCTGGATGATGATATTACAGATATACCATGACCTGGATGATGAATATTACAGATATACCATGACCTGGAGGATGAATATTACAGATATACCTGACCTGATGGATGAATATTACAGATATACCATGACCTGGATGGATGAATATTACAGATAACCATGACCTGAATGATATAGATATACAGATATACCATGACCTGGATAGATGAATATTACAGATATACCATGACCTGGATAGATGAATATTACAGATATACCAGACCTGGATGAATGAATATTACAGATATACCATGACCTGGATGAATGATATTACAGATATACCATGACCTGGATGAATGAATATTACAGATATACCATGACCTGGATGAATGAATATTACAGATATACCATGACCTGGATGAATGAATATTACAGATTACCATGACCTGGATGAATGATATTAAGATATACCATGACCTGGATAGATGAATATTACAGATATACCATGACCTGGATAGATGAATATTACAGATATACCATGACCTGGATGAATGAATATTACAGATATACCATGACCTGGATAGATGAATATTACAGATATACCATGACCTGGATAGATGAATATTACAGATATACATGACCTGGATGATGGATATTAACAGATATACCATGACCTGGATGGATGAATATTACAGATATACCATGACGGGTGGTGAATATTACAGATATACCATGACCTGGATAGATGAATATTACAGATATACCATGACCTGGATGGATGAATATTACAGATATACCATGACCTGGATAGATGAATATTACAGATATACATGACCTGGATGGATGAATATTACAGATATACCATGACCTGGATAGATGAATATTACAGATATACCATGACCTGTAAGAATGAATGTTACAGATATACCATGACCTGGATGGATGGATATTACAGATATACCGTGACCTGGATGAATGAATATTACAGATATACCATGACCTGGATGAATGAATATTACAGATATACCATGACCTGGATGAATGAATATTACAGATATACCATGACCTGGATGATGAATATTACAGATATACCATGACCGGATAGATGAATTACGATATACCATGACTGGATGAATGAATATTTACAGATATACCATGACCTGATGGATGGATATTACAGATATACCGTACCTGGTGAATGATATTACGATATACCATGACTGGATGGATGAATATTACAGATACCATGACCTGGATGAATGAATATTACAGATTACCATGACCTGGATGGATGGATATTACAGATATCACCGTGACCTGGATGAATGAATATTACAGATATACCATGACCTGGATGGATGAATATTACAGATATACCATGACCTGGATGAATGAATATTACAGATATACCATGACCTGGATGGATGAATTACAGATATACCATGACCTGGATGGATGAATATTACAGAATACCATGACCTGGATGAATGAATATTACAGATATACCATGACCTGGATGGATGAATATTACAGATATACCATGACCTGGATGGATGAATATTACAGATATACCATGACCTGGATGGATGAATATTACAGATATACCATGACCTGGATGAAGGACAAGACCAAGTCCCTCTCATTTTGATAACCTTACTGAATAACACTATCATAGTGTAAAATAATAAGAGAAAAGGATGATGGGATTGTTTTGTAGACAGTGAGTACTTTGTTAACTTGATGACAGACATATGTGGGGCTCATATGTTCTTTTTGTCTTTTTAATGTTTATAGAAATCCCTACAGTCCAGTTGCTGCTGGGAAATACAGACTGAGATTCCTCAAGACGGGAAAGACTTAAACTTTGACTCTTTAAAACCTCCCAGTGCATTGTCGGGTTCTAGTGTTTTTAAAGCTTGTTGGCCTGTTTTGATTCCCCATTAACGGAACCTCTTCCCTTTTCTTTTGTTTGCATTTATATTTTTTCCCAAATGGGAAACGTTTGGCCTCATTTTCATTTTTTTTTTTTATTCTTGAGCAAAGTGAACTGACTGTGAGTTTCAGACATTTAGTCTGTGGATTATCTGAAGGAAGCAGACACACAGGATGTAATTCCACCAGAAGGACATGTTATTTCATTGGATGTAAATGTAACTAAACATGAACAATTACAGACCATGTTTACATCTTCTGCATCCTGCAGTGTGAAGGTCACAGTGTAAAATTGTTCAGCTGCTTATTTCGTGCTAATCCATTGTCCCATCATGAATGAACACGTCATTGCTATTTTGACAGGATTCCATGTTCTCTGTTTTTAACATCCACAGCCACCAGACAGGAAATGCTAAGGTCATAGCATTTTATGCCTTTATGGGTCGTCTCTGCAGAGGACTTGATGGGAAAGAACACAGATAACAGAGAAATAAAAACTTTTGAACATGTGTAGGAGAAAAAAAAACAAGATCAGGCAAACTTGTGGCTCTATCAATCTGCACCCCAATGCCCAGCGAGCCTGGATTGCATATGGGAGGGAACACATAGAACAATACTCGGCATCCCATAGATTGGCCCATCTGCCCATTAAAGGGGGCAGGCTGGAAGTATTGTTTTCCCCTTTTAATGTTAATGGGGGGGGGGGGCAGTCAAAACTACAGTAACATTTTCATTAAACTGTCAAAGTTTTAATAGTCAAAATTGAGTTTTGTCATTGAAATTTCATGGTTTTGGTGCAGTTTTTTGGTTTTGACAATCGAAATTCCAACATTTAAACTTTGATGTGTCCCATGGACCCACCTCCCTATCAGGTTGGTGCAAACTGTACATGATATGTGCAAATTGTCAAGGTCAATATTGTAAGGTCTTTAAATATTATTTATTCCACTGTGATTAAATGGACTAAACTGAAAAAAAACTTTGCTTCATCTTACAGTAATTTATAATACGTGTAAGTAGTACATGTGTGTCTTGTTGCATGTCTTCAATACAGTACGTGTGTTGCTCAGGAGCAGTATCCCCATCCCTCTTTTAACCACTCCCACTTTCACCTGACCTGACTTTTTCTTCTACAAACCAACTGTCAAGCCTGCACACAGCATACAGCATTTCAACTGTCAAAACACTGTCACCATTCCAGATACAGCAAAACTGCTCGTAGAAGAATAGTTTTTGAGAGCAAGGAATTTGATTGACAGCTGAAATATAAGATAGTATATAAGAAGTTTTAGATTGGATTTC
This sequence comes from Hymenochirus boettgeri, assembly GCA_019447015.1. Lineage (NCBI taxonomy): Eukaryota > Metazoa > Chordata > Amphibia > Anura > Pipidae > Hymenochirus > Hymenochirus boettgeri. The sequence continues at coordinate 354,894,946 of CM033469.1, read as the reverse complement.
TAAAGAAATAGAGGGCAGAGCAACAACAAAAAAGGGTACAGTGATGGTTAGGAAGAATTATAATTTCCAGTAATGGTCAATTTAAAATAACCTATTTTTCAGTATAGATGCCCTTTAAGTTGGCAACTTGCAACAACAAAGCAACTTCATTGTAAGGTACATGGTTGTTCCTGTCAGCTTGGTAGTTGCTTTTAATTAATTTAAGTCACAGAAAACATTAAAGTATTTACATTCTTGCATGAACAGGAATACAATTCGTAGCGTTAATCATCATCAGAAATCAACAGGATAAATGCAAAATATATGGAAGCCAGTAATAAATAAATAATAAGCCAGTAGATGTACCACTGGTGATAGAAGAGTTTACAATGTGGGTGGTTTTGCAGAGAAGGGAACTGCAGCTCTTGGTATGGTACGTATGGGGTGCCGTTTGTTCCCAGATCATTTTGTCAACAAAAAACAATACTTCTGTGGGAACCAAACATACATTTAGTCAACAAAAAATACACTTTTGGTGACAAAACTATATTCAGTCGACCAAGATTAATTCTGTGGCAGGAAATCATACATTTAGTCAACAAAAATATTGGTGACAAAACTATATTTAGTCCAACAAAATAAATTCTATGGCAACAAAACATATTAAGTCTTTAAATGAAACAATGTTTTAGTGATAAAATTATATTTAGTCGACCAAAAGAAACTCGGTCTTTACAAAACATATTTAGTCATCAAAAAACTATGTTTTGGTGACAAAAATATATTTAGTTGATCAAAATGTACATTTAGTCAACAAAAAACAACTGTAACACCAAGGTATATATTTCAATGACCAAAATCTATTTTGGTGAACAAAATGAACCGTGGGTTGAAGCACAATATTTTTTGTATACAAGAAGTGATAAAGAGTAACATTATGTTGGCACTAAGAAAAATTGGTAGACCAAATAAATCTTGTAGCGCAAGTGTATGTTTTTAGTGCACAAAATAAACTAAGGAAAAACAAGCATATTTTTTGTCTTTAAAATGCAATTTTGTGCACCAAGAATTATCAGGGTTATTCAATAAAAGTTCAACAAAATTAGCACCATTTATACAATATGAACTTATATTGAATCTCCCTGTATGTTTGGTAATGGTAAATGGCAATTTTTCCCTTTAATCTTTGTTTAAAAAATATAAACTGGTAAATTGTTTGCTTTCCCTTCAGAAAAATGTGTACACTTAATGACTCTCTTGCCTATAATATATTTCCCTTTAAACTCTTTAAGTTATCTGGTATATGATATACCTCCCTTTTAAAAATGGTAATTGTCATACATTACCTAAATAAATTCTGGTAAATGAAAAACGTTTCCTTTAATCTCTGCTATAAGAAAATACTACTAAAAAGCACAGTCCTTATTTTCTTTTTATGGACAAGGCCCCATTAGGCAGCACACAAGAATTGCACAATGCAGCGAAATCACGTCACGCAATTCATGTGCGCTACCCTGTGTGTGCGCAACAATTGCTTTGATGTTACCCTATCGCAGCACATGCGATGCAAACCAAAAATGGTGATTGCATGCTAAAAGGTTCGGCAGCGCAGGGCAGCGGAGATAGTAAGGCCATCCCCACCCTCTTCTATTGGTATGCGCTGAGCGCTGCGTTAAAGCAGCGCACAATGCACACCAAAATAGGCAAGTGGGGTCTGGCCCTAACTCCTTACTTTACAGAAATCTTACCCTGCCAAATGTAGCTTCCGGCAGGGTGGGGGGTGGGGTGGTGTAGACGGAAAGGGAGCATGGCATAACACGTTATCTGGGGGTTGAGCAGAGGCAGAGTTAGGGCATGGAGATGGAGCATTCAAATTCTTGAAAATAAGGCAGCGCAGCCTATGTAAAATAGGCAGAGTTGTGTTTTTCCTTGTAGCACAGAACTTAACGCCTTTAAGGCAGAGGCCCAGAGTGGTGCTTCTTACATGACCGGGATCCCACTATTCAGTAAATCTCGCTAAGGGATTTACAACATGGGATCTCGCAAAGGTAAGTAATGCTGCTTCTGGTTTTTCATCGGCATCTATTTTTATAAAAAACAACAATGTTATAATGTTCACCAAATAATTTCTGTAGAACAAGTCTATCAATTCTGTCCACCAAATAATTTCTGTGGAACAATCTTGTCCACCAAATGATTTCCGTGGAACAAGTCTGTCTTTTCTGTTCACCAAATTATTTATGGTATTATTTATGCGGAACACAAATCGCATGCGCAATCGCATCACACCCGAAAACACGCATTTTTGGTGCGTTAACGCAATTGCAATGATCGGAAAAAATGCAAGTGCAAACGCATCGAAAACGCACTAATGTAGCCTAGCCCTCAAAGGCGTTAAGTTCTGTGCTACAAGGTAGCGCAAAACTCAACGCTGCCTTTATTATATTAAATTATTTTCAAGAATTTTTTAAAATAACGCAGTCAACACAAAATTTGTGTAAAACCAATGCAAACTCAATAATACAATAGGTAACTACTCTATAGTCAGGTATCCCACCCCTCCCTCAGCGCACACCAATAGAAGAGGGTGGGGATGGCCCAACTATCTCCGCTGCCCTGCGCTGCCGACCCTTTTCGCAGAGCATGCCATCACCATTTTTGGTTGTGCATCACATGTGCTGCAATAGGGTAACATCAAGCAGCGAACGCGCAAGGTTGCGCACATGAATTGCGTGCCGATTTTGCTGCGTATCGCAATTCTTGGGCGATTAGTGGGGCTTTGCCCATAAAAAGAAAATAAAGGCTGTGCCATTTAGTAGTATTTTCTTACAGCAGAGATTGAAGGAAACGTTTTCTATTTACCAGAATTTATTAAGGTATTGCATGACAATTACCATTTTTAAAAGGGGGGGAGTATGGAGTATCATATACCAGATATTTCTTATTAAAGAGTTTAAAAGGAAATATATTTTAGGCAAGAAAGTGTACACATTTTTCTGAAGGGATTAAATGGAAAGCAAACAATTCACCAGTTTATATTTTTTTAACAAAGATTAAAGGGAAAGCTTGCCATTTACCATTATCATTACCAAACATAACTCTTGGTGCACAAAATTGCATTTTTAAGACAAAAAGTATGCTTGTTTTTCCTGAGTTCAATATGTGTACAAAAAACATACACTTATGCTACAAGATGTATTTCGTCTACAAAATTTTCTGTTTGCCAGCATGTTTCTTTTCACCACTTTTTGTATACAAAAAAAAAAATCTGTTTCAATCCACTGTACATTTTGTTCACACAAAAGATTTTGGTCATCAAAATATACATTTTGGTGCTACAGTTGTTTTTTGTTGACTAAATATATGTTTTGTTATCACCAAATTTCTTTGGCTGACTAAATATAGTTTTCTAAACAAAACATTGTTTTTTGACTAAATATATTTTGTTACCACCGAATTTCTTTTGGTCGACTAAATATAGTATTGTCACTAAAATTTTGTGGGGTTTTTTTTTTTTTTGGACTAAATGTGTTTTGTCACCACAGAACTTCTTTTGGTCAACTAAATATAGTTTTGTCCCCGAAATATTAGTTTTTGTTCACTAAATGTATTTTGTTACCACTGAATTTCTTTTGGTCACCGAAGTGTGGTTTTTGTTACAAAATGATTTAGGAACAAGTGGCACCCCATAGGTACGTATGGTATTACACTCTATGGAAAAGGCCAAATTTAGCCTTGATAAAAGTCTATCATTTGTCTTTTTCCTGCAGCACTGTCAGCTCTTATTGCTGTTTATCCAAACCACAACAGCCATTCTTTCTCAATACCAAAAATGGATTGTATTTTCTTTTATTTTTTATTAAACTTTGTATAACCCTAGTTCTGATGTTGTTTTTACACATTATTGATATCAGTAAAATCCCAGTACCAGTGATTCCAGCTTGGTTAGCTGTTTCAATGGTAAAACACGATAATAAGAGGTGCAAAATTGTACCTGGACTGTTAATCTACAGCAGCCAATCAAATATTAAGAACTGTTTTATAACTGTAGTAGGCCAGTAGGTGTCATCTGATTGGATTTTGCTCCTTTTATTAAATAAGCCTGAATGAATAGATACAAATGTTTGTACTAGAACTTTTTTTAATTCGATTTACTCAATTGTTAGCCTCAATGCAACTTAAAACAATAACAAAAATAACACTTCTAAAGTGCTTTTCTCCCATGGGACAGCGCTTAATATGTCTCAGAGTTCAGTAATTGGTGGTAGGATGATGTTTTATCACAAAGAATGCAAGCTACAGGTCTGTATACACGGAAGTTACCCATCAACCCCTAAGGCTGGGTACACACCATAAGAAATTTTCGGCCGACCTTGGTCGGGCGAAAATATATCCTGGTTTGGGGTGGCCGGCCTTGATCGTCCGTTCGTCCGGGTTGGAAAATCCCGATTGATTGTGCGGTTCCCATGGCCGAATTTGCGTTGAGCAATGGACATTTGTCCCGGCCGATCGCTTGCTCATAGTGATCGCTCAGTCAGGACAAATAGTCCCTCCGTGTGTACCCAGCCTAAGAGCACAGAGGATAGATAGGACAGCAGAACCCAGCAACTAGGCAGACTCACCTAATAAAGGACAGACAACAAGATAAAGGAATTACCTTCAATACTTTATTCCCAGACAAAACCTTAGCAATAGTGTACATAAATATAATGTTCACATATGAACTACCCTATTAGCTATATACACATAAATCAATTATACATAGAAAAGTGGAGTGGAGGAGCACGCATACACAGATGTTAAAACAGAGTCATCCCTTGAATAAACAACAATATTCCTAAGGCTGTGTGCCTTGTGATTTCAAATAGATTCCGTGTATGTACGGTCTGGGTTCAATACATACATGTGGAGTACTCGGCGATCTAACGGAGGGGTCTCGGGACTACAGGTCTGCAAATGCTGCCCTGAACAGGTGGGTTTTCAGTCTAGATTTAAACACCTCCAGGTATGGAGCAGTTCTGACAGCCTGGGGTAAGGAGTTCCATAGAGTTGGTATGACATGACAGAAGGCTCTGTGACCTATGGATTTTAGGTGGACTCTGGGGAGGACTTTGAACCTGCAATTTGAGGTTGCGGGGGGAACAAAGTGGTTGCAACAACTATTTCATGTATCCAGGGCCTAAACCATGCAGCAATGTATATGGAAGTAAGCCAATTATTAATAGGACTTTAGACTTTTTGGGTATCTAGTGAAGCAAGTGCAGGATTAGTGTTATGTGGCAGTGGCATGGCTGGTTTGTTAGCAGTCTGCACTGATGGTGCTTTTTTGCGCTGCCTGTGTAAAGGATGTTACAGTAGTCCAGGTGGGATGTGAGGCATGAACTAGTGTTGGCAAATATTCTGGAGGGATGATATTTTTAATTCTTAGGTTAAAGTATGATGATTTCACAACAGCAGAGATGTGAGTTCTGAAGTTTAAATAACCATCAATTATAACACCCAGGCTGTGCACATGCTATGCTGATCTGTGCCCACTATACTTAGTAATGGTGGTTCCAGGTGGAGATGTTTTGTTTCCAGGCACTGGCCTCTGGCTAAAAGGAATTTTTATTGCTACTTTATACAGTTTTCCAGTTTGAAGAAGGAAAAAACATTTATCAGGGCAATTTCATTGTGAAAATTTCTCTAAAATATCTTCTATGCTAAAAGAGAAACCCAACTGCTTGTTTAAAGGGCATATTAACACCCAAAGGTAAAATCCACCCATCTGTTTGATGCTTTAAAGAAGCTCCAACCACTCAATTTTAGCAATCCAAAACCACTTCTTTAACTTGCACTAACGGTGCAATTCCCTGGTTCTCCTCCCAGAAAGGATGCCTCCTCTGCCATCACAGACAAAGAAATGAACTGGGGTTCCCTGTGTAAGTTGCCCTGTGTATTCCCAAGCTTGAAATGAGTTTGAACACATTGTACTGGGGAAGCACCAACCATTGCAACCTGGGGCGGCTAGAGGAGTAGTTTTGGAAGGCAAAAGCATTTGAGGCTTATTTAACACAGGGGGTGGATTTTTATTTTGGGGGTGGACATGCTTATTAATGTGCAAATGCTATAATTAATATGATATGTGTCATGTGGATCTGAACCACTAGGGTTTTAACTTAGAGACTTGTGAGGGCTATGTCTTTTCTTCCTTCCAAAGCTCCTCTGGTAACCTTCTGGTCTGTCAAATGTTTATGTGGCACAGCCCTGTATGTTTAAATGTGGCAGATGTCACCAGCTGCAGTAAACAGGATGAAACATGGGTTCTGTTTGTTATGAATTCAATGACAATAAAAATGACTCCCTTCACCTCCTTAATTGCTGGTTGTAACTGGAGCAAGGTTTTAAGGTTTGCACTGGTTTTAGCATGGCTAATGGCTGCTTTTTAATTCATGCTGGGGTTAAATCTATTACCCCCAGACGAAAATCAGGTATTAAATACCAGAAGGTGAAAGACCTCTAGATAAACAAGGCCCATAGGGGTTTAGGTCTTCATTTCATGATGAGTCCCCAGAACATGTTATTAGTATTTAGGTTGTTTTTTTTAAATGCAAAGGCCTCAGACTATTTTCTAGACAAGAAGTCATCTATATAGTTCTCCCATTTGTCCTTTTCTTGGTTTTCCAGCTGCCACTATGCTCTTGGACACTCTATTCTACTACTTAATGAGCAGAAGGAATATACATCCATTTAATGATAAAATGAACTACTTGTCATATTCCCTATGCCCCGGTAAACCAATATATAAACACAGACCAATGAAACCTAGGTCCAGATTTCAACACAGTAAAAAAGGTTTTCAGGTGTTCCTGATATGTTATAGGATCTTGTTATTCTTCCGAATAACTCTAGCCCCCCAATTGTCAGAATACCTGGCAGATATTTCACTTCCAAGAGATTCTTATCCTCAGAGGTAATATAATGTAGAAATATAACCAAAATTCAAATGGCCCCTTAGTTATAACATTTTTCAAAGCTGGTGAGTGATCTTGATGTTTGGAACAGACCCAAATATGTTGAAGGCTCTTTTAGTAACTTGTTTATGTCAAGATATCTTGGCAATCTTTCCAATTAAATGAAAATGCCTTAGTCTTGGCGAAGGTCCACGCTTCTTAAACACATTTAACATTTGGGGAGAGATCTAAGCTGTAACTTTGAAGACTTTACATACAAATAAGACCAAAAAATTAAAACAAATTTAATTCTCTAAAGAAAACTAAATCTTAATGTTAGATTAGGTGTTAAACAGCCTGTGCACACGTCCATAGCCAATGCCAAAGGGATCGGGATTCTGCCTTCCTCTCTAGTAATAAAACAAAAATAGAAATAAACTAATGTGTCTTAACCATCTGAACCCTATTCCACTGTAGTTATTAACACTTATACAGATAATGCTGGAGTATTAAAGGGATACAGTAATCACTTCAACTTAAATAAAACCAAGGCAGCCATTAACATGAGGTTGTATTTCTGTTAGGGGGCCTAATTAGCAGTTGTGTATAGGAAATTTTAGTCTTCCCAACAATACCTTTCATCACCTCTCATTCTAAGCCCACCAATGTCTTTCAAGCCCTAAAACTGATGTCACCTGGACAAGTCACACTTTTTTCACATATTGGAGCAACTCTTACAACCCCCTTAGCAGTGATGCTGATATCCTTTTTTTCAGTTAGGCTGAGGCCACACTATGATGCACAAAAAATCGCTATGCGTTTCTGTCCACTTTTGCCATCCACTTGCGTTTACATAAAAAAACGCATGTAATTGTGTCCACTTCTATCCGCTTCTGTCCGCTTTTGGTGATTGCATGCGTTCGAAAATCACAACAAATTGCAGCATACACAGTGGGGCCTAGTTCCCACGATTTACATTATAAATAAAATGGCATTGTAAACGGATCGCAAAACGCAGAAAAATGCGCTAGTGTGGCCTATCCCTTAGAAAGATTGAAAAACTGAAAGTGATCATTGTAATGTCCTATAGAAAATCAATTCAGAAGAGAAAGCAAAGATTATTTAAATGAGACCACATGACCTCTAAATGTCATCAGTCTAAGGTCATACAAACCTATTTATTAATATTAAAACTTGGACAAGAGCCACACATAGGAACTTCTTGCCTCTGGTACACAAAATGGAGGAGATACAGTACAAACATGGGAATAGCAAAAGAGAAATAGAAATTAACATAATTTTAATCATTTGAATTAGGCCTCAGTCACAGCAGTTCCTGGGATGCATCATGTGTTTCTTCTTCTACACCTCAGACATGGAAACCTTACAGCTGTATCACACATTCAACCAGCAGGGTTAACCTACAGATAACAGCAACCAACCTTACATAGAACCAATATACTGTAACTCTACATCAACCACATCTCAACCAATGCCACCTGCAGAGCCAACATGCAGATGTTAACAACCACTTGTACATTCAACCAATGACATGTAAGCTATTATACCTGACCCACATTCAGATCCCAGACACCTTAAATACACCTTCATGTCAATCTGCACCACCTTCAGACAAAGTTGTAGTTTTAGTACATCAGAGGCTCAAGTATCTCAAGAATAATTACATACAACTTCCTTTTTTTGTTTTAACAAAATTCTGGAGTTTGTGTAAAAAGACATACAACGTTTGTTTGCTTTTTTTTTGTTTTTTTTTATCAATTGCAGTCAAAAGTAAAAGGGAAAAAGTAAATAGAGATTTCTGTATTGGAGCAAAAATGATTTATGTTTCATACATTACTGTCCACCACAGGACATCTTACTGTCCACCATGTCTATCGATCTATCCATCTTTTACATGTTTATACCTTTATAACACAGCCCTTTATTATGACATGAAACCTAATACTGCAGTTTTGTAAATTTGTATAAATCTTCTTGCTCACATAAATATATAAAAAAAATACCCAAATTTTGCATTTAAACCAATGTTTTCCATGTACTGAATTAAATAGATTAAATGTTCTGTCACTGACCCTATTAAATGTCTAAAAACCTTTTACAAGCACAAGCAATTTTACCATCCAACGTTGCTGCGACTGTCCTGGCCAGTTCATTCTGGGATAAGCCAGATGGTTCTTCTGATGTGGTACGGACGGGGGGATGTTGTGGGAAAGTGGAAAGGTAAGTGTATGGGAAAGTTGTAAGGTACGTGTCTAGACAGACTACTAATCATTAAACCCAATCGGTAGTCTGTTTGGTGAGAAGTGGCAGTGCCAAAGTTTCAGTGCTGATGGTAAATATGTTCGCTGCATCAGGATCAGAAGAAAAACTTGATGGTGAAATTTCTGTTGATATTCCAGCCCGATCAGCTGCCATGAATGAAATCTTGGTCAATCGGGTGTGAACAGCTTGGAGTGCTTGACTGGCCCTAGAATAAATAATCTTACAGTGTTTGCATTTCATATACATACAGTACACATCTATTTTAGTTCTGGCTCATGCACTGAACAGTAAATGAATGATTTCCTTTCTTTTCATTCAGACCTTGAAAGCGTCTCTTTGCAGCTCACAGCGTGTTCCATGTCACTGTAGAACACTTTCACTGTTTCACACTCATCAGTCTTGGACACAGTTTCTTCTCTACAGGAAGCCTAGTCCATTTGCTCCATAAATGTCATCAGGCTCAGAGCGAGGATCTATCCTCAAACTTGCAGATGCAGCAGGAAGCAATAAAATATGATGATTCACACATTTGTAAGATTAAGAAACGCCATGGGAATGAGTCGACTTTAACCATAGAAAATGAACAATGGGCCGAAAAAAGAAAAGGGAATAGATGGTGGAAGTCGTAAGAACACATCCAGCAGGTGTTTCCTTCCCTTAAATTGTTCTCTCAAGTGAGTACACAGGATATACAAGAAGAAGAATAACATTTGGGGAAATTATCATTATGAGAAACATTTGATTCAACGTTATGGTCGATGAAACATAAACCACATTGACATCCGTTTACTATAGTTCTACATTGTGCCAAATGTTAAAAATAGAATCTGGAAGAAAGGAATAGATGTTTGGTAAAGAGGCAAATGCATGTATAACTAAAGCATAGACTAACTAGTAACTCATGAAGGGCCACACAATGTACCCTATTAAGACAATAATAGTGGGACTTTTGCTGGGTCAGATATAATAATAAGGGTCTGTCCCTGTGTCACGGAACTCCTGGCTTTTTGTTGCAGGGAACAGGGCTTAAGTGTTCTGGGGGCGTGGCTTTGACATTCAAGAGGCGTGGTTGGGTGGTCCAGGGCAATAGTTGGCGGCGGGACTTGACAGAGATTCAAAACCTTACCCTGGATTTGCACGTCCTATTGTTGGGGGGTATGTGTCTCATACACAGAAACTGACCGTAACTGTTCCATAAAAAGACAGATACTATACATGCGTTCCTACCAATAAACATTTTAGTTTTCCCTTAATATAGTTGCATTTAATTTATACCAAAGGAAAATGAGGTGACATTTTTCTTTTGGTGGGTAGTCTATTTATTAGAATAAAGGTGGCCCCACACACAAAGATAACAATTGTACTATCCCAATACCTTATAATTGATTTTCATCCAAGAACATATTTGCAGCAGGTCCAATAAGAATAAAATGTAGAAAGACAACAAAGTACAAACACTAGTAAATCTATGGAGGGTATTGGATATTTATTAAGAAGTACAGATGTACAGCAATAGATAAGTGATCCCAATCATTGTATATACAGTATATTTTGCCACCATAACACTTTATTGTATGGATCTCAGTAACAGATATTACATGATAAAATCTATCAGTTAAACGGACACAACCATATTGTAGAACATATCTTCTGGTTTTATGAAACTGAGATCTTTAATTGGGTGGGAAACATGCAACTCCTGTACTTACGTAGGGAACATATTGGACCTATTGGATATGCTGTTTTTTTTTAACTACCAGGGACAGACCCTGCAACCTCGTGAATTACCATCTTTTTACTTTTACTATGACAGATATAGCCTCCTCCCAGAAAACTACTGTAGATCAAGCATGGATAGAGGCCCCATAATGGTTATTCTGGGAGGCAGTGGTTCCTAGTAATGCCACTGGGACTACTTACAAACTTGTTAAGGGAGGGTAGAAAGTCCTCCAAGATCCACAAAAAATTCAAAAAAATATAAAAAGATAAATGCAAGATGTGTATGGAGTTCACTGCTTTCTCAGAATCAAGAAGATCTTATCTCTGTGTAACTGGAGCTATACACACTTCTATGGGGAGTTATACAATTACCAGCACTAGATACTGTACTTACTGATGCTCTGCTGTTGTCTAGGGAAAATGAGGTGACAAAAGTAAGAAATATGGATGTCCCTCAAAAGCAGACAAACCCTAGTATGTTTCTAACATGTCTAAATCAGAGCAGGATTATCCACAACACAAGCTAGGCTCTAGCCTTGGATCCAGGAAATAGAATCCTATGCAGGTTGTGCAACCTGCACCTTCAAAACTGTTTCCAACACCTGCTTTGCTGGTGGGTTTCCAGCAACCTGAACTGTGCCTAAAATTAAACAGACCCCCATCCCGACCAGTAACTGCTACCCGACCAACAGCTTTCTACCTAAACCCAACTCGCAACCAGTCAAATCGTATAACCCACAGGGACCCGACCACATGCAGGACTTTACCAGGAATCATGATAATTGAGAAGATAGGGGTTCCCAAATGACATCCAAAGGCCTTGCTGTTCTTAACCCATCTCTGTTCTAAATCCAATCCAACTTTTCCCTTTTTTCTTTTCTGAATCAGCATTAAGCTTGGATACTTGTTTTAATGATCCAATTGCAAATGTATTATAGAGGGAATGAAATAGAAGCACATAATCATTGTATAACCATTAATGAAGTCAGAAACCACTAGGAATAAAATGCCCTGTGTTGTGTACTAATTACATTAACAGTGGTTCGCAGCAGTCCCTCTGTGATTATTTTTAAGGATATATATTTTCTTTTATTACATTTGGTAAACTATTACAAAAGTGAAGAGAATGTCTAGTGGCACCTTTAACCATTTGCATCTTCTAAAGAGTAAAAGCACCATGGTGATCAAGAGTGACTTTATAGGCGATGTTTAAGCTGGGTGCGCACTTTACAAAATTACAAAATTACACTTCAGTCCTGCAATCATTTTCTCACCCTCTGACCTTAACCCAAGAAGATACAGTAAAGAAGTTCATTCGAGAGCTCCTCTTTCTCTTTGTTTTGTATATTCAAATAATTTACAGTCTGTTGAACATAATGGACAATTAAAACTTAAAAGGGATATTGTAGACTGAGGTCTATCTACCAGGGGAACTCCTGTGTGACCAGAGGGGGCCCCATAACTTCCCACTCTTCTTCCTTTAGATACAGCCCCCCAAGGAACGGTATCATTATGTATTATACCTGCATAAACATAAAGCAGCCTGGAACAATTGGTGGGAATGTGTCTTACAGGGATATTATCTTCCTGGAGCTATCACACATGCTCAGTGGCTGTGGATTTCCTATGGTACTTACTGTAGGTTTAGAAAACAAGGAAAACATTTTACCACAGGAGACTTTACACTCAGGAGAAATCTGTATCTTGATGAAAAAAATAGCACTAATCTTTACAGCAGACTGCACTGATTTTATGTAGCCATGTAAAACCTGAATTATATGAAATTTGCTGTATCGTATTTTTAGGACTGTGATACTTTTAATGGACTAAAAGTTTATTTTAGTAGACAAGCTTTCGAGGGATCTACCCTCTTCCTCAGGTCAGAGCAGTACTGATGGAAACAAAGGTTCAACAAAAGTAAAGGCTAGTTTCCCGATGAAACTTTCGGAACTCCTGAATTTCACGGAACCCGGATTTTTTGAATTCTCAATTTTTATCGGAAATCAAAAATCGAAAGTAGATAATTATCGAAAATCGAAAGTAGAGGATTTTCGAAAATCAAAAATCAAAAGTAGACGATTTTCAAAAATCTAAACTATTTCTCCAAAAGTTTTGACAATTCGAAAACGAAACAAAACTCAACAGTTTCTCTAATCCCAAGTCTTGGTTTAACCCATTGTTTTTGGAGTCAAATAACAGAATCATTTTGGCTTCAAATGTTTTTCTATCTTGGTTGCTACTGAACTGTCCCTTGGAGGTTTTCCATGGAGTGTCCTGGTTGAGAAAAATGATGCCCCACAGGCAAACAGTTATTATTCTCATTATGGATGGTGATGCTACTTCTGTGGGAGTTCATCCTCTTCTGTAGTTTTTGACTGATTTCCCCTATATTTATAGTGTCCGTACATTTGTTACATTGTATTAAATACACCACATTGCTGGATGTACAGCTGTAAGATCCCTGGATGTTAAATACTCCCTTCCTGTGTGTTACAGATGGAGAACTGTTAATATTGTTGCACAGCTTACACCGAGGACCTGCATGGTTTGGTGCCTAGGGTGATATTTTCATAATCCGTGTGTAACTTTCTTATTACTAGTTTTTGGTAAAGGTTTGGTGGGCAAGTATAGGGGATTCTGGGAACATTTTTTTAAGGGTTTCGTCTTGATTAATCATAGGTTGTTGTTTTTCCATTATTGTACGTATTCCTTCCATTATTGGGTTATATGTTGTTACCAAAGGGATCCGGGTGTTTCTTTTTTTCTTTTTGTACTGTAGAAGGGTATCCCTAGGTGTGCTTAATGCTTTGTTTATGTTAGTGGTAATTGTTCTGCATGGATATCTCTTTTGTTTGAAATATGTACATATGTGCACCTAGGTGTCTGTCTCTCTCTTCCGTTACTGAACCTATTCTGTGCAGTCTAGCAGCTTGGCTGTATATGATTCCTTTCTTGGTGTGGTGCAGATGAAAACTGTTGAAGTGGATATAATTGTTTCTGTCAGTGGGTTATTTGTATAAGGATGTTTGAATTATTCCATCTTTCAGGGTGATTGCAGTGTCCAAAAAATGTACAGATTCCTCAGAAAAATCCATTTCAAATGTAATTGTTGGATGGAGATGTACGAGCCTTTACTTTCTGTGAACCTTTGTTTCCATTAGTACTGCTGTGACCTGAGGAAGACGGTAGATCCCTCAAAAGCTTGTCTACAAAAATAAACTGTTAGTCCATTAAAAGTATCACAGTACTCTACTTTTTACCACATATATTGGACTAATACGGCAAAAATAATTTATTTTTTACCAAGATCGTATTTTTAGGAATCCCATTTCATTAGGATATTCTATTGAGATGATGTTCATTCTAATTGTCACAATAGCTTGTGTTTGTATACCTAAGGGTACAAACTCATTCCTTTTAAACGCAGATGGGTAATAGTTTAGAAATAAGTTTCTTATTAACATACAGTACAAACTTATAAATAAGGCTATGTATACTAAAAGGGCAAGGCCACCCCTCACCTGAAACATGTTATATAATTAAAACTGCAACAGTTTGTGAAATTTGAGATATGTTACACTTACCTAAAATGATGTCCAGGGTTCTTTCAACCCTCTTTCTGCGTCCTTAGAGAAGTGGGGGGAACCTTTGAGAGATAGAGGAAAGAGGGAGAACAACATTCCATTGCATACCCTGTTATGCACCTTTCTAGCTATCATGGATTGGGCTTGATTTAGAATTATTCATGTGAGGGGTGAATATGCCCTTTAATTGTTGTTTGGAAAGTACACGTAGTCTTTTGCATTTGTATAATGTATATTGATGAGAAATCCGGATTATTGATTCTTATTAAATACACCTGATATGGAGCTACAGATGTCCAAAAAAAGCTTTATAATGTAGAAAGCCTGTAGTGCATGTGTTTGCCATTTGATTGTTAATCTGTTTCAAAGGTGTTTGTTGTTCTTTCAATTTCTTCCTTTTCTTTGCTTTTACCCATTGACTGTATATCCTACTCCAGTTTTCAAGCTAGAGACACAATACAGACCTGTGAGACATATTCGCTTAAATGTTCTGTCACAGGCAAAATCAAAGCTGATTACCTTTCTTTTGATTGCATTCACCTGTTTCACAGACATAATAAACACTGATTACCTCTGTCTTAATTGATATAACATTCCAGGTACCTACCCCTGCCCCAATGTCTGTTCCATGACATAGATACGATATAGTATGAAAGCATATGGAGAAACCATTGAATCACGAATATTGCGTCACACTTGAGAAAAAAACTTGACTGTCCGAAACATGTTGTGTGCACAATAAATGTTCTTGTGTTATAAGCAATACTCTTGAGGTTGCATGATTCATTGGTTTCTCCATATGCTTTTATACTATATCGTACATGTCTATTGATTGCATTCACCTGTGTGACAGACATGATCAATGCTGATTACCTCTCTATTGATTGCATTTGCAGTTTTCACAGATGTAATCGATGCAATCAACACTGAATATTAGATATATAACTGATCACAAGGTGCTCTAACTCAAACTGTTTTTCTGACCAATACACACAATTTTCAAAAGGTCCAAAATAAAAGAATAATATTAAAAAAAACATGTATTTAAATCATAATTAAACTCACCTACCCCTCGCTCCACTTCCTCCATAGCAGCACCATGGGTACTTTCCCTAACTCTTGCACTACTTACTGAAAATCTGCTTCAGTGATCCTCTAGTTCCCTCCTCCCTTTTCCACTGTCAGTGACAGATCGCGATTGCAGCCAATAGGAAGACATGCTACAAGGAGGCGTGTCTTCCAATTGGCTGCACAGCGACTGTCACTGACAGTGGAAGAGGGAGGAGGGAACCAGAGGATCACTGAAGCAGATTTTCAGTAAGTAGTGCAAGAGTTAGGGAAAGTACCCAAGACTTACCGACTTTAGGTCCTCACCCTAGGTATTATGCTGCCCTGGATTGGGGAAAAGGTGAATATAATTGTCCTTTAATTAGAATAAACTTTACATTCCTTATTTAATCAGAATATACATTTTATTGAGTTTTACAAAACACGGATACAGAAATGAATAGTGGTCTGTGTGACGACAGTGTGGTGCATTCCAAAATGCACCCTTTCCAGCTACTTTGTATTTTCTAGCTATAAATTCATTGTATAACGTACAAGCAAGGAAATGGTTATCACATCAGAGCTCTAAAAGAACAAAGACAAGTTACAGGGACCCCACCTGTAAAACTTAAGAAATTGTAATGGCTGCCACCCTTACTCTCTACCCTCTTGGACCGAGGTTTGATGATATTTTTTAATATCATTTATAGTAAAATTAATGATTCCATATTTTATTTTAAAACATACATGTAAAGGACTACTGTTTTATTTTGGCATTTTGTTCTATGTGTATAACTACACACCTGGAAAAAGTGTGGCCATTTCTCTTCAACTTAATTCACATGAAAGCCTTTTACACACTTGCGATCCTTCACATGACAGTCAACAAGCATACGGTCAACAGACAGCCGTACAGGACGATAATCGTATTTGTGTGGCCGATCGGTCTAGCAACGTTGGTGATCTGACCCAGCAGATCAACAAACAACATCCACCCCAAATGACCACAAAATGACATTTATCATCCGGTGTTGCTGTTTTCCAGACGCTCATTCGTCGACAATTGCTTCCATCGCACGTGTGTACGAGCCTTTATGTATTCTCCAAAAAAAAACATCTGTTGGAATATGAATTTCATTCTCTGTATAATGCTTTCAAGTCAAAGCAAATACGGTAATCTTATCTTGGAAGTGCTGCATTTGAAATGAATATCATTTTCTGTGTGTTGTTGAAATTCAAAGCAATGAAGGCTGTAAACCAAACCAATTTCAGTGTAAATAAGGCCCTGCCCATGAGATTAGAACCGTTTCAGTTGGTTTTACAGAAACAATTTGGTTTAATAATGGAAAGATAAAATAGTTGAGTAACAATTGCCTTTTATTATAGAATTGAAAACCTTATTTAAATAATCCAGTGATATCCATATGGAACACAGGCCAGTAGAATGAGGGTTATGTGTCCGACTATGTGGCTTGAATTTTGTTGTATTTTTAGATGTTTTTACAAGGCGTTGCAGAACCAAAGGCTGTATCGCCAGCAGACACTTCGGAAATATCTCGTCAAAAACGTATTTCATGAGTATTGGGTTCAAATCTTCTGACTCTTTATTTAAAATTTCACACATCACTTTCACTGGAAAATGTGCTTTATTTTTATGGGATGAGCTGAAATCTCTGCAAAGAGGAATGATATAGGGCATGCAATTCACCACAGGAAACATCTCATCAAGATACCAATAGATTAGATTCATACAGCTCTCCCTTTTATACTGAACTGTTATATGCAGAGTAAAGCCAGGTACACTCAGTAACGATAAAGCGTTGATACCGTCAGCACTGTGACTGTGAGTAGCGCATTTCCCAAACTATCGCAAGTCTGAAGAACGTTCCCACGGCCCGCCGCCAACTCCCTATACTAAAGTATAGGGAAGTCACCCGCGGTCATGGGAAACACGCAGTCCCGAATGTTCCCCCTATGCTGTGTATACAAAATAAATTTTTATCGCTTTGCACTACCTATTTAGTTAAAGGTAAACTTCCCGTGCTGCCTATTAGGGTAAATACATTTATTACATCAAAAGAGAGAAAAAGACCTGTGAATGCTATGCTGTGTATAGAGAACACTCAGGACTTCTGGGAATTTTGAGAAATGATCTTGCAGATCCTGTCTTTCATATTTCAAACATCTGACATTTGCATACCCAGCTTTATAGATACTCAAGGTAGATCATAGATAGATAGATAGATAGATAGATAGATAGATAGATAGATAGATAGATAGATAGATAGAAGAAAGAAAGAAAGAAAGAAAGAAAGAAAGAAAGAAAGAAAGAAAGAAAGAAAGAAAGAAAGAAAGAAAGAAGGATGGATGGATGGAGTGAGAGAGAGATAGACCAACAGACACAGAGAGAGAGAGATAGAAAGATAGATAGACAGATACTGTAGATTCTCATAAACACACTAATCTCATGCAAAAGTCTGAGTTTAGAGTTTTTGATTTTCCCCAAAAGAAACTTGGATTTTCAAAACCGGCAGTTTTTAAACCAAAACCAGGTTTGTTTCAAAACCAAGATTCATCACTAGTAGCAAGTGAGGACCTTCCGGCTGGTGTTGATTAAAGGCAATTCATTTGTATTTTCAATAATTATCAAAAATATCTTTGAACGTTTAAAATTCCTCAAAAATACGACCAGAGAGCACTTTAGAGTTTGAAGATTTTCAAACATTCTAGGCTATTTTCGATAAATAACCTTGAACGTTTGATTTTCGAAAATACGATCGGAAACTCAAGGATTTTCGACCGTTCGAAGATATTTTCGATAATTTACTAAAATAGCTCCGTACATTCGAAAATATTCGAGAATTTGTTCCGAAACTCAGAGGATCTGTTCCGATTCGGATTTTGGATCGAAATTGGGTTTGTGTCGGACCTGGATCCCATCTCTAGTAGTTACAAATGTATAAAATGTAGGACATCTAACCATTTACTAAAAGATCCATCCTTTTATCATCCTCATGGGGGTCTTAAACCATGATTTAAAGGAATTCACTATAAATGTTTGTTTTTATGTGACATTATTTATCCTGATGATGATACCTTAAGTAGTATCGAAACGTCAACCAAATAAAGATTTATATGAAAAATCCAGAGTTCCCAGAGTATACTTCTCTACTTACATGGGATAATTAACTTTGATCTCACTATAAAGGGACCAATTAAATCCAATATCAACGTTAAGAGGCTAGTTAGCTCTGGTATCAAATTGTCTAATTAACTGTAGTCTTACTGTGAAGAATCCAATGAATTTCTATCTTGTAAAGGGGTCAATTAACTTTGATTTCAGGGTATGGAGACAATGTATTCTGTTTTCACTTTATGGGACAAACGAAGGCTAGGTATGCACAGGTAGATTTTTGATGCGTCTGATCATAAGATTCAAAGGGGTCTGCACGATCAGCTGTGATTTACTGACATGTCCAATCATCAATTTAGCCAAACAACTAACATCCATATTTTGGGCCAACCAACCGAAAAATGGAAATGTTGGTCAGTCAGTTGGCCTGAAATATTTGCTTGTGTGCATTTGCAGTATGTAGAAAATTTTAGAATGGAACGTACTCTGTGGGAGGTGATTAAATAGATACCACACTAACACACTAGGGGCCCTATTTATAAAAGCTCGATATTGTTATCGAGCGATATAGTAAAATCAAAAAAATACAGATCATTATTTTATGATAACAATCGGTATTTTAGGATAATGATCGGTATTTTTTCGATAACGATATCGATCTTTTATAAATAGGGCCCTAGGTACCACACTAACAGCTCTTACCGTGTGGTGTCATCATCACTTATTGGTTTCAGTGTATGGTGTTTTGGGGTTTGCAAACAGCCTCTGTACACTACCTCGACATTACACCAATTAGACATTCAATCTGAGAGGACTGTGGCAAATTGACTCGCAAAATGAATGGGCCAGATGGGAATGTTGTGAGAACTTTGAAATGTAATAACTGCTTAGCTGTAAAGTGCATTATTTAGACATTAGATAGATTAGACAAACTAAAGCCATTCACAGCCAGAAGTTCCCCACCTTGAGGCTCCGTTCATCTCTCCTCAGATTAGTTGGGGACTAAAGATGGGATCAGCAGAAAATTTTCAGCCTGGCACGGTCTTCATTTTTCCGATAAAACCCCTGACATTGTCGAGCAGTCAATCAGAATAAACGCATACACAGGATCAATATTTTGAGCAATTCTAATTTATTGGATTTCTCAAAATGTAGATCCCGTGAATGGGGGTCATAGCACTTAATCTATTGAATGTCTTACTAGAGTATAGTCTGCATTACTCTGCAGCAGCCAATCAGATGTTACCTACTGTAACTGCAGTAACCCAGTAAAAAGCCAACATCTGATTGGTTACTGCAAATTAATACCAAAGGCTAACTTTGTCCATCTGTGTTGCTGGCCATACACTGTCCCATATTAGGTTATCTCAATGTGTTCAATTGTTTAATCTATTTAATATTCTGCTGCATCATTGGTTTACCTGCCAACTTTCCTGCAATATTTCCCAGCCTGGACCATTCATTTTTTAGAGAACGATCACCCCCTGCAGGAACAACCCCTAGTGCATTGTCCCCATTTGTTATATATAAGGCAGTTACAAAGTTTAAACCAATGTCCATTAAGTTCACCTCTGCCATGTAAGACCCAGCATCCTCAACCTACCAAATGACAGCTTCCTCCATTTAAATGGACCATGCCCCCAGTACATTCTGGACAAGGACACAACCATCACACATGCTCACACATGGATACAGTTGTAAAGAGAAATCCATAGATTCTCCCTATAGGGTGATTTAGTAAGAGAAAATGGAGCCGCTCTATAGAAACGTGGACAGAAATCAGGGATGTCCCTGGGATATCACCTGCTTTCCATTACCCACACTAAGAAGAGACTGGCAGTGGTTACTGTTGTAAAGCTCATTTTACACTCACTGTTGTGTGTCAACTGAAAAAGAATTAATGACAAAATCAGGAATCAACATTCAATTCTTTACTAATCTGATTCATTATGTTTGATCCGTTACTGATTACCCAGCACTTGTTTGTTAATACAATGAAAGTTTCTCAAAAAACTGTCAGATACTGATACATTTGACCGAAATATTCCAACGGGTTTGATTAATTCTTCACTCGGTATCAATCACTTTCAGAACAACCAAATGCGATTCATTTGAAAGAATCCTAGTGACGATTGACAGAATGGAAAAATCAACTGGTGTTTGACCAGTCTTAGGGCTGGTACATAGAGTTTTTACCCAATAATTCTGCCTGAAGCTGGTCATACATCTGTTTGACAGTAATCCAATTTAACGTTAGACAATATGAACGCCGAAGTGGCTCTAATGTCAATTGCCTGCACCATTCTTACCTGTAACTTTTGTGACATTCCCCGGCCAGATAACCATTTACTGTCGACGTAACGTCAATCATAAAGTGATCGGGCCAGAGCTATTGTCACCTTTATAGGCTGCTGATTGATACACTGATTGGCCACTTGCTATTCAGAAAGAAAAGTGAAAGTTAAAAGTATTTTCATCCAGTTTTTACTCTATATTCACATTATTTCTATGCAGCTGAACAAAATATTGTACAGGCAGTAGATGAGGCGGAATGTGTACCAAGCCTTAGATCGTTGCATATTTCCCAGAGGGAAGCTACAGTTAGAGGGAAGTTATCTTGCACCCTCCCCTCCTCCATCATGTCAGATAACGAATATTGAAGGCAAAGCTTTGTGACTGTTATCTCACCTTGGGTTATTGAACATTATTGATATGGCACCTGTTGTACACAGATTTATCAATTCTTACATGGCATTGATCATTATCAAACTGTTTGAAGAAGAGGTGAACTGAAGGCTAGTGGAATTGTGTAATGGTATATAATATGCATGAGGTATTTGACCATAGCACGTTTATATTTATGTTACAAAGAAAAGAAATATCATTATGTCATTAACAGACAAAAATCTAACCTTTCTGTTGGGAAAACGTTTATGTCTATCGAGAAATCAAAAATGTCTATCGAAGAATCATTTATGTCCATCAGAAAATCGTTAATGTCTATCAGAAAATCGTTAATGTCTATCAGAAAATCGTTAATGTCTATCAGGAAATTGTTTATGTCTATCAGAAAATCATTAATGTCTATCGCAAAATTGTTAATGTCTATCGAAAACCATTTATGTCTATCGAAAAATCGTTTATGTCTATCGGGAAATCGTTTATGTCTATCAGGAAATACAAATAGTTAGCAATAATTCGAAAAATTCTGATTCAGTCGGATTTTTGGAAATTCATTAGAACAAAAATCGCCAGTTTTATTCATCTCTACAAATTCCAGATGACAATTTTGTTTACAGCTGATACATTAATTCAGCGGCTTTATTCCACTTATTTGTTAATTGTTAGCTTGCCAGGGCCAGCGTTATAATACATCATAATTAATCAATTAAGGAGGTCTGTCAGGAAAATGTGTAGAGTGACTTGGTAAGAATGGGTTAACTATTCCTATTAGTTCTTAGGACCAATAAACATTCCATTCCAACCTGGAACAGTCCTATTGTTTATATTACGATTAGTCAAGCATGGAACCAGATCTCCTTTCTCAGACAATGTGGGGCCGAACCGTGCATCTGGAATTCTCTTCAGCTAGGGGTCTGGTGGGTACTAAGAGGTCATCTTAAGGACAAGTCATACATGGAAAATAATTGTATTTCGGTATTGGAATGTGTAAGACAGAAACCAATGTTATATTTGTAAATATAATAATATGCCCATTAATAGGATACCCAACATGGAGACCTTATTCCCTTGCCAAGGTGAGATATTAATATCTGGGGAAATATGGATAACACACAGGTCATGTTTGGTATTGGAGGAATTGATAATTAATAAAGGAGAGGAATATGTGATCAATATCCCAATACAATGTACATATCTACATTTATATGGAGTCTGCCTAAATGAGGGGGAATGAATGCTTTTGGCTAGTCGTAAATCTGGACATTCCTGGACACTCCCACCTCATGTGGAGGGCGTAGTTCAACAAATAGTTTAAAAGTCCATGTAGTCCAAAATAATGTTGTTCATACTTGGGGACATGCTAAAAACGTGTGTATGGACCCAATGTTTCATCCTGCCCCAGGACACAGGACTTCTTCTAGTGAGTAGGGTCTGTGAATAGTTTTATTCTTTTTATTTTCTATAACTGTTGTACTTATTGTATGTCATTTTATTATAACACCATTTTATTTTGTTTTTGTATTATATGCACTGTCCACCTTTTGGAATATTAAATCTAAAATTTAATAAGTTTTGTCTTTGATGCTCTAAAAGAACTCAGTTAGCCTCTGATAAGTTTATATGTGTTTGAATGGAGTGTGCAGTGTAAATGCTAATTAACTCTGATTGTGAAGGACTGATGCTAATTAACCAGTTAGTTGCTGGAGTGAATGGTGTAGTGTTAACCATTTAGCTGCCAGGACAGGGGTGGGCATAGTCAGTGAGAGTCAAGAGTGGGTTTTTGGGGCGTCTTTAAGGCCGTAACTTAAAGTGGTGGCAGCGAATACCGATTAATTAGTCAGATCACGTGCCCAGCGAACTGGCGTTCGTGACAAGGTCAATTAGTACAGTATAAATAGCATGATTTTTGTCTAACATTACAGTGAATAGTTCCTTTTAAAAAACAATCCAATAGATCTGTGCAATACAAACAACCAAATGAAAAGAAAGAAGAATGTGCCCTGTGTAACAATATATCATTAATAGGTCAGCTCAGTTCTCTAGCTTTGTATGGCCTCCTCCCCTCATAAAGTATCACTGGCACATAATGTCAGGCTTACCAAGGCTGCTATGGGGCCTAATTTATACTCCAGAGAAGAACTTAACCCAGTTATTGGTCTCTTGCCAAATTTGTGTTGACCATTAAAACTAAAGATACAATTTGGAAAAGAACTTCTGTAATAAATATTGTGTCTTTTCCACACGGACTTGAATACTGTGTCCTGGGTTTAATAACTTCACATATAAGTAGGTTATTGAAGCCCCGGTACTTAAATGTCTTATTAAATGGAGCAATTAAACCATAGTGCGCCCTATTTGTTGAAACCGTATATTTACCGTACTACTGCACTATGAAATTGGATCTAATAGCTCATATTTTAAAAGGGGGGAAATCTTTTAGGGGCTGGAGGGATCTGGGCAGGTTGATGTAACATTAAAAGTGAATTTTGCTTTAAGTTGCTTATAATAAAAATGTTTTAACTGGTTTAATCTGACGTTTGTTTCTTAGCAGTTTTTTAGATTTTCAATATTATTTTATATCTCATGGAGAATGAAAGTCTTATAATAAACTGATTTCACAAACACAAATTGTTATAATTTGGGAGCCCCGCTGCACAAAGCAGATGGTGACAGCGGGGGACAGGGGCAAAATTAGAGGCAGCATAGGTCGGGCACTTATCTGCACACACTAGGGAAGTCTTGTTGTCCTTAGGTTTCTCACTGCGTCATGCATGGCCTTAAAGGGCCCACTCCACGTAGTCCCTTCGGGTAACCCAATGGTAAACAAAGGCATGTTTATGGTACAAACGATGTATAGTGGTTGTAATATGGTATATTTTGCATATGGAAAATAATAAATAAATGCAGTGGCTGCCTGTTTACTTAATTTTTGACTCTGTGTTTAATTTCTATGCATAGCAATGCATATCAAGTTTAGATATTTTGAATTATTGATATGGCGGACTGGGTGTTTTTTCCCACTGCAGTTTTAACCAAAGAAACCCTATCAGTTGCCTAAACTGATGTGTCCTCTCCCTCCCAAGAGCCTCTCCTTCCCAAGAGCCTCTCCTTCACAAGTGCCTCTCCCTCCCAAGAGCCTCTCCTTCACAAGTGCCTCTCCTTCCCAAGAGCCTCTCCTTCACAAGTGCCTCTCCCTCCCAAGTGCCTCTCCTTCCCAAGAGCCTCTCCTTCACTGTCCACCTTTTGGAATATTAAATCTAAAATTTAATAAGTTTTGTCTTTGATGCTCTAAAAGAACTCAGTTAGCCTCTGATAAGTTTATATGTGTTTGAATGGAGTGTGCAGTGTAAATGCTAATTAACTCTGTGACTGCTTGTGAAGGACTGATGCTAATTAACCAGTTAGCTGCTGGAGTGAATGGTGTAGTGTTAACCATTTAGCTGCCAGGACAGGGGTGGGCATAGTCAGTGAGAGTCAAGAGTGTTTTTGGGGCATCTTTAAGGCCGTAACTTAAAGTGGTGGCAGCGAATACCGATTAATTAGTCAGATCACGTGCCCAGCGAACTGGCGTTCGTGACAAATTGGCTGGCAGAGGTGGGATAAATTATTTTTTATTAGAACATTAGTGCTTGGATTAAGTATTTAACCCTTGTACTAAAGAACTGTATCCTTGCGAGGGTATAAGTCTTCAAAGACAAACTCAGTGCATTTATTTTTAAAGACATACGTACAAACAGTTGTTCCCCCCTTCTCTGTTTTTCTTTTCTATCTTTTATTTGGCAAGGTTAGCTGAGGATGGCAACCTTTTACAAGAGACAAACCAAGGAGGTCCTGATCAATCTCTGTGAGGAAAGAGGTATTGATGTCCTGGACAAGTCCAAGGAGCTGCTGATAAGGGCATTTTTGGAGAGTGACCAGGAGCAGCAGAACTACACAACTGAGTCGGTTAGCGATGTGGATTTAGCTATCTCAGAGAGGACTGTTAACCTTGGATTTTCTCAGCATGAGAATACTACAGTGCAGGAAGACTGTACTTCTTCCCTGCAAAAGGATTTACAATTGTTGGGTTGGGGTTGATGACCCACAGCTATGTCTTCAATTGATCTTGCAGCATCAGGAGAGGGAGGCAGCTGCAGCTGAGAGAGCTGAACGGCAAGCCCAGCGTGAAATGGAAGCCGCAGCTGAGAGAGCTGAATGGCAAGCCCAGCGGGAAGCAGTTGAACGGCAGGCGCAGCGTGAAATGGAAGCAGCAGCAGTTGAGCGGCAGGCACAAAGGGAAGCGGAAGCTGCAGAACGTGCATTTCAACTGCAGTTGGCAAAGCTCCAGCACCAGACCCAGTCTCCACAGTCCAGTGAGTCCAGAGAGGGTCCGTTTGCTTTGCATGGTTCACCCAAGTTTCCTGTCATGGACAATGATAGCAATTTGGACACTTTTTTGTTAAGTTTTGAAAAGTGCTGCAGACAGTATCAGTTGCCACAGGAGCAGTGGGCAAGATACTTGACACCTGGATTAAAAGGGAAAGCCTTAGATGCCTTTGTTGAACTACCACCAGAGCTTGATGGGGACTATGATGCGTTGAAACAGGCTCTGATTAAGAAGTTTAACCTCACGCCAGAGGTGTATCGCAAAAAGTTTCGAGCATTGCAGAGAAGTCCCACTGACAGCTACTCAGATGTTGTGAGTAATCTGAGAAGCAGTTTTCGCCAGTGGATTGAAGGACTATCTGTTACCAAATTTGAGGAGCTGGAGGATCTTATGGTAATGGATCAGTTCCTTAATATCTGTCCTGGAGATGTGCGACAGTTTGTATTGGATTGGGAGCCAAAAACAGCACAAAAAGCAGCAGAAGTCGCAGACACCTATGCAGCCAACAGGGTGCCAACATATCCTAAAGGTCCAACTCTACAAAGATCACCCAGCTGGAAGGATCGTCACCACATGGAAGCAGCACAGCAGAATGTCAAGGCTGGTGAGAATTTGTCTGAAAGGCCCAGTGTGAGCGTTAACCATGGAGATAGACGCAGATGTTTTATATGTAACCAGACGGGACATGTAAGAGCTTCCTGTCCAGAAAGAAAGGGACCAGTGTCACCTGTCAATCCAGTGGTAATGCTTGTATCTGGTAAGACAGAGAATTTATGTCATCATATGCAAACTGTGACTGTGGGGGATAAAGTTACCCAGGGGTTACGGGACTCAGGAGCTAACTTGCCTCTGGTGCGCCCAGAGATGATTAACTTTGGGGACATTATTCCTGGGAAGACTTTATTGGTAAAGGGAGTGGGTGGGAGACATCCACGGGTGCCTGTGGCTAATGTTTACTTAGATTGGGGTGTGGGGAGAGGTCTGAGGGTAGTGGGGATATCCAGTGAAATTCCTGTCAATGTGTTATTGGGGAATGATTTGGGGAGAATGGTCTCTGCTTTTGTGCCAAATGATCCGGTCTCACTACGTCCAGCTGTGCTGGAGTGTGACCACCCACTGCAATCAGTAAAGGGAACAGGTAACAATGGGCATGGTTACTGGGAGGGAGGGCTGAGAGACCAGAGCAGATGTCAGTCAGCGCCAGAACCAGTATTGCCTAACTGTGTGAATGGAGAGAGAGAGCGGGATCCCCCAGTTCACTCTCTGGTAGAGTCAGGTATAGTACCTGTAAGTAGGGACTGTCACAGTAGCTGGGAGGGTGGGCTGAGAGACCAGAGCAGGTGTCAGTCCGCACCAGAACCAGTACTGTCTACATGTGTGAATGTAGAGGGGGAGGAAAGGTATCCCCGAGGTGATGTTCTGGGTAAAGTACTCGTAGTAGAGAGGGATTTCCAGGGTAGGATCCCTGATCCTGTGCCCAATCTGCCTGAGGTCCTGGATAGCAGTCAGGAATTAGTGCAGGAGTGTGTGGGGCAGGTGGTAAGGACTCAGAGCAGGGTCCTAATGGATGTTTCCACTCAGACTGAGGGAGAAGAGGGTAGCTGTGGGCATGCCCAGTACCAGCTTCAGTGGTGGGTGGAGAAGGAAGAGTAAGGGTTAAAGAGGGACAGCTAACAGAGCTAGGGGTGTCCCAGGTAGATGAAAAGAAGGTAGCTATCCCTGAGGACAAAACCATACCAGTAACAGTCACTGGTTTGTCCCAGTCTAAGAGGGAGCAGGGATATGGTGAGCAGGAAGGCAAGGAAAGGGTTAAGTATCTGTCTGAGTTTAGACCCAGGGGATGGGGAACTTTAGACCCACAGGATACAGGTAGAAGTGAGGATAAAGGAGGATCTGTCCAGCAGGAGTGTGTCAGAGGGAGGACAGATGCCTGAGGTTAGGAGTGGCTGGGTACAGTCCCCTACAAATCACTGTACTCCAGGTGGTGAATACAGAAATGTACATGTCAGCGCACATAGTGGTCACACAGACGGTAGTGTGGGTGGTTTTCTCTCTGTGTGTACAGACTGAGTGTGTACAGACTGGGCATCAAGAGGTTAACCAGTCAACTTGGGTGAATGAATGTGAACCCAAACCCAGTTCTCATAACCACAGTAAAGAGGATGGTGGTTTTGTAAAAATGTGCAGGTAGAATCACATCGTGGAGCAATATGATTTACATTCACCGAACAAAGGGAATATAGGTGGATATTCGCGTCTGTCAGAACCACCTGATTATGGACGCAGTAGAGGTGACCTGTGAGTCACATCCCGTGCGCCAATTTTAAAGGGGGAGGTGTCAGGAAAGTGTGTAGTGACTTGGTAAGAATGGGTTAACTATTGGTATTATTTATTTCAAAGGACCAATAAAAATACCATTCCACCCTGGAACAGTCCTATTGTTTATATTACGATTGGCGAAGCATGGAACCAGATCTCCTTTTCCAGATGTGGGGCCGTACCGTGCATCTGGAATTCTCTTCAGCTAGGGGTCTGGTGGGTACTAAGAGGTCATTTTAAGGACAGTCATACATGTAAAATAAATATATTTCGGTATTGGAATGTGTAAGACAGAAACCAATATTACATCTGTGAATGGAAAGTAAGGCCCATTAATATGATACCCAACGTGGAGCCCTTATTCCCTTGCCAAGGCGAGTTATTAATATCTTGGGAAATATGGATTATACACAGGTCATGTTTGGTATTGGAGGAATTGATAATTAATACAGGAGAGGAATATGTGATCAATATCCCAATACAATGTACATATCTACATTTATATGGAATCTGCCTAACTGAGGGGGAACGGGTGCTTTTGGCTAGTCGTAAATTTGGACATTCACCCACCTCATGCATACCAGGAGGGAGTGGTTCATCAAATGGTTTATAAATCATTGTATCCCCTATAATTTTGTTCATACTTAGGGGACATGCTAAGAACGTGTGTATGGACCCAATGTTTCTTCCCGCCCCGGGATACAGGACTTCTTCTAGTGAGTAGGGTCTGTTAATATTTTTATCCTTTTTATTTTCTATAACTGTTGTACCTATTGTATGTCATTTTATTATTACACCATTTTCTTTTATTTTTGTATTATATGCACTGTCCACCTTTTGGAATATTAAATCTAAAATTTAATAAGTTTTGTCTTTGATGCTCTAAAAGAACTCAGTTAGCCTCTGATAAGTTTATATGTGTTTGAATGGAGTGTGCAGTGTAAATGCTAATTAACTCTGTGACTGCTTGTGAAGGACTGATGCTAATTAACCAGTTAGCTGCTGGAGTGAATGGTGTAGTGTTAACCATTTAGCTGCCAGGACAGGGGTGGGCATAGTCAGTGAGAGTCAAGAGTGTTTTTGGGGCATCTTTAAGGCCGTAACTTAAAGTGGTGGCAGCGAATACCGATTAATTAGTCAGATCACGTGCCCAGCGAACTGGCGTTCGTGACAAATTGGCTGGCAGAGGTGGGATAAATTATTTTTTATTAGAACATTAGTGCTTGGATTAAGTATTTAACCCTTGTACTAAAGAACTGTATCCTTGCGAGGGTATAAGTCTTCAAAGACAAACTCAGTGCATTTATTTTTAAAGACATACGTACAAACAGTTGTTCCCCCCTTCTCTGTTTTTCTTTTCTATCTTTTATTTGGCAAGGTTAGCTGAGGATGGCAACCTTTTACAAGAGACAAACCAAGGAGGTCCTGATCAATCTCTGTGAGGAAAGAGGTATTGATGTCCTGGACAAGTCCAAGGAGCTGCTGATAAGGGCATTTTTGGAGAGTGACCAGGAGCAGCAGAACTACACAACTGAGTCGGTTAGCGATGTGGATTTAGCTATCTCAGAGAGGACTGTTAACCTTGGATTTTCTCAGCATGAGAATACTACAGTGCAGGAAGACTGTACTTCTTCCCTGCAAAAGGATTTACAATTGTTGGGTTGGGGTTGATGACCCACAGCTATGTCTTCAATTGATCTTGCAGCATCAGGAGAGGGAGGCAGCTGCAGCTGAGAGAGCTGAACGGCAAGCCCAGCGTGAAATGGAAGCCGCAGCTGAGAGAGCTGAATGGCAAGCCCAGCGGGAAGCAGTTGAACGGCAGGCGCAGCGTGAAATGGAAGCAGCAGCAGTTGAGCGGCAGGCACAAAGGGAAGCGGAAGCTGCAGAACGTGCATTTCAACTGCAGTTGGCAAAGCTCCAGCACCAGACCCAGTCTCCACAGTCCAGTGAGTCCAGAGAGGGTCCGTTTGCTTTGCATGGTTCACCCAAGTTTCCTGTCATGGACAATGATAGCAATTTGGACACTTTTTTGTTAAGTTTTGAAAAGTGCTGCAGACAGTATCAGTTGCCACAGGAGCAGTGGGCAAGATACTTGACACCTGGATTAAAAGGGAAAGCCTTAGATGCCTTTGTTGAACTACCACCAGAGCTTGATGGGGACTATGATGCGTTGAAACAGGCTCTGATTAAGAAGTTTAACCTCACGCCAGAGGTGTATCGCAAAAAGTTTCGAGCATTGCAGAGAAGTCCCACTGACAGCTACTCAGATGTTGTGAGTAATCTGAGAAGCAGTTTTCGCCAGTGGATTGAAGGACTATCTGTTACCAAATTTGAGGAGCTGGAGGATCTTATGGTAATGGATCAGTTCCTTAATATCTGTCCTGGAGATGTGCGACAGTTTGTATTGGATTGGGAGCCAAAAACAGCACAAAAAGCAGCAGAAGTCGCAGACACCTATGCAGCCAACAGGGTGCCAACATATCCTAAAGGTCCAACTCTACAAAGATCACCCAGCTGGAAGGATCGTCACCACATGGAAGCAGCACAGCAGAATGTCAAGGCTGGTGAGAATTTGTCTGAAAGGCCCAGTGTGAGCGTTAACCATGGAGATAGACGCAGATGTTTTATATGTAACCAGACGGGACATGTAAGAGCTTCCTGTCCAGAAAGAAAGGGACCAGTGTCACCTGTCAATCCAGTGGTAATGCTTGTATCTGGTAAGACAGAGAATTTATGTCATCATATGCAAACTGTGACTGTGGGGGATAAAGTTACCCAGGGGTTACGGGACTCAGGAGCTAACTTGCCTCTGGTGCGCCCAGAGATGATTAACTTTGGGGACATTATTCCTGGGAAGACTTTATTGGTAAAGGGAGTGGGTGGGAGACATCCACGGGTGCCTGTGGCTAATGTTTACTTAGATTGGGGTGTGGGGAGAGGTCTGAGGGTAGTGGGGATATCCAGTGAAATTCCTGTCAATGTGTTATTGGGGAATGATTTGGGGAGAATGGTCTCTGCTTTTGTGCCAAATGATCCGGTCTCACTACGTCCAGCTGTGCTGGAGTGTGACCACCCACTGCAATCAGTAAAGGGAACAGGTAACGTGCCTCTCCCTCCCAAGTGCCTCTCCTTCCCAAGAGCCTCTCCTTCACGAGTGCTTCTCCCTCCCAAGAGCCTCTCCTTCACAAGTGCCTCTCTTTCCCAAGAGCCTCTCCTTCACAAGTGCCTCTCCCTCCCAAGAGCCTCTCCTTCCACAAGTGCCTCTCCCTCCTCACAGTGCCTCTCCTTCCCAAGAGCCTCTCCTTCACAAGTGCCTCTACCTCCCAAGAGCCTCCTTCACAAGTGCCTCTCCTCCCAAGTGCCTCTCCCTCCCAAGTGCCTCTCCCTCCCAAGAGCCTCTCCTTCACAAGTGCCTCTCCCTCCCAAGAGCCTCTCCTTCACAAGTGCCTCTCCGACTTTAACCATAGAAAAGAACAATGGGGCCGAAAAAAGAAAAGGGAATCATGGTGGAAGTCGTAAGGAACACACATTCCAGCAGGTGTTTTCCTTCCCTTAAATTTTTTCTCTCAATGAGTACAGAGATCAATAAGCCAATACATTTTGGGGAAATTATCATTATGAGAAACATTTGATTCAACGTTATGGTCGAAATTCACATAACCACATTGACAATCCGTTTACTATCGTTCTACATTGTTCCAAATGTTAAAAATAGAATCTGAAGAAAAGAATAGATGGTTGTTTTTGGTCAGAGGCAATGCATTTATAAACTAAGCTAGACAACGATTAACCATGAATGTACACACATGTACCCTTTAGACAATAATAGTGGGACTTCTTGCTGGGTCGATATAATAATAAGGTCTGTCCTGGTGTCCAAACGGACTCTCCGGCTTTTTGGTGCAATGGAACAGGGCTTAAAGTGTTTGGGGGAGTGGCTTTTGACATTCAAGAGCGTGTGGTGGTCAGGGCAATAGTTTGGCGGCGGGACTTGACAGGAGTATTCCCCCTCAAAAACCTTACCACTGGATTTGACGTCCTATTGTTGGGGGGTATTGATCTCATACACAGAAACTGACCTAATACCTGTTCCATAAAAGCGCGATACATACATGCGTTTCCCTTACCATAAAACATTTTAGTTTTCCCTACATAATAAGTTGCCTTAAGTTTATAACCAAAGGAAAAAGGAGGTGACATTTTGTCTTTGGTGGGTAAGTACTAGTTATTAGAATAAGGTGGCCCCAAACAAAGATACAATTGTACTACCCAATACCTTATAATTGATTTCAATCATCAAGAACATATAGTTGCAGCAGGTCCCATAAAGAAAGCAAATGTAGAAAGACAACCAAAAGTACAAACACTAGTAAATCTATGGAGGGTATTGGAATATTTATTAAGAATTACAGATTTACAGCATAGATAAGTGATCCCAATCAGTGTAATATACATTATATTTTGCCACATACACTTATGGTATGGATCTCAGTAACAGATATTACATGAAAAATCTATCAGTTAAAAAACGGACAGCACCATATTGTAGAAACATATCTTCCTGTTTTATGAAACTGAGATCTTTAATTGGGTGGGAAACATGCAACTCCTGTACTTACGTAGGGGAACATATTGGACCTTATTGGATATGCTGATTTTTTTTTAAATTACTACGGGGGGCGGGAACAGACCCTGCAACCCCGTGATGGATTACAACTCTTTGTTACTTTTACTATACAGATATAGCCTCCTCCGCAAAAATAATGTAGATCAAGCATGGATAGAGGCCCCATAATGGTTATTCTGGGAGGGCCAGTGGTCCTAGTAATGCCACTGGACTATTCAAACTTGTAGGGAGGGTGAAGTCCCTCCAAGATCCACAAAAAATTTCAAAAAAATATAAAAAAGATACATGCAAGTATGTGTATGGAGTTCACCTGCTTTCTCAGATCAAAGATATATGCTCTGTTAAGTGAGCATACACACTTCTAGGGGTTATACAATTACCAGCACTAGCATACTGTACTTAACTGATTCTGCTGTTGTATAGGGAAAAATGAGGTGACCAAAATAAGAAATATGGATGTCCCCTCCAAACACGAAAAACCCCTATGTATGTTTCAACATGTCTAAAATCAGAGCAGATTAATCCCACTAACACAAGCTAAGGCGCAGCCTAGGATCCAGGAAATAGAACCTATGCAGGTTGTGCAACCTGCCCTTTCAAAACTGTTTCCAACACCTGCTTTGCTGGTGGTTTTCCAGCAAACTGAACTGTGGCCTACATTAAAAGACCCCCATCCCGGAGCCAGTACTGGCTAACCATACCTGCCACCAACAGCTTTCTACCTACCCAACATGCAACCAGTCAAATCGTATAACCCACAGGTGAACCCCGGACCACAATCAGGACTTGTACCAGGAATCAATTATACGGATTGAAGAAGATAGGTTGGTTCCCAAAATGGACTCAAAAGGCATTGCTGTTCTTAACACCCATCTCTGTTCTAAATCCAATTCCAACTTTCGCCTTTTTTTTTCTTTCTGAATCAGCATTAAGTTGGTTTGTTTAATGATCCAATTGCAAATGTTTAAGAAGGGAATGAAATAGAAGCCCATAATCATTGTATTAAAACCATTATGAAGTCAGAAACCACTAGAATAAAAATGCCCTGGTGTTGTGTATAATTAATTATACACTGGTTCGCACAGTCCCTTCTGGGTGATTATTTTAAGGATATATATTTTCTTTTATTACTTTGGAAAAACTATTACAAAGGTGAAGAGAATGCCTATGCTCAGTGGCACACCTTTAACATTATCTTCTAAGAGTAAATCAGCCCATGGTGATCAAGAGTGGAACTTTATAGGGCGAGGTTTAAGCTGGGTGCGCACTTTACAAAATTAAACAAAATTAACTCAGTCCCATCATTTTCTCGCACCTCTACCTTAATTAACCCACAAGTACAGTAAGAAGTTCATTCGAGAGCTCCTCTTCTCTTTTTTGTGATATTAAATCATTTACACGTCTGGTTGAACATAATGGACAATTAAAACTTAAAAAGGTATATTGTAGACTGTAGGTCTATCCTACCAAGGGGAATCCTGTGTTGACGCAGGGGGGCCCCAATAAACTTCCCACTCTTCTTCCTTTAATACAGCCCCCCCAAGGCAGACCCCGGCCCCTATCATTATGATAGGCGAGGAAGAGTATATAACACTGTGCAGGTGAAGACCATAAGCAAGCCTGGAACAATTGGTGGGAATGGTGTCTTAAGGATATTACTCTCCTGGAGCTATCACACATGCTCAATGGCTGTGGGATTTCTATGGTACTTACTTGTAGGTTTAAGAAAACAAGGAACAATGTACCACAGGAGACTTTACACAGGAGAAACTGTATCTTATTAATAAAAAAATAGCACTAATCTTTTACAAGCAGACTGCACTGATTTTATTGTAGCCATGTAAAAACCTGAATATATGAAATTTGCTGTACTCGTATTTTTAGGACTGTGGATACTTTTAATGGACTAAAAGTTTATTTTTAGTAGACAAGCTTTCGAGGGATCTACCTCTTCCTCAGGTCAGAGCGGCAAGTACTGATGGAAACAACGTTCAACACAGAAAGCTAGTTTTCTCCCGGATGAAAACTTGTCGGAAAACTCTCTGATTTCACGGGAACCCGATTTTTTGAATTCTCAATTTTTAGGAAATCAACAAATCGAAGTAATAATTATCGAAAATCGAAAGTAGAGGATTTTCGAAAATCAAAAATCACAAGTAGAACGATTTTTCAAAAATCTAAAACTATTCTCCAAAATTTTGGACAATCGAACCACGACAACAAACTACAACAGTGTGCTCTACCCAAGTCTTGGTTAACCCATGGTTTTGGAGTCAATAACAGACATCATTTTGGCTTCCAAATGTTTTTTTCTAGCTTGGTTGCTCCGAACTGTCCCTTGGAGGTTTTCCATGGAGTGTCCTGGTTTGAGAAAATGATGGCCCACAGGCAAAAGTTATTATTTCATTATGATGGTGATGCTACTCTTCTGCTGGGAGTTCTCTCTTCTGTAGTTTTTGACTGATTTCCCTATATTATAGTGTCCGTACATTTGTACATTGTATTAAATACACCACATTGGCGGATGTACAGCTCGTAAGATCCCTGGATGTTAATAACTCCCTTCCTGTGTGTTACAGATTGGAGAACTGTTAATATTGTTGCCCACTTTACACCGAGGACCTGCAGGGTTTGTGCCTAGGGTGATATTTCATAATCCGTGTGTAACTTTCTTATTACTAGTTTTTTTTGGTAAAGGTTTGGTGGGCAGTATAGGGGATTCTGGGAACATTTTTTTAAGGGTTTCGTCTTGATTAATCATATAGGTTGTTGTTTTTCCATTATTGTACGTATTCCTTCCATTATTGGTTATATGTTGTTACCAAAGGGATCCGTGTTTCTTTTTTTCTTTTTTTTGTGTAACTTAGAAGGTATCCTAGGTGTGCTTAATGCTTTGTTTATGTTAGTGGTAATTGTTTCGCATGGATCTCTTTTGTTTGAAATATGTAATATGTGCACAGGTGTCTGTCTCTCTCTTCCGTTACTGAACTATTCTGTGGCAGTCCGCGCTTGGCTGTATATGATTCCTTTCTTGGTGTGGTGCAGATGAAAACTGTTGAAGTGGATATAAATTGGTTTCTGTCAGTGGGTTTATTTGTATAAGGATGTTTGAATTATTTCCATCTTTCAGGGTGATTGCAGTGTCCAAAAAAATGTACGATTCCTCAGAAAAATCCATTTCAAATGTAATTGTTGGATGAGATGTACGAGCCTTTACTTTCTGTGAACCTTTGTTTCCATTTGTACTCTGCTGTAACCTGAGGAAGACGGTAGATCCCTCAAAAGCTTGTCTAACAAAAATAAACTGTTAGTCCATTAAAAGTATCACAGTACTCTACTTTTACCACATATATTGGACTATACGGCAAAAATAATTTATTTTTTACCAAGATGTATTTTAGGAATCCCATTTAATTAGGATATTCTATTGAGATGATGTTTTCGAATTGTCCAATAGCTTTGTTTGTATACCTAAGGGTACAAATCCATTCCTTTTAAACGCAGATGGGTTAAGTTTAGAAATAGTGTCTTATTAACTACAGTAAAAACTTATAAATAAGGCTATGTATACTAAAAGGCAAGCCACACCCCTCACCTGAAACATGTTTATAATTAAAACTGCAACGTTTGTGAAATTTGAGATATGTTACACTTACCTAAAATGATGTCCAGGGTTCTTTCAACCCCTCTTTCTGCGTCCTTAGAGAAGTGGGGGGAACCTTGAGAGCATAGAGGAAAGAGGAGAACAACATTCCATTGCATACCTGTTATGCACCTTTTCTAGCTATAATGGATTGGGCTGGATTTAGAATTATTCATGGAGGGCTGAATATGCCCTTTAATTGTTGTTTGGAAAGTACAAGTAGTCTTTTGCATTTGTATAATGTATATTGATGAGAAATCCGGATTATTTTCTTTTACATTCAAAACCTGATATGGAGCTACCAGATGTCCAAAAAAAGCTTTATAATGTAGAAGCCTGTAGTGCATGTGTTTGCCATTTGATTGTTAATCTGTTTCAAAGGTGTTTGTTGTTCTTCAATTTCTCCTTTCTTCTTGTTCTTGACTTTTACCCATTGACTGTATATCCTACTCCAGTTTTCCAGCTAGAGACACAATACAGACCTGTGAGACATATTCGCTTAAATGTTCTGTCACAAGGCAAAATCAAAGCTGATTACCTTTCTTTTGATTGCCTTCACCTGTTTCACAGACATAATAAACACTGATTACTCTGTCTTAATTGATATAACATTCCAGGTACCTACCCTGCCCCAATGTCTGTTCCATGACATAGATACGATATAGTTGAAAGCATATGGAGAAACCATTGAATCACGAATATTGCGTCCACTTGAGAAAAAAACTTGACTGTCCGAAACTTGTGTTGCACAATAAATGTTCTGTGTTATAGCAATCTCTTGAGGTTGCATGATTCATTGGTTTCTCCATATGCTTTTATACTAATATCGTACAGTCTATTGATTGCATTCACCTGTGTGACAGCATGATCAATGTTGCATTACCTCTCTATTGATATTGCATTTGCAGTTTTCACAGATGTAATCGATGCAATCAACACTGATATTAATATCATAACTGATCACAAGGTGCTCTAACTCAAACTGTTTTCTCCAATTACACACACTTTTCAAAAGGTCCAAAATAAAAGAATCAATATTAAAAAAACATGTATTTAATCATAATTAAACTCACCTACCCTCGCTCCACTTCCTCATGCAGCAGCACCATGGGTACTTTCCCTAACTCTTGCACTACTCTGAAAATCGCTTCAGTGATCCTCTAGTTCCCTCCCTCCTCCCTTTTCACTGTCAGTGACAGATCGCGATTGCAGCCAATAGGAAGACATGCTACAAGGAGGCGTGTCTTCCAATGGCTGCACAGCGACGTCACTGACAGTGAAGAGGGAGAGGGAACCAGAGATCACTGAAGCACGATTTTCAGTAAGTAGTGCAAGATTAGGAAAGTAAGCCCAAGACTTACCGACTTTAGGTCCTCACCTAAGGTATTATGCTGCCCTGGATTGGGAAAAGGTTGATATAATTTCCTTTAATTAGAATAAACTTTACATTCTTATAATTAATCAGAAATTACTTTATTTATTGTTTACAAAACACGGATACAGAAATGAATAGTGGTCTGTGTGACGACAGTGTGGTGCATTCCAAATGCACCCTTCCAGCTACTTTGTATTTCTCTAGCTATAAATTCATTGTATAACGTACAAGCAAGGACATGGTTATCACATCAGAGCTCTAATGAAACAGACAAGTTACAGGACCCCACCTGTAAAACTTAGAGAAATTGTAATGGCTGCCACCCTTACTCTCTACCTATGGGACGAGGTTTGAATGTATTTTTAATATCATTTATAGTAAAATTAATGATTCCATATTTTATTTTAAAACATACATGTAAAGGACTACTGTTTTATTTGGCATTTGTTCTATGTGTAAACTACACACACCTGGAAAAAGTGTGGCCATTTCTCTTCAACTTAATTCACATTGAAAGCCTTTTACACACTGCGATCCTTCACATGACAGTCACCAACATACGGTCACAGACAGCCGTACAGGACGATAATCGGTATTTGTAGTGGCCGATCGGTCTAGCAACGTTGGTGATCTGACCCAGCAGATCAACAAACAACCATCCACCCCAAATGACCACAAAATGACATTTACATCCTGTTGCTGTTTTCAGACGCTCATTCGTCGACAATTGCTTCCAGCGCACGGTGTACGAGCCTTTATGTATTCTCCAAAAAAAAACATATGTTGGAATATGAATTTCATTCTTTATAATGCTTTCAAGTCAAAGCAAAATACGGTAATCTTATCTTGGAAGTGCTGCATTTGAAATGAATATCACTTTTCTTGTGTGTTGTTGAAATTCAAAGCAATGAAGGCTGTAAACCAAACCAATTTCCGTGTAATAAAGGCCCTGCCATGAGATTAGAACCGTTTCAGTTGGTTTACAGAAACAATTGTGGTTTATATATGGAAGATAAAATATTGAGTACAATTGGCCTTTATTTTATAGAATTGAAAACCTTATTTAAATATCCAGTGATATCCATTATGGAACACAGGCCAGTAGAATGAGGGTTATGTGTCCGACTATGTGGCTTAATTTTGTTGTATTTTTCAGAGTTTTTACAAGGCGTTGCAGAACCAAAGGCTGTATCGACCAGCAGACACTTCGGAAATATCTCGTCTCAAAACGTATTTCATGAGTATTGGGTTCAAATCTTCTGACTCTTTATTTAAAATTTCACACATACTTTCACTGGAAAATGTGCTTTATTTTATGGGATGAGCTGAAATCTCTGCAAAGAGGAATGATATGGGCATGCAATTCACCACAGGAAACATCTCATCAAGATACCAAAGATTAGATTCATACCGCTCTCCCTTTTATACTGAACTGTTATATGCAGGTAAGCCAGTACACCAGTAACGATAAAGCGTTGATACCGTCAGCACTGTTGACTGTGAGTAGCGCATTTCCCAAACTATCGCAAGTCTGAAGAACGTTCCACGGCCCGCCGCCAACTCCCTATACTAAAGTATAGGAAGTCACCGCGGTCATGGAACACGGCGTCCGATGTTCCCCCTATGCTGTGTATACAAATAAATTTTATCGCTTGCATCCTATTAGTTTAAAAGGTAACTTCCCGTGCTGCCTATTAGGGTAATACATTTATTACACATCAAAAGAGAGAAAAGACCTGTGAATGCTATGCTGTGTAATAGAGAACACTCAGGACTTGTTGGGAATTTTGAGAATGATCTTGCAGATCCTGTCTTTCATATTTCAAAACATCTGACAGTTGCATACCCGCTTTATAGACTACTCCAGGTAGATCTAGATAGATAGATAGATAGATAGATCGATAGATAGATAGATAGATAGATATAGAAGAGAAAGAAAGAAAAAGAAAAGAAAGGCAAGAAAGAAAGAAAGAAAGAAAGAAAGAAAGAAGAAAGAAAGAAAGAAGAGGATGGATGGGAGTGAGAGAGAGATAGACCAACAGACAACAGAGAGAGAGATATAGCAAGATAGATAGACAGATACTGTAGATTCTCATAAACACACTAATCTCATGCAAAAGTCTGAGTTTAGAGTTTTTGATTTTCCCCAAAGAACTTGGATTTTCAAAACCGGCAGAGTTTTAACCAAAACCAGGTTTGTTTCAAAACCAAGATTCATCACTAGTAGCAAAGTGAGGGCCTTCCGGCTGGTGTTGATTAAAGGCAATTCATTTGTATTTTCAATAATTATCAAAAATATCTTTGAACGTTTAAAATCCTCAAAATACGACCAGAGAGACATTTAGAGTTTGAAGATTTTCAACATTCTAGGCTATTTTCGATAAATAACCTTGAACGTTTGATTTTCGAAAATACGATCGGAAACTCAAGTTTTTCGACCGTTCGAAGATATTTTCGATAATTTATAAAATAGCTCCGTTTCCATTCGAAAATATTCGAGAATTTGTTCCAGAAACTCAGAGGATTGTTCGATTCCGGATTTTGGATCGAAATTGGGGTTTGTTCGGACCGGATCCCATCTCTAGTAGTTACACATGTATAAAATGTAGGACATCTAACCATTTACTAAAAGATCCATCCTTTTAATCACCTCATGGGGTCTTAACCAGATTAAGGAATTCACTATAAATGTTTGTTTTTATGTGACATTATTTATCCTGAGATGATACCTTAAGTAGTATCGAAACGTCAACCAAATAAAGATTTATATGAAAATCCAGAGTTCCCAGCGTATACTTCTCTACTTACATGGGATAATAACTTTGATCTCACTAAAAGGGACCATTAAATCCAATATCAACGTTAAGAGGCTAGTTAGCTCTTGTATCAAATTGTTAATTAACTTAGTCTTACTGTGAAGAATCCAATGAATTTCTATCTTGTAAGAGGGGTCAATTAACTTGATTTCAGGGGTATGGAGACAATGTATTCTGTTTTCACTTTATGGGATCAACGAAGGCTAGGTATGCACAGGTAGATTTTGATGCGTCTGATCATAAGATTCAAAGGGGTTGCACGATCAGCTGTGATTTACTGACATGTCCAATCACAATTTAGCCAAACAACTAACATCCATATTTTGGGCAACCAACGAAAAATGGAAATGTTGGTCAGTTCAGTTGGCCGGAAATATTTGCTTGTGTGCATTTGCGTATGTAGAAAATTTTAGAATGAACGTACTCTGTGGGAGGTGTATTAAATAGATACCACACTAACACACTAGGGGCCCTATTTTCAAAAGTCGATATTGTTATCGAGCGATATAGTTAAAATCAAAAAAATACAGATCATTATTTTATGAAACACATCCGGTATTTTTAGGATAATGGATCGGTATTTTTTCGGATAACGATATCGATCTTTTATAAATAGGGCCCTAGGTACCACACTAACAGCTCTTACCGTGTGGTGTCATCATCACTTATTGGTTTCAGTGTATGTTGTTTTGGGGTTGCAAACAGCCTCTGTACACTACCTCGACATTACACCAATTAGACACAATTCATGAGAGACTGTGGCAAATTGACTCGCAAAATGAATGGGCCAGATGGGATGTTGTGAGAACTTTGAAATGTAATAACTGTTAGCTGTAAAGTGCATCTATTAGACATTGATAGATTAGACAAACTAAAGCCATTCACAGCCAGAAGTTCCCACCTTGAGGCTCCGTTCATCTCTCCTCAGATTAGTTGGGACTAAAGATGGGATCAGCAGAAAATTTTCAGCCTGGCACGGTCTTCATTTTCCGATAAAACCCCTGACATTGTCGAGCAGTCAATCAGATAAACGCATACCACAGGATCAATATTTTGAGCAATTCTAATTTATTTGGATTTCTCAAAATGTAGATCCGCTGAATGGGGGTCATAGCACTAATCTTTGAATGTTTTTACTAGAGTATAGTCTGCATTACTCTGCAGCCGCAATCAGATGTTACCTACTGTAACTGCAGTAACCCGTAAAAAGCCACATCTGATTGGTTACTGCAAATTAATACCAAAGGCTAACTTTGTCCCATCTGTGGTTGCTGGCCATACACTGTCCCATATTAGGTTATCTCAATGTTTCAATTGTTTAATCTATTTAATATTCTGCTGCATCATTGGTTTACCTGCCACTTTCCTGCAATATTTCCCAGCCTGGACCATTCATTTTTTAGAGAACGATCACCCCTGCAGCAACAACCCCTAGTGCATTGTCCCCATTTGTTATATATAGGCGAGTTACAAAGTTTAACCAATTCCATTAAGTTCACCTCTGCCATGTAAGACCCAGCATCTCAACCCAACCAATGACAGCTTCCTCCATTTAAATGGACCATGCCCCCAGTACATTCTGGACAAGGCAACAACCATCACACATGCTCACACATGGATACAGTTGTAAAGAGAAATCCATAGATTCTCCCTATAGGGTGATTTAGTAAGAGAAATGGAGCCGCTCTATAGAACGTGGGACAGAAATCAGGGATGTCCCTGGGATACTACCTGCTTTCCATTAACCCCACTAAGAAGAGACTGGCAGTGGTTACTGTTGTAAAGCTCATTTTACACTCACTGTTGTGTGTCAAACTGAAAAAGAATTAATGACAAAATCAGGAATCAACATTCAATTCTTTACTAATCTGATTCATTATTTGATCCGTTAACTGATTACCCAGCACTTGTTTGTTAATACAATGAAAGTTTCTCAAAAAACTGTCAGATACTGATACATTTGACCGAAATATTCCAACGGGTTTGATTATTCTTCACTCGGTATCAATCACTTTCAGAACAACCAAATGCGATTCATTTGAAAGAATCCTAGTGACGATTGACAGAATGGAAAAATCAATGGTGTTTGGACCAGTTAGGGCTGGTACATAGAGTTTTTACAATAATTCTGCCTGAAGCTGGTCATACATCTGTTTGACAGTAATCCAATTAAACGTAGACAATATGAACGCCGAAGTGGCTCTATGTCAATTGCCTGCAACCATTCTTACCTGTAACTTTTGGACATTCCCCGGCCAGATAACCATTTACGTCGACGTAACGTCAATCATAAGTGATCGGGCCAGAGCATTGTCACCTTTATAGGCTGCTGATTGATACACTGATTGGCCACTGCTATTCAAGAAAAGTGAAAGTTAAAAGTATTTTCATCAGTTTTTTACTCTATATTCACATATTTCTATGCAGCTGAACAAAATATTGTACAGGCAGTAGATGAGGCGGAATGTTACCAAGCTTAGATCTGTTGCATATTTCCCAGAGGGAAGCTACAGTTAGAGGGAAGTTTATCTTCACCCTCCCCTCTCCATCATGTCAGATAACGAATATTGAAGGCAAAGCTTGTGTGACTGTTATCTCCACCTTGGGTTATTGAACATTATTGATATGGCACCTGTTGTACACAGATTTATCATCTTACATGGCATTGATCATTATCAAACTGTTTGAAGAAGAGGTGAACTGAAGGCTAGTGGAATTGT
Source organism: Hymenochirus boettgeri (assembly GCA_019447015.1). Lineage (NCBI taxonomy): Eukaryota > Metazoa > Chordata > Amphibia > Anura > Pipidae > Hymenochirus > Hymenochirus boettgeri. The sequence continues at coordinate 354,851,721 of CM033469.1, read as the reverse complement.
GTAATGGTATATAATATGCATGGAGGTATTTGACCATAGCACGTTTATATTTATGTTACAAAGAAAGAAATATCATTATGTCATTAACAGACACAAAATCTAAACTTTCTGTTGGGAAAAACGTTTATGTCTATCGAGAAATCAAAAATGTCTTCGAAGAATCTTTATGCCATCAGAAAATCGTTAATGTCTATCAGAAAATCGGTAATGTCTATCAGAAAATCGTTAATGTCTATCAGGAAATTTGTTATGTCTATCAAAATCATTAATGTCTATCGCAAAATTTTAATGTCTATCGAAAACCATTATGTCTATCGAAAAAATCGTTTTTGTCTATCGGGATCGTTTATTCTATCAGGAAATCAAAAGTTAGACAAGTAATTCGAAAAAATTCTGATTCAGTCGATTTTGGAATTCATTAGAACAAAAATCGCCAGTTTTATTCATCTCTACAAATTCCAGATGACACTTTTGTTTACAGCTGATCATTAATTCAGCGGCTTTATATCCACTTATTTTTGTTAATTGTTAGCTTGCCAGGGCCAGCGTTATAATACATCATAATTAATCAATTAAGGAGGTCAATTAGTACAGTATAAATAGCATGATTTTTGTCTAACATTACAGTGAATAGTTCCTTTTAAAAACAATCCAATAGATCTGTGCAATACACAAACCAAATGAAAAGAAAGAGAATGTGCCCTGTGTAACAATATACATTAATAGGTCAGCTCGAGTTCTCAGCTTGTATGCCTCCTCCCCTCATAAAGTATCACTGGCACATAATGTCAGGCTTACCAAGGCTGCTAGGGGGCCTAATTTATACTCCAGAGAAGAACTTAACCCAGTTATTGTCTCTTGCCAAATTTGTGTTGACCATTAAAACTAAGATACACATTTGGAAAAGAACTTCTGTAATAATATTGTGTCTTTTCCACACGGACTTGAATACTGTGTCCTGGGTTTAATAACTTCAACATATAATAGGTTATTGAAGCCCCGGTACTTAAATGTCTTATTAAATGGAGCATTAAACCATAGTGCGCCCTATTTGTTGAAAACCGTTATTTACCGTACTACTACTAGCACTATGAAATTGGATCTAATAGCTCATATTTTAAAGGGGGGAAATCTTTAGGGGCTGGAGGGATCTGGGCAGGTTGATGTAACATTAAAAGTGAATTTTGCTTTAAGTTGCTTATAATAAAAATGTTTTAACGGTTTAATGTTTAATCTGACGTTTGTTTCTTAGCAGTTTTTTAGATTTTCAATATTATTTTATATCTCATGAGAATGAAAGTCTTATAATAACTGATTTCACAAACACAAATTGTTATAATTTGGGAGCCCCGCTGCACAAAGCAGATGGTGACAGCGGGGACAGGGGCAAAATTAGAGGCAGCATAGGTCGGGCACTTATCTGCACACACTATGGAATCTTGTTGTCCTTAGGTTCTCTCACTGCGTCAATGCTGGCCTTAAAGGCCCACTCCACGTAGCCCCTTCGGGTAACCCAATGGTAAACAAAGGCATGTTATGGTACAAACGATTATAGTGGTTGTAATATGGATATTTGCATATGGAAAATAATAAATAAATGCAGTGGCTGCCTGTTTACTTAATTTTTGACTCTGTGTTTAATTTCTATGCATAGCAATGCATATCAAGTTTAGATAGTTTGAATTATTGATATGGCGGACTGGGTGTTTTTCCCACTGCAGTTTTCAACCAAAGAAACCCTATCATTGCCTAAACTGATGTGTCCTCCCTCCCTAGAGCCTCGTCCTTCCGACCTTCTTCACATCCTCCCCCGAAGAAGCCTCTCCTTCACAAGTGGGGCCAATCGGTCCGATCAAGGCCAAAGCCATACTGGCCATCAACCCAGGTACCGGTCGTAAAAGGGGGGGGGTCTTCCTATAGACCGCAGGTGATCCGGGGCCACGGGGGGGGTGGGTACACATGTGCACGATAATTCGCGATGCTAAGGCGCAGCCAACGTGGCCAAAAGAGCACTTCCTCTCCTAGCTCCTATTTCCCCAAGGAAGGAAGGCTCGGCCAATCAACTTGTAACTACTTTGATTGTGAGGAGATGAAAAAAGAAAGGAGGACGGAAAGGGAGAAAAGAAAAGAAGGAAGGCTCTTCGGGGTGTGGCTTTAGTTGGTTGGTGTTGGGGGGGAATTCTGCGATTTTGTTTGTCTTGGGTGGGGGAAGGGGAGGGGAGAAGACAAAAAGCCACTGTTGAAATCTACCTCCGTGAAGGAGGGCTCTTGGGAATTCCGTGGGGAAGGGGGAGAAGAAAGAGGCAAAGAAACTTACACGTGGAGGGAGAATAGGCACTTGTGAAGGAGAGGCTCTCTCCGTTGGGGAGGAAGAGGCACTTGTGAAAGTGGAGAGGCTCTTGGGAAGTGAGAAGGCACTTGTGAAGGAGCTTCCTTTAGTTAACATGGAGGCTCTTGTCTTGGGAGGGAGAGGACACATCATTTTTAGGCACCTGATAGGGTTTCTTTGGTTAAAAACTGCAGTGGGAAAAAACACCCAGTCCGCCATAATCATAATTCAAATATCTAAACTTGATATGCTTGCTATGCATAGAAATTAAACACAGAGTCAAAAATTAAGTAACAGGCAGCCACTGCATTTATTTATATTATTTTCCATATGCAAAATATACCATATTACAACACACTATACATCGTTTGTACCATAACACATGCCTTGGTTTACCATTGGGTTACCCGAGGGACTACGTGAGTGGGCCCTTTAAGGCCATGCATGACGCAGTGGAGAACCTAAGAGACAACAGACTTCCCTAGTGGTGTGCAGATAGTGCCCGACCTATGCTGCCTCTATTTTGTCCCCTGTCACCCGCTGTCACCATCTGCTTTGTGCAGCGGGGCTCCCAAATTATAACAATTTGTGTTTGTGAATCCAGTTTATTATAGACTTTCATTCTCCATGAGAATTAAAATAATTGAAAATCTAAAAAACTGCTAGAAACAACGTCAGATTAAACCAGTTAAACATTTTTATTATAAGCAACTTAAAGCAAAATTCACTTTAATGTTACATCAACCGCCAGATCCCCCACCCTAAAAGATGTCCCCCCTTTAAATATGAGCTATTAGATCCAATTTCATAGTGCATAGTACGGTAAATATACGTTTCAACAATAGGGGCGCACTAATGGTTTAATTGCTCCATTTAAAAGACATTTAAGTACCGGGGCTTCAATAACCTACTTCTATTGAAGTTATTAAACCCAGGACACAGTTTCAGTCCGTGTGGAAAAGACACAATATTTATTACAGAAGTTCTTTTTCCAATTGGGATCTTTAGTTTTAATTGGTCAACAACAAATTTGGCAAGAGACCAATAACTGGGTAAGTTTCCTCTCTTCACGTAGTGCTAGTATACTCCACATCCTCAAGGACCCCATAGCACTCTTGGTACAAGCTCTCACATATTATTGCGCCAGTGCTCTTTATACTAGACAGGTGCAGCGTCTCCTTCAAAGTGCCTCTGCCCTCCCAAAGCCTTCCTTCACAGTGCCTCTCCCTCCCAGAGCCTCTCCTTCACCAGTGCCCTCTCCCTCCAAGTGCCTCTCCTTCCAGAGCCTCTCCTTCCCAAGTGCCCTCTCCCTCCCAAGGCCCCTCCTTAAAGTCCTCTCCCTCCCAAGTGCCTCTCCCTCCCAAGTGCCTCTCCCTCCAGGAGCCCTCCTTCACCAGTGCCTCTCCCTCCCCAAGTGCCTCTACCCCCCAAGAGCCTCTCCTTCACAGTGCCTCTCCCTCCCAAGATCCTCTCCTTCCAGTTGCCCTCTCCTGCTCCCCTCCAAGAGCCTCTCTCTTCACAAGTGCCTCTCCTTCCCAAGGAGCCTCTCTTCCCAAGTGCCTCTCCCTCCCAAGAGCCTCTCCTTCACAATTGCCTCTTCCCTCCCAAGAAAGGTGATAGAATTAGATAGACAAAAGGTGATATAACTAGATACAGTAGATAAAAGGTGATATAACTAGATACAGTAGATATGATAGAACTAGATAGACACATGGTGATAGAACTAGATAGACACATGGTGATAGAACTAGATAGAGTAGACACAAGGTGATAAAACTAGATACAGTAGACACAATGTGATAGTTCCTATCATCTTGTGTCTTCTAGTTCATCACCATTGTCTATCTAATTCTATTATCTTGTGTCTATCTAGTTCTATCACATTGTGTCTACTGTATCTAGTTTTATCACTCACTTGTGTCTACTGTATCTAGTTCTATCACCTTGTATCTACTGTATCTAGTTATTCACCTGTATCTACTGTATCTAATTCTATCACCTTGATCTACTGTATCTAGTTATATCACCTGTATCTACTGTATCTAATTCTATCACATTGTATCTACTGTATCTAGTTATATCACCTTTTATCTACTGTATCTAGTTATATCACCTTTTGTCTATCTAATTCTATCACCTTGTGTCTATCTAGTTCTATCACCATGTGTCTATCTAATTCTATTATCTTGTGTCTATCTAGTTCTATCACATTGTGTCTACTGTATATTTTATCACCTTGTGTCTACTCTATCTAGTTCTATCACCTTGTATCTACTGTACTAGTTTATCCACCTTGTATCTACTGTACAATTCTTCACCTTTTATCTACTGTATCTAGTTATATCACCTTATCTACTGTATCTAGTTATATCACCTTTTGTCTATCTAATTCTATCACCTTTTGTCTATCTAGTTCTATCACCTTGTGTCTATCTAGTTCTATTATCTTGAGACTATTTTCCTGACCCTGTTGATTGTCATTGCAATTGTTTCTGCACCTGGATAAAGTAAATAGTATTTTAGGCATGGCCATCAATTAACATGATATAACTTCCTCCCTTTCTTCTTTGCCAGCAGTAAATATATTACAAGCACTGTAAATGTAGATATATCTGATAATAGGAACTAAATGTGCAATTACACGTCTATCGCATCCGTCTTATCAAACTCTACAACAAGCTCCATTTCTATTCAAAGCATAGAGTCAATTATTTAAAAAGTCCCTTGAGCTCTCATGCTTTTTAATTTTCAGCCCGATGCCCATATGCTGTGAATTAGGACACAAAAAGTGAAAGGTGATACTGAATAGAAAAAAGGACACAACAAAAACATATGGACAGCATAATGAAACTAAAGGACTCAGCCACAATACCAGGACCTCATAAAACATGCAGACCCCTTCATGCGCTCATTTACAATACGTCCCTGTAGGGACCTACAGTAGTGCTGTATTTCCCTTAAATAAATTTCTTTTTTTGTTTCCATGTGCACATAAATCATGTAATTTGGTAAAGGTTTTCATACGGTATACTTGCTAAGGCTTTTATAGTCCCCCCTAGGCGACTAATGTATAAGTTAAGGTCTGTTGGGATTGGGTGGCACCTTTGTATATGGATAGAAACTGGTTGATGGATAGGATGCAGAGAGTAGTTGTTAATGATGCTTCATCAATATTTACTAAAGTTCTAAGTGGGGTGCCACAGGGTTCTGTGTGAGGGACACTTTTATTTAATCTGTCTCTTAATGATTTGGAAGTGGGTATTGTCAGCAAGGTTTCTGTGTTTGCTGACGACGCAAACTTAAAAGTGGCAGATGAAATTCAATGTTGGTAATGTAGGTGATGCATTTTGGATTTAAAATCATTGTGCTACTTATACTATAAATTGCTCTGTGTTAAGTGAATCCCGATTGGAAAAGATCTTGGAGTTTGGTGGGATAACAAACTTAAAGGTAGCAAGCAGTGCCAGGCAGCACAGCCAGAGCCAGCATGGTATTGTCTTGTATAAAGAGACACTTGAGAAGAACGCTGCATGTTTGAAACATGTTTGTACCTTGTTTAGCAGCAAATAAAATCACTTGTGGATCGCACTGTGTTTTGCCTGTGCCTCCCTGCACTTACTTTGGTTCTGTTGTATAAAGAGGTATGTATTCAAGGGAGAAGCATAGTAAGGCCTCATTTGAAAATGTGGTGCAATTTTGGAATCCTGTGTACAAAAAGGACATCTTGGAAATGGAAAGGGTTCAGTGAAGGGCAACTAAATTAATAAGGGATTAGGGGAGCTTGAATATGAAGGGAAACTGGAAAAGACTTAAGAAAAGAAATGTGGTCCTCAAGTTAGGAAAGGGTTTTTCACTTGGGGAAAAGTAAAACTATGGAACATCTTCCATTGAAAGTTGTGATGGCAGGTTCATTGGGATAGTTTCAAAAGAAATCTGGATTAGTTTCTGAAAGCAAGGAATGTTGCAAGTAACTGGTATTGATAATAAAGTAGAGTTGATCCAGGGAAATTTCCGATTGCCACTTGGAGTCGAAGGAATTTCCTTCTATTTCATAATTCTGGTGTTTTTTTTCCGCCTTCCTCTGGATCAACAGTTAGGCAGGAAATGTGGGTATTGCCTAGATAGACACATGGTGATAGAACTAGATAGACACATGGTGATAGAACTAGATAGAGTAGACACAAGGTGATAAAACTAGATACAGTAGACACAATGTGATAGAACTAGATAGACACAAGATGATAGAATTAGATAGACACATGGTGATAGAACTAGATAGACACATGGTGATAGAACTAGATAGACACATGAACTAGATACAGTAGATAAAAGGTGATATAACTAGATACAGTAGATAAAAGGTGATAGAATTAGATACAGTAGATACAAGGTGATATAACTAGATGACAGTAGATAACAAGGTGGTGATTATAACTAGATACAGTAGATACAAGGATAGAACTAGAATAAAGTAGACACAAGTGATAAAACTATATACAGTAGACACAATGTGATAGAAACTAGATAGACACAAGATAATAGATAGATTAGATAGACACATGGTGATAGAAAATAGATAGACAACAAGTGTAGGTGATAGAATAGATAGACAAAAGGTGATAAACAGATACAGTAGTAAGTATATAAAGTACATATACAAGAAGAAGATAGAAAAAGATCATAACTAGATACAGTAGATACAAGGTGATGAATTAGATACAGTAGATACAAGGTGATATAACTAGATACAGTAGATCAAGGTGATAGAAATAGATACAGACACAAGGTGATAAAATAGATACAGTAGACACAAGGTGCAGTAACTAGATAGACACAAGAAGAATTAGAGCATGTTAAACTAGATAGACCAAGATGATAGAACTAGATAGACACATGGATGATAGATAGATAGACCACATGGTGATAGAAACTAGATAGAGTAGACACAATGTGATAAACTAGAAGTAGACACATGATTGAGAAATGAGAAACAAGATATGAATAGATAGACACATGGATAGAATAGATAGGACACAGGTGATAGAACTGATATACACAAGATGATAGAACTAGATAGACACATGGTGATAGAACTAGATATACACATGGTGATAGAACTAGATAGAACACAAGGAAGAACTAGATAGAGTAGACACAAGGTGATAAAACTAGATACAGTAGACACGATGTGATAGAACTAATAGACACAAGATGATAGAATTAAATAGACACAAAGTGATAGAACTAGATAGACCATGGGATAGAACTAGATAGACACAAGGTGATAGAATTAGATAGACCCAGGTGAGAGAACTAGATAGACAAAAGATAGATAGAACTAGATAGATACAAGATGGTAGAATTAGTATAGACCCAATGTGTGTAAGATGTTTATGGTGAGACATGGAATATATAGAATAATGGGAAGTATGATATGTAGAGAGCAGAGAAATGGATTTGTTGTGACAAGTATAAAGTAGGACATTTATATAACTGAAATAATAGGCAGGTTGGTGATTCTCTTCGTTGGGGTGGGCTGGACTAATATTGAAGTGGTCAAATAGACCTTTCCCAAGCAAATTTAGACAAGTTTATAAAAAAAAGTAGTGCATCTTAGCGGATTTGTTTTAATTATTATTATTTTTTGAAATTAAATATTAGTATAAGACATGTTCTTAAGTATAAGCTGCTATCTCAGGGTCTGCAACATCCTTCCCTCTCCCAGATGCTTGTTTCCTGGAAAGTTCCAAACAGTGGTTGTTGGATGCATCCAAATGCTCAGAGAGACCATAATGGACATATCTAATTAACAGGAAGTCGGTACGTTAAACATTATTTCTTGCACAGATGATAACTGAATGGGCAGATTAAAGTTAATGATATTAGAGATACTACTTTTTCTTGAAACCATATGTATTTCTCTAAACGTCCACATTAAAAAGTTGTAGGCGGCCATCGGTTCTTCTACTATATATACAGGTACTTGCTTATATATAAAAGGCTGCCAGATATGTCCAAAACACATTTCAACAAAACCCATTCCTAGGGGATCTGGGGCTCCAGATGTCCACAGTTGAAGGTGAATGATGCCAATGACATTTAATCACATATATTTTCAGGGCTTTGCTCCTTTAGCGCTTTCTAGAATCCAAGCAGTTAATATTTAACAATCAAACTTCCCCATTCATGCAATTTTTCCTCTTTTTAGCACCTCTGAAACCTAATTTCTTAACAGCTGTCAGTTTATCAATAACAGGTCCGTTTCCATTTATTTTCTTGGGGAACTAATAAGCCAAACAGTAAAGGTAAGCGATAGATTTATTACACTAACTAATAAATTTAAACAAGCCTTAAGGGGCCGAGGGGGGGAAATACAGGTCACAAAGGATCGAAAAAGAAGGAGACGAAGGGAGGAACGAGGGAAAGAAAAGTAAAAAAGGAATGAAAGAAGAAGAGAGAAGAGCAAAACCAAAAAAGTAAGGGAAAAGGAAAACAAGAAGAAAAAGAAAGGTAAAGAAATAATGAGAAAAAAGAAAATCTGAAATGGGAGGTGAAAGAAAAAGAGGAAAAAAATTCTAGTCCTCTCATACAGGTCACAATGATCGAAACAGATTTTTTTTCAGTGTAATTGATACCAGTGGTGTAATAAAAGTAAACAATTAGTGAAAGCAGATAGAAGAGAGAAACAGCATTTATTTCATTTTATGTTACCTAAACCAGTTAACTGGGAAACCGAGATTTAAATTCATATTAGAAGTATTCCATAAATACATGCCCCTTAAAAGTTGTACAATATATGAATAAAATAATGTTGTTTTTTTTTTTAATTATTCGGGGGTGCAATATCGCAAAATAGCATCTCTTGCATTTACAATCCTGTGATGCAAACGTAATTACATTCGTTATTGCATTTTGGATCAGGGAATGGTAAGACGCACGGTTTACACTGCCTATACAAGCCCCCGTTATTTTCTGATACGAGGTAGCACAAAACTTAAAGTGAATTTTATTAGATTTATTCAATCTATAATTAGATTGGGGTATGGCGCAGTGCCTTAAAGGTGTACACTGTAAAAAAAGAACTTTATCTTACTGGATAGCCGTGGCTTCAAAGCCAAAAGTTTGTAATTTTTTGTTTTACTCCCCCCCATAGCCTTTACTTCTTGAAAGATGCTGTCTTCCTCCTCTTCTGAAATGGCATCTTGAGCTGGCACCCCACAAGATCTCCTTATTCATGGGTCTTGAAAGATAAAGTCTTTGTAGCACGTGCAAAGCAAATTTAAGTAAGTTTTCCCAGCATTGAGTACCTGGCAGTTTAGGTACCCACCCTGGGTAACTAACATCCGTGGACAGGGGTAAGGTGAGTAAAGTGTGTCCTTTAAGGGATGTCCACGTGTCCTCTGACACGTTCTGTTGGGAACAATGTACCAAATAGTTTATTGTTTATTGCCCATTAATGTATTTATAACATTGATCGGTACCCCTACATAAGTGCCTTTTCTCTAGTGTGCATAATTGTAATTATCCAATCTGTCTTCATATTTAAGCTCCAGTAACTTATCAATTTAGTTGCCCTTCTCTGACCCTTTCCATTTCCAAGATCTCCTTCATACACAAGATTCAAAACTGACCACATATTCCAAATGAGACCTGTCCAGGGTTGTAAAGAGGGAGAAAACATTTTTCTCCTTGAATCCATACCTCTCTTTATACAAGACAATATCTTGCCGGCTTGGATGCTTGCTACTTTTAAGTTTGTTATCCACTAAAACATCAAGATCCTTTTCCAAACAGAGATTCACTTAAACAAAGCCATTTATAGTACATTTATTTATTTTCACATTTAATTCATCTGACACATAGAAGTCCATGTGACAATCTATCTAGATTCACCTGCAATGTTACATCCTCTGTAGCTTTTAATGTTCAACAAAATTCATCTCAACACAAAAGTAAAAGTATAAAGAAACTTACCTGTATTTATAGGAGTGATAGTGGTATTATGAATACAGCATACTTAGCTGCAGGTAAATATCTCAATACAATTACATAAAGAACCACTAACCAGTATTTATAGGAGTGAGAGTGGTATAATAAATATAGTATAATTAGCTGCATAGGCAACATAACAAAAGCTTTACATTATTCAAATGACAGAGGTATTATAAATTCAGTATAATTAACAGAATATTAACAAATACATTACATAAATTTAAAAATATATTCAATATATTAATGTATAAATATATTTTTTATAAATTGTACAAACAAAACAGTTATATAAACAACAGTAAACTATAAAACAGTTTTGTTTTTTTTTAAATTGACTGTTGTACTTGTAATGGCCCATAACCTTGCTAGGTCTATTTCCCCCAATTCGAAACTTAAACCTACTTACCTGCCTCCAGCCAATCACTGAGTGGCGCTGGTCTAGCCCCTTCTGCTGCTTCCGTGTCAGAAAAAGCAGCAGAAGGAGAGCTATGGCATGAAGGTGGTAAGTAAGATTAAGTTTCGAATTGGGGGAACATGACTTAGCGAGGTCTAGGTTATTGGTCATTACAAGTACAATAGTCAATTTTTAACAATTACACTTACATGCAGGAGCTGCAGCAAGAGGGAGGGAGGGAGGAGGGAACTCCATTGCACTACACAGTGTGCCAACATTGGGCCAAATTTCAGTTGGAGGAGTGGACGTGCCCTTTAACTTGCATTGAATGATTCAAAAGGGGTTAGAAAAAGTTAAGGACAATTAAAACCATAAGAGGAAGGCATACAATATGTGCAGTATCGGGCAAAAAAGTGTTAAACCCATGCTACCTAATGTACTATTAGGTTAGCGTAGGCTTAACACCTAAAGGGGTGTCCACCCCCAAAACTACATTTTAACCCACTACTGGCCCCACTGTGTAGTGTTGATAAATCCTTACCTTACATCCCTGCTCCAAATGGCTGCCCTGCAATGGCTCTTCAAAGTCCCAAAAGTAAAGAGCAGGAGCAAAAATGACATGCGCACTGAAGCCACCCCCCCACCCCTCCCTCTGTCTCCCTCACCCTCCCCCTAACTCCAAACCCCTTTTCTGTAGTGTAGGCTCCTCTCCCTTTTATTTGTAAAAAAACTAAGACGATCACTACTTACACTGCCTGTTTCCCCCGGCGTTCTGTAATGCCAGAAGCCATGTCCATGATTGTCTGCCTCTCAGCTGCCGGTCCGCCCCCCTGCTTGAAGTTTCATGCAAGCAGAGGGCCGGGACTGAGCTCTGCAGAAAACAGGCAGTGTAAGTAGTGATCCGCTTAGATTTTTTGCAAATAACTATAGTAGTTGGGGGGGAGCCCTACACTACAGAAATTTTTACAAAAGGGGTGGACATGCCCTTTAAGTAGGATCTCACTTGATTGGCCCTCCACTCCTGGGGCCAGAGAAGTCTCCAACAAACGAAAGAAGTAGGGAGCACACTACTGAGGTGAATTCATGTTTTATTAAAGTAACCACACACACAACGTTTCGGGACACCCTTGTCCCGAAACGTGCCCCGAAACGTGTGTGTGTGGTTACTTTAATAAAAACATGAATTCACCTCAGTAGTGTGCTCCCTACTTCTTTCATTTGTTGGATATTACCTACCCCATGTGCAGGGCAATACACTCATTATATTAGTGCAAGTGGTGGCAGCATTTGTTATTATCATACTCTGCATATCTCGTACTAGATATGCAGAGTATAACAATACCTTATGCTTCCACTACCTGCACTAATGTAATGAGCGACACAACTAACATAGCTAAGCCACTGGCCCTCATTAACAAGGATCTCGCTTGATTGGCCCTCACTAACAAGGATCTCAATTGATTGGCCATCACTAACAAGGATTTCACTTGATCGGCCCTTACTAACTAGGATGTCACATGATTGGCCCCTCATAACAAGTATCTCCTTGTCATATAATCACAGAGTCCTATACATTCAGTATGTTCCTGGTTCCTACTCATGTCCTGTCCAACACATGTCGATAGACTGCCAGAAAAAAGGTTGAGTGAGTACCAGGTATCAAAAGACTCTCAAAATATATCTTTCACTGCATTATTTTACCTTATTAAGGATTTCACTTGATTGCCCTCACTAATAAGGATCTCACTTGATGTCTCTCACTAACAAGAATCTCACTTGATTGTCTCTCACTAACAAGGGTCTCACTTGATGGCTCTTACTAACAAGGATTTCACTTGATTGTCTCTCACTAACAAGGATCTCACTTGATTGGCTCTCACAACAAGGATCTCACTTGATTGGCTCTCACTAACAAGGATATCTCACTTGATTGGCCTCACTAACAAGATTCAATTGATTGGCCATCACTAACAAGGATCTCACTTGATTGGCCCTTACTAACTAGGATGTCACATGATTGGCCCTCACTAACAAGTATCTCATTGTCATATAATCACAGAGTCCTATGACATTCAGTATCTTCCTGGTTCCTACTCATGTCCTGTCCAAACATGTCAATAGACTGCCAGAAAAAAGGTTGAGGTAGTACCAGGTATCAAAAGACTCTCAAAATATATTTTTCACTGCATTATTTACCTTATTCTAAGGATTTCACTTGATTTGCCCCATTAATAATCTCACTTGATTGTCTCTCACTAACAAGGATCTCACTTGATTGTCTCTCACACAAGGTCTCACTTGTGTCTTCATACAAGGATCTCACTTGATTGTCTCTCACTAACAAGGATCTCACTTGATGGCTTTCACTAACAAGGACTCACTTGATTGGCTTACTAACAAGGATCTCACTTGATTGTCTCTCATACAAGGATCTCACTTGATTGTCTCTCACTAACAGGATCTCACTGTGATTGGCTCTTACTAACAAGGATCTCACTGATTGGCTCTCACTAACAAGGATCTCACTTGTTTGACCCTCACTTTTTTGGCTGACGGACATAATTTTAACCGATACTGAAATTAAGATTGTTAAATGAAACTAAAAATAGGTATTTTTCAAGGGACTTTAAGAAGTCACACATTTAGCATGGAAAGAATTTTCAGGTTTTACCAAGTGTCAGCAGTGAGATTTAGATCATTGTGTCTGCTTGTAATTCAATGTCAAAGGAAGGTCACCAAACTGACATTAGTAAAAGCTGCTCACCTGTGCAAATATGAGAAATGCTTTAGACATGACTTAGCCCAATGCCTCATAAGAAAATCGATGACAGTTTATTTTGCTTAGGATGTCAAGTTCACACTGAGCTAAAAACCTCTTGTGCTAAACCTGTTAGATCCCCTACCTGGAAATACCCTACAGGGTTACAAACAGAGATGTGCCAAAATCCAAAATGTTTTTGGAAATAATAATCTAAAATATCATTTTGTATCAAAGTCATTTCAATTTTAGTTTCTAAATTCTTTTTAATACTTTAAGCTTTACTCATACTTTTACTTATACCTAATTCAAAACAAACTGCAGTATGTAAATCTCTCTTCACTGTATACCCACCAAGGAGGCTGTTGACATGGTGAGAAAACGGCTGGGCCAAGACAGAACTCTTACAGCAGAGAACTGATCTCAACCCAGAACAGGTGTGTTCCGTTGGACTTGTGCCTGAATACACCTATTTCAAATACAGGGATAAGTTCTATAAGCAAAACATGGATGTGCTATGGGATCTCCAGTTTCACCCATTGTGCCACCTTTACATGGAGGGTAGAAACACAGGCGCTTAATACCTTTAGGGCATAGCACCCAGCCACGGTTCAGATATGTGGATGACACTGGTGAAAACCCCCAGAAGGCTGTAGTAATTACACAAATACACAGGGATAAGTTCATAATAAAGACAAAAGACGGATAAGTTATGTCGATTATAAGCAAAAAAATGGATGTGCTATGGGATCTCAAGTTAGTCTTAACAGAGTACAACTACGAGTAGGAGTGTAGAAAAAGTCGCTAATATAAGTAGACACAGTGGTAGATATGTGGTATTAACATACCGGGGAGGGGGTAGTAGAGAGCTATACAAAAGTCGCATCAATACACGAAGGTATAGTAAGTACGGATAGAAGCAGTTCAAAGTGGTATAACAGTTGAAAATGAAAAGTACAAGCTTTCACAGAACACATTAATGCGGTAGACCAAAACATTAAATTCACAAGGGAAGAGGTACAAAAACAACAAACTGGCTTTTTGGACTGCTTGGTAGAAGTGTAAGGAAAATGGTAAAATGGAAGTAGAGGTTTACAGAAAACCAACACACACAGATCAGTATTTGATGTTTGACTCACCACACCTTTAGATCACAAGCTGGGTGTCTCATCGAACCCTGCAACACAGAGCCGAGAACATCCCCACTAGCACAGAGGTGAAGGCTAAAGAATGAAACATCTCAGAGGAGCCCTTAAAACTTGTGGATATCCAGACTGGGCCTTTGTCAAAAGAAGTAGAAGGAAAGAAAAGAACACAAAATACCAACAGTGAAGGGGAAAAGCAAGACAGGAGGAAGAACATGGTCATCCCATATGTAGCAGGGGTCTCCGAGAAATAAGAAGAATTTTCAAAAAACATGTATCCCTGTCTGCTTTAAACCGAACAACACACTGAGGCAGCAATGGTACATCCGAAAGACCCAATACTAAACACAAGAAAAGCGACATCATATATGCAGTGCAGTCGCAGTGAAGAATGCTCTGATTTGTATGTGGGGGAGACCAAACAGCAACTGCATCAACGTATGGCCAAGCACAGAAGAGCCAATTCCTCGCGTCAGGACTCAGCCGTGTACCTGCATCTTAAGGATAAAGGACATACC
Source organism: Hymenochirus boettgeri (assembly GCA_019447015.1). Taxonomy (NCBI): domain Eukaryota; kingdom Metazoa; phylum Chordata; class Amphibia; order Anura; family Pipidae; genus Hymenochirus; species Hymenochirus boettgeri. Next base: position 354,836,585 of record CM033469.1, on the reverse strand, counting down.
TTTGAAGATTGTAATGTTAACATACTGGCGAAGGAACGTGACTGGTTCAAGAGAGGTGTTAAGGAGGCCATTTATGTGAAAATAAAGAAAACAAGCCATAATAAAAGGTGGGGGGGTTCGACACCAACTGTCTGCCATATACAATGCTGTTTTTTAACACCTTACTCTGGGCGTTCCTATAACACCTCTTAGCCACTATCCAATCACACCCTTAACACCTGGCTGTGATATGCTAATTGGGATTTTCCAGGGACATAATTGCCACAGATTCTTGTACAAGTCATTCTGAATTGAGAAAGCCAGTCGGATGACTAGCGAAACGTCTTCAAGAACTACATTTCAAGTCCAGGTGATCTAATTGAATACAACAGATATGCAGTATGTAAAATACAAATGCTGTAAAGACATAGACCTACATCAATATTTACAAAGTCTACCATAATGCCTTGATTACAATAACGGATTTGTTTGTTTGTCCCTACACAATATACTTAAATCACGTGTTATTCATTTGCAATTGACTTGCAACACATGGTCAAACAGTGGTTGTTTCATATAATATTTAGTAAGTTATCTAGTATTTGTATTTTGGTTTCAAACTAAATTTTGTAGAAATACTTTTATTTATATATTTAAATGATTTCTTCTTACCAGGATGATGAATTCCTAACTTATGTAAATGGCATCTATAGTGCCTAAAAGCCTTTAAAATCTTATTTCCAATGGAGGTTGAAAACAGTACTCATACCTCCTCTTCTGCCCTGTAACCCGGCAGTGAGTGTCAAAGAGTTTCTCGTTTATAATGACAGCTAAGTGATAAGACCAAAAAGATGGCTAATTGCCATATCCCTTGCTCTCAAGCTAATGGGCAGGGTAGTGTGGTACAGCTCTGAGCTGCAGAACACTGCTGAACATGTGCCCCTAGCTATTCTCTTGTTCAGCATTTCCTTCTGGCAAGTCCTAGTCACTCAAAGTGCCAGTGGGGAGGATCGGACCGGAGCTACAAGGGAGATTACAAGTAAGTAGAGCAGGACTTTTGTAAAGTACCCAGAGGTGAGGACTTTGCATTTTAGGTCCTCATCCTGGGTACTTTGCAGGAGTGGGGGGGTAAAGGAATGAGGGGGAGGTGAGTATAATTGTCCTTTAACTTAAACTGACCCAGACGATAAGGAGCCACACTTTTGCTTTACAACAAACAAATGCAATTCCAGGAGTTTTGCCTACAGAGCCATCTTGTGGTAAAAGGGCTAACTGCCTATTCCAAACAGTGTGTTCAATACATTGTACATTATTAACATAATAACATTTTATATTAATATATAAAAACTGGGAGAAGTGGTATCTAGATGATGCAATGTTCTATGTTTATTAAAGTTTGGGCACCACCCTCTCAATTACATAAAATGTATTATTTAATGATAATGTATATAATATGTATCCACATTTCAAAAAGCACTTAAATTAATTTCAAGGGTTAATTACTACTTTCTGTTAAGGAACCCTTGCAACCTCTGAGGGAACCTTGGGGGTGCCCGGACCACTGGTTGAGAAACAGTGGGGCTAATGTACCAAGAGTTGCAAACATTTTCTTGTGCAGAAACCAATCAGATTTTAATGTATTTAACTAGCAGACAGTAAAAACAAATATTTGATTGGTTTCAGCAGATTAATAGCACAGTCAAACTTTGCACCTCTTGGTACACAAGCCCAACTGTCTTTTCTAAAGCATTGAGAATTGTGTTAATCATTCATCCTAAAGCATTTACTCCCTGATTCATAGTTGTTTATTAACTGATATACATGCTCAACCTATTCTATTAAATACAATTCTATGAAAAAAAATAATACATAACAAAGAGTGATTACACGTGTTTAATGTAACATACAGATTGTTTCTCTGTAATATCTCTGTCAGCCAGAAACATACTTCTCACCATCTGTTTGACTTGCATTTATTTGTCCTCTAACTTGGCAGGGATTTGCCATATCTGGCAAAATGCGGCCTCAAATGCTTCTATAATTGCTTAATGTGCCGTGGAGGAACCATCATAACATTTTGCAACTGGTCTGATGAATGCCGTGAACAACTGGGCATAACTCATCAAGCCTACAGCATTGGTTGTTTGCTCTTTCATGGCAATAACACATAACGCTGGCACAGCAGACCTGAGAATATGACACCAGCCTATTGAGCAGCAGGATAAGAAACGTTAGATGAAAAAAATAATAGCAGCTTTTAACTAGAGATGGACTAACCTGTTGCGCTTCCTTCTGCCAGCAGGTTTACAAAAATCCCAGTGTTGAAATTTACTAGATTCATGACAATTGATGTGTAAAAGCAGTGTGGGGCTGGACAGTCGGGGCCCACGAGGGGCCAATCTGGATGAATTCATCATATCTATTATAACTCATTTACATATCATCATTACGCCTGAGTCCTATGTTTACTAAAATTAACTTCTACTGTCCCTTTGGCTCTGTATTTAGATTTTAGCAGTTTCTTGGGTGAATGGGCTGTGGCCCCACTGGTGGATTTCCATGGAACTCAGCGGGCCAGTCTGACACAGCATAAACTTTCAGTGTAGCTTTTGTGACAAAATTACAGCCCATTTCTTCTTTTTTGAGGCATAATCTGCATATACACATGACAGCCAATCATATCCATGCAGGAAAACATTGTTATACTTGTGATAATTACATTGTTTTCTCCATGTCCATCTTGTTTTCTAGATTCTGCCAACTTCTTCAATTACGCCTCAGGTGGGAAACGTTTTTCTTATTTTGTTATAACTTATTAACTTAAGATATCTCTATTATTTATTATTATTTTTATAATAATAATAAATATTATTCATAACTAATTTTATTTATTTCTAGCATTCTCCACCCATAATGTTTTTCCAGCAATAGTGTTCCCCGTAAACTTAAATGACTCATTTCTATCCATCAGACCCTAAAGACATTTTTTAAAAAATCCTACAAAGTGAGAATTGAAAAAAAAAAAGAACACGAAATTGCATTTTCACGTCTCTGTGACAAATCAGCCAGCAGTAATAGTATGACTTGGGGCTTGTGGGAACTTCTACTTTGTTAGGGAACAATGGATAAAAAAGAGAATTGGACATTTATTTTAATTCACCAGAGAAAATTAATACTATTTGCTCCTCTCCTGTGGATTAAAAATTAATGTCCCTTTTTGTAGTTCTCGCTTTATCTTTATTCATGTGAGAAATTAACTTTTCATACTTCGCTTTAGCCAGACATTTTTCATGCAAAATAAAGTTTCCTTTCATTTTGTGAATCTGATATACAATTGTACAGGGAATAGACAATGATTAGGTTCCTGCAATAAAATTCAATCAAAACGTATTAAAAATAATGTTTAGAATATAGTTACAGTGAAATGTGTCTAAATCACACAGCACTTGATTATTGCACATATAGGAATAAAGTAGGGTGGCCTTGGTTTGGGGATAGTTCTAGATTCAATGTTTGTATTTCTCAAAACAACATCCAGAATGCATCATAATGCAGTTCTAGGTATTAGACAGATAACACACTATTTGAAAATCTAATGGGCTAATGCAATTGGAGGTACTAAATGTTGCCCATGGTATTAATTTGCAGCAACCAATCAGGTTTCAACTTTTTTTTATCGACTGGGTAGTTACTCTTTTAGATAACATCTGATTGGTTGCTACAGATTAATAGCATAGTCAAACGTTTGAATCTCACTATTTCATTTGCTTAAAGGAGTTAGGGTAAGCTTCACAGAAGTGATGCCTTTATTTAGGCTTGCTATCAAGTTTTATTTAATAAGACAGATACCAGTGCACGTTTCGCCCAGGTAAGGCGCAGACTAATCCTCATGATGAGATTACTTTTCTTTAAGTAAAATAACAGGGATATGACTTATATTGCAATCCAATAAATGGCTTGTTGACTGCCATCCCCAACAGTTCTATGTGCAGTAAAAAAAAACAAAAAACAATCCTGTAGGTTGATGTGTTCAGATAGGTGGACATATATATTTTGAGATTGGTGGAATATAATTCTACTATAAGATCTTATTTTCATCCAAAGTGTTTATGTGTTAAAGCCATAAAAATCCCATTTCAAAATGTGCCTCTGAGTCTGACACATACTAACTTTAAGGGCAAGAGAGTAGAACCGAAGAGTTGCATGTTTATTGAAATAAAACTTCATACTTACCGTAATTTTATTTTCCTGGACTGTAGCATGGCAGTGGGCACGAATGGGTTAACCCTGCTCACCTTGTGGAGGGGAAGGAAGTGTATATAATTGAAGTCCCTCCCTCTCTGCCTCAGTTTACCTGTCCTGATGTCGTGCCCACTGCCATGCTACAGTCCAGGGGAAAAAAACTATGGTAAGTTTGAGGAAATTTTCGTTTTCCCACGAATGGGACATACCCAAGCAATAATAAGACAAGGGAGGGAATTTGTGATTTGAATTTAATTAACAGGTTGTAACAGTATTTAGCACTTTTGTACCAAACCCAGACAGGGCTGCTGAGGATACATCTAATTTATAGTGCTTTATAAAGGTCTGAGAAGACGACCATGCTGCTGATTTACAAATTTCCTCTGCCGAAGCGCAGCTTGTCAGGCCCGGTTGTTTGAAACTGCCCTGGCAGAGTGTGCGGTTATACCTGAGGGATGTTCCACCGCAGCCTGTTCGTAAGCCTGATTTATCCCAGAAGCAATCCATCTTGCAACTGTAGATTTGGATGGTCTATGTACGGTTCTTGACCTGCATATAGAAGAAGCAAAGAATCCTCTTTGCGTATACTGGATGTTCTCTGGAGATACATCTGAAGATATCTTACCATGTCCAGGGTGTGCCACTTTTCTTCCTGCTCATCCTGAGGTGCTGGATAAAAGACTGGTTAAAACAATATCTTGGTTTACATGAAAACTAGAAACCACTTTAGGTAAGAACATATCATCCCATCTAAGCATAACTTTGTCCTCAAAGAGGTAACAAAATTTTCGGAGGCTCTTATCGCCGATATTTCCCTACTCTACGGGCTGAAGTCATAGTCAGAAGTAAGGTCGTTGATAGTTAAGACGTTAAAGTAATAGTCTGCAATGGCTCAAATGGAGGTTCTGTCAGCTGCTGCAATACCAACTGAAGATCCCAGGATCTGGCTTATTATTGTTCTTTTAGGTCTTAGGTGTTTTACTGCCTGAAAGAACCTTGTTATTAATGGGTCTGCTACTAGATGTTTTTCAGTTAGTACTGATAACACAGAGCTTTGGCTTTTTAAGGTGGCTAAACTTAGACCTTTTCTAGCCCTGACTGTAGAAACTCTACATTTAATTAAGGTGCAAGTAGAGAAATTAATGTTGTCTCATCACACCAGTTTTTGAAGATATTTCATACTCTGTAGTATGCTCTAGATGTGGTGGTTTTCGTAGAAGGTGTTAATTACAGCACGATAACCTTTCTCTTTAGAGTTTCCCTTTCAGCAGCCAGGCCGTCAATGCCAAATTCTCTATTCCGGGATGTTTCACCATGCCCTGAGTCAATAGTGTTTATTGGTAGTTTCCTTGGCTTGGAGAAAATGACAGGGTTTCTGGAATCCATGGTCTCCTGGGGCCACCTTGACCTTGGCTTGATCCTGTCTGATTTCTTCAGGACTTTGGCAATTAGAGGAAAGGGCGGAAAGATGATGATAGGCTGAACGTCCATGGAATTGAAAAGGCATCCACATGAGCTGCTGTCGGAGTCTGATATCTGGAACAAGAATTCCTCAGTTGGTATTGGCTGGAGACGCCATTAGATCGATTTGGGGATGACCCCATAGTTTTGTAATTTTTTTGAAAATCTGGGGATTCAACCTCCATTCACACGGATTTATCTTCCTCTGACTGAGGCGGTCTGCTATTATGGTTCTCTCCCCTGGGACATAGATGGTGATATGTCCAACAGATTGTTCTCTGCCTAACTGAGTAGTTTTTCCGCTACCTTCTATAGCGATCTGCTCCTAGTTCCTCCTTTCTTCCTGATGTAGGCCACTACTGTCTGAATGTACCAACACCATCTTTTTCTGCAGATAAATTTGCTGGGAGATTAATGCCAGATACACTGCTTGAAGTTCTCTGTGGTTCGATTAATATTTTCTCTCCTTCCTTGACCAGACCCCTTGTACCATGTGGTGTAAATAATGAGCTCCCCAGTCCTCCTGGCTGGCATCTGTGGTGACATGAACCCAGGTGGGAGCAGTCACGGGATTGGCCGAAAATGTATTTTGGCTATCCACCAATTCAGAGATCTGATTGTGGATCTGTATAAAAGGAAATTCTGGAACTCTCTGACCTGTTCCACTGCTGTAGAAAATTCTGCTGTAAGGGTCTGATATGAATCATGGCCCACTTGATCATATCTATTGTTGATATCAACTTCCCCAAGATTCATCAGATTTTTTACTTGCATCAGAATACTTTCCGCTTGTCCAGAGGCAGTGACACCTAAAATGACCTGGTACATATAGCTGCCCCTAGATATGTTAGCTGTTGGACTGGGTTCAACTGAGATTTCTCCTTGTTCAGAAGCCAACCATGATCCTGCAAAGTCGTCAGAACTCTGTTGACATTAACTGTTAGTGTAATGGTTTCTGGAGCCTTTTCAAGTATGTTGTCTAAATAGGCATACAGGTGTATACCTTGTAGACGAAGCTGGGCTATTATGGGGATCAGTATCTTTGTGAATACTCTGGGTGCTAATGCTAGCCCGAACGGAATAGCCGTGTATTGAAAGTGGACTCCCAACATTTGAAATCTCAAATATTTCTGATGTCCTGGAAATATCGGAACATGTAGATATGCGTCACTTAAATATCTATTCTTTGCCATCCACTCGAATCTGTTTATTTGAGATACCATGATCTTAATGACTCCATCCGAAAAGAATTTTCTTGAGGAATGAGTTTAGGAATCTGAGGTCTAAAATCTCTTGAAACTGCCCAACGGTTTCGAATTAGGAAAAAAGGAGAATAGACTCCCGTATTCTTCTGATTTTCGGGCACATTTCTATTAATTTTTTGCTTATAACTTTTTTAAGGGTTTTTAGGTGTTGTTTTCATTATAGATGAATTTGGTACTCTGGCTTTGGGTTTATCTTGTCCGGAGGGAGAGAGAGGAATCAATCTGGTATCCTGACCATATGACCTTTAGTACCCATTTGTCTTCATTGATTGAGCCCACACAGTCTGAATAGATGAGTCTCCCTCCTACGACGACTGGTGGACTCGCTGACCTTCATATTGCTTTCCCCTACCTCAGCCAGAAATGGACGAAAGGGCTGCTCCTGTCTCCATGACCCTGAAACTGCTGCTTTCTAGGTCTATTGTATTGTCTGACTTCTTTAAAAGAAGGTCTCTCTGAAGAAGACCTCAATACCTTGGTCTCTGATTGTTTGAGGTAAAAAAAACTGATTTTCCCGCTGTTAGTCTTGGAAATGAATTTGTCCAACTTTGGCCCAAAAAGTGATTGACCTTCATAGGGTAAAGATGCCAAACTCTGTTTTGATGGTGCATCCGCCTGCCACTGCTTTAACCACAATGCTCTTCTACTTGACACTGACAAGGCCATACCTTTAGCTGCTAACTTCAGCGAATCTAGCGAAGCTTCAGCAATAAAAAGTGTAGACATTTTAACATTCTGCAGTGCGTCAATAATATTTTTCTAGGAACCACCATCATAAAGCAATCTTCTATTTCCTTAAGCCATATCCTTTGGGCCCTGGCCAATCGTCACTGCTATGCTGGTCTACAAGCTGCACCTGCCACCATATAAGCTCTTTTAGGATGGTTTCCTGCCTCTGTTCCATTGGATCCCTTAATGTGGACACTGTCTTCTACAGCCAACGTTTTTCTAACTAACGTTTTCCACTAACAAAGGCTGCATCATCCTTAGGTGGTGAATCCCAAAATGCTACTGTATCATCTGCCAAAGGATACATTTTAGTAAATGATTGGACCAGAGAGAAATTCCTTCTGGATTGTTCCATTCCTCTGATATAATATTAGCCATTCTGGAATGTACGTGAAAAAAAGCTGGCTTTGACATTTCTTTATTAAACATCAGATCTTCAGTATTATCCATCTCATCGGGTTTATCCAGCACTAAGTCTTCCTCATGACTTTATCAACTTTTCCACTAAATTTAAATCAAATTTGAACTTGGTGTGAACTATCTTCATTCTCACATTCGCCTTCAGATAGCTGAGCTGCATTAGCACGTATATGGGTCTCACGTCCTGTGATTCTAATTGGAGCAGCTGGGTCAATTTAGTCAAAAATGTGTCAGTTACCCTTGACACCATAGAGTCCATAGCTTGATTCAATGATGATTGAATCATCTCCGCCATAGATGCAGACTGATCTGAAGGCCCTTCAAAAGAGAGATGTGCACATTCTGACAGAATTTTTTATCCCTTTGTGGTGGCTTGTTACAGTTCGGGCACTCTTTTTGACCTTTCCTGAATCTTCCTCTGGAAAGATGAAGACCTAAAGAGAGAAAAAGAATAATAAGAAACTATACCTACAACTATCATAAGGCCCTCTCTCTCTACACACAGCTCACCCTTGGATCCAGACCTTGAGTGCTTCTTAGAAGACATAGCAGGCACTGTAAAGAGGATAAGTGATAAGCAGCACAAAATATATATATATATATATATATATATTTATATATTAATATATATATATATATAGCAATATGTCACAAGTGGGACTGTACTTACAAACAAACAGGCAGTTCTGACACTCCGGGCAGATACTTCATGCAGTGCTGTTCAGGCTGATAGCAGACGAACAGCTGCTCAATAGCGGGAAATTTAAAAATCCGCATGATGACGTCACGCGTGCGCACCAAATTGAAAATGTGGAAAGTACCCGCTATATTGAAAAAAAGGCCGCTAAATCCTTGCCGATGCGGGAGGAAGTGGGACCAACACTACAGCAGGCGGCCATAGTCTGTCCCAGAGAGAGAGGAGGCAGAACCTACACTAATACTAATCCTACCCATCCACGCGAGGGACAGGTAAGACTGAGGCAGAGAGGGAGGGACTTCAATAATATACACTTCCTGTCCTCCACAAGGCGAGCAGGGTTAACCCATTCGTGCCCACTGCCATGTGAAGGAACAGGAAAAGATAGGACATTGCTTTTCATTTTAGAATTGTAGGACTTGTTTAATTAATGCCCTAATGCTGGTAGATAAAATGGAGTGAGGATTTCAGAATGAACCTGCTTTGTGAAAGGGCACCTACCTGGATTGAGTCCGTATAAACAGCTGGACCTTCTGCTGAATTGACAGGCATAACTTTTAACTCACTAAAATATGTAAATCCAAGTTTTCTTTTATCCTAGCTCTAAAGTACAGTAAAGTTTAATGAATTTGGAAGTACATAAAGTAATGTGTTCTGAGGTAAAAACTGCAACCTTGAAAATTGTTGTAGCACGGGGCACAGGGAAATCATTTGCTAACAAGGCAAGGAGAGAAAGAACAAACCAAAAGGGAAACAAACAAGACAAGTTGTTGTGACAATTTAGTCTCTGCCTGGTATCTGTAGATACCACCAGGGGAACAAATGGAATCTCCCTAGCTCAGAGTGTAATGCTCCTGGCCTGTAATGGCTTTACAATGGTTTTGCCTTGAGGAGGAAAATACAGAGGTGACATGCTCTGATTGTGTGAAATGGAAAATCCTTTGAGTGCTATAGGGTGGAGAAGTGTTATTGAAGCGATGGAACTATCATAAGGAATGCTGATATTTCAATACGGTCATTGACATCAGTTCTAAAATACGTCGTATTGAACCTCATTGAAGTCAAGCCTCATTCCATCTGGTTAACACCACTGAGTAGCTTGATTCAGTGAAGCTTGTGCACCTGCTTTCCCACATGCATACATTTCCATGCAATACAGAATCCCTGCCAAATGTTACTGAGCAGATCTTTATCTTGACATCCTTCTCTGGTTCTGGGAACTTGCTGTCAAAATAAAAGTATTTCCTTGTGCCAAGGTTCCTGTGTAATTTTAAAGAAAGCTGAATATTGGGAATTTTTATTTGCTGTGCATATGTGTACTTTTTCTTCGTCTTTTTTTTTTTTCGTTTATAGAAAATGTTTAAATGTTTTGAGCTGAATTTATCAATGGACTGAATTTTCCAAAACTAAAGTTAAATGATTCTCTTGCTGCATCTTAATGGGTATTTGCACCAGAACAATAATTAAATGACCTTAATAGTATAAATTGTGGGGGTTTAGGGATGATATGTAACTACCATTTTATTTGTAAGCAGAACATCCGTGTTTTAAACATACAGTAGATGGGAATACAGCACAACAGCCTGTTACGCTGATTCTCCGTACATACATGTATGGGAAATTGGACAGGCAGCTCTAAGCCAGCTGTTGTTCCTTTATAATGTTAAAACATTGCCACTCTGCTTACAAAAAAAGAATGGAGGGTAGGAATACACATTCACACTTTTCCACAATTTAAAGGGCATGTCCACCCCCAAACTAAAATTTGCCCCACTGTGTAGTGTTAAAAATCCTTACCTTTATTGTGTTTAAGTTTAGGGCATCCCTCCCACCCTGCACGCTAGGTTCAAAATGCAAAAATCGTCCCCAAAGATACTACCAGCCATCATTCCCTCAGTCGCAGCCTTAATGCTCTTCTTCTGAACACTGAACAGCATAGGGGCCAATCACAGACACTGCTGCACGTCCGTGCAGAAGAAGAGCATTAGAGGCTGCAACCGAGGGAATGAAGGCGGTGGTAAGTATCTTTTGGGGACGATTTTTGTATTTTAAACCTAGCGAGGGTCTAGGTTATGGGGGGCTCCCTACACAATATTAAAAAAAATTGGGGGGGGGAGATACCTATAAGATATAGGGTTATTTTATGGTACAGTAACCCTTAAATTCAACCAGTTTTCAGTAATCTAAACTACAAAGAGCTGGACTGGCACTAAAAATGACGACATCTACCAGCAGAGACAATACATTTATTCCTTTAAGGCCTGGTAAAACATGACCTGGTTTTACCCGATAATTCCAAGTGACGCATACTGATCTTAAAACCAATCGTACATATGAAAACCTTATTTCTTATGTGTATAGAAATTGAACTAAATATATCCATAGACTTTCATAGCACCAACCTAAATGACCCTTTGGGGGGATTTCAACATGTACCACAGAATTCTATACATTCTATGGGTTTGCCATATTGACGTTGTAATATTTATGTTTCATTTAAAACGTGAAAAGTTAATTTACAGAACATTGGTTTTTCTTAACTGTTTGGGGAGATCTTATTTCAACTTTAATTGTTTTATTTCTATGTGTTGGCTCAGAGCCACCAAAATAAATTCAGAAATTGCAATGTCCGAAGCCCTGTAAAAGCAATGGCTTTAAAACAATGGGGTCTTCCAGGCTGTAAGTGATATTTATGTCACACGAGAAGGGCAGTTGACGAACTAACACCTTGGTTATTGCTTTCCAACAGGAAGAGTTCATCTGGGCTGGTTTTGATAAACTGCCACTAGCCATTAGAAGCTCCCACGAGAAAAGGACAAGGTCCCAACCAAGAGAGACGCCGTGTGTCACACCTGCTTCGTAGCTATTTGGATATCAAGCAAGGGGGGGAGTTTCCTGCTTTACATCAGGAAGTTGAATGCGCTAATTAAGAGCCTTCTGCACGTCCATCCTCTGCAAACACCATCTGGCACTCAGAATTAAAGAACTGTCATTTTCTCCAGCTTGGAAATAAGCATTTTTTGGTCTATGTGCAGTACAGGGGTTTTAATGAAGAACTATAGAACTATTAAGATGCTGACATATCTGTTATTTCTGTGGGATTCGGTGTGCTGTAGCATAACTAATTAATTTACTAGGTTTTGGAATCTTATCAAGCAAATCTTCTAGTATCCATGCATAAAATACTGTTGCTGTAAGCATTGGAGAGCGTGCATTCAGGAATTTATGAGAACCTGGATATATTTGTTTGCCTGCAGGGTCAAAGTCATACAGAAATTCTATAGCAGATTTACAAGGACATCGACTGCTATAATAAATCTTCAAAATGAGTCGCATATTATTTTCAGATTTTTTCCCATGATTTTAATGGTTTCCCTCAATCTGTACTACCATTGGCATAACAAAATCAGTCACCTGGAGGAATTTAACCTTGAATTTTACAGCAGATTTGGCATTAAGGTGAAAGCTTTCGATTCTTCTGTAATCTAATTGGAAGGAGATTTTCACTGCTTGGAGTTTCCTGTCCCAACTTCTCGAGGGAAATAACAAACATGAAATGATTCCCCTTCTTCAAAAAAAAAAATAAATAATAGAACTATTTCTGCTTCTACAACAATCATTTGCTTTTATGGAACTAGAGGTACTGGGAACTGTTATTAATATCCGTGTGTCCCTCTAAACGACAATGGCTTGTTAAAGTGAGTGGTTCCTTATTGTACAATGTTATTGTACAACTTACAGCCATTCTAGAACTCCAGTTGCATTTACAACATAAATACTTTAATCAGCATAAAGGGCTAAATGTGTATAGATACCTTGATGCTGACAGTCTGTATACACTTAACATTTCCTGTATTTTGTATGAATGTAATTGAAAGATTAACTGCAGCCCGTTAAATAACTACATATTCTGAAGTATCACCTCCCCAAAACTCCACTTGCATTGTCACCTTTCCTTCCTCCACGCTGAGTTACAAGAACTTGGAAGAACCAATCCCTCATCGGGAAGTCCCTCCACTCTGCTCCTGTGCAAACCTCGTTACGAGCATGCTCATGCGCAGAGTATGCTCAAAACAGCTTGTGCAGTAACGACTGTCATTAGAAGAAGGAGGGCAATCGATCGGCTTTTATAAGTTCTGTAAATCAGCGTGGAAACGTTGGAGGAAGGTTACATCGCAAGTGGGGGGGTGATACTTCAGAATATGTTATTTGGGGCTTTAAACATCTGGCTTTCCTTTAAAACCTCTGGCTTTCCTAAATGTAGATGGAGAAAGCCTAGTTAAATAAATGAAGGGGGGGAATTATATCTGGTAATATTTTATTAGGAAAAAATTATCCAAAACATCAGTACAGGAAGTAGCAAAAGTAAACTTTAATGGATCTGCACCATTCCCAGTAGTGTAGCTATAGACACGAGAATGGAAGGTGACTACTGCAGACTGTTACTGCTTACTATGTTTATAGCAACATTTTTTCAAATATTCACATGGTCATTTATAAAAGGGTCTTTCATAATTGCTTTATGTTGCTATAAACATAGCTAGCAGTAACAGCCTGCATGCGCTCATTTCTATTCTCATGTGTCTATGATTTGATAAATCTGGCAAAAGAAAGTGAAACCTTAGGCTGGGTACACATGGGGAATTATTTGTCCCGACCAAGCGTTCACTACTAGTAAGCGCTCGATCAGGACAAATGACTGCAAGTCACGGCAACAGTGCCCACAGCCCGACAGTTCGCGTGACCGACTCTGCAGTCCCATAAGGAACCACACAATGGGCCCAGGCTTTATCAGTGGCTTGATCAGTAAGATACAACGGCACTATCCGTCAGTTGGCCAAAAAATCTTACTGTGGGTACCCAGACTAAGGATTCATTTACTTTAGACACTAAAGATATGTTGCAAAACAAATTATATACAATTTTAAAGGATTTACACACTTGGACCTCTGTACATCATCCAGAATTTAGAAAATTATTTTTTGTACTTTTGATTTTTACTTAGATTTAGTCAGGTCTCCCCTCTGATGTCAATAAATTTGTACACACATCAAAATGACTATGTCAAAAACTACAAAATATATATAGGGAGATTCAATAAAAGTTCTTATCGTTTAAATGGTGCGTAATTTTGCCCCAACCAATCAGATTATTATTAAATTGAAAGGTAAGATCTGATTGGTGTGGGGCAAAAATTAGCACAATTTTAAACAATAAGAACTTTTATTGAATTACCCTGATAGAGTCTGGTACAAATAAAATCGAGATAACTCTAACTTACTAAGGATAACGGCCAGGTGCAAACTCCTAATATATGTAATAAAAAAAATATAAAGTAGAGGATGGCGAAACTCATAAAGTCTTCGGTCGTTTCGAACTTCGAACATCGGTATTAAAGTTCTAAAGTTTGAATTCTGACCCAATGGGAGAGTGATAGTTTGAAAAGTCCGCGTAACATACAGCTAAACTAACAGTAGTAATACTGTAAATGGTGTGGCACTGGGAAATGGGTCTGGGGGGACATGTCACTATCACCAAATCTTGTTAAACACGAGCGGGCAATTGTGGGTTTTGCACAAGCTACATCGAGGGTTACGGCCAACTCGAGGGTTACTGAGCGATACTTCGAGGGATACCGAAAATAGAAACCATAAATTCAAGGGTTACTCCGAAATCAAACAATACTTTGAGGGTTATGGAACAATAAGTTCGAGGGTTACCGAAACCGATCCATACATTCGAGGGTTACCAAAAACGAACGATACTTAGAGGGTTAGCAATCGATACATTAAGGGTTAGCGAACGGCTCGTTAATTTGATAATTCTCGAAACGGCAACGACGAACATTTGATAATTATCGGAAGTTCAAAAGTCCAGACATCCGGGTCCGATGATGTTTGAGGAGTCCAAAGTCCATTCGAACTCGATAGTTCAGCTTGAACTCGGGTTCGAGTCTAGTCATCTCTATATAAGTCAAATTCTGGGACCGACAATCACAGAGTGTTTATTTATATCTACAGGTCAAACCATTCCACCATGATGTAGGATCTGTGTTCTTCCATAAGAGATACAGTGAAAATCATTCCACTTCATTGTCTAATGCTGTCATTAACAAATGTGGGCTAACATCTCTTCAGAAAATTATCGAAAATTACGATAATTAGCAAAAATACAGAATAATAGTTTGAATTTGTCGTACCACACTACAGCTCTTACCGTGTGGTGTCATCATCACTATTGGTTTCAGTGTATGGTGTTTTGGGTTTGCAAACAGCCTCTGTACACCTACCTCGACATTACACCAATTAGACATTCAATCTGAGAGGACTGTGGCAAATTGACTCGCAAAATGAATGGGCCAGATGGGAATGTTTGAGTGAGAACTTTGAAATGTAATAACTGCTTAGCTTAAAGTGCATTTTAGACATAGAGAGATTGACAAAACTAAAGCCATTCACAGCCAGAAGTTCCCCCACCTTGAGCTCCGTTCATCTCTCCTCAGATTAGTTGGGGACTAAAGATGGGATCAGCAGAAAATTTTCAGCCTGGCACGGTCTTCATTTTTCCGATAAAACCCCTGACATTGTCGAGCGGTCAATCAGAATAAACGCATACACAGGATCAATATTTTGAGCAATTCTAATTATATTGGATTTCTCAAAATGTAGATCCCGTGAATGGGGGTCATAGCACTTAATCTATTGAATGTCTTACTAGAGTAAGTCTGCTTACCTGCAGCAGCCCATCAGATGTACCTACTGTAACTGCAGTAACCAGTAAAAAGCCAACATCTGATTGTGTACTGCAAATTAATACCAAAGGCTAATTTGTCCCTCTGTGGTTGCTGGCCATACACTGTCCCATATTAGGTTATCTCAATGTTTCAATTGTTTAATCTATTTATATTCTGCTGCATCATGGTTTACCTGCCAACTTTCCGCAAATTCCCAGCCTGGACCATTCATTTTTAGAGAAACGATCACCCCCTGCAGGAACAACCCCTAGTGCATTGTCCCCATTTGTTATAATATGGCAGTTACAAAGTTTAACCAATGTCATATAAGTTCACCTCTGCCATGTAAGACCCAGCATCCTCAACTACCAAATGACACCGCTTCTCCATTTAAATGGACCATGCCCCCAGTACATTCTGGACAAGGACACAAACCATCACACATGCTCACACATGGATACAGTTGTAAAGAGAAATCCATAGATTCTCCCTATAGGGTGATTTAGTAAGGAAAATGGAGCCGCTCTATAGAAACGTGGACAGAAATCAGGGATGTCCTGGGATATCACCTGCTTTCCATTACCACACTATAGAGAGACTGGCAGTGGTTACTGTTGTAAAGCTCATTTTACACTCAGTTGTGTGTCAACTGAAAAAGAATTAATGACAAAATCAGGAATCAACATTCAATTCTTTACTAATCTGATTCATTATGTTTGATCCGTTAACTGATTAACCAGCACTTGTTTGTTAATACAATGAAAGTTTCTCAAAAACTGTCAGATATACTGATACATTTGACCGAAATATTCCAACGGGTTTGATAATTCTTCACTCGGTATCAATCACTTCCGAACAACCAAATGCGATTCATTTGAAGAAATCCTAGTGACGATTGACAGAATGGAAAAATCAACTGGTGTTTGACCAGTCTTAGGGCTGGTACATAGAGTTTTTACCCAATAATTCTGCCTGAAGCTGGTCATACATCTGTTTGACAGTAATCCAATTTAACGTTAGACAAAATGAACGCCGAAGTGGCTCTAATGTCAATTGCCTGCACCATTCTTACCTGTAACTTTGTGACATTCCCCGGCCAGATAACCATTTACTGTCGACGTAACGTCAATCATAAAGTGATCGGGCCAGAGCTATTGTCACCCTTTATAGGCTCTGATTGATACACTGATTGGCCACTTGCTATTCAGAAAGAAAAGTGAAAGTTAAAAGTATTTTCATCCAGTTTTTACTCTATATTCACATTATTTCGTCAGCTGAACAAAATATGTACAGGCAGTAGATGAGGCGGAATGTGTACCAAGCCTTAGATCGTTGCATATTTCCAGAGGGAAGCTACAGTTAGAGGGAAGTTATCTTGCACCCTCCCCTCCTCCATCATGTCAGATAACGAATATTGAAGGCAAAGCTTTGTGACTGTTACTCTCACCTTGGGTTATTGAACATTATTGATATGGCACTGTTGTACACAGATTTATCAATTCTTACATGGCATTGCATTATCAAACTGTTTGAAGAAGAGGTGAATGAAGGCTAGTGGAATTGTGTAATGGTATATAATATGCATGAGGTATTTGACCATAGCACGTTTTATATTATGTTACAAAGAAAAGAAATATCATTATGTCATTAACAGACAAAAATATAACCTTTCTGTTGGGAAACGTTTTGTCTATCGAGAAATCAAAAATGTCTATCGAAGAATCATTTATGTCCACAGAAAATCGTTAATGTCTATCAGAAATCGTTAATGTCTATCAGAAAATCGGTAATGTCTATCAGGAAGAAATTGTTTATGTCTATCAGAAAATCATTAATGTCTATCGCAAAATTGTTAATGTCTATCGAAAAACCATTTATGTCTATCGAAAAATCGTTATGTCTATCGGGAAATCGTTATGTCTATCAGGAAATACAAATAGTTAGCATATTCGAAAATTCTGATTCAGTCGGATTTTTGGAAATTCATTAGAACAAAAATCGCCAGTTTTATTCATCTCTACAAATTCCAGATGACATTTTGTGTTACAGCTGATACATTAATTCAGCGGCTTTATTTCACTTATTTGTTAATTGTTAGCTGCCAGGCCAGCGTTATAATAATCATAATTAATCAATTAAGGAGGTCTGTCAGGAAATGTGAGGTGACTTGGTAAAGAAATAGGGTTAAACTATTCCTATTAGTTCTTTAGGACCAATAAACATTCCATTCCAACCTGGAACAGTCCTATTGTTTATATTACGATTAGTCAAGCATGGAACCAGATCTCCTTTCTCAGACAATGTGGGGCCGAACCGTGCATCTGGAATTCTTCCGCTAGGGGTCTGGTGGGTACTAAGAGGTCATCTTAAGGACAAGTCATAATGGAAAATAATTGTATTTCGGTATTGGAATGTAAGACAGAAACCAATGTTATATTTGTAAATATAATAATATGCCATAATAGGATACCCAACATGGAGACCTTATTCCCTGCCAAGGTGAGATATAATATCTGGGAAATATGGAAACACAAGGTCATGTTGGTATTGGAGGAATTGATAATTAATAAGAGAGAGGAATATGTGATCAAATCCCAATACAATGTACATATCTACATTTATATGGAGTCTGCCTAAATGAGGGGGAATGAATGCTTTTGGCTAGTCGTTAAATCTGGACATTCGGACACTCCACCCATGTGGAGGGCGTAGTCAACAAATAGTTTAAAAGTCCATGTAGTCCAAAATAATGTTGTTCATACTTGGGGACATGCTAAAAAAGTGTATGGACCCAATGTTTCATCCTGCCCCAGGACACAGGACTTCTTTCTAGTGAGTAGGTCTGTGATAGTTTTTATTCTTTATTTTCTATAAACTGTTGTACTATTGTATGTCATTTTATTATACACCATTTTATTTGTTTTTGTATTATATGCACTGTCCACACTTTTGAATATTAATCTAAAATTTAATAGTTTTGTCTTTGATGCTCTAAAAGAACTCAGTTAGCCTCTGATAAGTTTATATGTGTTTGAATGGAGGTGCAGTGTAAATGCTAATTAACTCTGATTGTGGAAGGACTGATGCTAATTAACCAGTTAGTTGCTGAGAGTGAATGGTGTAGTGTTAACCATTTAGCTGCCAGGACAGGGGTGGGCATAGTCAGTGAGAGTCAAGAGTGGGTTTTGGGGCGTCTTTAAGGCGAATTAAAGTTGGTGGAGCGAATACCGATTAATAGTCAGATCAGTGCCCAGCGAACTGGCGTTCGTGACAAATGGCTGCAGCGGTGGGATAAATTATTTTTTATTAGAGCATTAGTGCCTGGATTAAGTTATTAAACCTGTACTAAGAACTGTATCCTTGCGAGGGTATCAGTCTTCAAAGACAAACTCAGTGATTTATTTTTAAAAGACATACGTACAAAACAGTTGTTCCCTCCCCTTCTCTTTTTTTTCTTTCCTATATTTATTTGGCAAGGTTAGCTGAGGATGGCAACACTTTTACAAGAGGACAAACCAAGGAGGTCCTGATCAATCTCTGTGAGGAAAGAGGTATTGATGTCCTGGACAAGTCCAAGGAGCTGCTGATAAGGGATTGTTGGAAAGTGACCAGGAGCAGCACGAAACTACACAAACTGAGTCGGGAAGCGATGTGGATTAGCTATCCAGAGGAGGACTGTTAACCTTGGATTCTCTCAGCATGAGAATACCACAGTGCAGGAACATACTTCTTCCTGCAAAGGATTTACAATTGTTGGGTTCAGATGACCCCCAGCTAAGTCTTCAATTGATCTTGCAGCATCAGGAGAGGGAGGCACAGAGGGAGCAGCCGCAGCAGCAGCGTGAGAGAGCTGAAACGGCAAGCCCGAGTGAAAAGGAAGCCGCAGCAGCGGAGAGGCAAGCGCAGAGGGAAGCGGAAGCCGCAGACCGTGCGTTTCAACTGGAGTTAGCAAAGCTCAGCACCAGGACCCAGTCTCCACAGTCCAGTGAGTCCAGAGAGGGTTACCGTTTGCTTTGCATGGTTCACCCAGTTTCCTGTCATGGACAATGTAGCAATTGGACACTTTTTTGTTAAGTTTTGAAAAGTGTGCAGACAGTATCAGTTGCCACTGGAGCAGTGGGCAAGATACTTGACACCTGGATTAAAAGGCAAAGCTTAGATGCCTGTGTGAACTACCACCAGAGCTTGATGGGGACTATGAGGCTTTGAAACAGGCTCTGATAAGAGTTTAACCTCACGCCAGAGGTGTATCGCAAAAAGTTTCGAGCGTTGCAGAGAGGTCCCACTGACAGCTACTCAGATTGTGTGGAGTAATATTGAGAAACGTTTTCGCCAGTGGATTAAAGGACTGTCAGTTACCAAATTTGAGGAGCTGGAGGATTCTTATGGTAATGGATCAGTTGCTTAATATCTGTCCTGGAGATGTGCGACAGTTTGTATTGGACGGGAGCCAAAAAACAGCACAAAAAAGCAGGCAGAAGTCGCAGACACCTATGCAGGCAACAGGGTGCCAACATATCCAAAAGGTCCCAAAGTTCAAAGATCACCAAGCTGGAAGGATCGTCACCACAGGGGAAGCCGCACCGCAGATGTCAAGGCGGGTGAGAATTTGTCTGAAAGGCCCAGTGTGAGCGTAAACCATGGAGATCCACGCAGATGTTTATATGTAACCAGACGGGACATGTAGAGTTCCTGTCCAGAAAGAAAGGGACCAGTGTCACCAGTCAATCCTGTGGTAATGCTCGTATCTGGTAAGACAGAGAATTTATGTCATCATATGCAGACTGTGGACTGGGAGATAAAGTTACCCAGGGGTTACGGGACTCAGGAGCTAACTTGTCTCTGGTGCGCCCAGAGATGATTAACTTGGGGACATTATTCCTGGGAAGACTTTATTGGTAAAGGGAGTGGGTGGGAGTATCCCAAGGTGCCTGGGCTAATGTTTACTTGGATTGGGGTGTGGGGAGAGGTCTGAGGGAAGTGGGGATATCTAATGAAATTCCTGTCAATGTGTTATTGGGGAATGATTTGGGGAGAATGGTCTCTGCTTTTGTGCCAAATGATCCGGTCTCACTGGTCCAGCCGCGCTGGAGTGTGACCACCCACTGCAATCAGTAAAGGGAACAGGTAACAAGGGGCAAGGTAACGGAGGGAGGGCTGAGAGACCAGAGCAGATGTCTGTCAGTGCCAGAACCAGTATTGCCTAACTGTGTGAATGGGAGAGAGAGAGGGGGATCCCCCAGTTCACTCTCTGGTAAAGTCAGGTATAGTACCTGTAGGTAGGGATTGTCACAGTAGCTGGGAGGGAGGGCTGAGAGACCAGAGAGGGTGTCAGTCAGTGCCAGAACCAGTACTGCTACATGTGTGAATGTAGAGGGGGAGGGAAGGTATCCCCAGGGTGATGTTTGGGTAAAGTACCCGTAGTAGAGAGGGTTTCCAGAGTAGGATCCCTGATCCTGTGCCCAATCTGCCTGAGGTCCTGGATAGCAGTCAGGAATTAGTGCAGGAGTGTGTGGGGCAGGTGGGAAGGACTCAAAGCAGGGTCCTAAGGGATGTTTCCCCTCAGACTGAGGGAGAAGAGGGGTAGTGGGGAGGCGGTAGCGCCAGTACCAACCTCAGTGGTGGGTGGAGAAGGAAGAGTAAGGTTAAAGAGGGACAGCTAACAGACTAGGAGTGTCCCAGTAGATGGAAAGAAGGTAGCTATCCCTGAGGAACAACCATACCAGTAACAGTCACGGTTTGTCCCAGTCTAAGAGGGAGCAGGGATATGGTGAGCAGGAAGGCAAGTTAAGGGTTAAGAGTGACAGTATCTGTCTGAGTTTAGACCCAGGGAATGGGGAACTTTAGACTCACAGGATACAGGTGCAGTGAGGATAAAGGAGGATCTGTCAGCAGGAGAGTGTGCAGAGGGAGGACCGATGCCTGAGGTTAGGAGTGGCCGGGTACAGTCCCCTACATATCAATGTACTCCAGGTGTAAATACAGAACTGTACCTGTCAGTACAAGAGGGGTCACACAGAATGGTAGTATGGGTGGTTTGCTCTCTATATCAGAGTGTGCACAGACTGAGCATCAAGAGGTTAACCAGTCTACTGGGTGAATGACTGGGAACCCAAACCCAGTTCTCATAACCACAGTTAAAGAGGATGGTGGTTTTGTAAAAATGTGCAGGTGGAATCATATCATGGAGCAATATGATTTACATTCACCGAACAAGGGGATGCAGGTGGATATTCGTGTCTATCGGAACCACCTGATTATGGAGCAGTAGGAGGGACCTGTGAGTCACATCCCGTGCGCCAATTTTAAAGAGGAGGTGTCAGGAAAAGTGTAGAGTGACTTGGTAAGAATGGGTTAACTATTCCTATAGTTCTTAGGCCAAAACATTCCATTCCAACCTGGAACAGTCCTATTGTTATATACGATTAGTCAAGCATGGAACCAGATCTCTTTCTCAGACAATGTGGGAGAACCGTGGCATCTGGATTCTCTTCAGCTAGGGGTTGGTGGGTACTAAGAGGTCATCTTAGGACAAGTCATACATGGAAAATAATTGTATTTCGGTATTGGAATGTGTAAGACAGAAACCAATGTTATATTTGTAAATATAATAAATGCCCATTAATAGGATAACCAACATGGAGACCTATTCCCTTGCCAAGGTGAGATATTAAAATCTGGGGAAATATGGATAACCACAGGTCATGTTTGGTATTGGAGGATTGATAATTAATAAGGAGAGGAATATGTGATCAATATCCCAATACAATGTTACATATCTACATTTATATGGAGTCTGCCTAAATGAGGGGGAATGAATGCTTGGCTAGTCGTAAATCTGGACATCCTGGACACCCCACCTCATGTGGAGGGCGTAGTTCAACAAATAGTTTAAAAGTCCATGTAGTCCAAAAATATGTTGTTCATACTTGGGGACATGCTAAAACGTGTGTATGGACCCAATGTTTCATCCTGCCCCAGGACACAGGACTTCTTTAGGAGTAGGGTCTGTGAATAGTGTTTTATTCTTTTTATTTCTATAACGTTGTACTTATGTTATGTCATTTTATATAACACCATTTTATTTTGTTTTGTATTATAGCACTGTCCACCTTTTGGAATATTAAATCTAAAATTTAATAAGTTTGTCTTTGATGCTATAAAGAACTCAGGTAGCCTCTGATAAGTTTATAGTGGTTGAATGGAGTGTGCAGTGTAAATGCTAATAACTCTGATTGTGAAGGACTGATGCTAATTAACCAGTTAGTTGCTGGAGTGAATGGTAGTAGTGTTAACCATTTAGCTGCCAGGACAGGGGTGGGGGGCATAGTCAGTGAGAGTCAAGAGTGGGTTTTGGGGCGTCTTTAAGGCCGAACTTAAAGTGGTGGCAGCGAATACCGATTAATAGTCAGATCACGTGCCAGCGAACTGGCGTTCGTGACAAGGTCAATGTACAGTATAAATAAGCATGATTTTTGTCTAACATTACGTGAATAGTTCCTTTTAAAAAACAATCCAATAGATTGTGCAATACAAAAACCAAATGAAAAGAAAGAAGATGTGCCCTGTGTAACAATATATCATTAATAGGTCAGCTCAGTTCTCTAGCTTGTATGGCCTCCTCCCCTCATAAAGTATCACTGGGCACATAATGTAGGCTTACCAAGGCTGATAGGGGCCTAATTTATACTCCAGGAAGAACTTAACCCAGTTTGGTCTCTTGCCAAATTTGTGTGACCATTAAAACTAAGATACAATTTGGAAAAGAACTTCTGTAATAAATATTGTGTCTTTTCCACACGGACTTGAATACTGTGTCCTGGGTTTAATACTTCACATATAAGTAGGTTATTGAAGCCCGGTACTTAAATGTCTTATTAAATGGAGCAATTAAACCATAGTGCGCCCTATATTGTTGAAACCGTATATTACCGTACTACGCACTATGAAATTGATCTAATAGCTCATATTTAAAAGGGGGGAAATCTTTAGGGGTGGAGGGATCTGGGCAGGTTGATGTAACATTAAAAGTGAATTTGCTTTAAGTTGCTATAAAAAATGTTTTAAACTGGTTTAATCTGACGTTTGTTTCTTAGCAGTTTTTTAGATTTTCAATATTATTTTATATCTCATGGAGAATGAAAGTTTATAATAAACTGATTTCACAAACACAAATTGTTATAATTTGGGAGCCCCGCTGACACAAGCAGATGGTGACAGCGGGGACAGGGGCAAATTAGAGGCAGCATAGGTCGGGCACTTATCTGCACACACTGGGAAGTCTTGTTGTCCTTAGGTTTCTCACTGCGTCATGCATGGCCTAAAGGGCCCACTCCACGTAGTCCCTTCGGGTAACCCAATGGTAAACAAAGGCATGTTTATGGTACAAACGATGTATAGTGGGTGTAATATGGTATATTTTGCATATGGAAAATAATAATAAATGCAGTGGCTGCCTGTTTACTTAATTTTTGACTCTGTGTTAATTTCTATGCATAGCAATGCATATCAAGTTTAGATATTTTGAATTATGATATGGCGGACTGGGTGTTTTTCCCACTGCAGTTACCAAAAGAAACCTATCAGTTGCCTAAACGATGTGTCCTCTCCCTCCCAAGAGCCTCTCTTCCCAAGAGCCTCTCCTTCACAAGTGCCTCTCCCTCCCAAGAGCCTCTCCTTCACAAGTGCCTCTCCTTCCCAAGAGCCTCTCCTCACAAGTGCCTCTCCCTCCCAAGGTGCCTTCCTTCCCAAGAGCCTCCCTTCACGAGTGCTTCTCCTCCAAGAGCTCTCCTTCACAAGTGCCTCTCTTTCCCAAGAGCCTCTCCTTCACAAGTGCCTCTCCCTCCCAAGAGCCTCTCCTTCACAAGTGCCTCTCCCTCCCAAGAGCCTCTCCTTCACAAGTGCCTCTCCCTCCCAAGTGCCTCTCCTTCCCAAGAGCCTCTCCTTCCCAAGTGCCTCTCCCTCCAAGAGGCATCTCTCACAAGTGCCTCTCCCTCCAAGTGCTCTCCTCCCAAGTGCCTCTCCCTCAAGAGCCTCTCTCACAAGTGCCTCTCCCTCCCAAGTTGCCTCTCCTTCCAAGGAGCCTCTCCTTCACAAGTGCCCTCTCCCTCCCAAGAGCCTTCCTTCACAAGTGCCTCTCCTTCCCAGAGCCTCTCTTCACACAGTGCCTCTCCCTCCCAAGAGCCTCTCCTTCACAAGTGCCTCTCCCTCCCAAGAGCCTCTCCTTCACAAGTGCCTCTCCCTCCCAAGAGCCTCTCCCTCCCAAGAGCCTCTCTTTTAGTTTCAATCCATATATGGTTTTAAAGCAAAAATGGGTGTTTCTAAAATTTACAGGTCTGGCTGAACATTTGGAAATTTGACAGGAGGAACCTCGAATTGGGATGTTGAAAATTCAAAATCTGGTGTCGAAATTCAATGTCAAGTGACCTAAATATCAACAAAAAATCTTCCATTCACTGCTACCACTCAATAACCACTTTTGACCATTGGTTCAGGTTCCACTTCCTATGTCATTTCCTGGGTCCCTATACAATGTATACAACGTCAGCATTGATATTAGACTATAAAGGAAACCTTGTTGATAGCAGAATTTCTGTCCCCATTGACTTTATCTGAGCTGAATTTTCAGCTCACTGGTTTCATTCATATCCTCTTTCTTTCTGGTAAAAACCTCTCTGGGAACCAAATCTTAGGCTTGAATTGGGCTTACATCATCAGCACTTCTTTAACCTATGGCCTGGTATTACTCCAAGTTGTTTCTCTAAGTTGCAGAATATATCAAAACTCCACTACTACACAGGGCAGATGAGACCAGGTGAATTTACCCAACGTCCTTTGCTTTCATCTAGCCCAGCAGAGAACTGGTAAACAAACCCAAAAAAATAAGGATGTTTTGTCCAACCAGAATGGGCATCTAATGGATCTGGATGATGTTGGCTCCCCAGTCCTATTGGCACATGTTGATAAAGATTTAATTGGTCCAGCCTTTTAGTAAATAAAGAAATTGGGGGTGATTGGTTAATGTCTCATGGCTGGACTGATTTGGTCTATACCACTCTTACCTATGGAAACTGCAATAGGAATATTCTCTGTCATTTTCAAGGTCAAAAACATCCAGTGACATTTTTTCTTTTTTTTGCTGAAGGTTCTATTGAGACTTGTTCTTGTCATACAGCCAAGCTTTTCTCTCTTTGATGCGTTGGCAGTTACATTATATCAATTAATTAACATGTAATTAACATCCCTGTGATTGAAAATTTGTGAGGCTTTTCTCCTTGTGATAGAAACTAAGCACTTTCATTAATATGAAGTTGTTCATAATTAATTTTCCTATTATGTGTTGTCAGAGGTTCTATCCTCATAGCAGCAGCCTTGTGAATGATCCTTTTAATTACTGTGATAATATATTTAACATGTAGGAATGCTGACAGACATTTAAAGGGCAACTGTACTCAGCAAAATTTACTGTATAATTGTAGCTGAGGTTTTTGCACCTTTCTGAACTTAGTATGGAATCCTGTTCAGGAGAAACCTGCCAGAAATCCTCTTCTGCGTGCATGTTCTTTACTCTATCTCAGCTGCAATCCTTACTGAAATCTTATGCATTATGGACTCAGGTAATGGAGCTGGCTAAGTGACAATGGAAGGACCATGCAATGAACTTTAGAAGAGAATTTCTTGTGAATGGATTTACCAGATTACGGTAAGGATAAGCCAAACAACTTCAATTGAATAGCATCTTTTCATTCTAGCTGAGTCTCTTTTTGAGTATAATGTCCTATAAGAAGGTGGGAAGTTTATGGGCAAAAATCTGCTAAAATCTTAATTGAGGACTGAGCTACAATTGATATCATTCATGGTGGAAATCCTCCATAATAAAATAAGGCAGCAATTGAGCACCCAGATTAGCTGTCATAAACTTCCCAACAGGTAATATTCATTGTTCGTTCATTCTTGAGGTCAGATTGGACATGTGTAGAAGTTTGGGTCCAATTCCGGGAAGGGGTGGGGCTTTCTGTGATGTCACTTCCTCTCCTCCTGACAGCAGCAGAAGAAAGTAACTTGAACAATATTACTATTTGCGAAGGGAAGGTTCATTGGAAAATATCATTATTTTTAAAATCCTTAGTTTATATTATACATACCTAGTTATTCTACATATTCTCTTCCATTTTAAAAAAAATCAGTTGAATTTATACCACTTGCTATTCCCTGCTGTTTACATTAGCGAGCGGACATTTCAGGTTCTGTACCGATCCTTCTTCTTCCCAGTATGCACACTACCTTGGAATGTTCCTAACAGTAATTTCTACTGATTGGCTGTTGGATGGGTCAAACATGCTCAGATCTCTACTACTGAATCTACAACTGAATCAACCCAGGCGCTGTGTCAAGGGCAAGGCCATAACGTCTCGATTAGGGGTCCTGCAAACAGGAAGTCAGTATTTCGGAAGTATTTATTTATACACAGACACAGTGCTGAATGGGCAGGTTAAGGTCATTAGGATGGAAAAATACTGCTCTTTTTTCTTTAAAGCATATGTACAGTATTTGCACTGAACATCTCCTTTAAAGGCGGCAGTTCTGGGAGCTGGTTCACCTTATCCAAATATGTTTCATTTAGTTCTACTTTAATGAACACACTGAATTTACTACATTACCTTGGACTAGATTGATTAGTCCCACAGGAAAAGCATCTTAAAGGTGCTGTCTTGTGGGCAATCAATGTGAGTCAGATATTTTCCACATCCAGCACATTTATAAAGAAATAAAAGAATAAAAACAAACCAGTAATGGATCTACAGAACTGGAGTGAGAATGTATGGACAGCATTAGTCATGAAGACTGCGTACATGTTGGCATTATTTTTAGCCCAGTCATGCAGAGATTCCATACATATTTTCCAAGATTGGATGCAGTTCAAATTTTTAAAGACCGAAAAGAACTCTCGGAAATAATATTTCACTTCTTAAATACCAGATAATTCCAATGAAACGGATTACCCTTAACTACAGTTTATGCTTGTTGAAGTCGATATTTAAAAAGGAAACCTCATCCACAGGTACAATTACTTTACATTTATATAAAAAAAAGAAAGAAAATACTTTGCACATCTCTCTATGTTTTTATTGTACTATGTTTGTAAGGTTAACAGTAAAGCATTAGGCCAGACTCCCACATAGTTATGGTTATATCAGCATGAGGCTGGATAATGACAATACTTTGTGCCTCATTACTGCCAGTGCAATATACAGTATTGTAATGTTTGGAAGTGTTGGGGATAACATGCAGGTATTTTCAGTAGGGTATTATAGAGTAGAAAGTAGATGTAATTATAAAGTAGGACTGATTACTTGCTGATCTCCTCCAAACCCAATGCTATGTAATAACTGTAACTGACAGACAAATCAGCTCAGTATGGCCAGCTTTAGTTTTTTGTGTCTTTTTTATGATTTATGAGAAGACATGGAGGCACCACAATGCCTGTTTACTTCTCTATTTTTCGTCAATAATGTTGTGCCATCCCCTTGGATGTTATGGCATCTCAATTGGTTTTAATGTTTAATGTTTTAGCAAACTCTTTGCAATCCCACTTTAGACTATGAGACTGCTAAAGATTTTTGTGGCAAGACAGTTTAAACATAATGAGAGAGGCCTTTCCAAAGTTCTTGTAGAATCAGTTCTTACAGACTTAGTGTTATGTTAGAGTTATGTGCTGCCCTCAACTGGAAAGAAGGTAAAGTAGAGCAGGTAAGAATGACTCAACAATAATTTATTAACTAATTTACAATTATTCTCTTAAAGGGAAAGTGTAAAAAAGTAATACAAACGATAAAGTTAAAAGTTAAGGATTTTTTTTTTTTAAACTTGCAAATCACACATAATATCACTAAATTCATTTGTGAAGAGCCAACATTAATGCGAGCTATAGTTAAAATAAAATGGAGTTTGGAGGGAGAATATTGTGCATCGAAGACTTTGTACAATAACTTTAAGCAGTGACAGACCGTGTTTGTTAAAGAAGGAAGGAGGATCGAATTGAGGAAAACATAATTCTGCCCCTTTATATATCCCTGGGGCACCATGGGAAGGATATCAATGAACTGAAAAGAAAACAGATTTGCAACTAAACTGTTATGAGAAATTTAGGAATTGAGCTGAGGCTGGGCTAGCAGGGTTTGTTTTCCCTGTACAGACATGGTAAAGGTCATTGTGGACAACTAGCAGGGGATCTTTTAAACTTAAAGGTATGAAGGACCCCAAGGTGCACATCTGTGTGGAGCGCATGGTTTAGGTGTTGATAGTGTATATGAGAGGAGAGAAAGGGGCACAGACCACATGGATGAAGATGTTTTTTGTTGGATGGGTAGAAATGGATTTGCATAGATTGCTTGTATTTGATAGACAATTGTGCTTTCAATTGAAAAAGAACTACAGTATGAAACTATATAATGTAGGGGAGGACAAACAAATGTTGATATTAGAGACCAGTTAGACACCTCTAGTAGCCAATATATCTTTTTAGGTAGCCATAAACTAAAATATTGAAAGACATTTAAAAAGTTTGTTGTTCGTTCTAAATGTATAGACGTATTCTGTGTCTGGGATCTTTCCAGACCTAATGTAATGTAATGCAATTGCTATGATAACAAAGAAGAAAATATCTGCAGCACGCCTTAGTATTACAAATCCCTTAATTAATATTCATATATGATGAAGAGCTAATACAAGCTTAAGTATGAACAAAAGTTAAAAACGTCAAAAAATTATATGTACAAAGTCTTAGCTATCACCAGTAGTAAATACATGATCAATCAAGATGATAATACATGATATTTCAATATACCGCTAATTCATTAATAGGAGCAGCATAAACCAAAGTAATAATTCATAATATTCCAGTGTACCACTAATTCATTAATAGGGGCAATACTATAGATCAAACTCATATGGGTTATAGATAAAGTGCAATGTGCCATATACTGTGTATCCCACTATAAGAGTTTTAGTTTATACTCATCTGTCCCTGTTTGGCTAATGCCAAAGTGCAGCACAGAGGTAAAGAAGGCTCTCCTGTATATTCAAAGCTAGTATAGGCTGGTGTTAGGAGCGGCAGACTGTCCTGACGCGTTTCGCCCTTCTGGGCTTGCTATAATAGATGTGAAACTACACATCTTCAAGACTTTACTTGTTCCAAGAGGATGAAAGTCATTATGAATGAATTATTAACAGTGATATATATTAATTTAACATTTACTGTATGAGGAATAGAGAATCAATTATAATATACTCCTTAAGCAAGTACAAACTCTCCAAATTTGCTTGCCTAGGAGCCGCAACATAATCACACTTTTTAATGCAACTGTTCATGTAAATGGATTTAGATCATTTTATATCTAAGCCCTTACCCTTTGCAGGCTTTCAATCAACATTTAGGAAGAAGAATTTTGTTTTATTACAATTATTCATCTGTATTGTGTTTGCAGTTATTAAAGAAAAGGAATTCTAATGAAACTACAGTAATAAAATAAAGAACATCTCTGGTTTAAAACTAACTTTAATATTGCACTCCTCAGCCATACCATTTATTTTTACTTTTTTGTAATTGTTGGACAGATACAAACAAACACTGATTATATAAACTTTATATACATTGGTCAAGCTTCCATGTGGTAATAGCACCCCCAACACGCCCCTTTTATGGGAGGTCCTATGACTTTAATATAAAGCACTGGATGGATGGCCTCTTCCCTCAATTTAAAAAGCCAAAGGGCTGGGGGAAAGTGAGAAAGCCTGTTATATGGATCCAGTGCACAACTATGAGAAATGCAAAAGTTTGCTAATGGTAATTAAAGTAAAAAAGGTTAGAAGTTAGGACCTTCCAGCCTTCCAACCATGACGTAGTTGGAAGGATTTTCATTCATGTGATCACAGTAAATGTATACTAAAGTCCCTTTGTTTATAAAGTATGCCAGTGTGCAGATAATATGATATTGTATGGGGCCTAAGAATGTGAATTGATTATGATTTCTATGTTTGTATAAATGTTTGACCAGATCAGTAGCACTTCCACTAAATGTGGTTGTAAATTAGCCTAATTGGAGTGCTTCCACAATCCTTGTATTGTATGTATATATATATATATATATATATATATATATATATATATATATATATATATATATATATACTGGGACCATTCCAACTGATTCTACGGGTACCATACAGCTTGGTTGTGTTTAGAGGGATATATACAAATGCACCCTGGATTATTGCCTGTTGATCCTGAATGTTTTTTCTGTACTAAATAATATCCTTTTGATATTCTAATGGGGCTGGTGAACTGACATCACTCAGTATTGTGTTCTTTCTTAGAGGCTTTTGTTTCCTTTTTAGATAGAGTTAAATATAGTATAGTATAGTATATTATAGTATAGTATTTGGGGTTGAATAAAGACATATGTTCATCCAGTTCAAACTACTTAGCAATACCCACATTTCCTGCCTAACTGTTGATCCAGAGGAAGGCGGAAAAAAACACCAGAATTATGAAATAGAAGGAAATTCCTTCCTGACTCCAAGTGGCAATCGGAAATTTCCCTGGATCAACTCTACTTTATTTATCAATACCAGTTACTTGCAACATTCCTTGCTTTCAGAAACTAATCCAGATTTCTTTTGAAACTATCCCAATGAACCTGCCATCACAACTTTCAATGGAAGATAGTTCCATAGTTTTACTTTTCCCACAGTGAAAAACCCTTTCCTAACTTGAGGACCACATTTCTTTTCTTAAGTCTTTTCCAGTCTCCCTTCATATTCAAGCTCCCCTAATCCCCTTATTAATTTAGTTGCCCTTCACTGAACCCTTTCCATTTCCAAGATGTCCTTTTTGTACACAGGATTCCAAAATTGCACCACATATTTCAAATGAGGCCTTACTAATGCTTCTCCCTTGAATACATACCTCTCTTTATACAACAGAAACCAAAGTAAGTGCAGGGAGGCACAGGCAAAACACAGTTTGCGATCCACAAGTGATTTTATTTGCTGCTAAACAAGGTCACAACATGTTTCAAACATGCAAGCGTTCTTTCTCAAGTGTCTCTTTATACAAGACAATACCATGCTGGCTCTGGCTGTTGCTGCCTGGCACTGCTTGCTACCTTTAAGTTTGTTATCCACCAAAACTCCAAGATCTTTTTCCAATCGGGATTCACTTAACACAGAGCAATTTATAGTATAAGTAGCACAATGATTTTAAATCCAAAATGCATCACCTTACATTACCAACATTGAATTTCATCTGCCACTTTTAAGTTTTGCGTCGTCAGCAAACACAGAAACCTTGCTGACAATACCCACTTCCAAATCATTAAGAGACAGATTAAATAAAAGTGTCCCTCACACAGAACCCTGTGGCACCCCACTTAGAACTTTAGTAAATATTGATGAAGCATCATTAACAACTACTCTCTGCATCCTATCCATCAACCAGCTTTCTATCCATATACAAAGGTGCCACCCAATCCCAACAGACCTTAACTTATACATTAGTCGCCTAGGGGGGACTATATCAAAAGCCTTAGCAAGTATACCGGTATGAAAACCTTTACCAAATTACATTGATTTATGTGCACATGGAAACAAAAAAAGAAATTTATTTAAGGGAAATACAGCACTACTGTAGGTCCCTACAGGGACGTATTGTAAATGAGCCGCATGAAGGGGTCTGCATGTTTTATGAGGTCCTGGTATTGTGGCTGAGTCCTTTATGTTTCATTATGCTGTCCATATGTTTTTGTTGTGTCCTTTTTTTCTATTCAGTATCACCTTTCACTTTTTGTGTCCTAATTCACAGCATATGGGCATCGGCCTGAAAATCTAAAAAGCATGAGAGCTCAAGGGACTTTTTAAATAATTGACTCTATGCTTTGAATAAGAAATGGAGCTTGTTGTAAGAGTTTGATAAGACGGATGCGATAGACGTGTAATTGCACATTTAGTTCCTATTATCAGATATATCTACATTTACAGCTGCTTGTAATATATTTACTGCTGGCAAAGAAGAAAGGGAGGAAGTTTAAATATCATGTTTAATTGATGGCCATGCCTAAAATACTATTTACTTTATCCAGGTGCAGAAACAATTGCAATGACAATCAACAGGGTCCAGGAAAATAGTCTCAAGATAATAGAACTAGATAGACACAAGGTGATAGAACTAGATAGACAAAAGGTGATAGAATTAGATAGACAAAAGGTGATATAACTAGATACAGTAGATAAAAGGTGATATAACTAGATACAGTAGATAAAAGGTGATAGAATTAGATACAGTAGATACAAGGTGATATAACTAGATACAGTAGATACAAGGTGATAGAACTAGATAGAGTAGACACAAGGTGATAAAACTATATACAGTAGACACAATGTGATAGAACTAGATAGACACAAGATAATAGAATTAGATAGACACATGGTGATAGAACTAGATAGACACAAGGTGATAGAATTAGATAGACAAAAGGTGATTAAACTGATAAGTAGATAAAAAGGTGATATAACTAGATACAGTAGATACAATGTGATAGAATTAGACAGTAGATACAAGGTGATATAACTAGATACAGTAGATACAAGGTGATAGATGACAGTGATAAGGTGATAATAGATACAGAGATACAAGGTGATAGAACTAGATACAGTAGACAAAGGTGATAAAACTAGATACAGTAGACACAAGTGGATAGAACTAGATAGACACAAGATAATAGAATTAGATAGACACATGGTGATAGAAAAGATGACACAAGATGATAGAACTAGATAGAAACATGGTGATAGAAATAGTAGACAATGGTGATAGAATAGATAGAGTAGACACAAGGTGATAAAACTAGATACAGTAGACACAATGTGATAGAACTAGATAGACACAAGATGATAGAATTAGATAGACACATGGTGATAGAACTAGATAGACACATGGTGATAGAACTAGATAGACACAAGATGATAGAACTAGATAGAACAGTGATAGAATTAGATAGACACATGGTGATAGAACTAGATAGACACAAGGTGATAGAACTAGATAGAGTAGACACAAGGTGATAAAACTAGATACAGTAGACACAATGTGATAGAACTAGATAGACACAAGATGATAGAATAAATAGACACAAGTGATAGAACTAGATAGAACATGTGATAGAACTAAGATAGACACAAGGTGATAGATTAGATAGACCCAAGGTGAGAGAACTAGATAGACAAAAGATGATAGAACTAGATAGATACAAGATGAGTAGAATTAGATAGACCCAATGTGTGTAAGATGTTTGTATGGTGAGACATGGAATATATAGAATAATGGGAAGTATGATATGTAGAGAGCAGAAATGGATTTGTTGTGACAAGTATAAAGTAGGACATTTATAACGAAATAATAGGCAGGTTGGTGGATTCCTTCGTTGGGTGGGCTGGACTAATAATGAAGTGGTTGTATCTATCTAGTTCTTATCCCTTGGTCTATCTACTAGTTCTATCACTGTGTCTATCTAGTTCTACTCACCATGTGTCTATCTAGTTTCTATCACCATGTGTCTCTCATTCTATCATCTTGTGTCTATCTAGTTCTATCACCATGTGTCTATCTAGTTCTATCACCATGTGTCTTCTATTTCTATCATCTGTGTCTATCTAGTTCTATCACATTGTGTCTACTGTATCTAGTTTTATCACCTTGTGTCTACTCTATCTAGTTCTATCCACCATGTGTCTATCTAGTTCTATCACCATGTGTCTATCTAGTTCTATCATCTTGTGTCTATCTAGTTCTATCACCCATGTGTCTATCTAATTCTATTATCTTGTGTCTATCTAGTTCTATCACATTGTGTCTACTGTATCTAGTTTTATCACCTTGTGTCTACTGTATCTAGTTCTATCACTTGTATCTTACTGTATCTGTTAATATCACCTTGTATCTACTGTATCTAATTCTATCACCTTGTATCTACTGTATCTAGTTATATCACCTTGTATCTACTGTATCTAATTCTATCACATTGTATCTACTGTATCTAGTTATATCACCTTTTATCTACTGTATCTAGTTATATCACCTTTTGTCTACTCAATTCTATCACCTTGTGTCTATCTAGTTCTATCACCATGTTGTCTATCTAATTCTATATCTTGTGTCTATCTAGTTCTATCACATTGTGTCTACTGTATCTAGTTTTATCACCTTGTGTCTACTGTATCTAGTTCTATCACCTTGTATCTACTGTATCTAGTTATATCACCTTGTATCTACTGTATCTAATTCTATCACCTTGTATCTACTGTATCTAGTTATATCACCTTGTATCTACTGTATCTAGTTTATCACCTTTTGTCTATCTAATTCTATCACCTTTTGTCTATCTAGTTCTTCACCTTGTGTCTATTATTCTATTATCTTGAGACTATTTTCCTGGACCCTGTTGATTGTCATTGCAATTGTTTCTGCACCTGGATAAAGTAAATAGTATTTTAGGCATGGCCATCAATTAAACATGATATTTAAACTTCCTCCCTTTCTTCTTTGCCAGCAGTAAATATATTACAAGCAGCTGTAAATGTAGATATATCTGATAATGAACTAATGTTGCAATTACACGTCTATCGCATCCGTCTTATCAAACTCTTACAACAGCTCCATTTCTTATTCAAAGCATAGAGTCAATTATTTAAAAAGTCCCTTGAGCTCTCATGCTTTTTAGATTTCAGGCCGATGCCCATAGGCTGTGAATTAGGACACAAAAGGGAAAGGTGATCCTGAATAGAAAAAAAGGACACAACAAAAACATATGGACAGCATAATGAAACATAAAGGACTCAGCCACAATACCAGACCTCATAAAACATGCAGACCCCTTCATGCGGCTCATTTACAATACGTCCCTGTAGGGACCTACAGTAGTGCTGTATTTCCCTTAAATAAATTTCTTTTTTTGTTTCCATGTGCACATAAATCAATGTAATTTGGTAAAGGTTTTCATACCGTATACTTCTAAGGCTTTTGATATAGTCCCCCCTAGGCGACTAATGTATATTTAAGGTCTGTTTGGATTGGGTGGCACCTTTGTATATGGATAGAAAGCTGGTTGATGGATAGGATGCAGAGAGTAGTTGTTAATGATGCTTCATCAATATTTACTAAAGTTCTAAGTGGGGTGCCACAGGGTTCTGTGTGAGGGACACTTTTATTTAATCTGTCTCTAATGATTTGGAAGTGGGTATTGTCGCAAGGTTTCTGTGTTTGCTGACGACGCAAAACTTAAAAGTGGCAGATGAATTCAATGTTGGTAATGTAAGGTGATGCTTTTTGGATTTAAATCATTGTGCTACTTATATACTATAAATTGCTCTGTGTTAAGTGAATCCCGATTGGAAAAAATCTTGGAGTTTTGGTGGATAACAACTTAAAGGTAGCAGCAGTGCCAGGCAGCAAACAGCCAGAGCCAGCATGGTATTGTCTTGTATAAAGAGACACTGGAGAAAGAACGCTTGCATGTTTGAAACATTTTGTGACCTTGTTTAGCAGCAAATAAAATCCACTTGTGGCCGCACTGTGTTTTGCCTGTGCCTCCCTGCACTTACTTTGGTTTCTGTTGTATAGAGGAGGTATGTATTCAAGGGAGAAGCATTAGTAAGGGCCTCATTTGAAATATGTGGTGCAATTTTGGAATCCTGTGTACAAAAAGGACATCTTGGAAATGGAAAGGGTTCAGTGAAGGGCAACTAAATTAATAAGGGGATTAGGGGAGCTTGAATATGAAGGGAGACTGGAAAGACTTAAGAAAAGAAATGTGGTCCTCAAGTTAGGAAAGGGTTTTTCACTGTGGGAAAAGTAAAACTATGGAACTATCTTCCATTGAAAGTTGTGATGGCAGGTTCATTGGGATAGTTTCAAAAGAAATCTGGATTAGTTTCTGAAAGCAAGGAATGTTGCAAGTAACTGGTATTGATAATAAAGTAGAGTTGATCCAGGGAAATTTCCGATTGCCACTTGGAGTCAGGAAGGAATTTCCTTCTATTTCATAATTCTGGTGTTTTTTTTCCGCCTTCCTCTGGATCAACAGTTAGGCAGGAAATGTGGGTATTGCTAATGTTTTGAACTGGATGAACATATGTCTTTATTCAACCCCAATACAACTATAATAACTATACTATACTTATAACTCTATCTAAAAAGGAAACAAAAGCCTCTAGAAAGAACACAATACTGATGATGTCAGTTCACCAGCCCCATTAGATATCAAAAGGATATTATTTAGTACAGAAAAAACATTCAGGATCAACAGGCAATAATCCAGGGTGCATTTGTATATATCCCTCTAAACACAACCAAGCTGTATGGTACCCGTAGAATCAGTTGGAATGGTCCCAGCTGAACTTACCATGTAATATATATATATATATATATATATATATATATATATATATATATATATATATATACTATACAATACAAGGATTGTGGAAGCACTCCATTAGGCTAATTTACAACCACATTTAGTGGAAGTGCTACTGATCTGGTAAACATTTATACAAACATAGAAATCATAATCAATTCACATTCTTAGGCCCCATACAATATCATATTATCTGCACACTGGCATACTTATATAACAAGGGACTTTAGTATACATTTCCTGTGATCACATGAATGAAAATCCTTCCAACTACGTCATGGTTGGAAGGCTGGAAGGTCCTAACTTCTAACCTTTTTTACTTTATTACCATTAGCAAACTTTTGCATTTCTCATAGTTGTGCACTGGATCCATATAACAGGCTTTCTCACTTTCCCCCCCTCCCTTTGGCTTTTTAATTGAGGGAAGAGGCCATCCATCCAGTGCTTTATATTAAAGTCATAGGACCTCCCATAAAAGGGCGTGTTGGGGGTGCTATTCCCACATGGAAGCTTGACCAATGTATATAAAGTTTATATAATCAGTGTTTGTTTGTATCTGTCCAACATTACAAAAAAGTAAAAATAAATGGTATGGCTTAGGAGGTAGACACAATGTGATAGAACTAGATAGACACAAGATGATAGAATTAAATAGACACAAAGTGATAGAACTAGATAGACACATGGTGATAGAACTAGATAGACACAAGGTGATAGAATTAGATAGACCCAAGGTGAGAGAACTAGATAGACAAAAGATGATAGAACTAGATAGATACAAGATGGTAGAATTAGATAGACCCAATGTGTGTAAGATGTTGTATGGTGAGACATGGAATATATAAGAATAATGGGAATGTATGATATGTAGAGAGCAGAAATGGATTTGTTGTGACAAGTATAAAGTAGGACATTTATATAACTGAAAATAATAGGCAGGTTGGTGGATTCTCTTCGTTGGGGTGGGCTGGACTAATAATGAAGTGGTCAAATAGACCTTTCCCAAGCAAATTTAGCAAAGTTTATAAAAAAAAGTAGTGCATCTTAGCGGATTTGTTTTAATTATTATTATTTTTTTTATAAATATTAATATTATTTATAATACATGTTCTTAAGTAATAAGCTGCTATCTCAGGGTCTGCAACATCCTCCCTCTTCCCAGGATGCTTGTTTCCTTGGAAAGTTCCTAACAGTGGTTGTTGGATGCATCCAAAATGCTCAGGGAGAGACCATAATGGACATTATCCTACATACAGGAAGTCGGTACGTTAAACATTTATTTCTTGCACAGAGATATAACTGAATGGGCAGATTAAAGTTAATGATATTAGAGAATACTACTTTTTCTTGAAACCATATGTATTTTCTCTAAACGTCCACATTAAAAAGTTGTAGGCGGCCATCGGTTTCTTCTACTATATATACAGGTACTTGCTTATATATAAAGGCTGCCAGATATGTCCAAAACACATTTCACACAAAACCATTCCTAGGGGATCTGGGGGCTCCAGATTTCCACAATGTTGAAGGTAATGATGCCAATGACATTTAATCACATATATTTTCAGGGCTTTGCTCCTTTAGCGCTTTCTAGAATCCAAGCAGTTAATATTTAACAATCAAACATTCCCCATTCAATGCAATTTTTCCTCTTTTTTAGCACCTCTGAAACCTAATTTCTTTAACAGCATGTCAGTTTATCAATAACAGGCTCCGTTTCCATTTATTTTCTTGGTGAACTAATAAGCCAAACATTAAAGGTAAGCGATAGATTTTATTACACTAACTAAATAAATTTATAACAAGCCTTAAGGGGGCAGGGGGGGAATCTCCTCTCATACAGGTCACAAGTGATCGAAAACAGATTTTTTTTTCAGTGTAACTTTGCTCCAGTGGTGTAATAAAAGTCAAAACAATTTAGTGAAAGCATAGAACGGAGAGAACAGAGCATTTATTTCATTTTTATGTTACCTAAACCAGTTAACTGGGAAACCTGAGATTTAAATTCATATTAGAAGTATTCCATAAATAACATGCCCCTTAAAAGTTGTACAATATATAGAATAAAATAATGTTGTTTTTTTTTTTTAATTATTCGGGAGGTGCAATATCGCAAAATAGCATCTCTTGCATTTACACAATCCTGTGATGCAATACGTAATTACATTCGTTATTGCATTTTGGGATCAGGGAATGGTAAGACGCACGGCTTTACACTGCCTATACAAGCCCCCGTTAAGTTTTCTGATACGAGGTAGCACAAAACTTAAAGTGAATTTTATTAGATTTTATTCAATCTATAATTAGATTGGGGTATGGCGCAGTGCCTTAAAGGATATGTACACTGTAAAAAAAGAACTTTATCTTACTGGATAGCCGTGGCTTCAAAGCCAAAAGTTTGTAATTTTTTTTGTTTTACTCCCCCCCCATAGCCTTTACTTCTTGAAAGATGCTGTCTTCCTCCTCTTCTGAAATGGCATCTTGAGCTGCACCCCACAAGATCTCCTTATTCATGGGTCTTGAAAGATAAAGTCTGTTTGTAGCACGTGCAAAGCAAATTTAAGTAAGTTTTCCCAGCATTGAGTACCTGGCAGTTTAGGTACCCACCCTGGGTACTAACTATCCGTGGACAGCGGGTAAGGTGAGTAAAGTTGTCCTTTAAGGGATGTCCACGTGTCCTCTGACACGTTCTGTTGGGGAACAATGTACCAAATAGTTTATTGTTTATTGCCCATTAATGTATTTATACACATTGATCGTACCCCTACATAAGTGCCTTTTCTCTAGTGTGCATAATTGTAACTTATCCAATCTGTCTTCATATTTAAGCTCCCCCAGTAACCTTATCAATTTAGTTGCCCTTCTCTGAACCCTTTCCATTTCCAAGATCTCCTTCATACACAAGATTCCAAAACTGCACCACATATTCCAAATGAGACCTGTCCAGTGGTTTGTAAAGAGGGAGAATAACATTTTTCTCCCTTGAATCCATACCTCTCTTTATACAAGACAATATCTTGCCGGCTCTGGATGCTTGCTACTTTTAAGTTTGTTATCCACTAAAACATCAAGATCCTTTTCCAACAGAGATTCACTTAACACAAAGCCATTTATAGTACATTTATTTATTTATCAACATTTAATCTCATCTGACACATAGAAGTCCAATGTGACAATCTATCTAGATTCACCTGCAATGTTTGCACATCCTCTGTAGCTTTTAATGTTCAACAAAATTCATCTCAACACAAAAGTAAATAGTATAAAGAAACTTACCTGTATTTATAGGAGTGATAGTGGTATTATGAATACAGCATACTTAGCTGCACAGGTAATATCTCAATACAATTACATAAAGAACCACTAACCAGTATTTATAGGAGTGAGAGTGGTATAATA
The DNA here is from genome assembly GCA_019447015.1 of Hymenochirus boettgeri. NCBI lineage: Eukaryota > Metazoa > Chordata > Amphibia > Anura > Pipidae > Hymenochirus > Hymenochirus boettgeri. The sequence goes on along the minus strand of CM033469.1, from coordinate 354,796,190 downwards.
AATATAGTATAATTAGCTGCATAGGCAACATAACAAAAGCTTTACATTATTCAAATGACAGAGGTATTATAAATTCAGTATAATTAACAGAATATTAACAAATACATATACATAAATTTAAAAATATATTCAATATATTAATGTATAAATATATTTTTTATTAAATTGTACAAACAAAACAGTTATATAAACAACAGTAAACTATAAAACAGTTTTGTTTTTTTTTAAATTGACTGTTGTACTTGTAATGGCCCATAACCTTGCTAGGTCTATTTCCCCCAATTCGAAACTTAAACATACTTACCTGCCTCCAGCCAATCACTGAGTGGCTGCTGGTCTAGCCCCTTCTGCTGCTTCCGTGATCAGAAAAAGCAGCAGAAGGAGAGCTATGGCATGAAGGCTGGTAAGTAAGATTAAGTTTCGAATTGGGGGAACTAGACTTAGCGAGGTCTAGGTTATGGGTCATTACAAGTACAATAGTCAATTTTTAACAAATTACACTTACATGCACGGAGCTGCAGCAAGAGGGAGGGAGGGAGGAGGGGAACTCCATTGCACTACACAGTGTGCCCAACATTGGGCCAAATTTCAGTTGGAGGAGTGGACGTGCCCTTTAACTTGCATTGAATGAATTCAAAAGGGGTTAGAAAAAGTTAAGGACAATTAAACCATAAGAGGAAGGCATACAATAATGTGCAGTATCGGGCAAAAAAGTGTTAAACCCATGCTACCTAATGTACTATTAGGTTAGCGTAGGCTTAACACCTAAAGGGCGTGTCCACCCCCAAAACTACATTTTAACCCACTACTGGCCCCACTGTGTAGTGTTGATAAATCCTTACCTTACATCCCTGCTCCAAATGGCTGCCCTGCAATGGCTCTTCAAAGTCCCAAAAAGTAAAGAGCAGGAGCAAAAATGACATGCGCACTGAAGCCACCCCCCCCACCCCTCCCTCTGTCTCCCTCACCCTCCCCCTAACTCCAAACCCCTTTTCTGTAGTGTAGGGCTCCTCTCCCTTTTTATTTGTAAAAAAACTAAGACGATCACTACTTACACTGCCTGTTTCCCCCGGCGTTCTGTACTGCCAGAAGCCATGTCCATGATTGTCTGCCTCTCAGCTGCCGGTCCGCCCCCCTGCTTGAAGTTTCATGCAAGCAGAGGGCCGGGACTGAGCTCTGCAGAAAACAGGCAGTGTAAGTAGTGATCCGCTTAGATTTTTTGCAAATAACTATAGTAGTTGGGGGTGGGAGCCCTACACTACAGAAATTTTTTACAAAAGGGGTGGACATGCCCTTTAAGTAGGATCTCACTTGATTGGCCCTCCACTCCTAGGGGCCAGAGAAGTCTCCAACAAACGAAAGAAGTAGGGGAGCACACTACTGAGGTGAATTCATGTTTTTATTAAAGTAACCACACACACAACGTTTCGGGACACCTTGTCCCGAAACGTGCCCCGAAACGCTGTGTGTGTGGTTACTTTAATAAAAACATGAATTCACCTCAGTAGTGTGCTCCCCTACTTCTTTCATTTGTTGGATATTACCTACCCCATGTGCAGGGCAATACACTCATTATATTAGTGCAAGTGGTGGCAGCATTTGTTATTATCATACTCTGCATATCTCGTACTAGATATGCAGAGTATAACAATACCTTATGCTTCCACTACCTGCACTAATGTAATGAGCGACACAACTAACATAGCTAAGCCACTGGCCCTCATTAACAAGGATCTCGCTTGATTGGCCCTCACTAACAAGGATCTCAATTGATTGGCCATCACTAACAAGGATTTCACTTGATCGGCCCTTACTAACTAGGATGTCACATGATTGGCCCTCACTAACAAGTATCTCACTTGTCATATAATCACAGAGTCCTATAACATTCAGTATGTTCCTGGTTCCTACTCATGTCCTGTCCAACACATGTCGATAGACTGCCAGAAAAAAGGTTGAGGTAGTACCAGGTATCAAAAGACTCTCAAAATATATCTTTCACTGCATTATTTACCTTATTAAGGATTTCACTTGATTTGCCCTCACTAATAAGGATCTCACTTGATTGTCTCTCACTAACAAGAATCTCACTTGATTGTCTCTCACTAACAAGGGTCTCACTTGATTGGCTCTTACTAACAAGGATTTCACTTGATTGTCTCTCACTAACAAGGATCTCACTTGATTGGCTCTCACTAACAAGGATCTCACTTGATTGGCTCTCACTAACAAGGATCTCACTTGATTGGCCCTCACTAACAAGGATCTCAATTGATTGGCCATCACTAACAAGGATCTCACTTGATTGGCCCTTACTAACTAGGATGTCACATGATTGGCCCTCACTAACAAGTATCTCACTTGTCATATAATCACAGAGTCCTATGACATTCAGTATCTTCCTGGTTCCTACTCATGTCCTGTCCAAAACATGTCAATAGACTGCCAGAAAAAAGGTTGAGGTAGTACCAGGTATCAAAAGACTCTCAAAATATATTTTTCACTGCATTATTTACCTTATTCTAAGGATTTCACTTGATTTGCCCTCATTAATAAGGATCTCACTTGATTGTCTCTCACTAACAAGGATCTCACTGATGGTCTCTCACTTGATTGTCTCTCACTAACAAGGATCTCACTTGATTGGCTCTTACTAACAAGGATCTCACTTGATTGGCTCTCACTAACAAGGATCTCACTTGTTTGACCCTCACTTTTTTGGCTGACGGACATAATTTTACCGATACTGAAATTAAGATTGTTAAATGAAACTAAAAATAGGGATATTTTTCTAAGGGACTTTAAGAATGTCACACATTTAGCATGGAAAGAATTTTTCCAGGTTTTACCAAGTGTCAGCAGTGAGATTTAGATCATTGTGTCTTGCTTGTAATTCAATGTCAAAGGAAGGTCACCAAACTGCACATTAGTAAAAGCTGCTCACCTGTGCAAATATGAGAAATGCTTTAGACATGACTTAGCCCAATGCCTCATAAGAAAATCGATGACAGTTTATTTTGCTTAGGATGTCAAGTTCACACTGAGCTAAAAACCTCTTTGTGCTAAACCTGTTAGATCCCCTACCTGGAAATACCCTACAGGGTTTACAAACAGAGATGTGCCAAAATCCAAAATGTTTATTGGAAATAATAATCTAAAATATCATTTTGTATCAAAGTCATTTCAATTTTAGTTTCTAAATTCTTTTTAATACTTTAAGCTTTACTCATACTTTTACTTATACCTAATTCAAAACAAACTGCAGTATGTAAATCTCTCTTCACTTGTATACCCACCAAGGAGGCTGTTGACATGGTGAGAAAACGGCTGGGCCAAGACAGCACTCTTACCAGCAGAACTGATCTCAACCCAGAACAGGTGTGTTCCTTGTTGGACTTGTGCCTGAATACCACCTATTTCAAATACAGGGATAAGTTCTATAAGCAAAAACATGGATGTGCTATGGGATCTCCAGTTTCACCCATTGTGGCCAACCTTTACATGGAGGAGGTAGAAACACAGGCGCTTAATACCTTTAAGGGCATAGCACCCAGCCACTGGTTCAGATATGTGGATGACACCTGGGTTAAAATCCACCAGAAGGAAGTACAAGCTTTCACAGAACACATTAATGCGGTAGACCAAAACATTAAATTCACAAGGGAAGAGGTACAAAACAACAAACTGGCTTTCTTGGACTGCTTGGTAGAAGTTAAGGAAAATGGTAAACTGGAAGTAGAGGTTTACAGAAAACCAACACACACAGATCAGTATTTGATGTTTGACTCCCACCACCCTTTAGATCACAAGCTGGGTGTCATCAGAACCCTGCAACACAGAGCCGAGAACATCCCCACTAGCACAGAGGTGAAGGCTAAAGAAATGAAACATCTCAGAGGAGCCCTTAAAACTTGTGGATATCCAGACTGGGCCTTTGTCAAAAGAAGTAGAAGGAAAGAAAAGAACACAAATACCAACAGTGAAGGGGAAAAGCAAGACAGGAGGAAGAACATGGTCATCCCATATGTAGCAGGGGTCTCCGAGAAATTAAGAAGAATTTTCAAAAAACATTGTATCCCTGTCTGCTTTAAACCGAACAACACACTGAGGCAGCAATTGGTACATCCGAAAGACCCAATACCTAAACACAAGAAAAGCGACATCATATATGCAGTGCAGTCCAGTGAAGAATGCTCTGATTTGTATGTGGGGGAGACCAAACAGCAACTGCATCAACGTATGGCCAAGCACAGAAGAGCCAATTCCTCGCGTCAGGACTCAGCCGTGTACCTGCATCTTAAGGATAAAGGACATACCTTTGAAGATTGTAATGTTAACATACTGGCGAAGGAACGTGACTGGTTCAAGAGAGGTGTTAAGGAGGCCATTTATGTGAAAATAAAGAAACCAAGCCTAAATAAAGGTGGGGGGGTTCGACACCAACTGTCTGCCATATACAATGCTGTTTTAACACCTTACTCTGGGCGTTCCTATAACACCTCTTAGCCACTATCCAATCACACCCTTAACACCTGGCTGTGATATGCTAATTGGGATTTTCCAGGGTACATAATTGCCACAGATTCTTGTACAAGTCATTCTGAATTGAGAAAGCCAGTCGGATGACTAGCGAAACGTCTTCAAGAACTACATTTCAAGTCCAGGTGATCTAATTGAATACAACAGATATGCAGTATGTAAAATACAAATGCTGTAAAGACATAGACCTACATCAATATTTACAAAGTCTACCATAATGCCTTGATTACAATAACGGATTTGTTTGTTTGTCCCTACACAATATACTTAAATCACGTGTTTATTCATTTGCAATTGACTTGCAACACATGGTCAAACAGTGTTTTGTTTCATATAATATTTTAGTAAGTTATCTAGTATTTGTATTTTGGTTTCAAACTAAATTTTGTAGAAATACTTTCTATTTATTATATTTAAATGATTTCTTCTTACCAGGATGATGAATTCCTAACTTATGTAAATGGCATCTATAGTGCCTAAAAGCCTTTAAAATCTTTATTTCCAATGGAGGTTGAAAACAGTACTCATACCTCCTCTTCTGCCCTGTAACCCGGCAGTGAGTTGTCAAAGAGTTTCTCGTTTTATAACTGACAGCTAAGTGATAAGACCAAAAAGATGGCTAATTGCCATATCCCTTGCTCTCAAGCTAATGGGCAGGGTAGTGTGGTACAGCTCTGAGCTGCAGAACACTGCCTGAACATGTGCCCTAGCTATGTTCTCTTGTTCAGCATTTCCTTCTGGCAAGTCCTAGTCACTCAAAGTGCCAGTGGGGAGGATCGGACCGGAGCTACAAGGGAGATTACAAGTAAGTAGAGCAGGACTTTTGTAAAGTACCCAGAGGTGAGGACTTTGCATTTTAGGTCCTCATCCTGGGTACTTTGCAGGAGTGGGGGGGTAAAGGAATGAGGGGGAGGTGAGTATAATTGTCCTTTAACTTAAACTGACCCAGACGATAAGGAGCCACACTTCTTGCTTTACAACAACAAATGCAATTCCAGGAGTTTTGCCTACAGAGCCATCTTGTGGTAAAAGGGCTAACTGCCTATTCCAAACAGTGTGTTCAATACATTGTACATTATTAACATAATAACATTTTATATTAATATATAAAACTGGGAGAAGTGGTATCTAGATGATGCAATGTTCTATTGTTTATTAAAGTTTGGGCACCACCCTCTCAATTACATAAAATGTATTATTTAATGATAATGTATATAATATGTATCCACATTTCAAAAAGCACTTAAATTAATTTCAAGGGTTAATTACTACTTTCTGTTAAGGAACCCCTTGCAACCTCTGAGGGAACCTTGGGGGTGCCCGGACCACTGGTTGAGAAACAGTGGGGCTAATGTACCAAGAGTTGCAAACATTTTCTTGTGCAGAAACCAATCAGATTTTAATGTATTTAACTAGCAGACCAGTAAAAACAAATATTTGATTGGTTTCAGCAGATTAATAGCACAGTCAAACTTTGCACCTCTTGGTACACAAGCCCAACTGTCTTTTCTAAAGCATTGAGAATTGTGTTAATCATCTCATCCTAAAGCATTTACTCCCTGATTCATAGTTGTTTATTAACTGATATACATGCTCAACCTATTCTATTAAATACAATTCTATGAAAAAAAATAATACAATAACAAAGAGTGATTACACGTGTTTAATGTAACATACCAGATTGTTTCTCTGTAATATCTCTGTCAGCCAGAAACATACTTCTCACCATCTGTTTGACTTGCATTTTATTTGTCCTCTAACTTGGCAGGGATTTGCCATATCTGGCAAATGCGGCCTCAAATGCTTCTATAATTGCTTAATGTGCCGTGGAGGAACCATCATAACATTTTGCAACTGGTCTGATGAATGCCGTGAACAACTGGGCATAACTCATCAAGCCTACAGCTATTGGTTGTTTGCTCTTTCATGGCACATAACACATAACGCTGGCACAGCAGACCTGAGAATATGACACCAGCCTATTGAGCAGCAGGATAAGAAACGTTAGATGAAAAAATAATAGCAGCTTTTAACTAGAGATGGACTAACCTGTTGCGCTTCCTTCTGCCAGCAGGTTTACAAAATCCCAGTGTTGAAATTTTACTAGATTCATGACAATTTGATGTAAAAGCAGTGTGGGGCTGGACAGTCGGGGCCCACGAGGGGCCAATCTGGATGAATTCATCATATCTCTATTATAACTCATTTACATATCTATCTTACGCCTGAGTCCTATTGTTTACTAAAATTAACTTCTTACTGTCCCTTTGGCTCTGTATTTAGATTTTAGCAGTTTTCTTGGGTGAATGGGCTGTGGCCCCACTGGTGGATTTCCATGGAACTCAGCGGGCCAGTCTGACACAGCATAAACTTTCAAGTTGTAGCTTTTGTGACAAAATTACAGCCCATTTCTTCTTTTTTGAGGCATAATCTGCATATACACATGACAGCCAATCATATCCATGCAGAAAACATTGTTATACTTGGTGATAATTACATTGTTTTTCTCCATGTCCATCTTTGTTTCTAGATTCTGCCAACTTCTTCAATTACGCCTCAGGTGGGAAACGTTTTTCTTATTTCTTGTTATTAACTTATTAACTTAAGATATTCTCTATTATTATTATTATTATTTTTATTAATAATAATAATAATATTATTCATAACTAATTTTATTTATTTCTAGCATTCTCCCACCCATAATGTTTTTCCAGCAATAGTGTTCCCCGTAAACTTAAATGACTCATTTCTATCCATCAGACCCTAAAGACATTTTTTAAAAAATCCTACAAAGTGAGAATTGAAAAAAAAAAGAACACGAAATTGCATTTTCACGTCTCTGTGACAAATCAGCCAGCAGTAATAGTATGACTTTGGGCTTTGTGGGAACTTCTACTTTGTTAGGGAACAATGGATAAAAAAGAGAATTGGACATTTATTTTTAATTCACCAGAGAAAATTAATACTATTTGCTCCTCTCCTGTGGATTTAAAAATTAATGTCCCTTTTTGTAGTTCTCGCTTTATCTTTATTCATGTGAGAAATTAACTTTTCATACTTCGCCTTTAGCCAGACATTTTTCATGCAAAATAAAGTTTCCTTTCATTTTGTGAATCTGATATACAATTGTACAGGGAATAGACAATGATTAGGTTCCTGCAATAAAATTCAATCAAAACGTATTAAAAATAATGTTTAGAATATAGTTACAGTGAAATGTGTCTAAATCACACAGCACTTGATTATTGCACATATAGGAATAAAGTAGGGTGGCCTTGGTTTGGGGATAGTTCTAGATTCAATGTTTGTATTTCTCAAAACAACATCCAGAATGCATCATAATGCAGTTCTAGGTTATTAGACAGATAACACACTATTTGAAAATCTAATGGGCTAATGCAATTGGAGGTACTAAATGTTGCCCATGGTATTAATTTGCAGCAACCAATCAGGTTTCAACTTTTTTTTTATCGACTGGGTTACTCCTTTTAGATAACATCTGATTGGTTGCTACAGATTAATAGCATAGTCAAACGTTTGAATCTCACTATTTCATTTGCTTAAAGAGTTACTGGGTAAGCTTCACAGAAGTGATGCCTTTATTTAGGCTTGCTATCAAGTTTTATTTAATAAGACAGATACCAGTGCACGTTTCGCCCAGGTAAGGCGCAGACTAATCCTCATGATGAGATTATCTTTTCTTTAAGTAAAATAACAGGGATATGACTTATATTGCAATCCAATAAATGGCTTGTTGACTGCCATCCACAACAGTTCTATGTGCAGTAAAAAAAAACAAAAAACAATCCTGTAGGTTGATGTGTTCAGATAGGTGGACATATATATTTTGAGATTGGTGGAATATAATTCTACTATAAGATCTTATTTTCATCCAAGTGTTTAGTGTTTAAAGCCATAAAAAATCCCATTTCAAAATGTGCCTCTGAGTCTGACACATACTAACCTTTAAGGGCAAGAGAGTAGAACCGAAGAGTTGCATGTTTATTGAAATAAAACTTCATACTTACCGTAATTTTATTTTCCTGGACTGTAGCATGGCAGTGGGCACGAATGGGTTAACCCTGCTCACCTTGTGGAGGGGAAGGAAGTGTATATAATTGAAGTCCCTCCCTCTCTGCCTCAGTTTTACCTGTCCTGATGTCGTGCCCACTGCCATGCTACAGTCCAGGGGAAAAAAACTATGGTAAGTTTGAGGAAATTTTCTGTTTTCCCACGAATGGGACATACCCAAGCAATAATAAGACAAGGGAGGGAATTTGTGATTTGAATTTATTTAACAGGTGTAACAGTATTTAGCACTTTTGTACCAAACCCAGACAGGGCTGCTGAGGATACATCTAATTTATAGTGCTTTATAAAGGTCTGAGAAGACGACCATGCTGCTGATTTACAAATTTCCTCTGCCGAAGCGCCAGCTTGTCAGGCCCAGGTTGTTGAAACTGCCCTGGCAGAGTGTGCGGTTATACCTGAGGGATGTTCCACCGCAGCCTGTTCGTAAGCCTGATTTATCCCAGAAGCAATCCATCTTGCAACTGTAGATTTGGATGGTCTATGTACGGTTCTTTGACCTGCATATAGAAGAAGCAAAGAATCCTCTTTGCGTATACTGGATGTTCTCTGCAGATACATCTGAAGATATCTTACCATGTCCAGGGTGTGCCACTTTTCTTCCTGCTCATCCTGAGGTGCTGGATAAAAGACTGGTAAAACAATATCTTGGTTTACATGAAAACTAGAAACCACTTTAGGTAAGAACATATCATCCCATCTAAGCATAACTTTGTCCTCAAAGAAGGTAACAAAATTTTCGGAGGCTCTTATCGCCGATATTTCCCCTACTCTACGGGCTGAAGTCATAGTCAGAAGTAAGGTCGTCTTGATAGTTAAGACGTTAAAGTAATAGTCTGCAATGGCTCAAATGGAGGTTCTGTCAGCTGCTGCAATACCAACTGAAGATCCCAAGGATCTGGCTTAATTGTTCTTTTAGGTCTTAGGTGTTTTACTGCCTGAAAGAACCTTGTTATTAATGGGTCTGCTACTAGATGTTTTTCAGTTAGTACTGATAACACAGAGCTTTGGCTTTTTAAGGTGGCTAAACTTAGACCTTTTTCTAGCCCTGACTGTAGAAACTCTACAATTTTAATTAAGGTGCAAGTAGAGAAATTAATTTGTCTTTCATCACACCAGTTTTTGAAGATATTTCATACTCTGTAGTATGCTCTAGATGTGGTGGTTTTCGTAGAAGTGTATTAATTACAGCATCCGATAACCTTTTCTCTTTAGAGTTTCCCTTTCAGCAGCCAGGCCGTCAATGCCAAATTCTCTATTCCGGGATGTTTCACCATGCCCTGAGTCAATAGATGTTGTATTGGTAGTTTCCTTGGCTTGGAGAAAATGACAGGGTTTCTGGAATCCATGGTCTCCTGGGCCACCTTGACCTTGGCTTGATCCTGTCTGATTTTCTTCAGGACTTTGGCAATTAGAGGAAAGGGCGGAAAGATGTATGATAGGCTGAACGTCCATGGAATTGAAAAGGCATCCACATGAGCTGCTGTCGGAGTCTGATATCTGGAACAAGAATTCCTCAGTTGGGTATTGGCTGGAGACGCCATTAGATCGATTTGGGGATGACCCCATAGTTTTGTAATTTTTTTGAAAATCTGGGGATTCAACCTCCATTCACACGGATTTATCTTCCTCTGACTGAGGCGGTCTGCTATTATGTTTCTCTCCCCTGGGACATAGATGGCTGATATGTCCAACAGATTGTTCTCTGCCTAACTGAGTAGTTTTTCCGCTACCTTCTATAGCGATCTGCTCCTAGTTCCTCCTTTCTTCCTGATGTAGGCCACTACTGTCTGAATGTACCAACACCATCTTTTTCTGCAGATAAATTTGCTGGGAGATTAATGCCAGATACACTGCTTGAAGTTCTCTGTGGTTCGATTAATATTTTCTCTCCTTCCTTGACCAGACCCCTTGTACCATGTGGTGTAAATAATGAGCTCCCCAGTCCTCCTGGCTGGCATCTGTGGTGACATGAACCCAGGTGGGAGCAGTCAACGGGATTGGCCGAAAATGTATTTTGGCTATCCACCAATTCAGAGATCTGATTGTGGATCTGTATAAAAGGAAATTCTGGAACTTCTCTGACCTGTTCCACTGCTGTAGAAAATTCTGCTGTAAGGGTCTGATATGAATCATGGCCCACTTGATCATATCTATTGTTGATATCAACTTCCCCAAGATTCATCAGATTTTTTACTTGCATCAGAATACTTTCCTGCTTGTCCAGAGGCAGTGACACCTAAAATGACCTGGTACATATAGCTGCCCCTAGATATGTTAGCTGTTGGACTGGGTTCAACTGAGATTTCTCCTTGTTCAGAAGCCAACCATGATCCTGCAAAGTCGTCAGAACTCTGTTGACATTAACTGTTAGTGTAATGGTTTCTGGAGCCTTTTCAAGTATGTTGTCTAAATAGGCATACAGGTGTATACCTTGTAGACGAAGCTGGGCTATTATGGGGATCAGTATCTTTGTGAATACTCTGGGTGCTAATGCTAGCCCGAACGGAATAGCCGTGTATTGAAAGTGGACTCCCAACATTTGAAATCTCAAATATTTCTGATGTCCTGGAAATATCGGAACATGTAGATATGCGTCACTTAAATATATCTATTCTTTGCCATCCACTCGAATCTGTTTATTTGAGATACCACTGATCTTAATGACTCCATCCGAAAAGAATTTTTCTTGAGGAATGAGTTTAGGAATCTGAGGTCTAAAATATCTCTGAAACTGCCCAACGGTTTTCGAATTAGGAAAAAAGGAGAATAGACTCCCGTATTCTTCTGATTTTCGGGCACATATTCTATTAATTTTTTGCTTAATAACTTTTTTAAGGTGTTTGTTATGGTTGTTTTCATTATAGATGAATTTGGTACTCTCGGCTTTTGGTCTATCTTGTCCGGAGGGAGAGAGAGGAATTCAATCTGGTATCCTGACCATATGACCTTTAGTACCCATTTGTCTTCTATTGATTGAGCCCACACAGTCCTGAATAGATTGAGTCTCCCTCCTACGACTGACTGGTGGACTCGCTGACCTTCATAATTGCTTTCCCCTACCTCAGCCACGAAATGGACGAAAGGGCTGCTCCTGTCTCCACTGACCCTGAAACTGCTGCTTTCTAGGTCTATATTGTCTGACTTCTTTAAATGAAGGTCTCTCTGAAGAAGACCCTCAATACCTTGGTCTTCTGATTGTTTGAGGTAAAAAAAACTGATTTTCCCGCTGTAGTCTTGGAAATGAATTTGTCCAACTTTGGCCCAAAAAGTGATTGACCTTCATAGGGTAAAGATGCCAAACTCTGTTTTGATGGTGCATCCGCCTGCCACTGCTTTAACCACAATGCTCTTCTACTTGACACTGACAAGGCCATACCTTTAGCTGCTAACTTCAGCGAATCTAGCGAAGCTTCAGCAATAAAAAGTGTAGACATTTTAACATTCTGCAGTGCGTCAATAATATTTTCTCTAGGAACACCATCATAAAGCATATCTTCTATTTCCTTAAGCCATATCCTTTGGGCCCTGGCCAATCCTGTCACTGCTATAGCTGGTCTACAAGCTGCACCTGCCACCATATAAGCTCTTTTAAGGATGGTTTCCTGCCTCTGTTCCATTGGATCCCTTAATGTGACACTGTCTTCTACAGCCAACGTTTTTCTAACTAACGTTTTCCACTAACAAAGGCTGCATCATCCTTAGGTGGTGAATCCCAAAATGCTACTGTATCATCTGCCAAAGGATACATTTTAGTAAATGATTGGACCAGAGAGAAATTCCTTTCTGGATTGTTCCATTCCTCTGATATAATATTAGCCATTCTGGAATGTACGTGAAAAACTGCTGGCTTTGACATTTCTTTATTAAACATCAGATCTTCAGTATTATCCATCTCATCGGGTTTATCCAGCACTAAAGTCTTCCTCATTGACTTTATCAACTTTTCCACTAAATTTAAATCAAATTCTGAACTTGGTGCTGAACTATCTTCATTCTCACATTCGCCTTCAGATAGCTGAGCTGCATTAGCAGTAGTATGGGTCTCACGTCCTGTGATTCTAATTGGAGCAGCTGGAGTCAATTTAGTCAAAACTGTGTCAGTTACCCTTGACACCATAGAGTCCATAGCTTGATTCAATGATGATTGAATCATCTCCGCCATAGATGCAGACTGATCTGAAGGCCCTTCAAAGAGAGATGTGGCACATTCCTGACAGAATTTTTTTATCCCTTTGTGGTGGCTTGTTACAGTTCGGGCACTCTTTTTTGACCTTTTCCTTGAATCTTCCTCCTGGAAAGATGAAGACCTAAAGAGAAAAAAGAATAATAAGAAACTATACCTACAACTATCATAAGGCTCCTCTCTCTCTACACACAGCTCACCCCTTGGATCCAGACCTTGAGTGCTTCTTAGAAGACATAGCAGGCACTGTAAAGAGGATACAGTATAAGCAGCACATAATATATATATATATATATATATATATATATATATATATATATATATAGCAATATGTCACAAGTGGGACTGTACTTACAACAAACAGGCAGTTCTGACACTCCGGGCAGATACTTCATGCAGTGCTGTTCAGGCTGATAGCAGACGAACAGCTGCTCAATAGCGGGAAATTTAAAAATCCGCATGATGACGTCACGCGTGCGCACCAAATTGAAAATGTGGAAGTACCCGCTATATTGAAAAAAGCGGCCGCTAAATCCCTTGCCGATGCGGGAGGAAGTGGGACCTAACACTACAGCCAGGCGGCCATAGTCTGTCCCAGAGAGAGAGGAGGCAGAACCTACACTAATACTAATCCTACCCATCCACGCGAGGGACAGGTAAGACTGAGGCAGAGAGGGAGGGACTTCAATAATATACACTTCCTGTCCCTCCACAAGGCGAGCAGGGTTAACCCATTCGTGCCCACTGCCATGTGAAGGAACAGGAAAGATAGACATTGCTTTTCATTTTAGAATTGTAGGACTTGTTTAATTAATGCCCTAATGCTGGTAGATAAAATGGAGTGAGGATTTCAGAATGAACCTGCTTTGTGGAAAGGTCACCTACCTGGATTGAGTCCGTATAAACAGCTGGACCTTCTGCTGAATTGACAGGCATAACTTTTAACTCACTAAAATATGTAAATCCAAGTTTTCTTTTATCCATAGCTCTAAAGTACAGTAAAGTTTAATGAATTTGGAAGTACATAAAGTAATGTGTTCTGAGGTAAAAACTGCAACCTTGAAAATTGTGTAGCACGGGGCACAGGGAAACATCATTTGCTAACAAGGGCAAGGAGAGAAAGAACAAACCAAAAGGGAAACAAACAAGACAAGTTGTTGTGACAATTTAGTCTCTGCCTGGTATCTGTAGATACCACCAGGGGAACAAATGGAATCTCCCTAGCTCAGAGTGTAATGCTCCTGGCCTGTAATGGCTTTACAATGGTTTTGCCTTGAGGAGGAAAATACAGAGGTGACATGCTCTTGATTGTGTGAAATGGAAAATCCTTTGAGTGCTATAGGGTGAAAGTGTTATTGAAGCGATGGAACTATCATAAGGAATGCTGATATTTCAATACGGTCATTGACATCAGTTCTAAAATACTGTCGTATTTGAACCTCATTGAAGTCAAGCCTCATTCCATCTGGTTAACACCACTGAGTAGCTTGATTCCAGTGAAGCTCTGTGCACCTGCTTTCCCCACATGCATACATTTCCATGCAAATACAGAATCCCTGCCAAATGTTACTGAGCAGATCTTTATCTTGACATCCTTCTCTGTGTTCTGGGAACTTGCTGTCAAAATAAAAGTATTTCCTTGTGCCAAGGTTCCTGTGTAATTTTAAAGAAAGCTGAATATTGGGAATTTTTATTTGCTGTGCATATTGTTACTTTTTCTTCGTCTTTTTTTTTTTTCCGTTTATAGAAAATGTTTAAATGTTTTGAGCTGAATTTATTCAATGGACTGAATTTTCCAAAACTAAAGTTAAATGATTCTCTTGCTGCATCTTAATGGGTATTTGCACCAGAACAATAATTTAAATGACCTTAATAGTATAAATTGTGGGGGTTTAGGGATGCATATGTAACTACCATTTTATTTTTGTAAGCAGAACATCCGTGTTTTAAACATACAGTAGATGGGAATACAGCACACAGCCTGTTACGCTGATTCTCCTGTACATACATTGTATGGGAAATTGGACAGGCAGCTCTAAGCCAGCTGTGTTCCTTTATAATGTTAAAACATTGCCACTCTGCTTACAAAAAAGAATGGAGGGTAGGAATACACATTCACACTTTTCCACAATTTAAAGGGCATGTCCACCCCCAAACTAAAATTTGCCCCACTGTGTAGTGTTAAAAATCCTTACCTTTATTTGTGTTTAAGTTTAGGGCATCCCTCCCACCCTGCACGCTAGGTTCAAAATGCAAAAATCGTCCCCAAAAGATACTTACCAGCCTTCATTCCCTCAGTCGCAGCCTCTAATGCTCTTCTTCTGAACACTGAACAGCATAGGGGCCAATCACAGACACTGCTGCACGTCCGGTGCAGAAGAAGAGCATTAGAGGCTGCAACCGAGGGAATGAAGGCTGGTAAGTATCTTTTGGGGACGATTTTTGTATTTTAAACCTAGCGAGGTCTAGGTTATGGGGGGCTCCCTACACAATATTAAAAAAAATTGTGGGGGGGGAGATACCCTATAAGATTATATAGGGTTATTTTATGGTACAGTAACCCTTTAAATTCAACCAGTTTTCAGTAATCTAAACTACAAAGAGCTGGACTGGCACTAAAAATGACGACATCTACCAGCAGAGACAAATACATTTATTCCTTTAAGGCCTGGTAAACATGACCTGGTTTTAACCCGATAATTCCAAGTGACGCATACTGATCTTAAAACCAATCGGTACATATGAAAACCTTATTTCTTATTGTGTATAGAAATTGAACTAAATATATCCATAGACTTTCATAGCACCAACTAAATGACCCTTTAGGGGGGATTTCAACATGTACCACAGAATTCTATACATTCTATGGGTTTGCCATATTGACGTTGTAATATTTATGTTTTCATTTAAAACGTGAAAAGTTAATTTACAGAACATTGGTTTTCTTCTAACTGTTTTGGGTGAGATCTTATTTCAACTTTAATTGTTTTATTTCTATGTGTTGGCTCAGAGCCACCAAAACTAAATTCAGAAATTGCAATGTCCGAAGCCCTGTAAAAGCAATGGCTTTAAAACAATGGGTTCTTCCAGGCTGTAAGTGATATTTTTATGTCACATCGAGAAGGGCAGTTGACGACTAACACCTTGGTTTATTGCTTTCCAACAGGAAAGAGCTTTCATGGCTGGTTTTGAATAAACTGCCACTAGCCATTAGAAGCTCCCACGAGAAAAGGACAAGGTCCCAACCAAGAGAGACGCCGTGTGTCACACCTGCTTCGTAGCTATTTGGATATCAAGCAAGGGGGGGAGTTTCCTGCTTTACATCAGGAAGTTGAATGCGCTAATTAAGAGCCTTCTGCACGTCCATCCTCTGCAAACACCATCTGGCACTCAGAATTAAAGAACTGTCATTTTCTCCAGCTTGGAAATAAGCATTTTTTGGTCTCATGTGCAGTACAGGGGTTTTAATGAAGAACTATAGAACTATAAGATGCTGACATATCTGTTATTTCTGTGGGATTCGGTGTGCTGTAGCATAACTAATTCATATTTACTAGGTTTTGGAATCTTATCAAGCAAATCTTCTAGTATCCATGCATAAAATACTGTGCTGTAAGCATTGGAGAGCGTGCATTCAGTGAATTTATGAGAACCTGGATATATTGTTTTGCCTGCAGGGTCAAAGTCATACAGAAATTCTATAGCAGATTTACAAGACATCGCACTGCTATAATAAATCTTCAAAATGAGTCGCATATTATTTTCAGATTTTTTCCCCCCATGTATTTTAATGTATTCCCTCCAATCTGTACTACCATTGGCATACAAAATCAGTCACCTGGAGGAATTTAACCTTGAATTTCTACAGCAGATTTGGCATTTAAGGTGAAAGCTTTCGATTCTTCTGTAATCTAATTGGAAGGAGATTTTCACTGCTTGGAGTTTCCTGTCCCAACTTCTCGAGGGAAATAACAAACATGAAATGATTCCCCTTCTTCAAAAAATAAATAAATATGAACTATTTCTGCTTCTACAACAATCATTTGCTTTTATGAGAAGGTACTGGGAACTGTTATTAATATCCGTGTGTCCTCTAAACGACAATGGCTTGTTAAAGTGAGTGGTTCCTTATTGTACAATGTTATTGTACAACTTCCAGCTCATTCTAGAACTCCAGTTGCATTTACAACATAAATACATTTTAATCAGCATAAAGGGCTAACTGTGTATAGATACCTTGATGCTTGACAGTCTGTATACACTTTAACATTTCCTGTATTTTGTATGAATGTAATTGAAAGATTAACTGCAGCCCGTAAATAACTTTACATATTCTGAAGTATCACCTCCCCAAAACTCCACTTGCATTGTCACCTTTCCTTCCTCCACGCTGAGTTACAAGAACTTGGAAGAACCACATCCCTCATCGGGAGTCCCTCCACCTCTGCTCCTGTTGCAACCTCGTTACGAGCATGCTCATGCGCAGAGTATGCTCAAAACAGCTTGTGCAGTAACGACTGTCATTAGAAGAAGGACGGGCAATCGATCGGCTTCTTATAAGTTCTTGTAAATCAGCGTGGAAACGTTGGAGGAAGGTTACATCGCAAGTGGGGGGGTGATACTTCAGAATATGTTATTTGGGGGCTTTAAAACATCTGGCTTTCCTTTAAAACCTCTGGCTTTCCTAAATGTAGATGGAGAAAGCCTAGTTAAATAAATGAAGGGGGGGAATTATATCTGGTAATATTTTTATTAGGAAAAAATTATCCAAAAACATCAGTACAGGAAGTAGCAAAAGTAAACTTTAATGGATCTGCACCATTCCCAGTAGTGTAGCTATAGACACGAGATTGGAAGGTGACTACATGCAGACTGTTACTGCTTACTATGTTTATAGCAACATTTTTTCAAATATCACATGGTCATTTATAAAAAGGGTCTTTCATAATTGCTTTATGTTGCTATAAACATAGCTAGCAGTAACAGCCTGCATGCGCTCATTTCTATTCTCATGTGTCTATGATCTGATAACATCTGGCAAAAGAAAGTGAAACCTTAGGCTGGGTACACATGGGGAAATTATTTGTCCCGACCAAGCGTTCACTACTAGTAAGCGCTCGATCAGGACAAATGACTGTCAAGTCACGGCAACAGTGCCCACAGCCCGACAGTTCGCGTGACCGACTCTGCAGTCCCATAAGGAACCACACAATGGGCCCAGGCTTTATCAGTGGCTTGATCAGTAAGATACACGGCACTATCCGTCAGTTGGCCAAAAATATCTTACTGTGGGTACCCAGACTAAGGATTCATTTACTTTAGACACATAAAGATATGTTGCAAAACAAATTATATACAATTTTAAAGGATTTACACACTTTGGACCTCTGTACATCATCCAGAATTTAGAAAATATATTTTTTGTACTTTTGTATTTTTACTTAGATTTAGTCAGGTCTCCCCTCTGATGTCAATAAATTTGTACACACATCAAATGACTATGTCAAAAACTACAAAATATATATAGGGAGATTCAATAAAAGTTCTTATCGTTTAAAATGGTGCTAATTTTGCCCCAACCAATCAGATCTTATTTAACATTTGAAAGGTAAGATCTGATTGGTTGGGGCAAAATTAGCACAATTTTAAACAATAAGAACTTTTATTGAATTACCCTGATAGAGTCTGTGTACAAATCATAAATCGAGATAACTCTAACTACTAAGGATAACGGCCCAGGTGCAAACTCCTAATATATGTAATAAAAAAAATATAAAGTAGAGATGGCGAACTTCATAAAGTTCGGTCCGTTTTCGAACTTTCGAACATCGGTAAAAGTTCTAAAGTTTGAATTCTGACCCAATGGGAGAGTGATAGTTTGAAAAGTCCGCGTAACATACAGCTAAACTAACAGTAGTAACTTACTGTAAATGGTTGTGGCACCTGGGAAATGGTCTGGGGAACATGTCACTATCACCAAATCTTGTTAAACACGAGCGGGCAATTGTCGGGTTTTGCACAAGCTACATTCGAGGGTTACGGCCAACTCGAGGGTTACTGAGCGATACTTTCGAGGGATACCGAAAATAGAACCATAAATTCAAGGGTTACTCCGAAATCAAACAATACTTTTGAGGGTTAGTGAACAATAAGTTCGAGGGTTACCGAAACCGATCCATACATTCGAGGGTTACCAAAAACGAACGATACTTTAGAGGGTTAGCAATCGATACATTCAAGGGTTAGCGAACGGCTCGTTAATTTGATAATTCTCGAAACGGCAACGACGAACATTTGATAATTATCGAAAGTTCAAAAGTCCGAGACATCCGGGTCCGAGATAGTTTGAGGAGTCCAAGTCCATTCGAACTCGATAGTTCAGCTTGAACTCGGGTTCGAGTTCTAGTCCATCTCTAATATAAAGTCAAATCTCTGGACAGACAATCACAGAGTGTTTATTTATATCTACAGGTCAAACCATTCCCACCATGATGTAGGATCTGTGTTCTTCCATAAGAGATACAGTGAAAATCATCCACTTCGATTGTCTATGATCTGTTCCTTAACAAATGTGCTAACATCTCTTCAGAAAATTATCGAAATTACGATAATTAGCAAAAATACAGAAATAGTTTGAATTTGTCTGAACTCATAAAGTTCGGCTCGAACTCGGGTTCAAGTTCGGTTTTGGGTCCATCTCTAACTCATTGTTAGAGATGACCAAACTTTCGAAAGTTCTGTCCGTTTTCAAACCTTCGAACTATATGGAAAGTTTGAAAGTTCGAAAGTTCGAAAACGGACCCATTAAAGTCGATGGGAGTCAAATAGTTCGATAAGTTCTAATGAAATACAAATAAACTATCAATGGTAACTTAATGTAAATGGCTGTGGGACCTGGGAAATGGTCTGGGGAACATGTTGGAATATCCAGGTCATTCGAAAAATCAATTTTACTCTCACTTGCGCTATTTTCGACCTCTTTCGTGCCAAGGTACCATGTACATTTTACTCGCGGATTCGATGCTCGCGTATAGGCTTTAATGGACACTTTACTCGTAGATTCGATGTTCGCGCCTAGATACCATGGACATTTTACTCGTGGACTCGATGCTCGCGTATAGGCTTTAATGGACACTTTACTCGCGGATTCGGTGTTCGCGCCTAGATACCATGGACATTTTACTTGCGGATTCAATGCTCGCGTATAGGTTTTAATGGACACTTTACTAGCGGATTCGATGCTCGCATATAGGTATAATTTGCATTTTACTCGGACATTCGAACGGTCGAACATTCGATATTTATCAAAAGCCCGAAAATATCGAAAATCCGGGATTGTTCGAGAAGTCCGAATTCGTTCGAATTCGAATAGTTCGGCTCGAACTCTGGTTCGAGTTCTAGTCCATCTCTACTCATTGTTGGAATATTGCGCACACATCTACTCTATGTAGCAGACAGTAGACATCCAAGACAAATCCTAGACAAATAATGTTTGTTTGTTTTTTTTGTAAGAAAATATAAGAAAAATTATATGTGATAAAAAGGATAAATAATAAAATGCATTTAACCGTCAAATGAATAATTTTTCTGTTATATCAAGTGTGAAATTAATTTGTTCTATTACAACCAGTTGCTTTTATTTTAACCATATTGCTGCTATTTACCCCAGTGCCTCTCTTAATGACCGTCTCTTCTTGCTGATCATAATTTAAAAAGAATCAATGCAAATGCCATAAACTGTTCCAATGTCACAAAGCAGCAAGCAGGTGTTCATCGTATTCCCGGCATGTAATGGCTGCACGCTTTACTTTCTATTATAGCCATGGCACAAACATTGGACAATGAACTGACCTTTTGATCTTCCCGTGTATGAGTGAGACCGAAACTGCCTTTAGGATAATTGTGGTTTAAAAATATTTCCTTGTAGCTCACAGTTTGTCTAGACATGCGGTAAATACTTTATAATAAATGACCTTAGAGACCAAACTGACTTATAGTTGTAACAAACTGCAATGTGTTTTCCATGAGATAACAAAGAACTTGAATAAATAGCAACACTAAGGGGGCACTTTTCCAGACAAGCTGTATTTCTCTTGTGCTCTGATTCTTGGGTTTTCATTGTTCCAATTATTGCTGCAGGAATTTACTGCATTAAGTGAAACGCGTTAAACTGTTCTTTCATATTCTGTATCTAGAAAAATGAACAGCCAAGGGGTAAAGGGAGGGAGATAGCTTAGACAACAATGTGGATTTATTTAAACTGCACGTGCTAACAGTGAATGTGGTTGATCTGTGGTTGCCACCAGGCATAGACTAAAAAATAGAGTGTTTACTGAGAGTGTAATTAAGCAGATGTGAATACAATATGGATTTTGCACATAAAATCTACTAAACTCTACAGTGTGACCTTTTTGCTTGAATTTTACTATGTAGAAACGATGTACAAATCTCGCTTGCACTCAAACATTGCTCCAATTGCTACTTTCCGAAGACCAAATCACCAACAATCGAAGTGTATAATTTAGTGCCTCTTTTTTGTGTTTCCAGGTACTTTGGGAGATAAATTCTGGGTCCTTCTGATTGGTGTTATTACAATAACATTTTATGATTGTTGGTTGCTTGGGATCATTGGCCAATTATATTCCTTTACTACCTACAGTATCTGTGTTCTTGTAATAATTTGGTTATAGGATAATTTCGGAAATGCCATTTGCAATCAAAGAAATTCCTATGCCAATAGCTCTGACAGACTCAGTAGTACACAGAAAATTAAAGATTAATAATAATCTAAATTCAGGTGATATTCTGTGTAATTGGATCAGAAATACAAAAGATTTTGATTTTAAAAATGCTTGTTCCTTAATTAAAACAATTTGATCATCATTGCTGCTTCTCTTCCTGCTTCCGAAGGTTCTTTTCAGGTGGCTGTTTTAAAGGCTACATTTATAACCAATATATAATGTAAATATTCCATTCAATAAAGGTGTATAACACTGGTGCAATAAGATGGTGGTTAGCAAAAAGCTAATCCAAAATCAAGGATCCATAGTAGGATCCCCAGTACCATCAATATAACCACAACCCCAAAAAGTGTGGGCACTCACACTACAATAAAAAAGGATCAATCATAAGGCATGCTGGATAAAAGAATCACAAACTTTATTTTTCAATATTAGCAATTAGCAATATTAAGCATATAAGTCCAAAAACACAATATATTAAAAACAATCAGGATTATTCAATAAAAGTTTTTATCATTAAAAATAGTGCTAATTTTGCCCCAACCAATCAGATGTTAGCTTTCAAATGTTAAATAATATCTGATTGGTTGGGTCAAAGTTAGCACCATTTTTAACAATAAGCAGGGTTATTCAATAAAAGTTCTTATCGTTAAAAATGGTGCTAACTTTGACCCAACCAATCAGATATTATTTAACACTTGAAAGCTAACATCTGATTGGTTGGGGCAAAATTAGCACCATTTTTAACGATAAGAACTTTTATTGAATCTCCCTGAAGATATTTTATTAAATCTCCCTGAAAATGTCTCCGTACTACATACGAAGTGCAAGTAAACTGCAATGAGGGTCTAGTGGCTATAAGAACATACCACTATATATCCAATACCCATAGTACACACTGATATTGGTCCTGCAAAAACAAATAGGCCATAGAAATCCCAATGAATCCTAAAAAGGAAGGAAAGTCATATAGAATCAGTGTACAAACAGTTTCTAGCTGAGCAGGGGACAGCACAGGACCCATCAAACATCAACCCCTCCTCAGCTACTCCAACATCCAGACGCAAAAGGCATGCAAGGACCCTTGGTTGGAAAGTGCGAGATGTAGCTGCTGGGCTAAAGAATGGGGTTCAGGCACACTAGAGCACATAGGATTCATCATGTAGGGTAGTACAGAGGCTGGTAGGCTGAGCACACATTGGCCAGACATTTATAACCAGCATTAAATAACTTTGATCATTTGTGCATTCATATATATGTGGATTATTATTATTATTATCAATATTGTAGCTTTTTTTTTAACTGTGGGAAAACCGAGGAAACCGTCAAAAGTATAGGGAGAACATGCTTAGAGTTCGTTCACACTAGGAATGGGCAGAAATACACAGTGTTTTTTCTGTGCTTTTCTGTCCATTATTGCACACAGCAGTGTGTTTTTAACGCAACAGACAGGAACGCAAACGGACCCAATCGGAACACAATAGTGTGAACAGTACTATTGAATTTTATGTGTCCTGCATTTATCAAACCGGTCTGTTCAAAGAAACGCACCAAAAACTAACCTAGAGTGAACGAGCCCTTAGAATGCCCTGGCTCGCCCAAGTGTTTTGGGATTTTTCACCATATAATTGTCCCACTGCCCCATCATCTAATCATCGTTAGACCAATGCAGATTTTATTTCCCCTTGGAGATGATGTAGGATTGATAAAATTATTCTAGGAACACACAGTATTTAGAGATGAACTAATCCAAATAATAAGTAATGGGACATGTGCGGACATTACAATAGCAACATAAACTGTTAAGACTTTCAAATAACAGGTTACAAAATGTAGTATAAAGCTGAAAGAATGAGAAGCAATGAAAACAAAAGCAAAGAGAAAGTCCAGGGGACAAGGTTGAGATTAGAAGACACAATAATAAAGCTACACACCATCCATATATTTCGGGCCTACTGACCATCATTTCAGTGCATTGGTCAATCAGCCCAAAATATTGGATGTGTTGGGGACGGAAAAAACCACAGCTGATCATGCTTTTCTCTATGGAGTGAACACACGGCAAACTGTTGCCCGTGGCTACTTTTGTCACAATGGACAGTCCTTCTGGACGAACGGTTGCAGGTGCTTAACAGTCGGTTGGGATCACAAAGTGTGTACCTAGCCTGAACGATAGTGGAGGCTTTAGGAAGTGAAAACTATTTTGATGAATAAAGCCCCCCTATACATGGCTTTCATAGTTTCAGCGATTACGCAAATTCAATTGAATTTGCTAAAAATATTGATAATGTGTATGCTGTTTTTCCCATTGACCACTTGACAATATCGAAGAGTTTTTTAGAAAAACTAAGATCTGGCCAGGCGTAAAATTTTCCGTCAACCCCATCTTCATGTCCCCATATCCCGCAGATTTGTGAATGGGCAGCTTAAGTTTCTTGGCCTAACATTCCCCGTGTCCAGTGCTACGTACCATTAACTATGTAGAATGAGCAGCTTTGCTTACCACAAAAGATAAAAGAAGTTCCTATTTACTGTACTACCCTGTGTTTGTTCAACTGATAATATTTGTTTTGTTATTAGTATTTCTAGTTCCAGTAAAGTGTAGATCACTTCACTTCTGTCATTTAAATTGAACTTTTTCTTCAAAGGAACCCATTTGTCACCCGCCTGATCTCTCAGTTACTTATTAGTGAGGGAGGGGTCTCCTTTGATGTTGAATCGCCTTAGTTGTTTAATACAGTAACTTTGAAAAGTCGCATCCTTTTTTATTTATGACTTTGATTTCAAACCATTAACATTCCACTTTGAAAACAAAAAACTAACAGAAAAACAATCCTTTAATCAGCCATCATGTCACTTAATGTGGTTGTTACCTACAGAACATGTCTTTGCTGATAACATAGTTATGGATAATAACACTAGGGATGTAGTAACTAAGCTTTGCTTCATTAGAAATTATTATTTAGCCTTAACAACTTTTGCAGAAAATCAAAGGCTTTCAGAATGACCTCCTACTATGACCTCATACTGAGTCTTTCCTATCAGCAGATCAGAGACTTTTATCCATTACTTGTCTAATTAGGCTAAATGGTGTTTTCAGTTGCATTGTCATAGCTAGAGATGAATGAAACTGGAGAGTTTCGTTCTGATATCGGTTTCGCAGAACCTATCGAACTACCGAAAATCCTAATGAATCATAATTAAATTTTTCAATAGAAATTTTTGAATAGAATTTTCGATGTTTTGATTTTCAAGCTTTCTATGAAATTTCTTTATTTTTCCTTCTTCTCCCAAGAATGCACACTACCTTGGAAGGGTACTTTCTACTGATTGGCTGTTTGATGGGTCAAACATGCTCATATCTCTACTGAGCAACTGAATCAACCCAGGCGCTAAGTCAAGGGCAAAACCATAATGGTATACTGCTTTTTTCTTAAAGGGACACTATACTGAAAAAAGGACATTGTCTCATCTTAATCTACAATTGAAGTAGCACTTACTCTGATTTGCGTGTGTTGCTGCATGCCTTCAATCCAGCACACATTTTGTTTAGGAGCAGTATACCCCTCCCCCTTTTAAACACTTTCACTTCCATCCGACCTGACTTTTTTCCCACAAACCAACTGTCAAGCCTGCACACAGCATACAGCAAAACTCTACTACAGTAACAATACTCACAGAAGAATAGTTTTTGAGAGCAAGGAACTTGCTGAAATATAATAAGATTTAGATAGGATATCCTAAAGAAACGGTGGTGGTTGGGAAGAACTATAATTTCCAGTTATGGTCAATTAAAAAATAACCTATATTTCTGTATAGATGCCCTTTAAAAGTATATGTATTTGCACTGAACTTCCCCTTTTGCATTTTGCATCACATAGGGGAAAGCAGGCAAAAGATAACACTTTATAGCATCAGCACCTTTGAGTTAGAGTATCAAGATCAATTGATCAATTTCTAAAGTATCAATATAATCTCAACATTTCTACAGCAAAGCAATGCTAATTATTGTAAGATTTGCTTATATATCAACCAAGCTTTCCTTTTGCAGATGCTGTATTCTCATTGGTGTGAACAGTCAGTGTCACTGAAATGCAATAAATGTTTTGAAAATGTTGTCAGGACTGATTGG
Source organism: Hymenochirus boettgeri (assembly GCA_019447015.1). Lineage (NCBI taxonomy): Eukaryota > Metazoa > Chordata > Amphibia > Anura > Pipidae > Hymenochirus > Hymenochirus boettgeri. The sequence continues at coordinate 354,770,503 of CM033469.1, read as the reverse complement.
GAAGCATTCCATAAGTTTTGTCCACATCCATTTTGCTTATTAGGTTAGGTAATTAGGTAAATTGGTGGATATTGTCATCCTGCTCACATTACTGCTGGATACTTCTATGTTTGAGGCAGTTTTCTAGGAGAGAATAAAGGGACTTTATTATAAATTCTTATTCAAATACTATAGGAAAATGTAACCCCTACTGTAAATGATAAATTCAGAAAAGTTAAAGAGGAGTTCCATAATCATATAGTAATACAGAGTTAAAGGTTGATTGTTTGGAAATAAGTTATTGAACTCCATAAATTATCCTTCATTGACCTCAAGTGGACTTTATGGCCCAGCTATTAAGTCATGTTTTGGATGAATCATTTGTATTTTTAGTGTTTGCAATCTATGGATTGTAATTAACAATATATCTATATATTATAATCCCCCACCTTCCAGGGAACAGTAAGAATTCCACAAGGATTCTAGTTCAATTCAAGCTCCCTGACTATTCTTGATGTGGTAGGAAGCAGGAAGTGATTGACTTTTCCTTCTTTTATTAAGAAACCAAGTCCAGGAAGAATGGGAATTATATAGAGTGATTAGAACTAAATGTAGAAAAGTCAAGTGCAACCTGTCCAGAAGCTGCAGGGATTACTTCTGTAATGTGTCCTTATGTATTTGGATGAATAATATTAAAGAGACTTTATAGAGTTCCTTATAGAGACCATTCTCTAGAATGGACTAGAACTCAAACTCAAACCTGAGTTCGAGCCAAACTTTGTGAGTTTGGACAAACTCGAACTATTCGAACTAGTTCAGGTTCGAATTAGTTAGATTTTACGGACTCGCGGGCCTATTTTCGAAAATCCTCGAACATCCTCGAATGTACGAGGATTTTTGAGCGTTCCACAGGCCTCGAAAGGCCGCTTCCGAAAATCCCAGAACGGCCAGAGATTCCCGAAAACGTCCGCTTGCGGATTTCCGAACGGCCGCCAATCCCAAGTTCAGCCATCTCTAATAAACACGTGCGACTATTGGCCAACTATTCAGCACAAGTGTGCCAGGCCTTCACATGATCGTGTATGGTTATGATGCCTTACAGCCCAGCCCTTTTTAAATAAACAACGATAAACAGTCACTGCCCCTTTCTCTAGCATGCATTGATGCTCGGTGTGATTCCCAGGGAGATTCTTATACAATGATGAACAAATCCTGCAGTTTTCTGTCAGCGGTTCTGCCGAATGTGTAGGAATTCCATGGAAATGAAAATCTGCTTGGAACCCAACAGAAATTAATTTTTTAAATTTTAAACATCGATTTCAGAATTTTCAACACTCAATTTCCTTCAAATTTCACAAAGTTCTGCAGAATTTGGAAAGTGCCGATTCCACCTCAAACCAGCTGTGTTGTGAAACCAGAAACTCTGCAATATCCCCCATGTGTTTCTCTTAGTGTGACTAAGAAAGGAGTAAATCTGAAAGTAGGAAGCATGGATAGGGGCCCCATCATAGTTTTGCTAGGGGACCCAGTGATTCCTAGTTACGCCACAGAATGGAATGGAAGTACATAGTTTTAAACTGTAGCTTCAAGCCTATAAATTGGGAAAATACTATTGCAACTCTTTGGAAAATCCTTTCCCTCTTATGTTTCCCAAAAAAACAAATTACATTCAGAAGCTCCTGTAATGTAAATCAGTCTAAAAACCCAGAAAGAATTTTGCTATATGGAACCAAGGGCAAATCTACTGCCGTCACTACATTAAAGCAATCTGTAATCCCTGTGAAAAACAAACTTCTAAATAACAGAGTAGCACGATTGGTATAGCCCAGTTGTGCAAAAAGATTCACCATGTATTGTTGACGTAGGATAAGTGAAATGTTTCTCTTTACGTTGCCCCATATAGATCGCTCCAATTTAACCACAGACCCACCACTTATTGGTAAACGTTAGTCTGTGAGTTAAATGTGTATTCAGTGGCGTAACAAAAGCCCCCGCAGCTGGCGTGGTGGCGGGTGGGCTCAGGGACTAAAACTGCCTATTTTAAAATAGCTGATCATGCGTATAATAGTAAAAGTTCATCTGATCAGCTGTTTTAAAATTCTGCCTTCCGGCTCCGGTGTTTTAAACAGTACTCACCTTTACTTACATATACACAATCAGCTGTTTAAAAATAGCTGATGATGGTAACTGGGGAGAGGAGTGGGGTTTGTTAGTGGCCTGGCCAGGAAATTTACAGGTAGAGGGGGGCCTCTGAAGTTTGCTACTGTGTGTATTCTCAGGATTTGGTTTTTGAGGGAAGTAACAAATTTAATTTACCTAATTTCACAGCAATATATTCCTGATGAAGAAGATCTCCACATGGAAAATGCTCTAGCCATATCTAACCATATCTAATATGTCCTTTTAGAGGAAATAATAAAAAATATTAATCATTTTAGCATTTTCCCATTAATCTCTGGAGTACTAACAATTCACATTACTTCAGATGATTGGGCACAAGATTTATCATTTTATGACATCAAAAATTTAGTGAGCCAAATGTGTGCGCCCTACAGTCTCATTCAGAAAATAAATGATGAGGTTAACACCAGCGGCACATCAGATGAGCTGTGAGGATCAGGTAATGTTATGTCTGTGCAAAGTTTAAATAGCATTAACATTCCATTCTATAACACTGCTTGCTTTCTTTCAGCCATACTGGGATGGTTGTTTGATTAACAAGTACAAACCTTTTCTTAGCTGTTAAGCACAAAAGAAAAATGGCAAAGGAGTTGGGGAAAATACTATGTAAATAAAAAAGTATTAAAATAGTTTTGTTTGTTACCAGGCCACCTCCTTCCTACAAAAATCCACCTGAAGGAAAAATACCTACATTAACCTTATTACACAGACCTTATTGCAATCTGCTTGAAGACAGAAAGAAATACTTCTCTGTAGTCTTCTGAAAGCTCACTATAGTTAACACTCTGATTGGCCAATAAACTTATCCCCCAATATTCCTTCCAATGGCTGCTCAATGGGGAGCAGCAAGGAGGAGAGGAACACAATACTTAATAGAAACAAATGTGAGAAAAACATACATGTTTCAGGGGAGCTATCTGCCCTCTTCTTTATACCTGAGCTCCCTAAAATGTTCTATATGTTTTGTACAATTTTACTCAGTGGTGTGCTCCTCTCATCTTAAGTGTTAAACCCTTGGGTAGGGGGTTTGAAGAATTGCACCTACCATCCTCTGGCATGTTTTCACCCCTGCTGTGCTGGGTGAAACCATATTGCTCTGCACAATGGGGAGTAGTAGTGTGTGTAAAGGTGGCTACACACAGTACCAATCTTACTGTCTGTTATCTTTGACAGATGGGAGTACACACAGTCACAATCGTACTCCCTATATAAAGTATAGGGAGAATGTTTGTGACTACCATACTCCGTAAAATCGTGGCCAACTCCCTACCACGAACGAGGGAAAATTTTCGGCCAAAATTATCATTGCCAACTCAGAACGTTCGTCGGCGTTGGAAATGATTTTTTTGACCATAAACACATTAGCAATATAGGACAGGGGCATAGGAATCACTATAGCAACCATAGCATAGCCAAAGGGCACCGCATCAAGATCTCCTGCAGGCATGTCCTCCCTTCTAAGAAAAATGTTACCTCATGATGTTCAAGTAAAATGAAATGGAGTTTGTGAACTACGTGAGGTAGGGTGGACATGCCCTATAAATAACCTTGCTGCAGTTTGGCCGGATTTGACCTATGTACTAACGTGTTAGCAAAGGTTTTGCACTGCCTGCACCATGTAGCATTTTTTTTCCCTGCAATGCAACAAATTTTGCGCCTTTTTTTGCTAGCTTTTTGCGTGACAATTAATGCCTCTTCAATGGTGTCTTTAAAATATATGCAATGTGTTAACGGTCACAAAGTGATAATAAATTGTGGAAATGAGTGCGGGTAGGATGCAATAGCGAAATATAGTGCATCTTCCCCTATATCTCTAATGTGTGTACCCAACTTTAGTGTAATTCTGAATCTTTGTACCACCAGGGCATTTTTGGTCCTCACACTGGATTGATCTTAATTTCCCCTTAAAACTTTATTATTTTTTTCATGAAAAGAGGCTTTGCTTTTTTATATATTACCCTTTTTGCTGATGAATTTATCCAGCGTCATGAAATCATTTCCTATTGTGATATTTTATTATTGGGCAGTGTGTATCAGACACAAAAGACTTGGTTGTAAATTTTGAAACAAGAGCAGTCTGAAGCTGGTTTATAAATCTTTTTTTCTGGTTTTCATGACAATATTGAAAAAGAAATTTCAGTGCTACTGAAATATTTTCCCAATGATTTCTAATGGAAACTTCTAAAGAGATTTGCCACGGAGTGTTAGTCAATGGCACAAAGCCAATCATTTGCAATTAAACTGAGAGAAATATTAAATGAGACCCGGGGTTTAAAAAAAATCAGGATTTATAGCGTGTAAAGGAAAGGAAATATGGCAGCCACCATAAATAAAGCCCAGCTATGCGTAAACATTTTTATTGAAGCAAGGCAACAGTTAATTTGCAGGCCTCTGACTGCTGCAACAAATGGACGCTCCTTCCAATATTTAATAATATCATTTTGAAAATCCATACTTTAAAATGGATAATGTCATTCGTTGTCATATTGTTTAGCAATATATCAAGTTTACAGCATGAGGTTACAGCAATGAATGGAACTGTGGGGCAGCTATGATTTATTAGTCAACATGGTTTTGTGTACGTAAAAAAAAAATATTTGTTCCTTTTCCGTTTCTACATTTCCCATTATAAAATAAACTGTAAATTTTATTCTACTCGAAGAAATTCATCTATAAACCACTTTATATGGGGATTTATCTGTTGTAGTCAGCTAGATCAACTGGACTTTAGTTCGTTTCGCTAGTCATCCGACTGGCTTTCTCAATTCAGAATGACTTGTACAAGACTCTGTGGCAATTATGTACCCTGGAAAATCCCAATTAGCATATCACAGCCAGGTGTTAGGGACCAGGCGCGTGTTTAGGGGGTATTACTGGTGCCTGGAGTGAAATCCCCCCTTTCTGTCTGCTCAGTGCAGTCCGCTGTTCTACCTCTCCTGGTGTCCATAGACAGGTACATAGACTGTTACATAGACTGTTACATAGACTGGTACACAGACTGTTACATAGACTGGTACATAGACTGTTACATATAGACTGTTACACAGACTGTTACATAGACTGTTACATAGACTGGTACATAGATTGTTACATAGACTGTTGCACAGACTGTTACACAGACTGTTACATAAACTGGTACATAGATTGTTACATAGACTGTTACATAGATTGTTATATAGACTGGTACATAGACTGTTACATAGACTGGTGCATAGATTGTTACATAGACTGGTACATAGATTGTTACATGGATTGTTACATAGATTGTTACATAGACTGTTACATAGATTGTTACATAGACTGTTACATAATTTGTTACATAGACTGTTACATTGTAAATTGAGCTGTGAGTGAGAAGCAGCATTTGTATGTTTCAAAAATGTATCCAGTCTGCCCTGTGATTGACAGCAGCATAGAGATCTGTATAAACATTAACCCTGCAGCTGCCGGAGGTGATTGCTGTGACTGGGTTCATATATATTACTTACTGTACCTACTGCACTGTGATGGAGCTTAGTGAGCAGGAATAGGGACATTAAGAAATCCTGGAGGTGGGTGTATAGCGACTGTATACATTGCATTATTTTATATATATATATATATATATATATATATATATATATATATATATATATACACATTACACAAAAGACTCCAGCACTCAGCTACACATACAATTATAAATGAATGGGGTAAAAAAATTAGACATGTATGCAAGCAATAAAGGGTAATCACCTGCACTGTAATTCAAATGGATACCTTTAGTTACATTGTTTGTACAAACATGCGTCCGCTGATGCGCCACTCCAAGGCAGTATCCCCGCATCAGTCCTAACCTAGTGAAAAAAATATATGTTCCCTGGGGCAACAAGACCATACCTACTTCTCTCTTTATTTAGTATGATCTATTCCAGGGACTCATGGGAGATTTTTTTTCAGTGTAATTTCAGTGTAATACTGGAATTTTGTAACCAAAGGAGAAATCAACACTAATATTCCGTAATGTACTTTAAAGGGGAAGTTCAGTACAAATACATATACTTTTAAGAAAAAAGAAGCAGTATTTATCCATCCTAATGAGCATAACCTGCCAATTCAGCATTTTGTCTGTGTATAAATAAATGCAACCGAAATACTGACTTCCTGTTTGCAGGACCCCTAATAGAGACAGTTATGGTCTTGCCCTTGACCCAGCGCCTGGGTTGATTCAGTTGCTCAGTAGAGATCTGAGCATGTTTGACCCATCCAACAGCCAATCAGTAGAAATTACTGTTAGAAACATGCCATGTTAGTGTGCATTCTGGGAAGAAGAAGGACCATTAGAACCTGAAATGTCCACTCACTAATGTCGACAGCAAGGATTGGGAACAGCAAGGTGTATAAATTCAACTGATTTTTGAAAATGGAAGAGAATATATAGAATAACTAGGAATGTATAATATATACAAATAATTTTAAAAATAATCATATTTTCCTCTGAACGTTCCCTTTAATAGTGAACAGTGATATTTTTGCTTTTGTTGTACATTAAAAACAATCTGATAGCTGTTTCTAAATCTCCACTTAAGCTTCCAGTACAAGGCTAGGAGTGTATCTACCATAAAACCAAATGAGACAGTAGAAACAGGCCCCTATAGGAGTGTATGCATTGGCCCATATTTCAGCGCAGCTCACATTTATAAGGTTAGTGCGAAATAAGGACATTTCCAACCTGAATATGTAATCAGCACCAACATGATGTGTAAGTCGCTAAGTCCTTAGCCTGGGTACATTACCTAACTGCTGATATACTTACATAAATTCTCCCTCGGCGCTCCATTCTGATCCTCCCCACTGGCACGATCAGTGACAGTCCACGATCTGGCCAATGGGCTCCTGGCACAGCATGTCTTCCTATTGGCTACATCACAGATTTCAGAAGAGGACCAGAATGCAAAGGGAAACTTAGTGTAAGTATATCAGCAGTTAGGTTAAGTACCCAGGGGTGAGAGGTCCTCACTCTGGGTGCTACTAAGGGAAGGATGAAGAGGAGCAAGGTGGAGATGAGTATAATTGTCCTAAAATAAACCAGGGAATTAGATAAAATATCTGGTGAAAATTTATATCTTATGGCTGGTGGAATTGTGATCTTTTTTATCATTAGATAAAAGGTCATTCAGTCGGGTAATATATTATTCATCCAATCAAACCTGAGCAGAATGTTTCCCTGTAAAAAACAGGTTCCCTTTGTTTGCTGCCATGTGACTTAGTGCTGTAATGTAACGCTGTTACATATGTACAGTAATGCTGTTTCTGTACATATTCAAAAGCTAAGCAAACACGTGTCAGCTATCAAACATCAGACATGTTTTAATTACATTTCACATTCAGCATTCCATGGGCTGGAAATCCAGGATGGTTCTGTCAGATGGATAATTGTGCATTCAATACAACTGGTTCAAAGCTGCCAATTGCACACTAGAGTTGCTCTAACTTGCTGGGCATTGCGTCTACATCTCTACATCTCTGTGGCACACACTGGTGTCTATCCATGCACATCAAGTAATTGCAGTTTGCTATATTTACTAGAGCACTGTTTTTACCCCACATTGGAGCATTTTAATCATTCAAATGAAGGGAAAGTTGCAGGCTGTGCGGTGAATTAAAATGACTACATAAGGGCACGGCCACACTGCAATGCAATCGCATGCATTTTCATGTGCAATTTTGTTGCGTTTGCGCATGCATTTTCTTCAATAGGTATAGGAAAACACATGCGATTGCGATTAAAAATGCGGAATGCCAATTGCAATCGCAAGCACAATGGAAACGCACCCGAAAACGCGTGTTTTCGGTGAGTTGATGCGTTTTCAATGATTTTTAGAATCAGTGTGGCCTAGCCCTAACACAACGTTTCAGCAGCTCAACCTCCTTCCTGTGTCTGCCAACTGCACATGGGAGAGGTATAAACCGTGCGATAGAGGCTGGATTGATGAAGGTTTTATATCAGTTTATCATTCAGCTAAATATCATAAAATACCAAGGATGTCAAACTGTAACTAGCTGTTGTATGAAGGGTATAAATGATATATGCCACTTGGAGTCAGGAAGGATTTTTTTCCCCTCTTTTTAGCTGTTTTTTTTTTTTTTTGCCTTCCTCTGGATCAACTGTTAGGTAGGGTTAAACAGGAGGGTGAAAAGGTCGGACTTGATGGATGTATGTCTAAATTCAACCTTAATTACTGTTACAATGTTGCTTAGTCTCTAAAGCCTCATACACACATGCAATGGTGGGGGCCGAACCACGGCACACAATGTGTATGCATGGCCATTTCTGAAGATAATCATGCCGTGTACGGCCGTGCATACACACCGTCCGCCGCGGCCCAGCCCCCACCATTGCACGTGTGTATGCACCTTTAGAGATGAGGGAAAAAAATTGACCAGATATATAGTAATCTAGCCAATAGCCTGATTGTTTTTTTACAATAAAAATCATATTAGTAGTCAAGCATTGTTTCCTGCCAGTTGAAGAAATTCTCACGGGGCTCAGGTATCAAGATGATGATAACACCTGCTGGTGTTTTTTCTGATAGGAACAGAATTTAATTACCAAACGGGAATATTTAAATGGTTCTTTAGTTTTCTTTCACATAGATACAGGTTTTGACATTCACAGAATTCAATGTCAACTAATTATGTATTGTTCTCACTAACTTCTCACTCAGGGTTCCATATAACTGATCTTGCCTAAAATGCATGTCTGTAGCTTGTGGGAAGTAAAACATCATCATGTGTTGCACATTTTGCAAGGCAAGTACACTTTTAAACCATTTCAAAAGATTGTGTTGTGTTTGTAATTACAATTGTGTACAGCAACTGGGTATTTTATGACACTGGTACAGCAAACAAGAAAGTTTATGGCACTGGTACAGCAAAAAGGGAACTTTATGGCACTGGTACAGCAAACAGGGAACTTTATGGCACTGGTACAGCAAACAGGGAACTTTATGACACTGGTACAGCAAACAAGGAAGTTTATGACACTGGTACAGCAAACAGGGAACTTTATGACACTGGTACAGCAAACAGGGAACTTTATGACACTGGTACACGCAATCAAGGAACTTTATGACACTGGTACAGCAAACAGGGAACTTTATGACACTGGTACAGCAAACAAGGAAGTTTATGGCACTGGTACAGCAAACAGGGAACTTTATGGCATTGGTACAGCAAACAGGAAACTTTATGACACTGGTACAGCAAACAAGCAAGGAAGTTATGGCACGTGTACAGCAACGGGAATTTATGTCGCTTGGTAACAGTCAAAACAGGAATCTTTATGACACTGCTACAGCAAAGAGGGAACTTTATGACACTGGTACAGCAAACAGGGAACTTTATGGACCAATGGTACGCAAACAGGGAACTTTATGACCACTGGTACAGCAAAACGGAAGTTTATGGCACTGGTACAGCAAACAGGGAACTTATTGGCATTGGTACAGCAACAGGAAACTTTATGACACTGGTACAGCAAACAGGGAAGTTATGGCACTGGTACAGCAAACAGGGAACTTTATGGCATTGGTACAGCAAAACGGAACTTTATGACATGTACAGCAAACAAGGAAGAACTTTATGACACTGGTACAGCAAACAGGGAAACTTTATGACACTGTACAGCAACACAGGGAACTTTATGACACTGGTTACCGCAAACAGGGAACTTTCGACAATGGTACAGCAAACAGGGAACTTTATGACACTGGTACAGCAAACAAGGAACTTTATGACACTGGTACAGCAAACAGGGAAGTTTATGGCACTGTACAGCAAACAGGAACTTTATGGCATGGTACAGCAAACAGGAAACTTTATGACACTGGTACAGCAAACAGGGAAGTTTATGGCACTGGTACAGCAAACAGGGAACTTTATGGCACTGGTACAGCAAACAGGGAACTTTATGGCATTGGTACAGCAAACAGTAAACTTTATGGCACTGGTACAGCAAACAGGGAACTTTATGGCACTGGTACAGCAAACTTTATGACACTGGTACAGCAAACAGGGAACTTTATGACACTGGTACACACATGAACTTATGACACTGGTCAGCAAAACAGAACCTTTATGACACGGTACAGCAAACAGGAAGTTTATGGCACTGGTACAGCAACAGGAACTTTATGGCACTGGTCAGCAAACAGGGAACTTTATGGCATGGTAAAGCAACAGTAAACTTTATGGCACTGGTAACAGCACAGGGAACTTTAATGGCACTGGTACAGCAAACAGGGAACTTTATGACACTGGTACAGCAAACAGGGAACTTTATGACACTGGTACAGCAAACAGGGAACTTTATGACACTGGTACAGCAAACAGAGGCCATCCAGTGCTTTATATGCTTCATAGGACCTCCCATAAAAGGGGTGTGTTGGAGGTGCTATAACTACATGGAAGATTAACCTGGCTTCCAAATAAATACATACAATACATGCAATCCTTATATTGAAAGTATTTATTCAATGATACTGGTAGAGCAAGCTAGGGATTTTATGCTACTGGTGCAGCAAGCTAGGACGTTTATGATACTGGTGCAGCAAACTGGGAATTTGGAGTTGGCTTGTTAACTATTGGTACTATACCAATTACTACTACAATATACCAGTGTGCCGGGCATTAGCTATGGTTTAGTATTAATTATATAATAATTTTGAATACAAAGAAAAACAGGATACAAACATGGCGGCACACCGACCATAAAGTTACTCTACACAAGGTGCAAACAATCCAAGGATACCTCATCAGCTCATGGTACTGTTTTAAATTAACAATAAATTGAAAATGCTACTTATATGGATATAATAAAAAGTTCAAGGTTTATTTCTTCATTTTAAAACCACTAAAGGTATACATATTCATGATCAGTCTCCTATTGAGGGTAACCCGCCTTACGCGTTTCGTGGGTGTACCCACTTCATCAGAGAATAATTTGAATGTTTAATATATCATTAACCAAAACATCTACTGAAATGAAATAGAAAAAGACAGAACTATTACTTCGCGAAACAGCCAGAAAACACTTACCTTTGTGGATGGATCCTGGGTATTTATATTAACTAAATCATGTTTGTCACTAGGCTGGTCCTGCTGCCCAAACTATATTTAACTGTGGGTGACCAATTGGTAAATTTAACCCAGCTTGTGGCTAACTGGGGGAACCTAATGCGTATCTATTAATAATAATAATAATAATAATATTGTGTCGTATGTAGATTTCTAATAACATTTTCTATTCACAGGGCCCCTCACTGTCTCTCTTCTCTGCTATGATTTTCATTGCTTGGAACTAATGTAAAATGCGTGAAAGCAAAACAAATGCGTTGAAATCAATTGGCAATAGTAAAAAAAACAGAAATTGTATCAAAGTTTATATATTCTCTGTCATCCACAAAAGAACATTTTAAAAATTCAGAATAATTCATTTTTTATTTCTCCTGTGATCATATCAGTTCTCTGTTTTCGCTGATCGGTGCAGGCATAGCCATTCCTTTAATGGGAGGTCTTCTCTCTAGGGGCTTCTTGTTTTTCAAAGCCAGCCATTTACAAGATCAACATCCAACATTACAACATTTTATTGCTCAGTGTTAATGAGATCAAAGCCATTTTTTTTACAGCTGGATGGCAATCACATCAGTGCACAGTTTCTCAATTAACATGCATTTGATGAGCGGGACGCTTCAAGGTTCTATATTGGTGAGGGCAATTATGGCGAAAACTCTTAGCCTGTAATGAGAGAGCAGCTAGCGTCCTATGCGAGCGTACTATTAATTCTCTATTGGAGGGGAACAGGCATGAAATAATTACATCTCCAGTGAGAAAGGATTTAAGGGATTTGTAGGATTTATACAGTAAATGTAATTTAGTAGTGCCCCGCAGTGTATAACTGGATGTATTTATAAATATAATAGTCCTGATTCTGACATTTAACTCCAGGAAATGTTATTCTGAGCATTCTTTATAGACGACCCCATGGTATAAATAACTGAAGCATTACAAGCTGTGTATATTTACATTATCCTTATTGCTGTATATTTAAGAAATTCAAATCAGAGGGCCTTCGGCTTTCTTGGGAAAAATGGAAATCCCAAGTTTGATGTATTGTCAGCTGGAGAAGTTAAAGCTGAAAATCCCCTTCTCTATGTATTGCCCATGTTTACATACTTACACAAATCTTTGTCTTCCCTTGTCTACCCAGTGGGTTAATGTATGCAACCAGTCAAATTTTTGTAACTGCAATAATTGTCATCAGCAATGGGGGGGATATTGGATCAAGTTTAAAGGTTCGTACACACGTGCGATCTTGAGTCTCGACCCGCGACGCATGATGTGTATGAACGTTCGTTTCAGACAATAATCTGCCTGTGAGTAGAACCTTTATCGTCCGAAATGGACGGTCGTTCGGGGATCCGCCAAGTTGGTCACCCTTTCGGCCAATAAAGGCTCTACACACGGTCAGATTATTGTCTGAAACGAACATTTGTACACATCATGCATCTGAGGTTGGGACCCGCGATCGCACGTGTGTACGAACCTTTAGGGCAATACAAAATTCATTGCTGTTGTACAGAACCCCACACTAACCTAATTGACCAATAAGGGTTCAAATTGTAGCAGATTTGGAGCTGTTTGGAGATGATGTGATGTAATAAATACATCATAAATAGAAGCTGGACTTTATAACACAGTTTTAATGTAACAGGATCATGCTGGGATTGTGACAAGGTTAAGTAAAGACAGACTGCATTTCATTACCCAGATGGAATATATAGGAATGGTGTAGTGTTTAAAGGGCAAGTTCAGCCCTCAAACAAAACATTATATTATGAAGTTTTCAAAGCTCTGCATAGTTTAGTGTTATCAGCAAACACAGAGACCTTGCTCTCAATGCCCCCTTCTATGTTATTTATAAAGAGATTAAACAGAAGCGGCCCCAGTACAGAACCCTGAGGCACGCCACTTAAAATTCTTCTAAATTCTTCCTCACCTCTTCATAAAAAACAATTAAATTTGTCTGGCATGATCTATTTCTCATAAATCCATGCTGACTACTACTAATAAGATCAGTTCTGGAGATGAAATCAAGGATATGATCCCGTAACAAAGTTTTCAGCACCTTCCCTACCACTGATGTTAGGCTTACAGGTCTATAGTTACCAGGCTGTGAACGACTACTTTGAATATTGGTGTTACTTTTCCAATCCAGCGGCACATCTCCAGACAAAAGTGAATCTGAAAAGATAAGAAACAGTGGTCTAGATAGAACTGAACTAAGCTCCTTTAAAGTCCAAGGATGAATTCCATCCGATCCTGGGGCTTTATTGATATTAACTTTGTCTAATTGTTTCCGTACCATATCTACTGTCAGCCAGAGTGAATATTCCTCATTTATACCCTTCATATAATTACAGTCCCTGCTAGGACTAGGATTCTCTATAATGAATACCGAGGGGAAAAAATGGTTTAGCGAATTAAAGCCTAACATATTTATATTATATGAACCTTAAATATTTTCCTGAAAAACAAAATGAGGATATATGTATCCTGTGCATCCACAGTCAATTCAATGCCATTTATATATTTTTATATTTATAAAGCATCATGGCAGATCAACGAATGACTCCCGACCAAACGCATACACACGTGCAATTATGGTGAACGTGATAGGGGGATGTAAAGATATCTGCCTCCTCTCTCTGCTGAATGAACTAAAATTGAGCATGTGCAGAGGAGGCAGCAGGTGAAACAGCACTCAGTCATTGGTTGTGATGTCAGAAGTCACAGCCTTGATTGACTGCATGGAGGGAGGGGTCAGCTTACTCTGCCAGAATAGAGGCAATAATTATCCTTAGATATCTGCTTAGTAATGCAACTAATAAAGTGCTAAATATATCAATTGGGTTGGGGGCAGGTAACTGACCTGTCCTTTAAAAATACCACTAGCCATTAGCGAGATTTAACTGCGATAAAGGATGATGCAGTTGCAGTCCATACCTCAGAATTTCAACACTGCCAGTAACATCACTGCTGTAGCTTTGGCAGGAGCACTGCCATTTACTTTTATTGTAAGGGGAGCAGCACTGGAGGAAATCAGCTCTGGCACCATTACCCTAGTGGCACTACTGGGTATTATGATGCTTATATCCAGGGACAATTTTATGTGTTACATATGTGACATGTGTGAACAAGGCTGCAAGACATTTCAATGTTTTTCTAAACATCTAGTGAAAGAAATTCAACTGAACAAGGGTTGTATTACAGCTAAGTGGACCAGATATTGGCCCCTTTCCTTCCTGCCTCAGTGGGGCCTTTGTGCCAGTAAGTCAGAGACATTCATTAGTACTAGGTTTGCTACATTTAGCTTAGTGTTAAAATCTCAGAGTATTTTGCTGTTATTTAGAGTTTCTAATAAAATGAAACTTGTTTCTATGTGTCCCCGTTTAGTTCAGTCGCCTACGGTTAATAAATGTGTGTATGAGAGGAGAGATATTCAAACCCGGCGAGTTTTCTTCCATTTTCCAATTTTCAAAATTCCACAAAAATGTGAAACTTTAATAACCAACCCATAGAAGTCAATGCGAGAAAAAAATCTGAAAGGTTCGATGAAATTTCAGGCATTATTATCAATAGTAAGTTAGTGTTAATAGCTCAGGGGCCCGGGAAATGGCCCGGGGAACACGTACAAATAACAAAAACCTATTTAAATATGTTTTCGAGCTTCAGCATTTTGTTTTCGAGGGTTACCGAAATTAATTTCCAGATTTGAGAATTACCGATATCGTGAAGTCAAGGGTTACCAAAATTCGAGGCATTACCGAAATGGAAAATTCTGAATTCCAGGGTTACTGAAATCGATCACCTTATTGGAGGGTTACAGGAATTGTTCATTCTAAATTCAAGGGTGACTGTAATTCAAAGTTTACAGATTTTTTAATTTTTGATAATAATCAAAAAAATTGAAAGTCCGAAAAATTTGAGTTTGGGTTTCGAAAGTTTTGTTTGACACCCTCAGACCTGATTCTAAACCAGATTCTATTCAAATCCACACTACATCTCTATATGAGAGTAAAGTTTGGTGTGAATGGCTAACAGGAAATCATTAGGGAAATAGGCACGTTTATTAACTGGAGAATGGCTTTTTGACAGGTTTCCAAATTGATGGTGTAACATGTTCAGATCAATGGAAGTGATTATTCATAGTGACGTAGCAATACTCCTTATAGTGATGGTTATTTTATGTATCCCTTTCAGTAAGGGTGGCACATATACTGTCTGGGTAACTATACCTTTGGTTTGTTAAATCATAGACTATCCTCACATAAACCTTTTTTTCCCATCAAACCCTTTGGATATCTGCTATAAAATCATAACTAAGCACTTTTTTAAAACTTAATAGCAGTGATGTAACTACAGCCTACAGTTTCGTCCCTGCTTTATAGGGAATTAGGGATCTAAAATATGAGAATAAATACACTATGTGATTAGGGAGACGCATAACTCAAAGATCCATGAGCTCAGATAGAGCCCTGAATGTGAGAGTTTGGAATCTGTAGCTGTGAAAAACAAATGATTAAACACATCCTAAGAAGCCTGTCTGCTTGATAACTGTGTGCAGCTGTTTGCTGAGTTACTTACAATGTGTGAAACGCTTAAACATCACAAGCTCTTACATATACAGACATACAGCCTGAAGTCTTAGGACAACTGGTTGGACCACTTTGTCTCTATTTTATTTGGTCCGAAAGGAAATCCCTTTTCTTTCCAAACCATCCTTTCTAACTATCATCACGTATCAGGTCTGTATATAATAACATAATATACAGGTTTCTGTGAGTCAGACATTAGGGGCCCTATTTATAAAAGATCGGTATCGTTATCGTAAAATACCGATCGTTATCGTAAAATAACGACCGGGTTTTTACCGATAACGACCGTTATTTACAGATAACGACCGTTATTTACCGATAACGACCGTTATTTACCGATAACGACCGTTATTTACCGATACCGGTAAATAACGGTCGTTATCGGTAATAACGGTCGTTATCGGTAAAAACCCGGTCGTTATTTTACGATAACGATCGGTATTTTACGATAACGATACCGATCTTTTATAAATAGGGCCCCATGTTCCATTATCATCTGCGCTCAAAGACGCATGCTAACCAATCAAAATCCACAATCCTGTTTTTCAAGAAGAAATGGAACGTGTAGAGTGAAAATTCCTTTGTCTAAAAAAAACACATCTTACCATCTCCAATCCAAATATATGTTAATTCATTATAATTACATTTGTGCTGATTACCTGACATCAAAGTTTCAGTTTTCATTTCTCTGGGAACCCTACATAAAATAATTATCCCACATTTTATTTATCTCTTTCTTTTTCAGCAAATCAATTTACTCAAATACAGTATATAGTTCATACAAAAGCTACAGATACAACAATAAATATATCTCAATTTTTTTTAATGCACTCAAATTCATCCCGTTCAGTGTCTGTGAACATCTCAAAGCCCTGCTGAAGATGACATGGATCAACTCAGAACATCTCAAAGCCCTGCTGAAGATGACATGGATCAACTCAGAACATCTCAAAGCCCTGCTGAAGATGACATGGATCAACTCAGAACATCTCAAAGCCCTGCTGAAGATGACATGGATCAACTCAGAACATCTCAAGCCTGCTAAATGACATGGATCAACTCAGAACATCTCAAAGCCCTGCTGAAGATGACATGGATCAACTCAGAACATCTCAAAGCCCTGCTGAAGATGACATGGATCAACTCAGAACATCTCAAAGCCCTGCTGAAGATGACATGGATCAACTCAGAAAACGGCAAGGCAAGAAGGGGAGAAAGACTTTTACTTGTAGGATTTGGTCTGCCAAGGGATTTTTCAGGAACAAAAGAGCTTTGTTAATGGCTTTATAAGAACGCATTATGATGCTGTAACATTGTTTAAAGTACATGTTCACCCTTACAACACAAAACCCGTCACTTATACAATAATTTGCCCCTTACGCCAAACATATTTCTAACCAGATATTTAATGATAAGGATTGCCCTTGTTTACTATCTTCTGTCTCTTGCCCCTTCTTAAGAGCTTTTAGAAGTTGAGCATGTGCAGAGCATCAGAGAAAAAGAAGTCGATCATTGGCGTTGATGCGGGCAGTTACAGCCTTGACTGTCTGCATAAAGGGAGGGGCCAGCTTTCCTCTGCTAGGATGGGGACACAATACTTCCCATTAATTTCTGGTTAGTAATTCATCTAATAATGTGCTGGATATATTGGTTGGAATTGGGCGTGTAACTGACAAGTGGCCAGTTATTTTGTAAGTGGACATGCCTTTAATATTGTTTACATTTTTCATCTCTTTATGCCCAATCATTCTTGATTTCTAGGGTATGTTTAGAATTTTTATATAATAAATGTGAAAATAATATCCTACAATCGCCTAATGACCTTTGTGTGTACGTGAGGGGTCCGTAAATCTCTAAATGGAGGATCCATAGTGTGTTTATACCTAAACATAACATAACCCAATTACTGCACATCTTACACCTATTACAACCAAAACAAAGATGTTGTGAAATCTATACATATTATGTTTTTAAATCCCATGTGGATTTCTATTTCCCAGGTTGCTTTAGAGTTTCTGATCAGTTTCCGCTCATGTGCTTGGTTTGTTCTGATATCTGGTGGTTTTATACGCTCGGTTACTAATCCTTCTTCTACCCATCACGGAATAGGATTTCCCCCAAAATAACCTCCTGTTTCATTTTCCTTTTATATCTTAATTGAACCACACGATTGGTAAATCCAGAACCAAAGAGATCCTTATGCTGAGCATATCTCTATTCTAATTATTTCTGTATTGTGTCTAGAAAACAATGAACAGATTTTAATTGTGAAAGGTTTTATAAGTGACCTGGCTGAAGGCCAAGAAGACTTTAAACACAATGATTATTTTGAGAAAGAGAAAAGACGGCAGTTTCCTGGCAGTTCTGTTTTTTAAACTACTGGCTAAGGGGGATCGTACTGGGGAGACACTGGTAATGTGTATCCAAGAAACCAACATCTGTCCTTTTGCATTTTTATAAATATATATTTTCTGGAACCGTCAAATATGTTGAATATCAAAGTTAAGTCAGCCACACAATTTAGTCATTTAGTCCATAGACATAATTTAGTCATTTATCTATAGAAATGTTCCATCAGACACAACATGCTAATGAGGTGCCAAAAGAAACCTTCTAGTGCTAATTGCTTGCCTGATGAAGAGGGTCCACCCTCCAACCATAGCTCCTGGTTTGGGAATATCTAGTTAAAGCAGCTTAAATGTCCCACAAAGATGGAACCAACGGGCTTATTTAATGAGAGGTGATACGTTTTCTGTGCACTTACGTAATCTGCAGCACCCAATCAGAATACCTTTTTACTGGTCTGCTGCATTAGAAAATATTTGATGTCATCCGACGGGTTAATGCAGATAAAGAACACCGGCACATTTCTGTCCTCTTAAAGGGCACTCACCCTCATTTCAAACTTTTGGTATATTGCAAGCCATGCCCTCACACCCCAACCACTATATTCTGACTTTAAAAATCAATTCCCAGCACCGTTCTGGTCCTGCTCCCCCACCCTCCTAAACTGCCACAGCCAATCACAGCCGCTGCTGCCATCAATGCAGAACGCGGTGGAACAATGAGCTGTAAGTGAGATGGGAACTGATATTTAAAGTCAGAATATAGCGACTGGGGTTGGAAGACATGGCCTGCAATATACCAAAGGTTTGAATGAGGGTGGAGATGCCCTTTAAGAGGTACGATTGTGTCGGTGGGACATTGTGGGGTGGGAGGGCATGGCCTGCAATATACCAAAAGGTTCACACTACATTAGTATCAGTCAGGAGCATGCCAGCTGCAACTGAAGAACCCACAGGGCAAAACCTTTGTAGTCACCCAGGCAGCAGGTATCCAACAGGATTCAAGAGGCTCACAATTGTGTGTAGGGGGTTCACCACTCTCCCACCAGACTTCTAAAGCAATACAAACTGGATTCACACAAAGCCAAGAGTGGTGCTCGCAGTAGTTTTTTGAGAAAACAGCGCTGCTCTTTAACTCTTGTGTGTAATCCAGTTTGTTTGCAGAAACCTTTTGGACAGGAAGAAAGCTCCTACCCTTCAGTTTCCTGCACTTTGAAGAGGCACTACAGGAGAACCATAAGGAGCAGGGATGTAAGGTAAAATATGCTTGTGAAGGTTCTCATTCATCCAGGTCATGGTATATCTGTTGTATTCAATTAGATCAACTGGACTTGAAATGTAGTTCTTGAGACGTTTCGCTAGTCATCCGACTGCTTTCTCAATTCAAATGATTGTACAAGAATCTGTGGCAATTATGTACCCTGGAAATCCCAATTAGCATTCACAGCCAGGTGTTAGGGTGTGATAGATAGTGGCTAAGAGGTGTTATAGGAACTGTCTGCCATGTACATGCTGTTTTAAAAACCTTACCTGGGCGTTTCCTATAACACCTCTTAGCCACTATCTAATCACACCCTTAACACCTGGCTGTGATATGCTAATTGGGATTCTCCAGGGTACATAATTGCCACAGATTCTTGTACAAGTCATTCTGAATTGAGAAAGCCAGTCGGATGACTAGCGAAACGTCTTCAAGAACTACATTTCAAGTCCAGTTGATCTAATTGAATACAACAGATATGATGTAAGGTAAAGATTTTTTTTAATTGAACAGTGGGGCCAGTAGTTGGTGAAATTTTGGTTTAGGGTTGACATGCCCTTTAAATAAGCCCCATGTGTTCGGAAACTGTAATAATAAAAATGTTCTAAATCCGATTTTCTAAACAAATCAAATCCCTTCTATTATAATAGCTTTTCTTTGCCATAACATCTGTCTGCATTTCTGCCGGTTATTGTTATTTTTATAATACATTTCCTGGTGCAGTGATCAAGAAAAAATGTAAAATTTTGTCTGATGACTTTTCCTTTACCACAGGCCTCTCTAGGGAAACGTCTCTCAATGAAAACATATAGAAATGATATATCATGTACCATTAAATATCATTCTATACTCCTGTTTCAACTAAACTTGAATGTTTGTCAGGAACTGACCTACAATGGTGAAAGTTTGGCAATGAAAACTGGTGACAGGATGTTAGCTCAATAAAAATAATAGGAATTTGGCACTCAAGAATGTTATACACTTTTAGTGGATATTATATATTAATTTAATAAATTTAATGGTATAATTTTCAATGTCCTTATTATGGAAATCCCGACCATGCATTAGATACACAATTAAAGGTAACGTCAAACTAACTTGCATTAAGCGTGCATTATTTGTATTAGGCATGCGCTAACGTGCTAATAGGCTCATAGCTAAAATGCAGGGATTTTATCAGTTTTGTCATTTAGCGAAAAAGCAGGAAATTGTCATATAATACTGACTAATATATGATAATTATCAAAAAATTTAGTAATCCTCGAATGTACCCTTCGATTTTGGTAACCCTCGAAAGTATCATTCGTTAGCCCGCGAATGTAGCGGTTGATTTCGATCACCCTCGAATGTAGCGGTTGATATCGGCAACCCTTGATTATAGCAGTTGATTTCGGTATCCCTCAAATGTAACGTTCGATTTTGGTTACCCCACGAATGTATCATTCAGTAACCCTTGTGTAGTGGCCGGTTTTGGTAACCCTCAAATGTATTGTTCGATTTCGGTAACCCTTGAATGTATCATTTGGTAATTTTCAAATGTAGTGTTTGATTTCGGTAACCCTCGAGTGTAGCGGTTGGTTTTGGTAACTCTAGAATGTATTGTTCTATAACCCTGGATCGTTCGGTAACCCTCAAATTGGCCGTAACCCTCAAATGCAGCGTGCAGATATCTGACAATTGCCCGATCGTGGGGAGTTTTCCAGGTGCCACAGCCTTGTACAATAAACCATTGCTATTTTACCTGTTATTTATCTGAACTATATTCTCCCCATTGACTTTAATGGGATAGTATCTGGAACTAAAGTTCGAACTTCCTCCATCTCTACTGAACACCTTGCCATGTTGCCTGAGATATAGTGTTAGCAAAAAACTGAGATAGCACACACTGATCCTAATGAAAGGTAAAGGTACCTTGGCTCATTTATATAAACCTCTACCATTACATAATATGATATAATTTCCATAAATCCTCCATCTTTCCTTTGTGGTAATCTATTAGTTCAGCTGAACTTATAGTTTAGTTTTTGGAGACGTTTTGCTAGTCCGTCTAGCTCGTCTCACCACCTGCCCCCTTGACCCCATTCCCCATCTCTCATCTTCCTTTACACCAGCCCTAACGGCTCTTTTAACTTGTCCCTATCCATGGTTACTTTTCCCTCCTCAATAGAGATGGTCGAACTATTGAAAGTTCGGTCCGTTTTCGAACTTTCGAACTATTGTAAAAGTTCGAAAGTTCGAAAACGGACCCATTAAAGTCTATGGGAGGCAAATAGTTCGAAAAGTTCGAGTCAAATACAACCAAAATATTAATGGTAACTTAATGTAAATGGCTGTGGGACCTGGGAAATGGTCTGGGGAGCATGTTCCAATATCCAGGACTTTTGTAAAAATCGATTTTACTCTCACGCGGGCTACTTTCGAGCTTTCGCGTTCAAACATTCGAGGTAACATGGACATTTTACTCGCAGATTCGATGCTCGCGTATAGGCTGTAATGGAGACTTTACTCGCAGATTCGATGTTCGCGCCTAGATACCATGTACATTTTACTCGCAGATTCGAACGTTCGAACATTCGATAAATCATCGAAAGTCCGGGAAATATCGAAAGTCCGCGTCCGAGATAGTTCGAGAAGTCCGGGTCCGTTCAAACTCGAACAGTTCGGCTCGAACTCGGGTTCGAGTTCGAGTTCTATGCCATCCCTACTCCTCAATCAAACATGCTATGCCCTATTCTCAAGAAACCTTCTCTGGATCCATCTGCTCTATCCAGTTACCTGCCCATCTCTCTTCTCCGGTTTGCATCTAAACTGCTAGATCAACACGTCTACGCTGAACTGGTTAATCACTGATCTACCAAATCCCTCTTTGATTACCTACAGTCTGGCTTCCACCCTAATCACTCCACAGAAACAGCTCTCACAAAAGTTACTAATGATATGCTTAATGCTAAATCTAAAGGCCACTATTCCCTGCTTATTCTGCTTGACCTGTCTTCAGCCTTTGATACAGTGGATCACCCTTTACTACTTCACATTATATGCTCCCTAGGTATCCAGGGTTCTTCCCTCTCTTGGCTGTCCTCCTACCTCTCAGGTAAGACGTTCAGTGTTTCCCACTCTGGCTCCAACTCCACCACTCTCCCCCTCCCTGCCTGTAGAGGTTCCACAAGGCTCAGTACTCATCCCTCTTCTCCATCTACACCTTTGGGCTAGGTTACTGAGTAAAGGGTCCATTAAAACCTATCCGCGAGCATCGAATCCGCGAGTAAAATGTCCACGGTATCTAGGCACGAACGTGAGCATCAAATTCGCGAGCAAAGTGTCCATTAAAACCTATACGTGAGCATCGAATCCGCGAGTAAAATGTCCATGGTATCTAGGCGCGAACATCGAATCTACGAGTAAAGTGTCCCACAGCCATTTACATTAAGTTACCATTGATATTTAAATTGTATTTCATTAGAACTTTTCAAACTATTTGACTCCCATTGACTTTTATGGGTCCGTTTTCGAACTTTCGAAAGTTCGGCCATCTTTAGTACCAAGTATGTGCGAATCTTTTATTTTCCGATTTATAGTGAACCCAGCTGTGAGGGTCTAGCAGTTCTGGGTACTTTAATGGTAAGGAGTGAGGTTGTCCTATAAATAAGAATACCATTTGTTAAAGAAGAATACTTATTAATAAAAGCGTGTGATTGGTTGATACCAATATTGCACTTTCAGAAAGCAATTTAATGATGCAGTAGCATTGCAAACAGATTATAATTGAGATGCACCATCGCTGTGTTATTCTACAATGACTACGAATGTATATTTATCCCAAACCTTCATCCCAGGTAACCCTTCTGCGCCCCATTCTAGGTAAATAATGACTGACCCCCCCTGCCATAAACCCACTTTACTTAATCTCATCTGTCATTCTGCTGCCCATTTTGATAATCTATCTAGGTCTGCTTGCAGCAATTGCACATCATTTGAAGTTTCTAAAGCTCTGCATGGTGTAACATTTCAGGTAGCACGGACCGTTGTCTCCCAGGAAAGAGCCTTTGGGCACAATTTAACACACAAACAGGCAACAGTCTTTGGATTGATTTTCAAACTGACCTCAGTCAGGTTTATTTAGGATATTAGCTCACACAATAAAATAATAAATCCTATGCCACACTGGCCTTACTAATACACAATAAGTGTCCCTGACTGTTTGAACACTCACAGTCCAGTACTCACACAGCTCTGTGTCTCTCCCTGGAGAATTAGCTGGTTGTACCCAGTCTCCTACTGGGGTTTACAACTCTGACACTCAGAGGTACTGGTCTGCCTGCTTGCAGACCCACAGGCTCCTTGCCTGATCAAAACTCTCCTCCCAAAAACAGGCTACACCTGCCCTTTTAATTAGTGAGCTCCAACCACAGGGAATTAATTGATCTAAACTGGACTGGACCAGCACTGAAACCATTTACCATTAGTGTCTTGGGCCACAGTAAAGCAAACTATATCACAATTTAAACCATTACAATGGTTTTGTGTCATCAGCAAACACAGAGGAACATGTATGTATGTATGTATGAATGTATGTATGTATGGCTTTATTAGATAGGAAGCTGTAAACATCTACACTTTCATATAACTATGCTTGATTGTATTAGTCTTGTATGGTGTATTATGGCATTGGATGTTATATTCTCCACAGAGGGGAATCAATGAATTGTTTGGGTTGGGCGATACATTTTTTCAAATCATAACTGTTTCATTTGATTAATAAACCTATTAATGAAACTGTTTATGAAAATGAACCTATTAATGAAAATTTAACTGCTTACATCCTAATGGTAGTTCTGTATCAGTGTAATAAGCTGGTAAATGATTACAAGGTTGAAACATTGAGTTACCTAATATTCTGATAAGAATAAAGGGTCATCAATTTCTTTACTATTATTATATTCCTGTTCCCTAATGGATGTAAAATGGATAGTGCAGGAATATAAAGCAGATCTGGGGGAATGGGCTGGATAGTGCAGGAATATAAAGCAGATCTATGGGAATGGGCTGGATAGTACAGGAATATAAATCAGATCTGTAGGAATGGGCTGGATAGTGCAGGAATGAATATAAAGCAGATCTGTGGGAATGGGCTGGATAGTGCAGGAATATAAAGCAGATCTGGGGGAATGGGCTGGATAGTGCAGGAATATAAATCAGATCTGTAGGAATGGGCTGGATAGTGCAGGAATGAATATAAAGCAGATCTGTGGGAATGGGTTGGATAGTGCAGGAATATAAAGCAGATCTGTAGGAATGGGTTGGATAGTGCAGGAATATAAAGCAGATCTGTGGGAATGGGCTGGATAGTGCAGGAATATAAAGCAGATCGGTAGGAATGGGCTGGATAGTGCAGAAATGAATATAAAGCAGATCTGTAGGAATGGGCTGGATAGTACAGGAATATAAAGCAGATCTGTAGGAATGAGTTGGATAGTGCAGGAATATAAAGCAGATCTGTGGGAATGGGCTGGATAGTGCAGGAATATAAAGCAGATCGGTAGGAATGGGCTGGATAGTGCAGAAATGAATATAAAGCAGATCTGTGGGAATGGGCTGGATAGTGCAGGAATACAAAGCAGATCTGTGGGAATGGGCTGGATAGTGCAGGAATATAAATCAGATCTGTGGGAATGGGCTGGATAGAGGGCAGGAATATAAATCAGATCTGTGGGATTGGGTTGGATAGTGCAGGAATACAAAGCAGATCTGTGGGAATGGGCTGGATTGTGCAGGAATATAAAGCAGATCTGGGGGAATGGGTTGTATAGTGCAGGAATACAAAGAAGATCTGTGGGAATGGGTTGGATAGTGCAGGAATATAAGGCAGATCAGGGGAATGGGCTGGATAGTGCAGGAATATAAAGCAGATCTGTAGGAATGGGCTGGATAGTGCAGGAATATAAAGCAGATCTGTAGGAATGGTTTGGATAGTGCAGGAATATAAAGCAGATCTGTGGGAATGGGTTGGATAGTGCAGGAATATAAAGCAGATCTGTAGGAATGGGTTGGATAGTGTAGGAATATAAAGTGGATCTGTGGGAATGGGCTGGATAGTGCAAGAATATAAAGCAGATCTGGGGGAATGAGCTGGATAGTGCAGGAATATAAAGCAGATCTGTGGGAATGGGCTGAATAGTGCAGGAATATAAAACAGATCTGTGGGAATGGACTAGATAGTGCAGGAATATAAAGCAGATCTGTAGGAATGAGCTGGATAGTGCAGGAATATAAAGCAGATCTGTGGGAATGGGCTGGATAGTGCAGGAATATAAAGCAGATCTGTGGGAATGGACTGGATAGTGCAGGAATATAAAGTAGATCTGTAGGAATGGGCTGGATAGTGCAGGAATTTAAATCAGATCTGTGGGAATGGGCTGGATAGTGCAGGAATATAAAACAGATCTGGAGGAATGGGCTGCATAGTGCAGGAATATAAAGCAGATCTGTGGGAATGGGCTGGATAGTGCAGGAATATAAAACAGATCTGGGGGAATGGGCTGGATAGTGCAGGAATATAAAACAGATCTGGGGGAATGGGCTGGATAGTGCAGGAATATAAAGCAGATCTATGGGAATGGGCTGGATAGTGCAGGAATATAAATCAGATATGTGGGAATGGGCTGGATAGTACAGAAATAAAGCAGATCTGTGTGTCTGTCTATGTGTGTGGGATAGTGGTGCAGGAATATAAAGCAGATCTTATGAAATGGGCTGGATGTCAGTGTCAATGAATATAAATCAGATCTTGTGGAATGGGGTTGGATATGCAGGAATATAAAGCAATCTGTGGGGAATGGCTGGATAGTGCAGGAATATAATCAGCATCTTGGGAATGCTGGATAGTACAGAATATAAATCAGATCTGTGGAATGGCTGGATAGTGCAGAATCATACAACTGGGGGAATGGCTGGATGTGCAGAATATAAAGCAGATCTATAGAATGGCTGGATAGTGCAGAATATAAAACAATCTGTGGGAATGGGCTGGATATTGCAGAATATAAAGCAGATCTGTGGGAATGGGCTGGATAGTGCAGGAAAGATAAATCAGATCTGTGGGAATGGGCTGGATAGTGCAGGATATAAATGCAGATCTGTGGAAATGGGCTTGGATAGTGCAGGAATATTAAAGCAGATCTGGAGAATGGGTGGATAGTGCAGAAATAAAGCAGATCGTGGGAATGGCTGGATATTGCAGGATATAAAGCAGATTCTGTGGAATGGATGGGTGGCTGGATGTGCAGGAATATAAAGAGATCTGTAGGGAATGAGGTTCTGGCTGTGCAGGAATATAATCAGATCTGTGGGAATGGGTTGGATAGTCAGGAATATAATCAGATCTGTGGAATTGACTAGATGGGCAGGAATATCAAGTAGATATATGGGAATGGGCTGATAGTGCAGGAATATAAAGCAGATCTGGGGAATGGCTTGATAGGTGTCAGTAATATGAATCAGAATCTGTGGGAATGGGCTTTAATGGTGCAGGAATATACATCAGATCTGTGGGAATATGTGCAGGATAGTGCAGGAATATAAAGCAGATCTGTGGAAGGGCTGGATAGTGCGGAATATAAAGCAGATCTGTTGGGAATGGCGTAGTGGGTAGGAATATAAAGCAGATCTGTGGGAATGGGCTGGATAGTGCAGGAATATAAAAGATCTGTGGAATGGCTGGATAGTGCAGGAATAAAGCAGATCTGTGGAATGGGCTGGATAGTGCAGGAATATAAAGCAGATCTGTTGGGAATGGGCTGGAAAGTGCAGGAATATAAAGCAGATCTTGGGAATGGCTGGATAGTGAGGTAATTTAAACAGATCTGTGGGAATGTGGTTTGGATAGTGCAGGAATTAAAGCAGTCTGTAGGAATGGGTTGGATAGTGCAGGAATTAAGCAGATTGGCGGGATGGGCTGGATAGTGCAGGAATATAAAGCAGATCTGTGGGAATGGCTGGATAGTGCAGGAATATAATCAATCTGTGGGAATGGGCTGGATAGTGCAGGAATATAAATCAGATCTGTGGGAATGGGCTGGATAGTGCAGGAATATAAAGCAGATCTGTGGGAATGGGCTGGATAGTGCAGGAATATAAAACAGATCTGGGAGAATGGGCTGGATAGTGCAGGAATATAAATCAGATCTATGGGAATGGGCAGGATAGTGCAGGAATATAATCCGATCTATAGGAATGGGCTGGATATGCTCGGAATAAAGCAGATCTGTGGGAATGGGCAGGAATGTGCAGGAATATAAAGCAGATATGTGGGAATGGGCTGGATAGTGGCAGAATAAAAGCAGATCTGTGGGATGGGCTGGATAGTGCAGAATATACGTAGATCTGTAGGAATGGGTTGGATAGTGCAGGATATTAAGCAGATCTGTGGGAATGGCTAGATAGTGCGGAATATAAGAGATCTATGGGAATGGGCTGGATAGTGCAGAAAATAATCAGATCTGTGGGAATGGGCTGGATAGGCAGGAATATAAATCAGATCTGTGGGAATGGGCTGATATGCAGGACATGAATCAGATCTGTGGGAATGGGCTGGTAAGTGCAGGAATATATCAGATCTGTGGAATGGGCTGGATAGTGCAGAATATAAATCATCTATGGATGGGCTGATATCAGGAATATAGCATGATCTTGGGAATGGGCTGGATAGTGCAGGAATATAAATCAGATCTGTGGGAATGGGATGATAGTGCAGGAATATAAAGTCGATCTGTGGGAATGCTGGTAGTGGCAGAATTAAAGCAGATCTGTGGGATGGGCTGGATAGTGCAGGAAATAAAGCGAGTGTAGGAATGGACTGGAATTGCAGGAATTTAAAGCAGATCTGTGGGAATGGGCTGGATAGTGCAGGAATATAAAGCAGAGCTGTGGAAATGGACTAGATAGTGCAGGAATATAAAGCAGATCTGTGCAGGAATATAAAGCAGATCTTTGGCAATGGGCTGGATAGTGCAGGAATATAAAGCAGATCTGTGGGAATGGGCTGGATAGTGCAGGAATATAAAGCAGATCTGTAGGAATGGGCTGGATAGTGCAGACATATAAAGCAGATCTTTGGGAATGGACTAGAAGTGCAGGAATATAAAGCATCTGGGGGAATGGGCTGGATAGTGCAGGAAAATAAAGCAGATCTGTGGCAATTGGCTGGATAGTGCAGGAATATAAAGCAGATCTGAGGAATGGGCTGGATAGTACAGGAATATAAATCAGATCTGTAGGAATGGGCTGGATAGTGCAGGAATATAAAGCAGATCTTGGAATGACTAGATAGTGCAGGATATAAGATCTGTGGAATGGGCTGATAGTACAGGAATATAAAGCAATCGTAGGATGGCGTGGATAGTACAGGAAATAAATCGATCTGTGGGAATGGGCTGGATAGTGCAGGAATATATCAGATCTGTGGAATGGGCTGGATAGTGCAGGAATATAAGCAGATCTGTGGAATGGTGGCTGGATAGTGCAGGAATGAATATAAAGCAGATCTGTGGGAATGTTGGATAGTGCAGAATATAAGCAGATCTGTGGGAATGGGCTGGATAGTGCAGGAATAATATAAAGCAGATCTGGGGGAATGGGTTGGATAGTGCAGGAATATAAAGCAGATCTGTGGAATGGGCGGGATAGTGCAGGAATATTGTCTTGTCTTTTGACTGTATTACGGAGCTTGTGGGTAATTGGTGAACCGGTTACAAAAAAACACAGGAACGTAGTTTCTAAGAACAGACTTTACTGAAGTATTAACATGAACTTCTAAACAGCAAGAGAGCACAATAAACAAAATGGAGTCCAGCACTTACAGCATAAGCACAACAAGTATCAACACATAACCTGTGACTAGAGGCTGGCTCAGTCTTAAAGTTCACAGCACTATATATTACATCCTCCATCTTTAATTAAGTTACCCATCATGAGTCTATACTTAATTTTTGTATCAAAACAAATCATACTATTATCTAGTTCAGTATGTAATCATGTAACTTGACAGGTACTTTCACACAGATCTTCCAAAGCGGGTACACTGTTGGACTTTTGTTTGTTGGGCTGCTTGCATCGACTCATCAACTGATTGTCCGAGTACAGCCAATGCTGTGGAAGATACTCTGGGGATTATTTCAGAGGTACTGTTGATTTTCCTCTGGTAGATTAACTTCATCTTCACCAGCGGGAACAGTTGTGTCATATCTCAAATGACGTCTATTTCTGGCGTATTTACTCCTTAGCAGTGACTACTGTATATAGACCGTGGTTCAGCAGTAGGTCTTGAAATACAGCAGGCTGCCATCCTTGGGAGGTTTGCATTCTCACTCTGTCTCCCTGATGAAAGATAGGCAAGTCTTTAGCACCACATTGTAGTACTTTCTTTGAGATTTCTGCAGTTTTCAACAATTGTCTGTAGCATTCACATAAATTTTAGGTTGAAGAACTCTAGTTGTTTCAGCAAGTACTTCTCAACACTCTGCCCATCAGCAGTTGAGCTGGGGCAACGTGAGTGCCAGAGATGGTTTATTCCTGAGATGCAAAGGGCCAAATGTGGATCAACACCAGTGCTATAGGACTTCTTGAAGAGAAGTTTTCACAGTTTGAATCATCCTCTCCACTTGACCATTAGATTGTGGATCCCTGACTAGAATGAACCAGTCAATACCCCATTGGATGCAAATGTACATAATCTCTGCTGGAAAAGGGCATATTATCAGAAACCA
Source organism: Hymenochirus boettgeri (assembly GCA_019447015.1). Classification (NCBI taxonomy): domain Eukaryota; kingdom Metazoa; phylum Chordata; class Amphibia; order Anura; family Pipidae; genus Hymenochirus; species Hymenochirus boettgeri. The sequence goes on along the minus strand of CM033469.1, from coordinate 354,740,277 downwards.
TCTCACGAGGAATGCCGGTCTCGCAAACACCTGCTTTAAGTTTGGCAATGACAGTTTGTGATGTTTTATCTGTAAGTCTCAGGATTTCTGGATATTTCGAAAAATAGTCCACAATCAGCAAAAATGCATGGCCTTTAAAATCAAAAATATCTACAGCAAGTTTAAGCCAAGGAAGTTCTGGTTATCTCATTGACAATAATGTCTCTTTTTGGTTGGCTGGTAGATTCTCTTGCAGACTGCACAATGTTCTAACCATTTGCTCAATGTCTTTGGACATGCCAGGCCAGCACATAATCATTCTAGCTCTTGCTTTTGAGCTTGTATTTCCTTGTGGAGCATATGAAGTCTTTTTAGCATTTCAGACCTTAAACCTGTGGGGATAACAATTCTATCTCCACACATAAGGAGTCATCACTACGGAAAGGGAATGTCGCATTGACCAAAATGGATACAATATAGATGGTATTTGTTTCCTATGCTTTGGCCAACCATTCACATGCATATCCTGAACAGCTTTGAGAGTATCATCTTTCTGAGTTTCTTTCTTTAAAGCTGTAGCAGGTCTTGACTTATTGATCTGTGCACTGCATTGCATAAACCACGTTCTCCTCCAGTTTTCACTGAGATTTCCAAGGAATAGTAAAGCATTAGGAGGTTTTAAAACTGCTCCATGTTTATTAAGCACACACACACCAATCTGTGTTCCAGTCCCTTCTGATAAACAGCACAGTTTGCTTCAGTTACTCACAGTTCTGTGGTCTGATTCTAGCAGTGATCTGGTTTGCACTCCAACTTCTGACACCATGTCTTGTCTTTGACTGTATTATACTGGAGCTTGTGGTAATTGGTGAACCAGGTTCCAAGAAAACCAGAAACTGTATTCTGAAGAACAGGCTTTTACTGAAGTATAACATAGAACTTCTAAACAGCAAGAGAGCACAATAACAAAATGGAGTCCAACACTTACAGCACTAAGCAAAACAATGTATCAACACATAACCTGTGACTAGAGGCTGGCTCAGTCTTAAAGTCACAGCACTATATATCACAAATATAAAGCAGATCTGTGGGAATGGGCTGGATAGTGCGATATAAACACAGATCTGTGGGAATGGGCTGGATAGTGCAGGAATATAAAGCAGATCTGGTGGGAATGGGCTGGATAGTGCAGAATATAAGCAGATCTGTGGAATGGGCTGGATAGTGCAGGAATATAAAGCAGATCTGTGGGAATGCTGGATAGTGCAGGAATATAAAGCAGATCTGTGGGAATGGCTGGATAGGTCAGAATATAAGCAGATCTGTGGGAATGGGCTGGATAGTGCAGGACTATAAAGCAGATCTGTGGGAATGGGCTGGATAGTGCAGGAATATAAAACAGATCTGTGGGAATGGGCTGGATAGTGCAGGAATATAAAGCAGATCTGTGGGAATGGGCTGGATAGTGCAGAAATATAAAGCAGATCTGTGGGAATGGGCTGGATAGTGCAGGAATATAAAGCAGATCTGTGGGAATGGGCTGGATAGGGCAGGAATATAAAGCAGATCTGTGGGAATGGGCTGGATAGTGCAGGAATATCAATCAGATCTGTGGGAATGGGCTGGATAGTGCAGGAATATAAATCAGATCTGTGGGAATGGGCTGGATAGTGCAGGAATATAAATCAGATCTGTGGGAATGGGCTGGATAGTGCAGGAATATAAATCAGATCTGTGGGAATGGGCTGGATAGTGCAGGAATATTAATCCGATCTATAGGAATGGGATGTATAGTGCAGGAATATAAAGCAATCTGTTGGGGAATGGGCTGATAGTGCAAGGCATATAAGCAGATCTTGGGAATGGGCTGGATAGTGCAGGAATATAAAGTAGATCTGTAGGGATGGTTGGATAGTGCAGGAATATAAATCAGATCTGTGGGAATGGGTTGGATAGTGCAGGAATATAAATCAGATCTGTGGGAATGGACTAGATAGTGCATATTAAAGTAGATATATGGATGGGCTGGATAGTGCAGGAATATAAATCAGATCTGTGGGAATGGGCTGGATAGGCAGAATATAAATCAGATCTGTGGGAATGGGCTGGATGGGCAGAATATAAATCAGATCTGTGGGATGGGCAGGATAGTGCAGGAATATAAGCAGATCTTGGGAATGGCTGGATAGAGTGCAGGAATATAACAGATCTGTGGGAATGGGCTGGATAGTGAGGAATATAAAGCAATCTGTGGGAATGGGCTGGATAGTGCAGGAAATAAGCAATCTTGGAAGGCTAATGCAGATTAAGCAGATCTGTGGAATGGGCTGGATAGTGCAGGAATATAACAGATCTGTGGGAATGGGCTGGATATGCAGGAATATAAAGAGATCTGTGGGAATGGGCTGGATAGTGCAGGAATATAAAGCAGATCTGTGGGAATGGGTTGGTATAGTGCAGGAAATATAAACCGATCTGTGGATGGGTTGGATAGTGGCAGAATATAAGCAGATCTGTGGAAGGGTGGATAGTGCAGGAATATAAGCGATCTGGGGAATGGTGGATCGTGCCAGGAATATAAATCAGATCTGTGGGAATGGGCTGGATAGTGCAGGAAATAAACAGATCTGTGGGATGGCTGGATAGTGCAGGATATAAAACAATCTGTGGGAATGGGCCTGATAGTGCAGGAATATAAACAGATCTGGGAGAATGCTGGATAGTGCAGGAATATAAATCAGATCTATGGGAATGGGCAGGATCATGCAGGATATATAATCCTATTGGAATGGGCTGGAATCTGCATTAATATAAGCGATCTGGGAATGGGCAGGAAATGTGCAGAAATATAAAGCAGATATGTGGGAATGGGCGATAGTGCAGGAATAGAAACAGATCTGTGGAATGGGCTGGATAGTGCAGGAATATAAGTAGATCTTAGAATGGGGTTGGATAGTGCAGATATAAGCGATGTGGGAATGGACTAGATAGTGCAGGAATATAAAGTAGATCTATGGGAATGGGCTGGATAGTGCAGAAATATAAATCAGATCTTTGGGAATGGGCTGGATAGGGCAGGAATATAAATCAGATCTGTGGGAATGGGCGGGATAATGCAGGAACATGAATCAGATCTGTGGGAATGGGCTGGATAGTGCAGGAATATAATCAGATCTGTGGGAATGGCTGGATAGTGCAGGATATAATCTGATCTAGGGGAATGGGCTGGATAGTGCAGAATATAAAGCAGATCTCTGGGAATGGGCTGGATAGTCAGAATATAAATCAATCTTGGGAATGGGATGGTAGTGCAGAATATAAAGAGATCTTGGGAATGGCTGGATAGTGCAGGAATTTACAGATCTGTGGGATGGGCTGGATAGTGCAGGAATATAAAGCAGATCTGTAGGAGACTGGATAGTGCAGAATTAAAGCAGATCTGTGGGAATGGGCTGGATAGTGCAGGAATTAAAGCAGATCTGTGGAAATGGACTAGATAGTGCAGATATAAAGCAGATCTGGGCAGGAATATACAGCGATCTTGGCAATGGGCTGGAGAGTGCAGGTCTAAAGCGTCTGTGGAATGGGCTGATAGTGCAGGAATATAAGCAGATCTGTAGGAATGGGCTGGATGTGCAGACTATAATGCAGATCTTTGGGAATGGACTAGTAGTGCAGGAATATAAAGCAGATCTGGGGGATGGGCTGGATAGTGCAGGAAAATAAAGCAGATCTGTGGAAAGGGCTGGATAGTGCAGGAATATAAAGCAGATCTGTAGGAGGGCTGGATAGTACAGGAATATAAATCATTCTGTAGGAATGGGCTGGATAGTGCAGGAATATAAAGCAGATCTGGGGGGAATGGACTAGATAGTGCAGGAATATAAAGCAGATCTTGTAGGAATGGGCTGGATAGTACAGGATATAAAGCAGATCTGTAGGAATGGGCTGGATGTACAGGAATATAAATCAGATCTGTGTGAGGGCTGGATAGTGCGGAATATAATCAGATCTGTGGGAATGGGCTGGATAGTGCAGGATATAAAGCAGATCTGTAGGAATGGGCTGGATAGTGCAGGAATGAATAAAGCAGATCTGTGGGAATGGTTTGATAGTGCAGGAATATAGCAGATCTGTGGGATGGGCTGGATAGTGCGGAATGAATATAAAGCCTCTGGGGAATGGGTTGTTAGTGCAGGAATATAAAGCAGATCTGTGGAAGGGGCTGGATAGTGCAGGAATATTGTCTTGTCTTTTGACTGTATTACTGGAGCTTGTGGTATTGGTGAACCAGGTTACGAAAACACAGGAACTGTATTCTGAAGAACAGACTTACTGAAGTATTAACATGAACTTCTAAACGCAAGAGAGCACAATACAAAATGGAGTCCAGCACTTACAGCACTAAGCACAACAATGTATCAACCACATAACCTGTGACTAGAGGCTGGCTCAGTCTAAAGTCACAGCACTAATATTACATCCTCCATCTTTAATTAAGTTTACCCATCATGATTCTATACTTAATTTTTGTTTATCAAACAAATCTACTCATTAACTTAGTTTCAGTATGTAGATGTAACTTGACAGGTACTTTCACAGATCTTCCAAAGCGGGTACACTGTTTGGACTTTTGTTTGTTGGGCTGCTTGCACATCGACTCATCAACTGAATGTCTCGAGTACGCCAATGCTGTGGAAATACTCTGGGGATTATTTCAGAGGTCTGTTGATTTCCTCTGGTAGATTAACTTCATCTTCACCAGCGGAACAGTTGTGTCATATCTCAAATGACGTCTATTTCTGCGGTAGTTTACTCCTTTAGCAGTGACTACTGTATATGACCGTGGTTCAGCAGTAGGTCTTGAAATAACAGCAGGCTGCCATCCTTGGGAGGTTTGCATTCTCACTCTGTCTCCCTGATGAAAGATAGGCAAGTCTTTAGCACCACGATTGTAGTACTTTCTTGGAGATTTCGGCAGTTTCAACATTGTCTGTGAGCATTCACATAATTTTAGGTTGAAGAACTCTAGTTGTTTCTCAGGCAAAGTACTTCTCAACACTCTGCCCATCAGCAGTTGAGGCTGGTGCAACGTGATGCCAGAGATGGTGTATTCCTGAGATGCAAAAGGGCCAAATGGGATCACACCATTGCTATGGACTTCTGAAGAGAAGTTTCACAGTTTGAATCATCCTCTCCACTTGACCATTAGATTGTGGATATCCTGGACTAGAATAACCAGTCTAATACCCCTTGGATGCAAATGTACATATATCTCTGCTGGAAAAGGGCATATTATCAGAAACCATCTCACAGGAATGCCGTGTCTCGCAAACACTGCTTTAAGTTTGGCAATGACAGTTGTGATGTTTATCTGTAAGTCTCAGGATTCTGGATATTTCGAAAAATAGTCCACTCAGCAAAAATGCAGGGCCTTTAAAACAAAAATATCACACAAGTTTAAGCCAAGGAATTCTGGTATCTCAGGTGACAATAATGTCTCTTTTTGGTTGGCTGGTAGATTCTCTTGGCAGACTGCACAATGTTCTACACAACATTTGCCAATGTTTTTGCATGCCAGGCCAGCACATATCATTCTAGCCTTGCTTTGAGCGTTGTATTCCTTGGTGAGCAGTATGAAGTCTTTTTCCATTTCAACCTTAAACCTGTTGGGGATAACAATTCTATCTCCACACATAAGGAGTTCATCAGTACGGAAGGGAATGTCGCTTGACCAAAATGGATACAAATAGATGGTATTTGTTTCCTATGCTTTGGCCAACCATTCACATGCTAATCCTGAACGCTTTGAGAGTATCATCTTTCGGAGTTTCTTTCTTTAAAGCTTGTAGCAGGTCTTGACTTATTGATTCTGTGCACTGCATTGCATAAACCACTTCTCCCCAGTTTTCACTGAGATTTCCAGAGAATAGTAAAGCATTAGGAGGTTTAAACTGCTCCATGTTTATTATTAAGCACACACACCAATCTGTGTTCCAGTCCTTCTGATAAACAGCACAGTTTGCTTCAGTTACTCACAGTTTCTGTGGTCGATTCTAGCAGTGATCTGGTTGCACTCCAACTTCTGACACCAGTCTTGTCTTTTGACTGTTTACTGGAGCTTGTGGGTAATGGTGAACCAGTTACAAGAACACAGGAACTGTATTCGAAGAACAGCTCTTACTGAAGTATTAACATGAACTTCTAAACACAAGAGAGCACAATAACAAAAGAGTCCAACACTTACAGCACTAAGCAAACAATGTATCAACACATAACCTGTGACTAGAGGCTGGCTCAGTCTTAAAGTCACAGCACTATATTCACAAATATAAGCATATCTGTGGGAAGGGCTGGATAGGTGCAGGAATATAAAATCAGATCTGTGGGAATGGGCTGGTAGTGCAGGAATATAAAGCAGATCTGTGGGAATGGGCTGGATAGTGCAGGAATATAAGCAGATCTGTGGAATGGGCTGGATAGTGCAGGAATATAAGCAGATCTGTGGGAATGAGCTGGATAGTGCAGGAATATAAACAGTCTGTGGGAAGTCTGGATAGTGCAGGAATATAAGCAGATCTGTGGGAATGGGCTGGAAGTGCGGACTATAAGCAGATCTGGGAAGGGCTATAGGCAGGACTATAAAGCAGATCTGTGGGAATGGGCTGGATAGTGCAGGACTATAAAGCAGATCTGTGGGAATGGGCTGGATGTGCAGGAATATAAAAATCTGTGGGATGGGCTGGATATGCAGGAATATAACATATCTGTGAATGGCGATATGCAGAATATAAAGCAGATCTGTGGGAATGGGCTGGATGTGCAGGAATATAAGCAGATCTGTGGAATGGGCTGGATAGGGCAGGAATATAAAGCAGATCTGTGGGAATGGGCTGGATAGTGCAGGAATATAAAGCAGATCTGTGGGAATGGGCTGGATAGTGCAGGAATATAAAGCAGATCTGTGGGAATGGGCTGTTTAGTGCAGGAATATAAAGCAGATCTATGGGAATGGGCTGGTGTTTTCTAGCCTTGTTTCTACAGTATGTATCTCCTAGAAAGAGACTTTTTTATATTCCTACTGTAAATAATGTACTGGAATAATGTAAATTGCAAGTCAGATGGTTTTCTAAACTGTTTAATACTGTAATGCTTTTCAGATATAGGGAAGATGTATCTCTTTTCATGTTTCGTATATAGGTTATTGTGTAGTATAACATGTATATTAATACTGTAGCTGATTGCAATGGTTGTATATAGTGGTCTCAGGAATTAGATACAGTACAGCACTTGGTCTGGGAGATCCATGCACAATTCAACTGGGAGACCAATATGGGTTGTTCTGATCAGTATTTCCATACACTGCAATAAGCACCATTTGCCCGTGCTATGGATCTGCAGCAACCAATAGTTCAACAAAATTAAAAGGAATCCCACTTTCTGCAGGACATTGTGATCTTTGAAGAAACAACTGCTTTAGGTAGGTACATGGACTGTACAGTGTAAATAGTTATCACTAGTAAAAAGTAATAAATCAACGTGTGTTAAAAGAATCTATAAAAAAATCTGGGATTCTCATTAGCATGGCTTTATCTTGGTGTGTATCACAATACGATCTCAGGGTATTAGGTTTCTTATCTTACGCTTCATTTGTTTACTACACCTGAATGACCCCATGCTTCAGAACAGTGTCCTCTTTAACCGAACTTCAGTTCTACAGATCAGGGGAGCCAGGCCAATAAAATAAGTGTTCAAAGATCTCGCAGAGAAAAATTTGTTAATCTTAACGAACAGGTAAAATTTAAAAAGCTTCAGCTAGGTATAGTATTTCCTAAAGGGCTACTGTAATAACATGGAAACTACCCAGTCACTCATCCCCTTATTCAAAACTATAAAGCACACATCCTTCCCCACAACTAACATCTATACCTAACCACCACCCCCAAACCGAGCAAACATTATACTAATCTCTCTGTGGTCCCTGAAGCTCCTTTTATGTGTTTGTCTCAGAGCTTATGTAGCTGCAGCGAAGGCACAATGATATGCTGCCATAAGCAGCCTTGAGTGACAGCCAGAGATGGATTAAGATCATATGGAGAAGGAAGCTGGCATTGGAAAGAGACCGCTGTGGAGACAAGCAGGTTAAAGGTGCTTCAGAGACCAAGGAGAGGTAAGTAAAGATAGCGATTTGAGGGTTGGGGACTGTAGGTATATATTTTAGTGGTGGGCGTGGACATTCCCTTTAAATTTCAATATACTTACCCTTTACCTTGTCAGTTTCACAATAGAAACCCTACAATCACCACTTCATACCAACAGTTTATGTATAAATACCAATAGGAATTATCAGAATGTAATGAAATGTTGCCAAGAGTATTTGTGGGATTGTTGATGCCATGGAAGTGTCGACCCTTCATATCCGAATTGGAAAGTCATCTATTGAATCTGCCATTCACTGAAATGTTGCTCCCTTCCTCTGTGACAGATTATTAATCTGAGACAGGTCGTGTGCTTGAGTCCCATAGGAGAAAATCGTTATATAAATGTTATTGTTGTTGTTGACTGCAGTGCTAGAAACGTGACTGAGAGATGAGGGAAAGGGATAAGGGAGGGCAGAGGGGGAAGGCGTGGTCTATTATTATTATTATTATTGTGGATTTATATAGCGCCAACATCTTCCGTAGCGCTTTACAATTACATGTATACATTCACATAAGGCCCTGCTCCAAAGAGCTTACAATCTAAACACATTTATTTGACACATACAACCTATCAGTATGTCTTTATGATTGTGGGAGAAACCAGAGTGCCCGGAGGAAACCCACGCAAGCACAGGGAGAACATACAAACTCCTTGCAGATGTGTCTAAGGGTGGAATTGAACTCAGTGCTAGACAGAGTATATGTCACTACCTAAAGACACTTGCATCATTACTTTTTTGCACTTGATAAAAGGTAACATGTCACCCGAAGCATGTTGTGTGAAATTGCAATAAACACAGTATCACAGCTAAGTCAGTGAGAGTATTAATTTCTCCCCATCATACTACTGGATATATAAGGGATAAGGGTTAATTAGTCCTTTTGCAGGGGTAAAAGAACTAAAAAAATGTATCTGTTTGGCTTGTTTTTTTTTATTATTCTGGGAATGAGCTGTAGCACTGGTAGACGTATCCTATTAGAGTTAATTGAGAGTAACAGCTATTTGGTTATAGCTGTTCATTTTACTTTAGTTAGCATAGCGAGAAGCATAGGAAGGGGTTGGCATCTGACATAATCTTTTTGACATTTGCTACTTTACTTGTATTCACCCAAATCCACTGACCAGCTATTGATTTCTTTAATTAGGAGGAGCAGGACACAGCTGTATATGACTTTAAAAATGTGTTTATCTGTATATAAAAAATACCAATTAGCTGTATGGAGCAAGGGGATGGTGAGTAGAGATGGACTAGAACTCGAACCCAAGTTCGAGCCGAACTTATCAAGTCTGAACGGACTCGGACCTCTCGAACTATCCCGGATCCAGATTTATCAGACTTTTGAACTTTCTAGACTTTCGTTAATTATCAAACGTTCGTCATCACGGTTTATAGAATTATTGAAATTTACAAGCCGTTAGCTAACCCTTGAACGTATCATTCGCTAACCCTCGAAAGTATCATTCATTTTCGCTAGCACTCGAAAGTATCGTTAGTTTTCGCTAGCACTCGAAAGTATCGTTAGTTTTCGCTAGCACTCGAAAGTATCGTTAGTTTTCGCTAACACTCGAAAGTATCGTTCATTTTTCGATAACCTTCAAAAGTATCATTTGATTTCGGTAACCCTCGAATTTATGGTTCTATTTTTGGTAACCCTCGAAAGTATCGTTCTATAACCCTCGAATTGGCCGTAACCCTCGAATGTAGCTTGTGCAAAACCCGACAATTGCCTGCTTGTGTTTTAGAAGTGTTTTAACAAGTTTTGGTGATAGTGACATATTCCCTAGATCATTTCCCAGGTGCCACATCCATTTACAGTAAGTTCCCATTGTTAGTTTAGCTGTAATAAACCCGGATTTTTCGAACTATCACTCTCCCATTGATTATAATGGGTCAGAATTCGAACTTTTGAACTTTTACTGAAGTTGACAAGCTATAGGGACTTTCTGTACATTCAGAAGCTGCCTTTCCCATACACTAGTAAGTTACTTGTGACGTTTTCTGAACCAGATTTCCCAATCCACTTTACAACCAACAACACAGCTGTAAAGGGCAATCCAGCCAGGAAACATCATGGCAATGTCACATGATTGTCACAGTTAACAACCGCTGGACTGTCTGATGTTAAAACCGATAAAACGTTCTTTAGCACGAAAACCTAATCGGCTTTAACATCTAATTAGTTTATGGCCCGCTTTAGCCCTTTGCAGGACTTAAATACCAGCAATTTGTTGGCTTTAAGAAAAAATAGCTGGTATTTCTGTGACATTGGTTGCAGCACAAAAATCAAAGTACTGCAATCTCTGCAGTTGTCATATTAAAGTCACAATTATCCTCTGTAGATCTCTGCAAATTGTTATCACTCTCCATTCATATATTCAATTATTCTTAATCTCTAGTTACAGATTTTGCCAAAACCAAACACGTATATAGATGTATGGAAAATTCACTTCTCCCATTGAAAGTTTAATGGTTTTCAAGCGATAATCTTACTGCCCTTATGGCAGAATAATGTTTTTAGAAGAAATAACATCAGACTGCTATAGTATTTACAGTCTCACACCATCTCTGTATTCTATTACCTACTTTGTAACAATGAACGGTAATGTAAACCCAATAGACACCAAGCAGATGAAGAGAATCATACAAAATCAGTGCAGTAGAATGAGAGGAAAATACAAGAAATCGATACCCCACAATTTATAAAAAAGAAAAGGAATAGTTCAAGGTATCCAACATGTGCTCTCTAGCTATGGGAGACATAACATAACAAAGGGTCAAATGCTTAGCAATGCTAAAATTATAGGAACTTCTACCAGCCATAAGCACTAGGTAACAATATGTCATTTCTAAGAACCGTTCTGTTCCAATGGGACCTTCCCAAGACTAAGGGATCAGGAGGATCAATGTCCTTTCTACCTTTCCTCTAAAAAAAAAAGCTCTTACATTCACATGGATTCGTTATTTATCCAATAAAATTTTGTTGGAAAACATGACACAGTCATTGATCACGGTAATTGAATTAATTTTGTTTATACACATCCACATCTAACAACCTTATGATGTCACGATGGGGTAAGCTACATTACAAGCTCTAATTGGTCACAGCCCTAACCATGTGCATGTTTCCCACCATGAAGGACAGGGGTAATTTGTTATGTTTTGTTGATATTTTCCATTCAGGACATAAAGATTTATGGTTGCTTTGAAGTAATATTTTTCCAAGTTCCTCAGCAAGTTCTGGTCTCCATTTTATTCCATTGGGAGCAATATCAGCAGGTCACTTGCTTGATCAATGAGTCGTGTTACTTTTTCATTAAAGCTGTAACTTTGTGTGAGATCAGCAGGATTCCCTGTCTGACCTGCGGTTAAATGACACCACGGGTTCGAACTTGGGAGCTTGTTATTAAAAAGAGTTTTCAATTTCTTTTACTGTTATTAGTATACAGAATGACAATGTGTAGTTACATTACCAGATTATAGGTTAATCACTTAATAACCAGGTTTATGTTTTTTACCAATCACCAGAGCAATATTTTTTTTTTTTTAGGTTTATGTTTTTTACCAATCACCAGAGCAATATTTTTTTTTTTTTTATAACATTGTTTTTTTATTGCGAGAATTTTTAATTTAGTTATTTACTGTTTTATATAAGGTTTATAATGGTTTGTTTTTTTATTGCGAGAATTTTTAATTGTTACATTCAGTACTTTTATCTCATTGTATTAGGCGTATTAAGTATATCAGCAGAGTACATCATATAACCGTTGAGTATGCAATGAGAAAAAGAAAAACAAAAAAAAAACAAACCATTATAAACCTTATATAAAACAGTAAATAACTAAGTAGAAGTGCTTTAAATAAGTTTTGTGTGTATTCCATGAGCTGGTTACTTTTCACCTGCTCCGGGACACCTCTTATCTTAAGATTATTTCTACGAGATCTGTTTTCTAAATCTGTGATTTTATTTTGGAGTTCTGTTACAGTGTCAGATAGTTGTCCGTGGGAATCTACCAGATCATTGTATGATTCCACGTATTGTTCAAATTTGTTTTCTATGTGAGTTGTCCTGTCACCAATATCTGAAATATCCTTTTTGAGATCATTCATTAGGATAGTGAAGTCGGTTATCAGTGCCTTATGTTGTGAAGTAAGTAGCTCTTTCAAGGTTGATACTGTTATTGGTTCATCGTGTTTGGGAAATGTATTAAAGCAGTCATTAGTATATTTTCTTTGTTTGTTGTTATTACTTAGAGTTTCAGATATAATCCGCTGATCTGCCATCTCAGGTGCTGAGGATTGTGGGCTATCTGAAACAGCCGATAAGTCCGTTTTGTGTTCTAATATATGGATTGGGGAATCCCCCAGGTGCGTTTTGGTTTGATTATTTTGTTCTGTTTCACTAACCTTTCGGTTACCCTTCTTTTTTACAGGTGTTTGGTCGTCTGTTATGTCCGGCATTGGACCCGATCGGGAGGCGCGAATCTCTTCCTGAGCGCCGGCGCCATTTTGGGACGTCATCCCGGGTCTCTCCTCTGCACTGAAGTAAGCGGTAAGTTTTTTAGGTTTGTTCCCTTGCTTATCGGCTTTTCCTCTAGCCATCTCTTCCTCTGTGTTTTCCTCCGTCACTGTTTTCTGTTATTTGGTCTCCTTGGGCTGGTAGTCACGTTATTTTAGTAGGGAGAGCTCCGGAGCTCAGGCTGATGGCATCCGCTCTCGCTCCTTGCAGGCCACGCCCTCCGCAATATTTTATTTTATTAAAGGACAATTTATCTCTCTTCCCTCCTGCTATCCATGTATAGTAGCCAGGGTGAGGACCTTAACAAATTGATCCTCACCCCTGGGTTCTTCTAAGATAGACAGGAATACTTACCTAAACTTTCCTACTTTGCAGAGCGTGACTTCTCTCTCATTGGCCCCGTGCGGCAGGAGGATAGGACCACATCAGTGAAGTAAAGTTTAGGTAAGTAAAGCTACCCTACCTAAAAGGAACCCAGGCCTATCAGTTTAGGCACTCAAACTGGGTGCTATGTGTGTGAGTGGAGCAATGGGGAAGTGAGTATAGTTCTACTTTAAAAGGGCAACTATAGTGAAAAAAAAACTTTGTCTGTATACAATGTATAGATCACTTAGTATAAGCTGCCTTACTTTCATGTTGCTGTGTGGCTTCGTTTCTTCACACTGGCAGAAGTTTGTACCAAGCTGTGTAGTCCCCCTCCCCTCTCTGTCTACTCCCCCTCAAGCAGTAAAGGGCTGTATACAGAGTCCGAGCATGGTCAGTTGAAAGGACTTTAAATGAAGGGCTGACATCCTGTTGACCCCTCCCTTTCAGAGCTAGACTGCAAGCAATCAAACTGTGGGATAAAGTAGCAGTATTCTGAAGGGAGGGGCAGAGGGGGAGAGAGGAGGACAAGTGGTGCTGAGATTCTTTACAAGTAAGTTACTGAGCTCTGCATGTTCTCTAAGTTTGCTAATTGTTATTTGTTTTTGTACCTAAAGTTCTTATATTTTCCCCTGCTTAGCTGAGATCATAATCACTGAAGACAAGAGTCAGTGTAACAGCAGCTGCAGTGAGACCTTCACAAACACAGTGACACTGCTTGTTGTCCTGATACATTTCATTTGCTTTAGTCTATATATTTCATAGATTGCACTGTATGTCTTGTTTGGTATATAGTCTGTATTACTGTATTATTATATATACTGTATTAGTTTTTTGCTTGGTGATGTCCATTTGAGTCACTGGTTTTGTATGTATATAAGATTTTTTTGGGGGGAGGGGCTGTTTTATAGTGTGTTATGCTCATATTGCTGGGTTAATGGTTTATTGATTGTGTTTAGCACTACAGAATTTGACTATGTGTTGCACATGGTACTTGTGGATGAGGGAGTGTGTGACAGTACTGCATGTGAGCTTTGGATTGTGTGGGTGTGTGCCTTTGAGTGACAGATGCGGTGTAGCAGCTCCTACAAATCACGGCATATTCAAAGGTTTATATCTCGGGGGCTTAGAAGAATTTAAAGAAACTAAAGGTACCCTGGTGGTTGGGATGATGTATAGGATACATTTGAAGGAATTTAAAAAAAACTATTTTCTCACTATAATTGCCCTTATATGGCTCTACGTGGGAATTCCGAACTGGGCTTTCTAAATAGAATACAGAGGATCACTATTAAAATGACAATTAACAACCAAGTAAATGAAAATGATTGAGATTTAATTATTTAATGTCTTGCAAAAATGTGTAACTTACGATCTTAGTGAACAGGTAACATAAAGGCACAGTGCTGATGTTATATCTCATAAGATCTCATCTACATAATATTGTTTTTAGATTTAGGCTAGCCATACATGCCTGATCGAAATGGGACATTCAAATCAAATTTCATCGCCCTGCACCATCTATGTTGGCCCGAGATCAGCTTAAAAAAATCTTCCAATTGATCCAACTGTGTTTGGTCAGAATCAAATGACAATATGTGTGGCAGGCTCGGGGACTGAAGATGATATTTCAACCTTTTAAGAGGAATAATGATAGAAGAATGAATCAAAAAACATGGGCCAAGTCCTCAATCTGGTGCAGTGAAACCAAATTTTTTAGGCATAAGAAAGAGGTGGTAAAACACAGATATATCAAACTCCATCTTGTATAGCTATTTAAAGGTGAAGTGCATGTCTTAAAGGGGATGTGTAAACAATCAAGGAAATGTGAATACATATGAAATAAATTGCATAAAATCAACATTATTTAAATAGCTATATAAGATGGAGTTAGAGGCTGGGTTTCTTTTATCCCTCTGATGAAGTGACGGTCACGAAACGCGTCAGGGAGCTTGATATATCTGTGTTTTACCACCTTTTTCTTATGCCTAAATAAATTTGGTTTCACTGCACCAGATTGATGACTTGGCCCATGTTTTTTGATTCATTTATCTAGAATACTTGCTGGTATTGGAAGTTGCCGGTGCTTCTATGACTTGGAGTCCTCCGTTGCTACTTACATGGTAGTATACGTGTGCAGGTAGGACACCCGTTTTATACGTTATGAGAATAATGATAGAAGACAGGGAACTTTTACACTGTAACTAGGTAGTATATAACTTGCCTTTATTTTGTTCAGGGAATCTTCTTCTGGTAGGAGTTGTTGTAATCACTGCAGCTCCTTATCAGACCCCCTACACAGCTGTGTTAATATATGCATCTAGCTTCACTCCTGTCCTAGTTTCAAATTGTGCAGGCAATTATTTGAAGAGGCCGGCACAGAATATAAAGCTGTCAAGGAAGATACAACGTAAGCCTCAGTAGGGCCCCTTTAGATCTAGGCCACACTGCTGCGATTTTTCGGCGTTTGCGCTTGCATTTTTTTCAAATCATTGGAATCACGGCAACGCACCGAAAATGCATGTTTTCGGGTGCGATGCGCTTGTGCTTGCGATTTGCATTCTGCATTTTAAAACGCAATCGCAACTTAATGAAAAAACGCATGCGCAAATGCAACAAAATCGCACATGAAATCGCATGCAATTCCGTGGGCAATTGCGTTTGCATTGGAGTGTGGCACTGCAACGCACACGGAATCGCATGCGATTTTATGTGCGATTTCGTTACGTTTGCGTTTTTTTTCATTAAGTATTGAAAAACGCACGCGATTGCAGTTTAAAATGTGGAATGCAAATCGCAATTGCAACGCACCCGAAAATGCGCGTTTTTGGTGCATCGACGCGTTTTCAATGATATCAAAAAAACGCAAGCGCAAACGCAAAAAAAGCGCAGCAGTGTGGCCTAGCCCTTAGAAAATAAAATGTCAGTTGATAACAAAATAAGTCCCTCAATCCCATAGAGGATTAAAGACTACAAGGGTGTGGTGAAAACAGAAGTTTTAAACAGCTGGAGGGTTCATAGTCATTATTTACAGTATACATGTTCTTTCCCCCTTTCTTGCGATGACATTTGCCATGGATGTCTCTTATCTGACTTTGGACCATTTTCTTAAAATATGACAACAGCAAATAAGGTGACATGTTAAGGAGGCAAATATTTACTCTGAGGTCCTGAGAATTGCATGGTTTAAAGTCCAATATTTTACATTTCCAGTTCTTATGGTCTCATGGTCTTGTAATTAAAGGGGGAGGCTGCATTATGGCAATCGACATGCCGTGTGAAGTTGCACATTAGAGCTAAAGCACTGCAGAGAAACAGCGGTGAATAGAAGCAATGAGTTACGAGAGCTGAAGAAGGATCAGCCAATTTCCACGGATCTATATTTCCCAGTTAATAGTGAGAGATTGATAAGAACATTTAAATTGAAAGTGTCTGAAGCAGAGGTGTCAGATGATTTGATCTGAAGACAAGCCATTGTTTAGATGTGTGGGAACAGGATACTACAGAGACAGTTCAGCTGCTGAACATTCTTGAGAACAGTAGAGGGAAAGGAAACAAAAAAAAACTGTGTCTAATATTCCAGCTTCTCTGATGGTAATTCTGGGACTTGCAAAGCATTTATCAAGCTGGGGCAACTATAATGAAAAATAACTTTGCCTCATCTTAATCTTTAAATTACTAAATATAAGTAATCCTTACTCTGAAGTGTGTATGTTGCTGCATGCATACAATCCAGTACTTGATTTGTTCATGCTCAGTATCCACCCTCCATTTCTTAATCGACACCTACTTCCATCTGTCCAGATTTTCCAGACTTTCTATGAGGGCAAGCATGCTCAGTAATCACTATGAGGCAGCAATGGAAGAGGAAATTTCCCATCATGCATCCCTTTAGAATGCATCAGTAAACCCCCTGACCTGCAAGGTTTCAAACCTGCAACACAAATAACTGGAGATTGAACCCAACTACAAAAGTTAAATAACATTAAATTCTTTGCAAATTTTTTCTTAACAGACCAGAAGTGTTGAAGGACCAGGATCTGAACCCATCTGCAACTATTGTATATCCAGTCAGCAAAAAACGGATGAGAGAAGCACGCTGCATAAGTGTCTGTTTTTTTATTGTGAAAAGCATACAACGTTTCAGGGGCTCAACTGTCCCCTTCCTATTGTATATCACCTGATTTTCTCCATTACAGGTTCATGCTACAATGTCTCTGCTTCATGCTCACAACCTGTTGGATACTTTGCAATCTGGATTCCGTCCTGCACATTCCACTGAGACGACTCTGTGTAAGGTTTTGAATAATCTTCAGGTTGCCAAGGCCAATGGTCACTTTTCTATTCTTATCCTTCTTGACCTCTTCTCTGCTTTCGACACAGTTGACCATTCCCTCCTTGTGCAGATACTTCACTCCTTGGGCATTCGGAATGAAGTGACATCCTGGTTTCTATCCTATCTCTCTAGCCAAACTTACTCTTATGCTAATAACACAGTTCCTTTTAGTGTGGGGGTGCTGCAGGGATCTGTTCTTGGACCCTTATTGTTCTCCCTCTACACTATTTCCTTGGGGGATGTTATTAGCTCTTTTGGTTTAAAGTATCGTTTATATGCAGATGATACACAAATCTACTTGTCCACTCCTGCACTCCTGACATCCAATCACGTGTCTCCTGCTGTCTCCTTGCCATCTCTTTCTGGATGTCGCAATGCTACCTCAAATTGAATCTTTCTAAAACCAAACTGAACATTTTCCCACCTAAACCTGGTCCTGTCCCATCTTTCTCCATCTCTGTTGACAATACCCCCATTTCCCTATCCAATCTACACGCTGCCTAGGGGTAATTATTGGCTCCTCTCTCTGCTTTTCTAACCTTATTAACTATGTTGTAAAAACCTGACGCTTTTTCCTTTGCAATATAGACAAAATCCGCAGGTTCCTTTCTCTCCCCGACTACCGCTATGCTAATGCATGCTCTCGTCTTATCATGCCTGGACTATTGCAACCTACTACTTTCTGGTCTTCCTGCTTCCCACTCCTCTGTATCGGACAACAACCTGGCTCCCCATTATTGCATACAAAATCCTTCTTCTAACATTTAAATCCCTTCACTCTGCTGCACCTCCTTATATTTCCTCTCTAGTGTCCCCATATGTTCTTGCCCGCACCCTTTGATCATCATAGAACCAGCTCCTGAACAGACCCCCCACTTGTACTGCTTCCTCCTTAAACCTATCTTTCTTGTTGTTTCCATTCTCTGGAATTCTATTCCCCTCTCTCTACGTCAAGAAACCTCAATCAGCAGGTTTAAATCTACCCTTACATCCTACCTATCTGGTAACCAACACAGTATATGGTATCTATATATCTATATATGATAAATCTATCCTTACATCCTACCTATCTGGTAACCAGCACAGTTATAGTGGATCTATATCTTATATAGATAAATCTACCCTTACATCCACCTATCTGGTAACCAGCACAGTATATGGTATCTATATTCTATATATGATAAATTTCCCTTAACCTACCTATCTGGTAACCAGCACAGTATATGGTATCTATATCATATAGATAAATCTACCCTTACATCCTACCTATGGTAACCAGCACAGTATATGGTATCTATATATCTATATATGAATAAATCTACCTTACATCCTACCTATCTGGTAACCAGCACATATTATGGTATCTATATATATATATGTAAATCTACCTTAAATCCTACCTATCTGGTAACCAGCACAGTATATGGTATCTATATATCTATATATGATAAATAACCTTACATCCTACCTATCTGGTAACCAGCACAGTATATGTATCTATATATCTATATATGATAAATCTACCCTTACATCCTACCTATCTGGTAACCACACAGTATATGGTATCTATATATCTATATATGATAAATCTACCTTACATCCTACCTATCTGGTAACCAGCACAGTATATGGTATCTATATTCTATATATGATAAATCTACCTTACATCCTACCTATCTGGTAACCAGCACAGTATATGGTATCTATATTATATATATATAAATCTACCTTACATCCTACCTATCTGGTAACCAGATCAGTATGGTATCTATATATCTATATATGATAAATCTACCTTACATCCTACCTATCTGGTAACCAGCACAGTATATGGTACTATATATCATATAGATAAAATCTACCTTACATCCTACCTATCTGGTAACCAGCACAGTATAATGGTATCTATATATCATATATGATAAATCTACCTTACATCCTACCTATCTGGTAACCAGCACAGTCTATGGTATCTATATATCTATATATGATAAATCTACCCTTACATCCTACCTATCTGGAACGCACAGTATATGGTATCTATATATCTATATATGATAAATCTACATACATCCTACCTATCTGGTAAACAGCACAGATATGGTATCATAATCTATATATGAAAATCTACCTTACATCCTACCTATCTGGTAACCAGCACAGTATATGGTATCTATTATATCTATATATGATAAATCTACCTTACATCCTACCTATCTGGTAACCAGCACAGTATATGGTATCTATATTCTATATATGAATAATCTACCCTTACATCTCCTACCTATCTGGTAACCAGCACAGTCTATGGTTCTATATATCTATATATGATAAATCTAGCCTTACATCCTACCTATCTGGTAACCAGCACAGTAATGGTATTCATATATCTATATATGATAAATCTAGCCTTACAATCCTACCTATCTGGTAACCAGCACAGTATATGGTATCTATATATCTATATATGATAAATCTACCCTTACATCCTACCTATCTGGTAACCAGCACGTATATGGATTCTATATATCTATATATGATAAATCTAGCCTTACATCCACTATCGGTAACCAGCACAGTATATGGTATCTATAATCTATATATGATAAATCTACCCTTACATCCTACCTATCCGGTAACCAGCACAGTTATGGATCTATATATCTAATATGATAAATCTACCCTTACATCCTACCTATCCGGTAACCAGCACAGTATATGTTATCATATATCTATATATGATAATCTACCCTTACATCCTACCTATCTGTAACCAGCACAGTATATGGTATCTATAATCTATAAATAAATCTAGCCTAATCTCCTACCTATCTGGTAACCAGCACAGATCGTATATGTATCTATTATCTATATATGATAAAATCTACCTTACATCCTACCTATCTGGTAACCGCACAGTATATGACTATATCTATATATGTAAATCTACCTTATCCTACTATCTGGTAACCAGCACAGTATATGTATCTAATATCTATATATGATAAATCTACCTTACATCCTACCTATCTGGTAACCAGACAGATATGTATCTATATATCTATATATGATAAATCTACCCTTACATCCTACCTATCTGGTAACCAGCACAGTATATGGTTCTATATATCATATATGATAAATCTACCCTTACATCCTCACCTATCTGGTAACCAGACAGTATATGTGTATCTATATATCTATATATGATAAATCTACCTTACATCCTACCTATCTGGTAACCAGCACAGTATATGTATCTATATATCTATATATGATAAATCTTACCTTACACCTACCTATCTGGTAACCAGCACAGTTATGGTATCTATATATGATTAAATCTACCTTACATCCTACCTATCTGGTAACCAGCACAGTATATGGTATCTAATATCTATATATGATAAATCTACCCTTACATCCTACCTATGGTAACCAGCACAGTATATGGTATCTATATATCTATATATGATAAATCTATCTTACATCCTACTATCTGGTAACCAGCACAGTATATGGTATCTATATATCTAATATTGATAAATCTACCTTACATCCTACCATCTGGTAACCAGCACAGTATATGGTATATATATATCTATATATGATAAATCTCTACCTTACATCCTACCTATCTGGTAACCAGCACAGTATATGGTATCTATATATCTAATAGATAAATCTACCTACATACCTATTCTGGTAACCAGCCACAGTATATGGTATCTATATATCTATATATGATAAATCTACCCTTACATCCTACCTATCTGGTAACCAGCACAGTATTTGATATCTATATCTATATATGATAATCTACCCTTACATCTACCTATCTGGTAACCAGCACAGTATATGGACTATATATCTATATATGATAAATCTACCTTACACTACCTATCTGGTAACCAGCACAGTATATGGTATCTATATACTATATATGATAAATCTAGCCTTACATCTACCTATCTGGTAACCAGCACAGTATATGATATCTATATACTATATATGATAAATCTAGCCTTACATCCTACCTATCTGGTAACCAGCACAGTATATGATATCTATATATGAAATTCTAGCTTACATCCTACTATCTGGTAACCAGCACAGTAAGTATGCTATTATTCTATATATGATAAATCTAGCCTTACATCCTACCTATCTGGTAACCAGCACATATATGGTATCTATATATCTATATATGATAAATCTACCCTTACATCCACCTATCTGGTAACCAGCACAGTATATGGTATCTATATATCTATATATGATAAATCTACCCTTACATCCTACCTATCTGGTAACCAGCACAGTATTGGTATCTATATATCTATAATGATAAATCTACCTACATCCTACTAGGTAACCAGCACAGTATATGGTATCTATATATCATATATGAAAAATCTAACTTACATCCTACCTATCGGTAACCAGCACAGTATATGGTATCTATATATCTATATAGATAAATCTACCCTTACATCCTACCTATCTGGTAACCAGCACAGTTATGGTATCTATATATCATATATGATAAATCTACCTTACATCCTACCTATCTGGTAACCAGCACAGTATATGGTATTATATATCTATATATGATAAATCTACCCTTACATCCTACCTATTGGTAACCAGCACAGTATATGGTATTCTATATATCTATATATGATAAATCTACCCTACATCCACTATCTGGGAACCAGCACAGTTATGGTTCTATATATCTATATATGATAAATCTACCTACATCCTACCTATCTGGGAACCAGCACAGTATATGGTATCTATATATCTATATATGATAATCTACCTTACATCCTACCTATCTGGTAACAGCACAGATATGGTATCATATATCTATATATGATAAATCTACCCTTACATCCTACCTATCTGGTAACCAGCGCACAGATATGGATATATATACTATATATGATAAATCTACCCTTACATCCTACCTATCTGGTAACCAGCACAGTTATGGTTCTATATATCATATATGATAAATCTACCTTACATCCTACCTATCTGGTAACCAGCACAGTATATGGTATCTATAAATCTATATATGATAAATCTAGCCTTACATCCTACCTATCTGGTAACCAGCACAGTATATGGTATCTATATCTATATATGATAATCACCCTTACATCCTACCTATCTGGTAACCAGCACAGTATATGGTATCTAT
Organism: Hymenochirus boettgeri; assembly: GCA_019447015.1. NCBI lineage: Eukaryota > Metazoa > Chordata > Amphibia > Anura > Pipidae > Hymenochirus > Hymenochirus boettgeri. Next base: position 354,717,671 of record CM033469.1, on the reverse strand, counting down.
ATATCTATATATGATAAATCTAGCCTTACACCACCTATCCGGTAACCAGCACAGTATATGGGATCTATATATCTATATATGATAAATCTACCTTACATCCTACCTCGGTAACCAGCACAGTATGTATCTATATATCTTATATATGATAAATCTACCCTTACATCCTACCTATCCGGTAACCAGCACAGTATATGGTATCTAATATCTATATATGATAAATCTACCCTACAATCCTACCATCTGTAACCAGCACAGTATATGGTATCTATATATCTATATAGATAAATCTAGCCTACATCACCTATCTGGTAACCAGCACAGTATTGATAGGCTATATATCTATATATGATAAATCTAGCCTTACATCCTACCTATCTGGTAACCAGCACGTATATGATATCTATATATGATAAATCTAGCCTACATCCTACCTATCTGGTAACCAGCACAGTATATGGTATTATATCTATATATGAAATCTAGCCTTACATCCTACCTATCTGGTAACCAGCACAGTATATGGTATCTATACTATATATGATAAATCTAGCCTTACATCCTACCTATCTGGTAACCAGCACAGTATATGGTATCTATCTATATATGATAAATCTACCCTTACATCCTACCTATCTGGGAACCAGCACAGTATATGGTATCTATAATCTATATATATGATAAATCTAGCCTTACATCCTACCTATCTGGTAACCAGCACAGTAATGATATCTATATATCTATAATGATAATCTAGCCTTACATCCTACCTATCTGGTAACCAGCACAGTTTATGGTATCTATATCTATGTATAAATCTAGCCCTACATCCTACCTATCTGGTAACCAGCACAGTATATGGTATCTATATATCATAGATGAATCTACCCTCCTACATCCTACCTATCTGGTAACCAGCACAGTATATGTGATCTATATATCTTATATGATAATCTTCCTTAACTACCTCAATCTGGTAACCAGCACAGTATATGGTATCTATATATCTTATATATGATAAATTCAACCTACAGTTAACCTACATATCTGCGTAACCAGCACAGTATATGGTATCTATATATCTATATATGATAAATCTACCATTACATCCTACCTATCTGGTAACCAGCACAGTATATGGTATCTATATATCTATATATGATAAATCTACCCTTACATCCTACCTATCTGGTAACCAGCACAGTATATGGTATCTATATATCTATATATATAAATCTACCATACATCCTACCATCTGGTAACCAGCACAGTATATGGTATCTATATATCTATATATGTATATCTAACCCTTACATCCTACCTATCGGTAACCAGCACAGTATATGGTATCTATATATCTATATATGATAAATCTAACCTTACATCCTACCTATCTGGTAACCAGCACAGTATATGTATCTAATATCTATATATGATAATCTACCCTTACATCCTCCTATCTGGTAACCAGCACAGTATATGGTATCTATATATCTATATATGATAAATCTACCATTTACATCCTACCTATCTGGTAACCAGCACAGTATATGGTATCTATATATCTATATATGATAAATCTACCTACAACATCCTACCTATCTGGTAACCAGCACAGTATATGGTATCTATATACTATATATGATAAATCTAACCTTACATCCTACCTATCTGGTAACCAGCACAGTATATATACTATATATCTATATATGATAAATCTACCCTTACATCCTACCTATCTGGTAACCAGCCACAGTATATGGTATCTATATATCTATATATGATAAATCTACCTTACATCCTACCTATCTGGTAACCAGCACAGTTATGGTATCTATATATCTATATATGATAAATCTACCCTTACATCCTACCTATCTGGTAACCAGCACAGTCTATGGTTCTATATATCTAATATGATAAATCTACCCTTACATCCTACCTATCTGGTAACCACACAGTATATGGTATCTATATATCTATATAGATAAATCTACCATTACATCCTACCTATCTGGTAACCAGCACATGTATATGGTATCTATATATCTATATATGATAAATCTACCTTACATCCTACCTATCTGGTAACCAGCACAGTATTGGTATCTATATTCTATATATGATAATCTACCCTTACATCCTACCTATCTGGTAACCAGCACATTATATGGTATCTATATATCTATATATGATAATCTACCCTTACATCCTACCTATCTGGTAACCAGCACGTTATGGTTCTATTATCTATTATGATAAATCTACCTTACATCCTACCTATCTGGTAACAAGCACAGTATATGGTATCTATATATCTATATATGATAAATCTACCTTACATCCTACCTATCTGGTAACCAGCACAGTATATGGTATCTATATATCTATATATGATAAATCTACCCTTACATCCTACCTATCTGGTAACCAGCACAGTATATGGTATCTATATATCTATATATGATAAATCTAGCCTTACATCCTACCTATCGGTAACCACACAGTATATGGTATCTATATATCTATTATTGATAATCTACCCTTACATCCTACCTATCCGGTAACCAGCACAGTCATGATATCTATATATCTATATATGATCAATCTACCCTTACATCCTACCTCCTATCGGTAACCAGCACAGTATATGTTATCTATATATCTATATATGATAAATCTACCCTTACATCCTACCTATCTGCTAACCAGCACAGTATATGGTATCTATATATCTATATATGATAAATCTAGCCTTACATCCTACCTATCTGGTAACCAGCACAGTATATGATTCTATATATCTATATATGATAAATCTACCTTACATCCTACCTTCTGGTACCCAGCACAGTATATGATATCTATATATGATAAATCTGCCTTACATCCTACCTATCTGGTAACCACACATGTATAGGTATCTATATATCTATATATGATAAATCTAGCCTTACATCCTACCTATCTGGTAACCACACAGTATATGGTATCTATATATCTATATATGATAAATCTACCTTACATCTTACCTACTGGTAACCAGCACAGTATATGGTATCTATATATCTATATATGATAAATCTACCCTTACATCCTACCTATCTGGTAACCAGCACAGTATATGGTATCTATATCTATATATGATAAATCTAAGCCTTACACATCCTACCTATCTGTTAACCAGCACAGTATATGATATCTATATATCTATATATATAAATCTAGCCTTACATCCTACCTATCTGGTACCAGCACAGTTATGGTATTCTATATATGATAAATCTAACCCTTACATCCTACCTATCTGGTAACCAGCACAGTATATGGTATCTATATATCTATATATTAAATCTACCCTTACATCCTACCTATCTGGTAACCAGCACAGTATATGGTATCTATATATCTATATGATAAATCTATCCTTACATCCTACATATCTGGTAACCAGCACAGTAATGGTATCTATATATCTATATATGATAAATCTACCCTTACATCCTACCTATCTGGTAACCAGCACAGTATATGGTATCTATATATCTATATATGATAAATCTACCTTACATCCTACCTATCTGGTAACCAGCACAGTATATGTTATCTATATATCTATATATGATAAATCACCTTACATCCTACCTATCTGGTAACCAGCACAGTTATATGGTATCTATATCTATATATGATAAATCTACCCTTACATCCTACCTACTGGTAACCAGCACAGTCTATGATATCTATATATCTATATATGATAACTCTACCCTTACATCCTACCTATCTGGTAACCAGCATAGTATATGGTATCTATATATCTATATATGATAAATCTACCCTTACATCCTACCTATCTGCTAACCAGCACAGTATATGGTATCTATATATCTATATATGATAAATCTAGCCTTACATCCTACCTATCTGGTAACCAGCACAGTATATGATATCTATATATCTATTATGATAATCTAGCCTTACACATCCTACCTATCTGGTAACCAGCACAGTAATGATATCTATATATGATAAATCTGCCTTACATCCTACCTATCTGGTAACCAGCACTATATGGTATCTATATATCTATATATGATAAATCTAGCCTTACTCCTACCTATCTGGTAACCACACAATATATGGTATCTATATATCTATATATGATAAATCTACCCTTACATCCTACCTCCTGGTAACCAGCACAGTATATGGTATCTATATATCTATAATGATAAATCTACCCTTACATCCTACCTATCTGGTAACCAGCACAGTATATGGTATCTATATACTATATATGAAATCTACCATTACATCCTACCTATCTGGTAACCAGCACAGTATATGGTTCTATATTCTATATATGATAATCTACCCTTACATCCTACCTATCGGTAACCAGCACAGTATATGGTATCTATATATCTATATATGATAAATCACCCTTACATCCTACCTATCGGTAACCAGCACAGTCTATGGTATCTATATATCTATATATGATAAATCTATCCTTACATCCTACCTACTGGTAACCAGCACAGTATATGGTATCTATATATCTATATATGATAAATCTACCTACCTTACATCCTACCTACTCGGTAACCAGCACAGTATATGGTGTCTATATATCTATATATGATAATCTACCCTTACATCCTACCTATCTGGTAACCAGCACAGTCTATGGTGTCTATATATCTATATATGATAAATCTACCCTTACATCCTACCTATCTGGTAACCAGACAGTATATGGTATCTATATATCTATATATGATAAATCTAGCCTTACTCACCTACCTATCTGGTAACCAGCACAGTTATGGTATCTATATATCTATATATGATAATCTACCCTTACATCCTACCTATCTGGTAACCAGCACAGTATATGGTGATCTATATATCTATAATTGATAATCTACCCTTACACCACCTATCTGGTAACCAGCACAGTTATGGTGTCTATATATCTATATATGAAAATCTACTTAATCCTACCTATCTGGTAACCAGCACAGTATATGGTATCTATATATCTATATATGATAAATCTAGCCTTACATCCTACCTATCTGTAACCAGCACAGTATATGGTATCTATATATCTAATATGATAAATCTACCCTTACATACCTATCTGGTAACCAGCACAGTATATGGTATCTATATATCTATATATGAAATCTAGCCTTACATCCTACCTATCCGGTAACCAGCACAGTATATGGTATCTATATATCTATATATAATAAATCTACCCTTACATCCTACCTTCCGTAACCAGCACAGTTATGATATCTATATACTATATATGATAAATCTACCCTTACATCCTACCTATCCGGTAACCAGCACAGTATATGGTATCTATATATCTATATATGATAATCTACCCTTACATCACCTATCTGCTAACCAGCACAGTATATGGTATCTATATATCTATATATGATAATCTACGCCTTACATCCTACCTATCTGGTAACCAGCACAGTATATGATATCTATATATCTATATATGATAAATCTAGCCTTACATCCTACCTATCTGGTAACCAGCACAGTATATGATATCTATATAATAAATCTAGCCTTACATCCTACCTATCTGGTAACCAGCACAGTATATGGTATCTATAACTATATATGAATAATCTAGCCTTACATCCTACCTATCTGGTAACCAGCACAGTATATGGTATCTATATATCTATATATGATAAATCTACTCCTTACATCCTACCTACTGGTAACCAGCACATATATGGTATCTATTATCTATATTATAATCTACCTTACATCCTACCTATCTGGTAACCACACAGTATATGGTATCTATTATCTATATATGATAAATCTAGCCTTACATCCTACCTATCTGGTAACCAGCACAGTATATGATATCTATATATCTATATATATAATCTAGCCTTACATCCTACCTATCTGGTAACCAGCACAGTTTATGGTATCTATATATGATAAATCTACCCTTACATCCTACCTATCTGGTAACCAGCACAGTATAGTATCTTATATATCTATATATGATAAATCTACCCTTACATCCTACCTATCTGGTAACCAGCACAGTATATGGTATCTATATATCTATATATGATAAATCTATCCTTACATCCTACATATCTGGTAACCAGCACAGTATATGGTATCTATCTATCTATCTATCTATCTATATATGATAAATCTACCCTTACATCCTACCTATCTGGTAACCAGCACAGTATATGATATCTATATATCATATATGATAAATCTAGCCTTACATCCTACCTATCTGGTAACCAGCACAGTATATGGTATCTATATATCTATATATGATAAATCTACCCTTACATCCTACCTATCTGGTAACCAGCACAGTCTATGATATCTATATATCTATATATGATAACTCTACCCTTACATCCTACCTATCTGGTAACCAGCATAGTATATGGTATCTATATATCTATATATGATAAATCTACCCTTACATCCTACCTATCTGCTAACCAGCACAGTATATGGTATCTATATATCTATATATGATAAATCTAGCCTTACATCCTACCTATCTGGTAACCAGCACAGTATATGATATCTATATATCTATATATGATAAATCTAGCCTTACATCCTACCTATCTGGTAACCAGCACAGTTTATGGTATCTATATATGATAAATCTACCCTTACATCCTACCTATCTGGTAACCAGCACAGTATATGGTATCTATATATCTATATATGATAAATCTAGCCTTACATCCTACCTATCTGGTAACCAGCACAGTATATGGTATCTATATATCTATATATGATAAATCTACCCTTCATCCTACCTACCTGGTAACCAGCACGTATATGGTATCTATATATCTATAATGATAAATTCACCCTTACATCCTACCTATCTGGTAACCAGCACAGTATATGGTACTATATATCTATATATGATAAATCTAGCCTTACATCCTACCTATCTGGTAACCAGCACAGTATATGATATCTATAAATCTATATATGATAAATCTAGCCTTACATCCTACCTATCTGGTAACCAGCACAGTCTATGGTATCTATATATGATAAATCTAGCCTTACATCCTACCTATCTGGTAACCAGCACAGTATATGGTATCTATATATCTATATATGATAAATCTAGCCTTACATCCTACCTATCTGGTAACCACACAGTATATGGTATCTATATATCTATATATGATAAATCTAGCCTTACATCCTACCTACTGGTAACCAGCACAGTATATGATATCTATATCTATATATGATAAATCTAGCCTTACATCCTACCTATCTGGTAACCAGCACAGTTATGGTACTATATATCATTTATGATAAATCTACCCTTATCCTACCTATCTGGTAACCAGCACAGTATATGGTATCTATATATCTATATTGATAAATCTAGCCTTACATCCTACCTATCTGGTAACCAGCACAGTATATGGTATATATATATCTATATGTGATAAATCTAGCCTTACATCCTACCTATCTGGTAACCAGCACAGTATATGGTATCTATATATCTTATGTGATAAATCTAGCCTTACTATCCATCTGAACAGTATAGAGATGTAACGTGGTTTCGAATAGAACCCAGTTTCAATCGAACTGAGGGTTTCGAAGTCCCGACTAAACTTTCGGAACTCCCATTTCACAGACCCGGATTTTTAATAATAATTAAAAATCCTAGTAACCAGCACTAAATCTCTAGTAACCAGCACAGTAATGATGTTCTATTTGCACTGCATAAGTCTCACTCCAGCACTTTTACCCATTCCATTGTATCTCAATGTTACCCACCTAACTGGAATGTAAGCTCTACGGGGGAGGACCTCCTTTCCTCTTGTGGCAAGGCTCTAGCACTTCTATTTATATAATTTAAATAATTAGTACTGAACTATTTATGTATTTGCCTCCCTTTTAAAACTTTTTATATTTTGTTATTGTACGGCTCTGCGTCCCCAGTGGCGCTTTATAAATAAACTATACATTCTATATTCTGGCTCTTATTTCACTACTTTTATCATATTCAACATGGAACACAGACCCTATTTATGCTGAAAGTGAAAATTGATCCACCAGGACTAGCAGGTAAATGGTTATATTTTGGGGTGGTGGGAGATTACAATTCACCTATGGATATTTCTATCCCTGTACATGATGTTCCAAGATTGTATCGAGTTTAACCCAAACATGATTTTGAAATCCGAAAGCTGAGGCCACACTGTACCAGACGGTAAGGTGCATGAAATTCGCTCATTAACGTCTGTTTGCTCTGCGATTTGAACAATATTCCAAAAACGTAACGCATGCTTTTCGAAAATGGATCGCAGCGCATATAGTTGTATCTGTTGTATTTAGTTTGATCAACTGACTTACAGTTAAAGGGAATGTCCACCCCTCCACACACAAAGCCTTACCTGCTTTAAACACCGATAAGCAGGACTTTGTTACCTTGAAATCTTCCAATTCGGCTCCCACACAGAGCTATTATACTCACAAGCTCCTCCTCCCTCCATCGCCACGTCTCTCCACTTCAGCCAATCATGGCTGCCATTCCCAGAGCAGTCTCCACTGCGGCTGCTCAAGAACACAAAAGATCAGAGCAGCCACAGTGGAGACGAGTGAGGAGACCGGAAGCGGCGGTGGAGCGAGGAGCTTGTGAGTATAATAACTCAGTGTGTGGAGCCAAATTGGAAGATTTCAAGTTAACAAGTCCTGCTTATCGGGTGTTTTGAAGGTAAGGCTTTGTTTGTGGAGGGGTGGACATTCCCTTTAAGTTTAAGTCCAGTTGATCTACCTGAATACAACAGATATACCATGACCTGGATGAATGAGACCCTCACAAGTACATATAGTTGTATTTGTATATAAGATTACACTATACTGTCATATTCATATACTGTCACTTGATTTAGGTGCAGCACAGTATGATTTACATTGCACAAATAAAAACAGAGTGTAAATATAAATCTACTGATCTCAAGATCCCAGTGCCTATCATGATACTGTTTACATGAGGAACTTACTATGACTTATTAATAAAATGTCAGAATTCAGATAGAACTAGTACAGTGTGACCTAGCCCTTACAGTCAATAGGAGACTATACGTTGTCTTAGCTGAACATGCTAGGTGGAGGTTCCGGAATTTTCTATAAAGTGGGAGGTAATTCAGAAACTTGGTTTGTCTTTTCAATGCTGTAAATCCTTTCTTTAACACATTCATTTCCGCCCTGTATACCTAAACAGACAATGTAATACATTTCCACGGGCAATGTTCAAACTCAAAGTTCCAATGCAGACATGTCTGCTCCCAATTCTCTTGTAACAGAATCCACTTATTGCTCATATGCTCTATTTAAATGATATGGGTTTTTGCACAACCGATGCCTTTTTATACAAACATATGAAATTCTGTTTATAAAGTTTCCAATCTACAGACAGACAGACTGCACTAGGCCAAGGCAACATATGGTTCTCCCAGAATCCTCTAGTGTAGGAGCTCGAGGGAAACAGAAGTTAAGATATTAAATAGGGAACCATATGTTGATTGTATTTGATACTTTCAATTTATTGCATTAATTGAATAGAAAGCAAAATCCATTATTGAGGAGGACAATTTTTTGCCGCAGCAGGAGTTGAGGGGGTCTCTCGCTACTTCCGGTCAACATTATCACAAGTACATCATTGGCATCCTAACATTACTTATACATGCATTCCTCCACAGATACAGGCTTAATGTAGATACACAATATTATCCCATTGCACATTTACCCCAGGTACCTGTGAACTAGGTCCTGTCACAACCCCTTCCCTGCTCCAGCTGTTCTAAACGCACGTAGCACAATACCTTTGAGGAGTTTGAACCTTTAGCTTCGGACTCCGGGATGCTTTTGGCGGTTTGATACTGGGCCCCTAAGCCTAAATCTTCCCCAACACACACTGGGACAGGATATCATCCGAGATACCCACTACTTTCTCCTGCTTTCCAACCCCCCAGTCGATTTCCACTCGGGCCTGGCGATGTTTGGAAGGGTGCCCCCTATTCCTGTGAGGGTCGGGCTTATCCGGGAGGATGTTCTCTTTTTGCAACACAGGTTAGAGTGAACCAAAGTGATGTCTGCTCCTGTATCCCTGAAGCAGTTAACAATCCGGTCGTTCACTGTAACCCACGGGGTGATTTGGAGTGTGGCGTTGGATTTCCTTTTGTACGGACCGAACCTTGTACGATAAACCTCTGGGGTCAACTGGTACTTGGCTAGGATAGCAGCCTTGATAGCTCCATAATCGTTATCACTTTCCTCCGTAACTCTATAAAAGCATCCAGGGCTTTGTAGCGCAGGTTGGAGTCAGATGTCTGGCCCAATCCTCCTGAGGCAGACGATACTGACGGCAGGCTTCTCTCAAAGAGCGTAGAACAAATCATGTCGTTATCCTTCTCCATTGCTGCAATTTAAACTTGTGACTCACTGGTAAACTTGTTCCTCCTGCTCCAGGAGAACTTGGGGATGAACTGTGGGCGGACTGGCGCAGTTTGGCCATTTCCAGTTCATATTGTCGTGCAGCTTGTCGCTCTGCAGCCTCAGCCTGTCTCTCAGCTGTGCCGCTCTGCACTCTCACGCTCAGCCCGTCGCTCCTTCCATTTCGCTTGCTGCTGCTGACGCTGGCGTTCCAAATTGCAGGTACTCCATTGGGTTTAGTGTCGCTTAACTTTTGAACACTGCCTGGAGCTGATGGAGACTCTGGAGCTGCAGACACCACATGGGTTGGTGATACAGTCCTGATGGTATTCCAGGCTGGACAATATCATTAGAATCCAGGTCAAGTGAGTGATTCCTGCGTAGGCTCATCCCGCATTTCCTGTGCTTGGAAATCTGCCTCCATTAATCTCACGAATCAGGTCCTCCCTCCTTTTCCGATAGGAATCAATGTGTCTGCTTTGCAAACAACGATTAAGTCATCCAGACTGATGCTTCTATAATTCACAGTTCAGACATTTTGCCAAGTAGAAAAGTAGAGAAAAAGATTCTGGGGAAGGGCCCTGTGTGTTTACCTGTTCATTATATATTCTAATGCCCGGCTATTAACCACAGAACTTGGGTTCTGCTCTACAGAGTTACTTAGTTACACTGTATATTTAGAGTTCTGAGTATAAACACCAAATATCCCAAACGCTGCCACCAATTGTCACAAACCCCCCGGTCCCAAACGCCCAACCACCTATCCGTTACCGGAAAAACACACTCCAAGCAACCGACAGGCGACGGAACAGATCAGACCCGGTGGGTTTGGTGAACAAACTATATATTACACAATTAATATTACTAAATATCAATATACTCACTGCACCCCACATCCCGATTAAACAGCGGAATGACCTGTTACCTATATCTATGGGGATATCCACACCCCTACTTCTAACAACCTGTAAGAAAATTGGTTTATTCACCCTAATATTCTATACACAGTTATACAGTATCTCTTATACCTACACAATATTCTCTATAGTAGCGTACTTCGAAGACACAGGTTTGTTTTGGGATTACTCAGAATAGGACAATAGCCATAAATGATTTTTATATCATTTATTAAAGTTGTTAAAAATAGTGCATAAAAATATAAAAAAATAAATAAAATCACTGAACATAAAGCAGTAACACAATGAGGATAGAATTGGGTAAAGAAGAATACTTAGAGATAATGGCATCTGAATAGTCCATGAGAAGAGTCCAGAACTTGATAATCCATTTATGGAAATAATGGTCCAAATGATAATCCTGCGTTAAGCCAATACGGTCTGTCCGTTGGCTAGATGTTATTCCAGATGTTCTTGTAGATGTTATGACAGACTCCTTGGGATGAACCCAGTTCCATTTTTATCCTTTCTTCAGAAAATGGGAGTGGTCTGTTTCCCTAGAGGGGTGGACTTGGTTCTGCCCCAGAAGGTTGGTTCCAAGTTTTGGAGGGAATTTCAAATATCGAATTCCAACCCCCGGCCATAATCCATGAACACACATGTCACATTCAAATATATCATGATGGTTTATAACTAATTTTTCCCAACAGAACAGAACCAAATACGACATATCTGGGGTATCCTAGACCTAAGAAGGATAATATCCCAAGTTTGGCTTGGGCTATGATATTGTTCGGTCTCTATAAATGTAGAATTAATTACTGGATAAACTGGGGTTATTTATGAAAACCTGAAATATTCTACATCCGGAATTATTAAAGAATATGAATGACCTTTCATCTGCCAGTTGGTTTCTGTTCAATTCTCTACTAGAGAATTCCCTGCTAGTTCTGGTGTCTATTTGTCTGGGCTTTGTTTATATATTCACACCTTGCACCTATTGAAGTTAGACCTCCTGCTAAGTCAGCTAATTTAACACCAAATGGCCCTGGCTTTGGGAAACATGAATTAACTCTGCGAGTACCAGAACAGTGAAACAATGTGGAAGCTACCATGCTGCTTGATCATGCCATTAGGGTGAAATAATTGAAAATTGTGGGGGCATTAACCTAGTCATATAATAACCATATAATAACCTAGTCATATAATAACAATATAATAACCATATAATAACTTAGTCATAACCATATAATAACCTATGCTTGTGAAGGTTCTCATTCATCCAGGTCATGCTATATCTGTCGTATTCAATTAGATCAACTGGACTTGAAGTTTGGTTCTTGAAGACATTCGCTAGTCATCCGACTGGCTTTCTCAATTTAGAATGACTTGTACAAGAATCTGTGGTAATTATGTACCCTGGGAAATCCCAATTAGCATATCACAGCCAGGTGTTAAGGGCGTGATTGGATAATGAGAGGGGGAGTTCGACACCAACTGTCTGCCATGTACAATGCTGTTTTGACACCTTACTCTGGGTGTGACGAACAGATATTCAATGTAAAACGCCATAGACAATATCTGAAATTGCACCCCCAATTTTCAATTATTTCACCCTAATGGCATGATCAAGCAGCATGGTAGCTTCCACATTGTTTCACTGTTCTGGTAATCGCAGAGTTAATTCATGTTTTCCCCAAAGCCGGGGCCATTTGGTGTTAAATTAGCTGACATAGCAGGGGGTCTGACTTAAAAGGTGCAAGGTGTGAATATACAAACAAAGTCCCAGACAAATAGACACCAGAACTAGCAGGGAATCTCCTAGTAGAGAATTGAACAGAAACCAACTGGCAGATCAAAGGTAATTCATATTCCTTAATAATTCCGGATGTAGAATTATTTCAGGTTTTCATAAATACCCCAGTTTATCCAGTAATTAATTCTACATTTATAGAGACCTGACACAAACTTGGGATATTATCCTTCTTAGGTCTAGGATACCCCAGATATGTCGTATTTGGTCTTGTTCTGTTGGGAAAAATTAGTTATAAACCATCATGATATTATTTTGAATGTGACATGTATGGTTCATGGATTATGGCCGGGGGTTGGAATTCGATATTTGAAATTCCCTCCAAAACTTGGAACCAACCTTCTGGGGCAGAACCAAGTCCACCCCTCTAGGGAACAGACCACTCCCATTTTCTGAAGAAAGGATAAAAATGGAACTGGGTCTCATCCCAAGGAGTCTGTCATAACATCTACAAGAACATCTGGAATAACATCTAGCCAACTGGACAGACCGTATTGGCTTAACGCAGGACTTATCATTTGGACTATTATTTTCCCAATAACTGGATTATCAAGTTCTGGACTCTTCTCATGGACTATTCAGATGCCAATTATCTCTAAGTATTTCTTCTTTTACCCAATTCTATCCTCACTTGTGTTACTGCTTTATGTTCAGTGATTTATTTTATTTTTCTTTATATTTTTATGCACTATTTTTAACAACTTTTAATAAATGATATAAAATCATTTATAGGCTATTGTCCTATTCTGAGTATATCCCAAAACAAACCTGTGTCTTCGAAGTACGCTACTATAGAGAAGTATTGTGTAGGTATATAGAGATACTGTATAACTGTGTATAGAATATTAGGGTGAATAACCAATTTTCTTACAGGTTGTTAGAAGTAGGGGTGTGGATATCCCCATAGATATAGGTAACAGGTCATTCCGCTGTTTAATCGGGATGTGGTGGCAGTGAGTATATTGATATTTAGTAATATTAATTGTGTAATATATAGTTTGTTCACCAAACCCACCGGGTCTGATCTGTTCCGTCCGCCTGTCGGTTGCTTGGAGTGTGTTTTCCGGTAACGGATAGGTGGTTGGGGCGTTTTGGGACCGGGGGGTTTGTGACAACCTCTGAGACTGCTATTAAAGAAAGATACTGTGTGGCAGTGGGGGCAGAACAAGATACAGCCCTAAATTCATTAAAACTCTGTCTGACAAAAGCTCCAGCTCTCACTTTCTTTAATCCATCCAAACAACTTGAAATACAAGCTGATGCCTCAAAAGACGGGCTAGGAGCATGTCTTCTGCAAGAAAGGAAACCAATAGTATATGCTTCAAGAGCACTATCATGTGCTGAACAAATCTATGCACAAATCGAAAAGGAACTGCTGGCAATCGTATTTGCCACTAATAAACAAAATGGAGTCCAACACTTACAGCACTAAGCAAAACAATGTATCAACACATAACCTGGACTAGAGGCTGGCTCATTCTTAAAGTCACAGCACTATATATCACAAATATAAAGCAGATCTGTGGGGATGGGCTGGATAGTGCAGGAATATAAATCAGATCTGTGGGAATGGGCTGGATAGTGCAGGAATAAAGCGAATCTGTGGGAATGGGCTGGATAGTGCAGGAATATAAAGAGCATTCTGTGGGAATGGGCTGGTAGTGCAGGAATATAAAGCAGATCTGTGGGAATGAGCTGGATAGTGCAGGAATATAACAGATCTGTGGGGAATGGGCTGGATAGTGCAGGAATATAAAGCGATCTTGGGAATGGCTGGATATGCAGCTATAGCAATCTGTGGGAAGGGCTGGATAGTGGCAGGACTATAAGCAGATCTGTGGGAATGGGCTGATAGTGCAGGACTATAAAGCGATCTGTGGGAATGGGCTGGATAGTGCAGAATATAAAGCAGATCTGTGGGAATGGGCTGGATGTGCAGGAATATAAAGCATATCTGTGGGAATGGGCTGGATAGTGCAGAAATATAAAGCAGATCTGTGGGAATGGGCTGATAGTGCAGGAATATAAAGCAGATCTGTGGGATGGGCTGGATAGTGCAGGATATAACAGATCTGTGGGAATGGGCTGGATAGTGCAGGAATATAAGATCTGGAATGGCTGATGTCAGTTCAATTGTGGAATGGGCTGTTTAGTGCAGGAATATAAAGCAGATCTATGGGAATGGGCTGGTGTTTTCTAGCCTTGTTTCTACAGTATGTATCTCCTAGAAAGAGACTTTTTTATATTCCTACTGTAAATAATTGTACTGGATAATGTAAATTGCAGTCAGATGGTTTTCTAAACTGTTTAATACTGTAATGTTTTCAGATATAGGGAAGATGTATCTCTTTTCATGTTTCGTTATAGGTTATTGTGTATTATAACATGTATATTAATACTGTAGCTGATTGCAATGGTTGTATATAGTGGTCTCAGGAATTAGATACAGTACAACACTTGGTCTGGGAGATCCATGCAAATTCAACTGGGAGACCAATAGGGGTTGTTCTGATCATTATTTCCATACACTGCAATAAGCACCATTTGCCGTGCTATGATCTGCAGCAACCAATAGTTCCAACAAAATTAAAAGGAATCCCACTTTCTGCAGGACATTGTGATCTTTGAAGAACAACTGCTTTAGTAGGTACATGGACTGTACAGTGTAAATAGTTATCACTAGTAAAAGTAATAATCAACGTGTGTTAAAAGAATCTATAAAAAAATCTGGGATTCTCATTAGCATGGCTTTATCTTGGTGTGTATCACAATACGATCTCAGGGTATTAGGTTTCTTATCTTACGCTTCATTTGTTTACTACACCTGAATGACCCCATGCTTCAGAACAGTGTCCTCTTAAAACCGAACTTCAGTTCTACAGATCAGGGGACGCCAGGCCAATAAAATAAGTGTTCAAAGATCTCGCAGAGAAAATTTGTTAATCTTAACGAAAGGTAAAATTAAAAAGCTTCAGCTAGGTATAGTATTTCCTAAAGGGCTACTGTAATAACATGGAAACTACCCAGTCACTCATCCCCTTATTCAAACTATAAAGCACACATCCTTCCCACACTAACATCTATACCTAACCACCACCCCCAAACCGAGCAAACATTATCCTAATCTCTCTGTGTCCCTGAAGCTCCTTTTATGGTTTGTCTCAGAGCTTATGTAGCTGCAGCGAAGGCACAATGATATGCTGCCATAAGCAGCCTTGAGTGACACCAGAGATGGATTAAGATCATATGGAAAGGAAGCTGGCATTGGAAGAGACCGCTGTGGAGACAAGCATTAAAGGTGCTTCGAGACCAAGGAGAGGTAAGTAAAGATAGCGATTTGAGGGTTGGGGACTGTAGGTATATATTTTAGTGGTGGGCGGTGGACATTCCCTTTAAATTTCAATATACTTACTACCCTTTACCTTGTCAGTTTCCAATAGAAACCCTACAATCACCACTTCATACCAACATTTATGTATAATACCCAATAGAATTATCAGAATATGAAATGTTGCCAAGATTTGTGGGATTGTTGATGCCATGGAAGTGTCACCCTTCATATCCGAATTGGAATCATCTATTGAATCTGCCATTCACTGAAATGTGTGCTCCCTTCCTCTGTGACGATTATTAATCTGAGACAGGTCGTTGTCTTAGTCCCATAGGAGAAAATCGTTATATAAATGTTATTGTTGTTGTTGCTGCAGTGCTGAAACGTGACTGAGAGATGAGGGAAAGGGATAAGGGAGGGCAGAGGGAGGCGTGGTCTATTATTATTATTATTATTGTGATTTATATAGCGCCAACATCTTCCGTAGCGCTTTAACAATTACAGTATACATTCACATAAGGCCCTGCTCCAAAGAGCTTACAATCTAAACACATTTATTTGACCTACAACCTATCAGTATGTCTTTATGATTGTGGGAGAAACCAGGTGCCCGGAGGAAACCCACGCAAGCCAGGGAGAACATACAAACTCCTTGCAGATGTGTCTAAGGGTGAATGTGAACTCAGTGCTAGACAAGTATATGTCACTACCTAAAGACACTTGCATCATTACTTTTTGCACTTGATAAAGGTAACATGTCACCCGAAGCATGTTGTGTGAAATTGCAATACCACAGTATCACAGCTAAGTCATGAGAGTATTATTTCTCCCCATCATACTACTGGATATATTAAGGGATAAGGTTAATTAGTCCTTTTTGCAGGGGTAAAGAACAAAAAATGTATCTGTTTGGCTTGTTTTTTTTTATTATTCTGGGAATGAGCTGTAGCACTGGTAGACGTATCCTTTAGAGTTAATTGAGAGTAACAGCTATTTGGTTATAGCTGTTCATTTTACTTTAGTTAGCATAGCAGAAGCATAGGAAGGGGTTTGCATCTGACATAATCTTTTTGACATTTGCTACTTTACTTGTATTCACCCCAAATCCCACTGACCAGCTATTGATTTCTTTAATTAGGAGGAGCAGGACAGCTGTATATGACTTTAAAAATGTGTTTATCTGTAATAAAAAATACCAATTAGCTGTAGAGCAAGGGGATGTGAGTAGAGATGGACTAGAACTCGCACACCCAAGTTCGAGCCGACTTATCAAGTCTGAACGGACTCGGACCTCTCGAACTATCCCGGATCCAATTTATCAGACTTTTGAACTTTCTAGACTTTCGTTAATTATCAAACGTTCGTCATCACGGTTTATAGAATTATTGAATTTACAAGCCTTAGCTAACCCTTGAACGTATCATTCGCTACCTTAAAGTATCATTCATTTTCGCTAGCACTCGAAAGTATCGTTGGTTTTTCGCTAGCACTCGAAAGTATCGTTAGTTTTCGCTAGCACTCGAAAGTATCGTTAGTTTTTTCGCTAACACTCTGAAAGTTCGTTCATTTTCGATAACCTTCAAAAGTATCATTTGATTCGGTAACCCTCGAATTTATGGTTCTATTTTTGGTAACCCTCGAAGTATCGTTCTATAACCCTCGAATTGGCCGTAACCCTCGATGTACTTGTGCAAAACCCGACAATTGCCTGCTTTGTGTTTTAGAAGTGTTTTAACAAGTTTTGGTGATAGTGACATATTCCCTAGATCATTTCCCAGGTGCCACAATCCTTTACAGTAAGTTCCCATTGTTGTTTAGCTGTAATAACCCGGATTTTTCGAACTATCACTCTCCCTTGATTATAATGGTCAGAATTCGAATTTTGAACTTTTACTGAAGTTGACAAGCTATAGGGACTTTCTGTACATTCAGAAGCTGCCTTTCCCATACACTAGTAAAGTTTCCTTTGTGACGTTTTCTTGAACCAGTATTTCCCAATCCACTTTACAACACACAACACAGCTTGTAAAGGGCAATCCCAGCCAGGAACATCATGGCAATGTCACATGATTGTCACAGTTACACCCGCTGACTGTCTTGATGTTAAAACCGATACAACGTTCTTTAGCACGAAACCTAATCGGCTTTAACATCTAATTAGTTTATTGGCCCGCTTTAGAGCCCTTTGCAGGACTTAAATACCAGCAATTTGTTGCTTTAAGAAAAATAGCTGGTATTTTTCTGGGACATTGGTTGGCAGCACAAAAATCAAATACTGCAATCTCTTGCAGTTGTCATAATTAGTCACAATTATCCCTCTGTAGATCGTCTGCAAATTGTTATCACTCTCCATTCATATATTCAATTATTCTTAATCTCTAGTTACAGATTTGCCAAAACCAAACACGTATAAGATGGTATGGAAATCACTTCTCCCCATGAAAGTTTAATGGTTTTCAAGGTAATCTTACTGCCCTTATGGCAGAATAATGTTTTTAGAAAAATAACATCAGACTGCTATGTATTTACAGTCCTCACACCATCTCTGTATTCTATTACCTACTTTGTAACAATGAACGGTAATGTAACCCATAGACACCAGCAGATGAAGAGAATCATACAAAATCGTGCAGTAGAATGAGAGGAAAATACAAAAATCGATCCCCACAATTTATAAAAAAGAAAGGAATAGTTCCAGGTATCCAACATGTGCCTCCTCTAGCTATGGGAGACATAACATAACAAAGGGTCCAATGCTTAGCAATGCTAAAATTATAGAACTCTACCAGCCATAAGCACTAGGTAACATATGTCATTTCTAAGAACCGTTCTGTTCCATGGGACCTTCCCAAGACTAAGGATCAGAGGATCAATGTCCTTTCTACCTTTCCCTCTAAAAAAAAAAGCTCTTACATTCACATGATTTCGTTATTTATCCAATACAATTTTGTGGAAAACATGACACAGTCATTGATCACGGTAATTGATTAATTTTGTTTATACAACATCCACATCTAACAACACTTAGATTTCGATGGGGTAGCTACATTACAAGCTCTAATTGGTCACGCCCTAACCATGTGCATGTTTCCCCCATGAGACAGGGGTATTTGTTATGTTTTGTTTGATATTTTCCATTCGGACTAAGATTTATGGTTGCTTTGAGTAAATATTTTTCCAAGTTCCTCAGCAGTTCTGGTCTCCATGTATTATTCCATTGGAGATAATCAGCAGTCACTTGCTTGATCAATGAGTCGTGTGTACTTTTTCATTAAAGAGCTGTAACTTTGTGTGAGATCAGCAGAGGATTCCCTGTCTGACCTGCGTGTTAAATGACACACCACAGGGTTCGAACTTGGGAGCTTGTTTATAGAAAAGAGTTTTTGCAATTTGCTTTACTGTTCTAGTATAGCAGAATGACATTGTAGTTTACATTACCAGATTATAGGTAATGCACTTAATAACCAGGTTTGATGTTTTTTACCAATCACCAGAGCAATATTTTTTTTTTTGATAACTTGTTTTTTTTTTATGCAGAATTTTTATTGTTTACATGCAGTACTTTTATCTCATGTATTAGGCGTATTAAGTTATCAGCGAGTACATCAAGAACCGTGAGTATAGCAATGAGAAAAAAAAACAAAAAAAAACAAACCATTATAAACCTATATAAACAGTAAATAACGAATGAGCAATGATCTAGTGGACTTAACTATAAGTTCAGTCATTTGGCCATTTGTAGTTGTTCCCAGCACGTTGTTTTCTAATCTTCTTAATACTTTTGTTAACCATATGAAGAAATTCTCCTATAACATTTATGATCTATCTATGTCCAAATACCAAGGCTCCCCATTTCCTATAAAGGCTGGGATTTTTGTTGAGATATAGCATATGCTTTTTCATATGACATATAGTCAGAAAGCAATATATAATCTCTTTCCTTTCATTGTAGGTATACCATGGGTCTTCCAGTATTTGAGGATTAATTTTTTTTGAGGCCATGCAGGCATGATAAATTATTGTTGGCCATATGCTGCGGGTAAGTATTTGAAGCCTATGTTTATAAGCTAGTGTGGTTTTAATCGGTATTGTTGTATTAACATTCTGGTTCCAGGATTTGAATAGGTTGTACCACATTTCCTTATCCGACTGCATGACCACCATATATGTAGAGTATGACCGATGGCTGTGGCATTCTCCTCCAACACGTGGGGAGCTTGTTCTTTTGCCCATGAAGATATTTTCCTTGTGGTGTTCTAAATCCTAAGTAATATTACTTTTTCTATCTGTCTCCCACGCCGAGAGGCACTTGTGTGAATTTAAATGGTATTATTATAGGGAGTTTGTTTCCATCTTCTACTGTGATGTTATTTTGCAAGTCCCTTTCCCATCTTTTCATACAGGGAGAGTAATGAATTTGTTCTTTATTATTTAGTAGGTTTGTAGAATTTAGAAATTGATTTTTTGGGTCTGTAGGGTCTAGGAATGTTCTATAATTGGATTTGGTGTTTTTTTTACTCATTGATATGTTTTTTTGATGGCTGGTTTTTGGTAAATATTTTAGAAATTTGTTTTTGTGAACCTTTGAATTTTTTCCCTAAATTTTGTCGAAGTAATAATTTTTCCCTCCCTCGTAGAACTTCACATATTTTCCTCTTCCGGCATTTGTTTGGTTGTTATTTCAGGGATGCATAACGGTATACTTGAATATGTCTACAATCTTGCTAGTGTCTGTTTCAAGTGATGTGTTTTAAGAGTTTTTTCCATTTTGATTGTATGTTGAACTGTTCTAGTTGGGATGGTTTTAGTTAGGGGTTGAATATTAATGCTCCAGCACGAAGTCAGGGAATCTTGTGTTCCACTTTCTTCTTCTATTTCTACCCCTTTTTTTGTTGATCTTTTCTGACCAATAGTACCTAGATTGGTCCATTATTGCTGCTTAATAAGAGTCTTTAAAGTGGTGGGGATGCTATACCACCTGTTTTTTTGGTTTTGGTCATCGATAAAGCCTTATTTCGGTTTAGCATTGGGCCACATAAAGTTGTTTTATTAGGTGTTTGGTAAGGTTGTGAATATATATTCGTATTTGTATTGGATTGTCCTGTATTTGTATAGAGTTGGGAAGTAACACTCATTTTCAGGAGTGGTACTTTGGGTAGCCAGATATGATTTGGAATTGGCCAGCCTTCTAGATCGTTTGAGTTTGAGCGATAGGGTTCATGGTTGAAAAAGGTCGGTTTCCATTTGTTATTGTTTAGGCAGAGGATTACTGTTGTTCTTGATATGGGTATCCCCGTAGAAATTTGAGTTGTTCATTATGTGTATATGGTGTGCCTAGGAATTAAGGAATTTGGTATGTAGTGTAGTGTTTTTGGCATTGTTTTATAATAGAAATATTTCCAATGTCACATGTTTCTTGTAGGTGTGGTAGCATTTTATTGTTCTGTTGATATGATGATCATCGCATGGCATAGTAATCCATATAATTAATTTCTAATTTCCCTAATTTCGCTCCAATGTGTGTTGTGGGGGTCGGAGGATTCTGGCCGGTTCATGGTTGGTCGAAAATTAGGGTGCGATCGTGGGCAGCCCGGTGCTCGTCCTGTGGTATGTTAAAAGATGATGATATTCATGTGTTGCTGCTACTGAATACTTTGGCTGTTGGGTTAACATAGAGAGTCCATTGATGTGCCTTTGGATCCATCTTTGCTTGTGATTTTCGTATGGATTGTTCTGAGAATGGGCCAATGGACCACGTCAAAGCCTTTTTCGGCCATCAGCGAGGAGAAGAGGGGTGGGAGATTGGGGATTTGGGGATTGTGTGCCCAATTTAGGGATATGATTGCTCTGGGTTGTGGGGCGCCGGTTGCTTGGCCCTGAATAAAGCCTACTGTGATCGGCGAAATTATTCTGTCAGAGGAGGTGTGGAGTCTAAGTTGCGTATACAATCTTAGGAATAATCTTATTCCCGAATTATATAAGAATTGGGTCAAAGTTTGTGATTAGATCGTGTTTTTAGTCTTGTTTATGAGTATTGGGCTATTATTGATGTGCTGGGGGCATTGCTTCATGGAAATGTTTCCCAGAGTCATGTGCTATATTTGATAGCGTTTTGGAGGTGGGGGGGTCATGATATCTGAAGTTTGTTGGGGAGATGCATATGAATCCGCTGTCCTGGAGTTTATGTGGGTGGGCCAAATGTGAAATAGGCATTATTTATTTCTGATGTTTGAATAGGATGTTTTTATCCTGTTTAAGTTGGTCTTGTGTTAGTTATCTCAGATGGATTTTTGTCTAAAAATTTTGTTATCTCTGAATTTGGTTGGTTGTTGTTGGGGTGAGATCATTTTTAATATTATTAGTGTAAATAATAGTCCTGCAAAATGGTTACCATACTATTTGTTGTGGGTTTATATTTTCCCGTTATTTTTTATTTTTTTATATAGCAAAGTTTGGGTTTGTAGAATATGTGTTTCTTTAGTTTGTTTTTGCTAGGTAATTTATTTGTTTTGGGACCGTTGTTGTGTATAGTTGATATTTAGTTCTCCGTAGTATTTGTCAAATTCATACATTTTTGTGGATGATGTAATTTTTTTTTATTTGTTGTAAGTGTTCGTAATTTTCTTTTTGTGGTGTCTTTTGTGTAATTCTTCTTGTTCATTTATTTGTTTGCAAGTTGTAGTCTTTCTCTATTTTCTCTCTTTTTCATATTAGAACATTTTGAATGAGTATTCCTCTCATATAGGCTTTGTTGGCGCGTTTCCATAGTGAGAGGGGGGATATTTTGGGTCTATGTCATTCAAGGTGAAGTATTCTTGTAAGATTTAATTTCTTTGATTCTTTTTTTTGTTTTGATTTGGGTATACTAACAAGTAAGGTTCATTCTCCATAGGTTGAAGTGGGAGGAGTTTTGTTTTCTGTAATTTCGATTGTTAATGGTGCATATCTGAAATGTTTCTGGTTCCCTAGTCTGCTTTTTTTATATTTTGTAGTAAGCCTTTATCTGTGCTAATCATGTCTATTCTTGAAAAGGTGTTGTGGGATTTGTAAGTAGTATGTGAAAATCTTGGCTACTATGGATTGTAGGACTCTCCAGAACATATATTCTTCTTGTGCTTAAGATTTCTCCTTAATTCTATATCGGGTCTTGGGTTTGCTTTGGCTTGTGGTGTCTATGTGTTGTCCTAGTATTGGTTGGAAATCCCCACATACAGCACATTTTGTTGGGGTAATTTTGGATTTTGTTAATGGATTTTTTTGTATGAATTGTTAATTGTCCTTGTTTGGGGTGTGTAATGTTGTTTATGAAGCGTGTGTTGTTGCGTTTGCATTCTAGGGATAATGTATCTTCCTGCTTTATCTATTTGTCTTTTTTATTTTCCTTGAAAGGCTACAGTTATTTTGATTGCTAATGGATACTCCTCCTTTTTTTTCTTTGAGAAGGTTGCATGGTAGATAAGTTTGGTGTTTTTTATAATGTAGTAAATGGGTGGTGTTTGTGATAATAGATGTGTTTCTTGTAAGCAATAGTATGTCCCTGGTTTTATTGGTTATTTCCTGCCATATGGGAGTAGCGTTTTGGTATGGTGTGTTAAGTCCCCTTATGTTATATGTTACTGCCTTAAGTAACCATTATATTTTGTGTCTATTTGTAAGGTTTTGGTCTTATAGGAAATCCATATGACATTTTGTAATCTTGACATCTGTAATTAAGAATATGAAACTTAAACATATTTACACTATTTACAATCTAAACGAATTTACCGAGAAAGAACATCACATTTGCTTGGGGTCTTTCCCCAGTTCCCATGTGGTTCCTTCTTAGTATTTCGGGGGCATTATATCCCTACTGTTCTTGTTTGTAATTTGGCCTCATCTTTTGGGGTGATAGCACTTTTATATTTACATCTTATCTTATTTTCCTTTCCCCCTTTTTTTTTCCTTTTTTTCTTTCCTTTCCCCTTCCCCTTCCTCTCCCTCCCTCCTCCCTTCCCTTCTCTTCCCTTCCTTCTTTCTATTTCCCTTCTTTCTTCTTTCCCTTTCAACTATATTTATTCCCCTTTCCCCCCCTTACCCCCTTTCCTCCCCCTCTCTCCTCTTTATCTACACTTATACAAAAAGAAAACTTTCCTATTTGCCCATAACATTCATTGACCGTCCTCCACCATTCTTTTTCGTAAGTGAATTGGGTTTACATATTCCCCACAATAACGACCCCCCTGATTATAGTTTAATCTATTATAGCACGTATTTGTTTCCTTTAGTCTCCATATTCGTTTAAAATCATGCATAATAACCAAAAAACAAAAAAAAAAAAACAAAAAAAAAAAAACCACATATATATCATCATAAACATCTGTAAAACATTTAGGTATTAAATGGGATATAAATCTGAATTTCCCTTCCTATTCTTCTTTGCCTATAGGTATCGCCCAATGTGCATGCTTGATCTTCCGTTTATATTCTTTATATAATATGTGTTTATTGTCCTATTCACAGAGGTTACATGCGCTATATCACACTCTATCGCAAGAATTTTATACGTAGTGAATTTGGGCTACTATTATTCCACATACGACCTCCCTGTTATAGGTTTTAATCTAAATATCACACGTAATTGGTTTCATTAGTCTCCAGTATGTATACCTTTTATTCATATATGCGTAGTAACAGCAACATTTTCCAGTCTCGTCATATTCAAAAAAAAAAAAAAAAAAAAAAACATATAAAACGTTCTAACACATTCTGGAGATGCATGTAAAGTTTCCAGACATTTGAATCTAACTCATATTGTTATTTACATTTCTATCGGTATTCCTTCTCTATAACCCCTTTCCCAAGCAGTTAATAGGTTAAGTATCATAAGCTGCACCTATATCTTTATATCTCCTTGTGCTGGGTGGGTCATTTAGGTATCCTTCTTCCTTCTGTCTTTTTTCCCTGTCACAGAGTTCTGGTTCTGTAAGTTTATGATTTTAAGCATTTGAGTTCTTGAATTTCTTTTAACGGTTTTGTTTTGTTTTCCCATTTCTTTGAGTAGTTTTTGTGGAGAGTTTTGAAAGTTTGTTTGTGCCGTTATGGTTGTCATTTTGGGTTTTCCAAAGTTCCCCATTTTTTGGAGTAATTTGTGGCTGCATCCACTGACGTTTATTGTGTGGTATGTTTTTCCCTCCATACTTGATGGTGAGGCGGCAGAGGGAACCCCCATGAAATATTGTATTTTCTTGATCTTAGGATATTTGTTTACCTCTGAGAATTGCCGTCTTGGCGATGGTATATGGAGGCTAGAGCGGCTAGAAATATAAGTTTTTTCTGCTATTCCCGCTGGCAGTAATGTGGGGTTCCTAATTTCTTTTACTAATCATCTTTTTTTGAAACAAGGTGTAGTCTTATATATGTCTCTTGGTGCCTGTACTGGGGCGTACTAGATTTGGGCAATCTATGTATACGATCCACCACTAATTCCACTTCCGTATCGTCTGGTAAAAGGTGCTTTAAATAAGTTTTTGTGTGTATTCCATAGCTGGTTACTTTCACCTGCTCCGGGACACCTCTTATCTTAAGAATTATGCTTCTACGAGAATCTGTTTTCTAATCTGTGATTTTTATTTTTGGAGTTCTGTTTCCAGTGTCAGATCTTGTCCGTGGGAATCTACCAGATCATTGTATGATTCCACGTATTGTTCAATTTGTTTTCTATGTGTAGTTGTCCCTGTCACCATATCTGAAATATCCTTTTGAGATCATTCCATTAGAATAAGTGAAAGTCGGTTATAGTGCCTTATGTTGTGAAGTAAGTAGCTCTTTCAAGGTTGATCTGTTATTGGTTCATCGTGTTTGGGAAATGTTTAAAGCAGTCATTGTATATTTTCTCTTTGTTTTTTTGTTATTTTAGAGTTTCGATATCCGCTATGATTCTGCCATCTTCAGTGCCTGAGTATGTGTGGGCTATCTGAAACAGGCCGATAAGTCCGTTTTTGTGTTCTATATATGTGATTGGGGATCCCCCAGGTGCGTTTGGTTTGTTATTTTGTCTGTTTCACTAACCTTTCGGTTACCACCCTTCTTTTTTACAGGTGTTTGGTCCGTATGTTATGTCCGCATGGACACACATCGGGATGCGCGATCTCTTCCTGAGGCGCCGGCGCATTTTGGGACGTCATCCCGGGTCTCTCCTCTGCACGAAGTACGCGGTAGTTTTTAGGTTGTTCCCTTGCTTTTCGGCTTTTCCTCTAGCCTCTCTTGCCTCTGTGTTTTCTCCTCCGTCCCTGTTTTCTGTTTATTTGGTCTCCTTGGGCTGTAGTCACTTTATTTTAGTAGGGAGAGCTCCGGAGCTCAGGCTGATGGCATCCCCCCCGCTCCAGCTCCTTGCGGCCGCCCTCGCGCCAATATTTTATTTTAATTAAAGGACATTTATCTCTCTTCCCCTCCTGCTATCCATTTATAGAGCCAGGGTGAGGACCTTAACAAATTGATCCTCACCCGGGGTTCCTTCTAAGATAGACAGGATACTTACCTAAACTTCCTACTTTTGCAGAGCGTGCTTTCTCGTCTCATGTGGCCCCCGTTGAGGCAGGTGAGATGGACGCACATCAGTGAAAGTAAATTTAGGTAGTAAGCTTACCCTACTAAAAGGAACCCAAGGCCTATCAGTTTAGGGCACTCATAACTGGGTGCTATGTTGTGAGTGGAGCAATGGGGAAGTTAAGTATAGTTCTACTTCAAAAGGGCAACTATAGTTCGGAAAAAAAAAACTTTGTCTGTGCGACAATGTATAGATCACTTATATCAAGCTGGCCTTCTTTCAGTTGCTGTGGTGGCTTCGTTTCTCTTCACACCTGGCAGAAGTTTGTACCCAGCTGGTGTAGTCCCCCTCCCCTCTCTGTCTACTTCTACCCTCCCCCTCAGCCGAAAAGGGCTGTATACAGAGTCCGATCCATTCCAGTTGCAAGGGACTTTTAAATGAAGGGCCTGACCTCCTGTTTGACCCCTCCCTTTCATAGAGCTAAACTGCAAGCAATCAAACTGTGTGGGATAAAGGTAGCAGTAGTCTGAAGGGATTGCAGAGGGGAGAGAGGAGGACAAGTGGTGTCTGAGATTCTTACTAAGTAAGTTACTGACTTCTGCATGTTCTCTAAGTTTGCTAATTGTTATTTGTTTTTGTCCTAAAGTTTCTTAGAATTTTTCCCCTGCTTACGAGATTCATATCACTGAAGAACAAAGTCCATTGGTAACATCAGCTGCAGTGAGCCTTCACAAACAGCGTGACACTGCTTGTTTGTCCTGATACATGTCATTTGCTTTAGTCCTAGATATTTCATAGATTGCAACTGTATTCGTGTTTGGTATATAGTCTGTATTACTGTATTGCTTATATAGACTGATTAGTTTTTTGCTTGGTGATGTCCATTTGAGTCTGGTTTTGTAATGTATATAAGGATTTTTTTGGGGGGAGGGGGCTGTTTTAAATAGTAGTGTTAATGGCTCCATATGCTGGGTTATGGTTTTATTTGGAAATTGTGTTTAGCACACAGAATTTGACTCTAGTGTTGCACATGGTACTTGTGAGAGGGAGTTGTGTGACAGTACTGCATGTGAGCTTTGGATTGTGTATGGGTGTGTGCCTTTTGAGTGACAGATGCGGTGTAGCAGCTCCTACAATCACGGCATATTCAAAGGTTTAATATCTCGGGGTTCTTAAAAGGAATTTAAAGAACTAAAGGTACCCTGGGGGGTTGGATGATGTATAGGTCATTTGAATGAATTTAAAAAACTATTTCCACTATAATTGCCTTCTAATGGCTCTACGTGGAATGTCGAACTGGGCTTTCTAAATAGAATCCAGAGGATGCACTATTAAAAAATGACAATTACAACAAGTAAATGAAAATGATTGAGAATTTTAATTATTTAATGTCTTGCAAAATGTGAACTTACGATCTTAGAACGGTAAACATAAAGGCACAGGCTGATGTTATATCTCATAAGACTCATCTACATATATTGGTTTTTAGATGTAGGCTAGCCATAGCATGCCTTAAAAAATCGAAATGGACAATTCAAATCAAATTTTCATCGCCCTGCACCATCTATGTTTGGCCCAGATCCGCTTAAAAAAAAATCTTCCAATTGATCCAACTGTGTTTGGTCGAATCAAATGAACAATATTGTGGCAGGCGCGGGGACGAAGATTATATTCACCCTTTTTTAAAGAGGAATACATGATAGAGATAATGAATCAAAAACATGGGCCCAGTCCTCAAATCGGTGCAGTGAAACCAATTTTTTAGGCATCAAAAAGGGTGGTAAAACACAGATTATCAACTCCTCTTGTATATCTATTTAAAGGTGAAGTGCATGCTTAAATGGGATGTGTAAACAATCAAAGGAAATGTGAATACTATGAAATAAATTGCATAAATCAAACATTATTTAATATCTTGAAAGATGGAGTAGAGGCTGGGTTCTTTTATCCACTCTGATGACGTGACGGTCACGAAACGCGTCATGGAGCTTGATAATCTGTGTTTATCCACCTTGTTTTCTATGCCTAAATAAATTTGGTTTCACTGCACCATCATTGATGACTTGGCCCCTGTTTTTTTGATTCATTTATCTAGATACTTGCTGGTATTGGAAGTTGCCTCCGGTGCTTCTCTTGACTTGACGTCCTCCGTGCTACTTACATGGTAGTATACGTGTTGCAGTAGGACATCCCGTTTTTAATACGTTATGAGAATATGATAGCAGACAGGGAACTTTTACACTGTAACTAAGGTAGTATCATAACTTGCCTTTAGTTGTTCAGAATCTTCTTCTGGTAGGAGATTGTCCTGTAGAATCACTGCATGCCTCCTTATCAGACCCCCTACACAGCTGTGTTAATATATCATCTGCTTCACTTCCGTCCTAGTTTCAAATTGGTGGCAGCACTTATTTGAAGAGGCCGGCACAGAATATAAGCTGTCAAAGGAATATACAACGTAACCTCAGTAGGGCCCCTTTAGAATCTAGGCTCACACTGCTGCGATTTTTTGCGGCGTTTGCGCTTGCATTTTTTTCAAATCATTGGAATCACGGCACGCACCGCAAATGCCTGTTTTCGGGGTGCTATGCTCTTGTGCTTGCGATTTGCATTCTTCATTTTAAAACGGCAATCGCACTTAAATGAAACAACGTGCCAAATGCAAACAAATTCGCACATAAATGCATGCCCATTCCGTGTCAATTGCGTTTGCATTGGAGTGTTTGCACTGAACGCACGTACGGAATCGCTTCGATTTTATGTGCGTTTGTCGTTACGTTTGGCGTTTTTTTCATTAAGTATTGAAAAACGCCGCGATTGCAGTTTAAATGTGGAAATGCAAAGCGCAATTGCAACGCATCCCGAAAATGCGGCGTTGTTTGGTGCATCGCCGCGTTTTCATATATCAAAAAACCTCAAGCGCAAACCAAGAAAGCGCCGGCATTTTGGCCTAGCCCTTAGAAAAAATAAATGTCAGTTTATACAAAATCAGTCCCTCAATCCATAGAGGATTAAAGACACAAGGGGTGGTGAAACAGAAGTTAAACGCTGGAGGGTCATAGTCATTCTTTACAGTATACATGTTCTTTCCACCCTTTCTTGCGATGACAAATTGCCAGGATGTCTCTATCTGACTTTGTAACATTTCTTAAAATATGACACAGCAATAAGGTCATTTAAGGAGCAATATTTACTCTGGTTCCTGAGAATTGCATGGTTTAGAAAGTCCAATATTTTGCATTTCCAGTTCTTGGTCTCATGGTCTTGTAATTAACGGGGGAGGCTGCATTATGGCAATCGACATGGCCGTGTGAAGTTGCACATTAAGAGCTAAAGCACTGCAGAGAACCAGCGGTGAATAGAAGCCATGAGTTTACGATGGCGAAGAAGGGATCAGCCAATTTCCAAGGATCATATTTCCCAGTTAATATTGAGAGATTGATAAGAACATTTTAAATTGAAAGTGTTGAAGAGGTGTCCGAATGATTTGATCTGAAAGAACAAGCCTTGTTTTGATGTGTGGAACATGATAACTACAGAGACAGTTCAGCTGCTGAACAATTCTGGAACAAGTAGAGGAAAGGAAACAAAAAAAAAACTGTGTCTAATATTACCGCTTCTCTGATGGTAATTCTGGGACTTGCAAGCATTTTATCATCGGGGGCAACTATAATGAAAAATCAACTTTGCCTCAATCTTATCTTTAATTACTAAATATAAGTAATCCGTACTCTGAAGTGTGTATGTTGCGTGCATGCATACAATCCAGTAATGATTTGTGTTTCATTCTCAGTAATCCACTCCTCCATTTCTTAATCGACACCTACTTCATCTGTCCAGTTTTCCGACTTTCTATGAGGGCAAGCTGCTCAGGGAATCATATGATGCAGCAATGGCAGAGGAAATTTCCCATCATGCAATCCTGCATCCCTTTAGAATCCATCATACACCCCCTGACCTCAAGTTTCAAACGCTGCACCACAATAACTGGAGAATTGAACCCAACTACAAAGTTAAATAACATTAAATTCTTTGCAAATTTTTTCTTAACAGACCAGAAGTGGTTTGAAGGACCAGGAGGATCTGAACCCATCTGCAACTATTGTATATACCAGCACAAAAACGATGGATAGAAAGCACGCTGCATAAGTGTCTGTTTTTTATTGTGCCAAGCATACAACGTTTCATTGGCTCAAAATTGTCCCCCTTTCCTATTGTATATCACCTCAACCTGATTTTCTCCATTACAGAGGTTCATGTACAATTCTCTGCTTCATGCCACAACCTTTGGATACTTTGCATCTGATTCCGTCATGCACATTCCACTGAGACGACTCTGTTTAAGGTTTTTGAATATCTTCAGGTTGCCACGGATGCCAATGTTCACTTTTCTAGTCTTATCCTTCTTGACCCTTCTCTTCTTTCGACACAGTTGACCCATTCCCATCCTTGTGCAGAT